>OW388300.1:64947766-66147766 GCA_936450465.1 Gibbula magus | reverse complement strand
TTTGCTTTTGGCCTTTGTAAACAGTTTGAAATATACTCATGCCATTAATGGTTGTCGCTCTTCAGACAACAAGTCGAACATAGAATCCAGACATTTCTACACAACGTTATCTTGTTGTGCTTCCATACACACGAACTGCATTGGCAAATTAAACATATTAGGTATTTGTTAGTTCATAAATCATCTGCCTGTGTTTCTATGTGTTGAAACTCTATGTCTCTGTAAAGCATAACCCAATGTCCACTGCCATACAGAATCAAATTATTGGAATGAACCGGACAGTCGCTTCACATCACATGACTAGTGTCCATCATCACGTAAGCAATGAACTGTTCAGAGAATAAAACAATTCCTCCTAACACTGCAATACATCGCCCTAAACAAACCCATCAACGTCTTTTCTAGACCGGCCTCTGTTTCACTTCTTACATTCAGTCATTTTATGTTTGAAAGTTAAAACACACAATACGTTAACTATGGTTCAAGTATGTGTTACATTGTTACAGTTACATGTATGTATAGTGAGATCGTTCTACTTAGTAGCAAATTACAACTGATAGGAAAATACAAAACAATTTTACTAATATATTTATTTGATTAATTAACCCAAACATATTTATGCAAAGCACGAATCTAGATTATTTCGGAATCGATACATCCATAGATATCCTTGTTCCTATGTACACGATGATTTAGGATTTTATGAACGCTTCGCAGTTGAAAGCGCCTTGAAATAAAAATACATTTTAATATGATTGTGTTCACCTCCTCTTAGAGAATGTATTGTTCAAATGAGCATATTAAACTGTAGAAAAAGTCCGAGTTAACCAAGCTTTGCATATTGAATGTTAATAAATCATATGACATGTGCTTCTCTTCGACAGTCTAGACTTACCCAGTAAGAGACTACAGTATCTGTTGACCATCATGTTTGGAGCTTCACAATCTCGATATTTATGCAGTCCTAAGTGTCTATCTTGTACAGGTATCTTTTCTGCCTGTATCAGATATAATATACTGCATATAAATAGTGCCACAAGTTGCCAACTGATTTTAACGAGCATGAATGTTTTCCTTGCGGTGCGATGTGGCTAAATGTTTTGTGAAAAATAATTGCATATTGACATTATAAAATATATATATATATAATCATTTATAGAGAGTCGCTAAATGTTCTTACTATCTATGTGATCTCTTGGAAACATGAAAGACATTACAGGTAATAATCAATTTTATTGATTAGTTATTTATTCTAAATTAACAAACACATCAAGTTTAAACTTCAATGAAACTCTAACATATCGAATCGTCCCAAGGGACGCAACTCTTTAAGTACAAACTATCACTGACATCGCTTGCGGACTGTTCAGTAAGTTATTATCTCTATTTACTGATCTTGTAATGTTCGGTGAATCTCTGGCTGGCACTGTCGATACGTTCTGGTGTTGTCAATCACGTGAGGGGATAGGCATTCACATACGGAATTTCAGCACACTATCACGCATGGTTGAAAGGTTGCTAGCAGGTTTTACCGTAATGTATATCCACAAAGGCGTTGCGGCGTTTCTCCATGCTATATTATATAATATTAGCTGCCGTGATATAAGCGAATACTTTAGAAAGCGGCGTTAACCCCAACTCACGTCAACATGTCGTCACCTCCGTCACTCAGGGTGTAATTCAGATCTCTGAACTACCATCATCTCGAACAGTTAATTAAAAAAAATCAAATATCACAATTTCCCGCCATTCAGTCTGCTGTGAATACTCAACCTGTGATAGCTGTGTCTGATATGACTGTAGTTGGCATATTCAAAGCATTTTCCCTGATTCCCTGACATCGCAAAGGCAAACTAGCCACCTGATTTGGTGACAAACAATAATGTATGAGTTAAGAGTTGAATAGCAAGCAGCGAGTTTGAATGCAAACCCAACGTTGGATTTAAGATGACTTTTGAACGGCTGGCAGGACCAATCAACGTAGTTGTTTTATTGTTCATATAAGCCAAGTGAGAGTAATTTTGGTAAGAGTTTCAAATATGTATAATCGGAGTGATGAAATATATTGAGCATCAGAACGATATTGGTATTATATAAAGCGAAAGAAACGGCACAAAAAATGCACGATACTTGAATAAAAATAACTAAAACAACTAGGGCTACGCTATTCTTCCAGATGCCAACTAAATTGAATTTAAATGTTTGAAGGATTATCTCTTATATGTCTGAAAAAATGCGCTCTACAAAGACCTGGTTTGACTCTTATTAACTTGGAAAGATAGTCCGACTCGTTGGATTGTTTTATGACGTCCTACAGTAATTTTGCGTCATCGACATAAAGTCCACATCATTTCGCCAAGAAATTAAACCCAGTAAAAATAATCATCCTGATCTTCAAAAGGTCTATTTTCGACCATAAACAGTAACAACTGCCAACCTGCCTATCACTAACAAGTCCGTGACTATTATAATGTTACTAAATGTGCAGCTGAAATGTCAAATAGAGAAGATATGTTCTATAAGTTCTGGTCCTCATGTCATCGTTTGTTTATATGAATATATGCCATTGTCTTAATTTGATTAAAAATTAACAGAATTGCCAAACATTCAGGCCAAATTCCATTTATAAAAAGGGAGTTCAGAATCCCTCGTATGGTTGAACAGTCATACAAATAAATGGGTCATACTCTAATGAGTGATCATCTGAGTACTGCTTCACAAACCATATACGTATCAAAGACATTCAAAATGGACTGTCTCTGGCAGCAGTATTTCGGTTTCAACACTTTTGAAAATGTGGTAACGTTTCCTTTGCTTGTCATTTTAGATATAAGGGATGACAAAGTACACTGTAATGGAAATCCAAAGAGACTCCAGTATTCACTTATCATGATGTTCATGAAATAATGTATAAACTAGTTACTTGCTTGAAGTAGCAGACGTGTGAAGTGATTAGATAACCGTGGTAAGTCTAGAGACACACCCTGCTTCCACAAAGACCCAAGGGTAACTATACAGCTGAGAACAAAGCTGTATTGATTTGTTTGTGTAAGACTTTATTCCCTTTGGGCATCTTGCACCGTTGGGGAACTTTATGTGTAAAACAGACGAAAATTCGAACAAAGTGGATGAAAAAGAATTAGAAAAAATGTACGCGTAAAGAACGACTAAAGCAAAACCGTAAATAGATCAAAGGAATATAAGAAGTGTATTGCTCACGTTCAAAGACAATTCCCGCCTGCATTATACCAGAATAGAAACGAGAGATCCATTGTGAAACCTGAAACGAAAATTTAATTACATTAACACTTTTTTGGTCTCCCGTTCCTCAGTATATTTGTTATCTGTAGTAGATTGAAGTGTGTTGGTTTTAAGTGTCTTATTTCAGTTTCAAATATTGGGCTTCTGTTTTGTGAGATAAAATGTTCTGTAAAGCTTTTTACCGGAGAAAAATACTACAATTGTTATTTTATTTCCTGAAACTATACATAATTTGATATGTTTGACCACTGTAGGCTTTTACAGACCACATTTTTAACATGCACAAATCATCGGACATCTGAACGTGTTAAATGTTCTTTTTGCAATCAGAATGATCCTAATATAGTGTAAAAGTTGAGAAAAAACCCAAGTTCTATGGATAACCAACTTCTTTACAGCAATGAATGCGACGATTCGGTGTAGATACACCTTTATGAGGCAAGTGATACACTAATTGCCAGGAGGAGAATATATGCAGCTGCAGTTAATATTAAACATTCATTGCTATAAAGAGTTTGACTCTCCATATATCGTGTTTGTCCTCATCTCTACAACTTATGGTTATAGTTATCTGTATTAATATTTACAGAATATGTAAATATGTACCATCAACTTTGAATGCTGTACTAATGTTTTGAAAGGAAGATTTACTTATCATTCGTGTTTTAAAACATATTATGCATGAATATGTGAATGTCACTAGCCATCGATATATACTAAAATGCACAAAAGTTCATAGTGTTTGTTCATTCAAATTTGACAATATATCTTGCTTTCATGCAAGAATCTACATAAATTAAAAGTGTGGAAGCAATTTTGAATAGTTTCCGTTTCTCCTATCGTGAATTAGTGAACATTTTCAAAAGAAACTGACAGTGTATATTTCCTAATCAAATGAGAAAGATTGTTGAGAAACATCATTTGAAACTCTAAAAACATCCTTCAAGGAATAAGGGTTTAACAGCTGTATGTGGAAATCTAACGCATCGTCAAAACAACTGAGATAGCCAGTAGTGAATAGCAATCAGAACTCATGTACCAACTGTGATTACAATTAGCATCCATATTGTGAAAACATATAAAACTAACTAAACATTGATTTAATGCGCGCTTAAATCAAGTTTGTATGATTCGACAGACAATTGACGTTTCAAACTATAAACATTTGGATTGTAGCTGTAAGTAATCTAGATATGGTTGGACGGCAATGGCAAAAAGTTACGAAAGATAAACACTTCATCTTTAAACAAATTGCGTTTGGGATTTCAAAGGAGCCACTTATATGATATAATCACCCTCTTAAAGGGCACATTATAAGGTGTGATAATTAGATTTATGCATCTTACTTCTTGAATTAGTTTACAACATAAGATTAATGCAGTTTCGAAATCGTTAAGGACGTAATGGTACATTTGGTATCGTCACAACGTTTGAAAGACAATGTGGTTTTAAATATGTTTTAAAATCTCCAAATCTGAGTTGACGTCTCTCTCACACTGACTTTGATATCGAAAAGTACTGTATCCCATATATCAAAAGAAAGTAAAACTGCAACATGTTTCAATAAAAAAAATATAACATCCAAGAATATCTGTAAGAAGCAATGAAGCAGCACAATCAAGCAATGTGTCTGGTGGATGTTTCAAGAAGCAAGAAGCAAGAAGAAGTCCGCAGAGAATTCATCAAGAAACTCTTCATACAGTTGCGTCTGGTGCCGTTCAGACTGGAACGTTGGTCAACTTGTCTCTCTGGGAGTATAAAGAATGGAATCATAGCTTTGTTATAAGAAATGGCAATAATTTAGGTATTTTAAGTACTTGAAAGATTAATGCAAAAAAATCACTTTTGAAGGTTGCACATTAAATGAATTATTTTAATGTCCTTGCATGAAGATATGTTAGCAAATTATAATGTGATATTCTAAACTAAACAAATCACAAACACAAAAAGTACAGAACACATTAAACTATCAGAATATTCCATTGGCAGTGTTTATTATTGTTTTTATATAATAAGGACATGGCATGACAATGACCCATATTTGAATCGCAATTATATGTTTGTGGATTATTCTTCAGAGATATATGTGGTTCATACTTTGACAAATTTCCAAGGATGTCCTACATGTTTTATCCAATACATAAAACTGTTCAAAAGAAAGTTTACACCTCAGTTGGTTTCGATTAATTCAATATTAAAAAATGAATATGCATTTGATTATGGCACGATACAATGACACTTTTCAGCAGTAGTTTGAATGTATTACATAGGTGACTGGTTGCATTTTAGATAAAGACAGAGGCAAGAAATGAAATTTACTCCATAATGACCCCTACCATTTTTATTATGTTGTAAGTGTGTGCAGAATGAGGCACATTTATTTATTTGACATAAAATATGTCTTATATGTCGATGAACAGTTGTGCTTTATCCAAAACAATCTTCGAATAATTACAAAAATTAATCGGGGAAAAAAACCCAACAAAAAAAACCCACAGAAGTATTCCTTGGATGATGACTAAAAGCCTGCACTTTTCAGTTTGAGAGTACGATGTTGAAAACATATATTTGTAATTGAAAAATTGAAAATCAGACATATGATAAAACTTACTGAGGTGTAAACTTTTGTACCTCAGTTAAATACACATTTCGATAAAAACTATTTTTCTTCATTACAGTGATATGGACCAAGCATTCTGTAAAAAAACAGTTTACATTTAAATAAGTTAATGTAATTGTAAATGTACGCCATTCATGCCATAAACCCATTCCCTTGCAACCAGCAATTTTGTAAAGAATCAGATTAATCAACCACGAAGTTGATGTTATTGCAATCAGATAATGTCAAATAACCTTTCACTTTATAAATTTAGATTTATACAATATATAAGATGAATACAAGTTTGTTGTCAATGACATACAACATTGTAAAATAATTTTCTGCATGAAAATGAAGTATTGCACAACTTATAGTGAAAGAAATAAGAGATAAATGCTTATTTTGAAGATAATAATAATATCTTATTGGAGGGGTTAAACGCTGCCACACAAATGTTTTTTTATCATACCAGACCAGTTTCATGTTATGATGAATAAATTGAACACGAATACAGCGGATCTTTAAAAGTGCGACGTAATCATGATGTTTATACTTAGGACTCTCCCCTGGTGAGTCGCCGTGGTTTCATGGTTTCTACTTCACTACTTATTCACTGTTAACTTTTTGAAAGTCTTTGGAAGCTTTTCCATTAAATTCAATTGTTGAACAGAACATTGTATAGGTAAATCGATTTTGAAGAGCAGTTTTTGCTTCTTTCCCTCAAAATAGGATCTAAAATAGATTTAAAGAGCAAATAGGTTTATCTGCCATGATTCAATAAATCAGATTACAAGACTTCGATTTGATTTTTCTTCTTTACTGACACCATTTCATTTGGCCTTTGAATACTTCATCTTAAACAATTACTGTTTATCGACAAATCGATAATCTAGGTTGAGAAAGAAGGCAATGTAATATGTCACAGCACTTTTAGATTGTTATTAAAACAGTGTAACATTCTCAGCCTTTGATCTTTGTTTCAATTTGTTTAACGTGAAACGGACACTTAAATTGTTTACTTCTACTTCATTTTACAACAAAGTTCCTTCTTCCAAACATGTACATTTGATCTTTTCTTTTTAAAATCTATATTACATGTTAATTGCGTTAACACTTTTTAAAGCAATGTTTCTTACTGTTGCAAGTGGCATTAGGAATCAGTATATGCAAGTTAAAAATTCAAATGAGAAAAGCAACTGTATACACATTCATCAACAAAATGTTTTGAAGCTATGATCAATGTGATTCCCCAGTGATCACATTCACCATGGAACAATTGATCATACATCTACAAAGGAACCAATAATATTATTTGAAAGTGAAACTAACAATGTCAAGTAATTTACAGAGGTTTATTGTCTTCGGTTGAATGTTGATTGACTACTTTGGAAGAATTGAATTGAAATTGAATTTATTCTCCCTAAACAAACGAGAATTAGGGATTAAGATCACTATGTTGAAATGTGACACCCGAGTAATAAGTAAACAGAAGCCCATTTCTAGTCGTGGTTTCACGTTGCAACATCATACTGAGATCTTTCAAACATCATCTTGTGTTTCTTAAATACAAATCCAAAGATTATTCTACATGTGAGAAACTCTACATCAAATAGCTAAAGGCTTTTTTTTGAAAATGGATCCTTGCACTAATCTAAATGTGTGAGGAATTATATTACAAGAATTTTTCAATGTTTAAATGTTAACATTCTATCGATTACTAAAACGATCATATGTATGTTGCATATTGAAGGCCTATGGAATGGTTTCAAATTTGTTGTTGGTGTAATGTTTATGGCGAGTATCGTTCGGATCTCTATCCCTTCTTGCAATTTGTACTTTGTTGCCCCCATCTCATGCAGACACATTTCTCTCTCTTCTTTGTTCCGTGTCACTCTAAGCAAATCGTTATTATGCTTTGTCAGCTGGTCGTCAACGATAAGAATGGGTGTATTTATACAATAATTTGACACATATACTGTTATTTCGGCACCATTGGCCATGGACCTTTTGAACCATAAGATTTTTCAGCATTATACTCCGACAATGACTTTGTAAATGAATAGCATGTACGAGATATCAAACAGAAAATTATTAACCCATACCTTCTTTTGCAGCTTAGTTTATATTATATCAATATTGATGCAATCAAGAAACTGGCTTAAAATGTTATGGAAACATTAGAAAAGAAGTTCTAGATTAATTGCAATCATCAACATTGTGTTCAACGTGACACACACATAGCCTGCATGACTGAACAAGAATTGGTTTTTGGCTTCTCAAAGTAAAAACACTAAATATAATCAATTACGCTACAAGATGGTAAATCGCCGTTTCTTTTGTCAGTTCATTTATACTTTAGAAATACTTCATGATAAATGATTCCTACAAAAATCAATTTCATGTACCCTATAGTTTCGATGCAGTTACTATGTGATTTGTATCTCCCGTGTTAAAATAGTCATCTGTACAGCTGATTGCAATGTGGATATGTGACTTGCCTAGAGACACAACACAGTATTAGGGAGGATTTTAATCACTTCACAATGTTCTACAAAGACATATACGAAAGACATCTTTAACGTTGCTCCTTACTATACAAAGTAAAGTGTTTCAATTCGATTTTTATTTTCAAAATTCTTTTGAATTAAATTTACTTTCCTATCACCTTGGGATTTGTAATAAAAATATTTCCTGGTAAGTATAGATCTATAAAACGAAAACCTGAAATCCACTTTTTGCTCAATAAATGAAGAATTTATTCATTCGTATCCATTTTCAACGTTGAGTTATTTTTTTCTTTTCAATATTTTCAAAAGTTTTACACAGTATATAGTATTGACAAGATAATGAACAAGGGTGTTAAGGTATACATAAGAGCGTATTTATAATTTAAAAAAAAACCTACATTTACTAATTTTGTATGCCTTTCTGTCTGATAGTGTTTTTAGAATGTAGAATATAAGAATATCATTTTTTTAATAATTGATATCGTCTTGTTTACAATCGATAAAGCAGTGGCACTTGAGTTGTCAAGATTGGACATTGATAAATCTTGTTAAAAAGGGGAAATACATTATGATTTACTCTCTTAAAAATTTGGTAGTGTTATTCGTTGAAGTTGAATTAGAAACAGTGTGAAGTGATTACGCAAGTAATAATGGATGAGTGGAAACATATACCATGCTTCCACAAAGACCCAACAGTGACTATACAGCTGAGAACAAAGCTGTATTGATCTCTTTGTAAGACTTTATATTCCCTTTGGATATCTTGCACCGTTAGGGAACTCTATGTGTAAAACAGACGAACAAAGTCGTTGAAAAAAAAGAATTAGAAAAAATATGAGAGTAAAGAACGACTACCAAAACCGGAACTAGATCAAAGGGATAAAAGATTCCCGTCTGCATTATTCCAGTAAGGGAACGAGAGATCCAGTTTTCAAACCTAAAACGAAAATTTAATTACATTAGTACGTCTTTGGTCTCAAGTTATCAGTATATTAGTTCCCGGTAGTCGATTGAAGTATGTTGGTCTTCAAACTAGATAAATTTAGATCAACATATTTTTAAAATAAACTATAAAAGGTTATACCGTGTTGATCTTGTGGAAAGTGATCTGGAAAGTGAATTTTCATTTTCATCTAAGGTTACACATAATACAGCAAATGTGCTTTCATCATAAAACAAAACTTATTTCATACAACCATAATACCTTCTTTTTTCTTAAAATAACTAAAATCATTTGATTTAAAAGAAATTATTTATCAACATATTGTTTTAAAAAAACTGGACTTATAAATGGACTATAAGTATCATGCTGTTTAAGAGCCAATTGTGACACAAGGCATGATTATTTAATTAGAACTTCCCTTTTTTGCAAACGAAATGTCTACGGGACGACCTTTCATACAGGCCAATGATAAAAAGCCTGTATAATCATGACATAGGACAGTCTATCTAAATTTATTTAGAATGGTTGGTCTTTAGTGTCATATTTCAGTTTCCAATATTAGGCTTCTGTTATGGGAGAAACACTGTTTTGTAAAACTTTTAGCTGGAGTAAAAAATGCTTCGTTTGTTTTTCTATTTAATGAAACTATATAAATTGTGATATGTTTGATCACTGTAGGATTTTACAGAGCACATATTAACATGCACATGGTGATGACTAAAAATCAACGGGACTTCTAAACTCACGTTTTCAAATTAAAATTATCCCGTTATATTTGAAGGAAAACCAAGCAATTGAGAGTTTCAATTTCTCGTATCCTGCAGTGATGAACAGTTCTGAAGCTGACAGTTTATAAGACATAATCAAACGAGAAAGGTTGTTAAGAAACATCATGTGAAACTCCAAAGACATCCTTAGAGGGACGAGGGATTCAGAGCTCCATGTGGAAATCTATCACATCGTGGACCAAAACAGCTGAAAGTTCCTGTAGGGAATAATAATCTGAAATCCATTACGAACTGTGGTTACAATTAGCAACGGTATTGTGAAAACATATAAAACTTACTAAACCATTATTTAATGTGTGCTTAAATCAAGTTTGAATAATTCGACACTCAACTTAAGCTTTGAACTAAAAACAATTGGATTGTAGTTTGAGGCAATCTAGATATGGTTAGATGACTCTTGCAAATATTTACGAAAGTTAAACACTTTTCCGTTACCAAATTGAAATATGGGATTTCAATAGAACCACTCTCATTACATATCACCCTTTTAAAGAGCACATTGTGAGGTGTAGAGATGATATTAATGGTGGTACCCACGCCAATACGTATTGGCAGCAATCGATTTCCAACTTAGTGATTGAACATATTTCTCGAATTGTGCATCTTATTTGTTGAATCAGTTAATAGTATAGGATTAAAGACAATTGAAGAAAATTAGGGCGCAAGAGTGCATCTAGTATTTTTTACAACTTTTGAAATTCAATGTGGTATTTATTATATTTTAAAATCTCCAAATCTGAGTGTGATCTCACATTGACTTTGATATTGAAACAGAAATATAGTAACAGAAACTGAAACACAACCATGTTTGAATCAAGAAACATAACATTCAGGAATGTCTAAAGGAATCATTACTCATTCAATGAAGCAGTACAATCAAGCAATGTGTCTGATGGATGTTTCATTAATAACATCTCCAAGTAGAAGCAAGAATACATCATTATAGTCTGCAGAGAAATCTCCCAGAAACTCTTCATGTAGTCAGTGTCTGGTGCCGTGCAGACTAGAACCTAGGTTAACTTGTCTCTCTGGGAATATAAAGAATGGAATTATTACTCTATCATAAGAAATGGCAATAATTTAGATACTTTTAAATATCTTAAAGATTAATGCAAAAACATATTTTTCAAGGTTGCAGTTTTGAATGTCGTTCTATTTGAATACGTTAGCAATGTATAACGTAACATTCTAAACTCTTCATTTAAAGAAGTTAATGGTTTAAGTAAAACCAGTCAAGTGTATTTGAATTCTAACTGCAATCAACCGACATTGATTTGCGGACATCAATGAAAGGTGGCCTATTTTCGGACATAATATTCTGAATATGAATGAGATAAAACCCTCTGAACTGTCCCTCTCCGTCTGTCACTGTCCGTGTTCGAAGAACATCAAAAACATTGAATTTGAATTACAATTATTTCAGCTGTTGGTAGTAATATCATGAAGATGTTTCACTGTTTTAACGATAAACTTAAAATGTTTCACTGTTTTAACAATAAACATAAGATGTTTCACTCTTTTAACAATAAACACAAAGTATAACATACATTAAACTAAGCAGAATTCCACGAAAATATTCCATTGGCAACTTTCGATATAATATGGACATGTCATTTAGTGACTCTCTGATCTATTCCTGACAATGGCCAATAGTTGAAACAGAAAATCATTTTTGTGGATTACTATTCAGGAATATTTCTGGCTCATTGCCCGACCAATTTTCATAAGACAGCCTACATGTTTTATACAATTAATATTACATAAGCATATATATACCAAATAATCTTCTCATGGACAGTGACAATGACCATGTGTCCTGAAACACACAAGTTTTATGACTGAAATAAGTAATTGTACTTGTACGCCATTCATGTCATGAATCCATTTCCTTGCCTCCCGCTATTCTGCAGTGATTCAAATAGAACTAATCACGATTGAATAGATGTACATATTGCTTATATACATATTTTAAAATGGATACAAGCTTGTTGTCAATTACATGTAACACTGACTTTCTATTAAAATAATTTTCTGCAAAATAATGCAGCATTACAAAAGTTTAAGTGATGGAAATTTAAAGGTTTTCAACCTTTGATCTATGTTTCAATTTGTTTAATGTGAAACGGAATATTAAATTTATCGTGTCCTGCTTCAAGTTCCTATATAAATATATGATATTTTCTTTTTGGAAATATATCTGACAGTTTAATGGCGTTTTAAATAAGCCAAACTATTTGTAAACAGAAACACCAGTTCGTTATTTTATCATTTTTAAGTAAGAAATATATCAATTTGTGGCATTAGGAATAAGTATATGTATAAGTAAATACTTTAAAAGTTACGCTAATAATTGGTGACATACAAAAATGAACGCACGTACTTATACAATTATACATTTGTCCGCCATACCCGACTGATCTCCAACATATGTCACCCGTAAGATAACTTGTATAGATCTCCAAACTCGAAATTTGACCTAAAAAATCTCTCCCGTGAACGTTTGTCCGCAGTAGACACTCATTCGAACGTTCTGATTGGTCCGTCGAGTTGAACTATTAATATAGTATCGGTAAACAAACACGACGGCGTGGCGAGACGACAGGATATTTCGAAAATTGCTTCGCTATGAATTCAACACTTGATCAGAGGGAAGCTTTGAAATGTGAACTACAGAGCCAGCTCAACGGACCAATCAGATCGTTCGAAGGGGTGTCTACTGCGGACTAACCCCTCTACAACTGTAACAACACTCCCCACATTGGCCAACTAAACTTCAAAGTAGCAAAAGTCTAATCATTGGGTAGTGATTAACATGTCGCTGTAGTTTCATGAAAGCAACGTTTCAGAGATACTTTTCAGACAGAAAGATGACACTTTTACAGATATTATAGTCATACTTCCATCGTACTTGGCGTCCTCGCCACCTTGTAAATCAAAACAATCAAAGAAGTGTATTGGTGACATTTTAAAAATATGGTGCACTGAGAGAATATTTGTTCCAAAACATTTATCTGAAATCCACTCTATAGGTCTTGAAATATTAGATTACTGAAACCAATTGTTCATATCAAATGATGTAGTCGTGTTGTAAAAGCAATTTACAGTTTTACATTTTGCAAATTAGTAGTTTCAAATATAAGGTTAGATCATTTCCTTGAAAATATCTGGTAGGAAATGATTTATTATCCTATCCTGGTAAATAACATAATTATACAATTGATGATTCAATTCCAGGATAATAAGATTAAGGAGCTATAAGAAAATGAATTATTACTCAATTATGTCAAATTATAATGTTTATATTCAGCAGCGTTGTGAAATATTAGGGATAAGGATCAGGATAGACGGGATATGGCTGGGAATCAGACATTATCTTATTTTGTTAAAATGTATGGGTAAATGATGGCAAGTGGTAAATTACTAAATAATCAGCTTCATCAGTTCTCTACAAGATTCAACTCCATCATTATATGATTAGCGAGCCACACGGAGGTGACTTATTACTACAATAATAAAAGAATATATCAAATAATATTGATAAAGGAAATGTCAAAAGTAGACATTTCAGTAATAAAATAATATATCAAATAATATTGATCAAGGAAATTTCAATAGTGTTTAGAATATCAAATAGTCAGGACAAACACTTACTTTAAGCAGTTTATATTTCAATGGGAATATTTAGCAAGGAATGAACTATGAACTTATGTTTTCACTTTACAATGGTATAGGTAGCTTTAATTGAAGTCCCATGATGAATCTAAAATATAATATATTACAAATATTGAATATAAAACATTTGATTGAATTGCATAAAATTTCAGGTAAGTTTTTATAATGTAGTGAATTATCTTAATTATCACATGCAATTAATTATTGTGAGTTAACGTTTCATAGTAAATAAATACGGCTCGATTACATATCGGGCTAAAAAGCTAAACGGAATAAATTAAAAAATATAACTATGACATAGGTATTGCATTATCTTGATTACCATATGCAATAAATCTGAATCAAAGTGAAGAATGTACATTTAGCAACTAAGTTCATTAATGACCTATTCGTATCTGCACTAAGAAACATATTAGGCAAGAAACTGAACCGGTTCGAAGAAATAGATGATCCCGAGGTGAAAGACGGATGGCATGACCTACTGTCATCATCATTAGGGTGTTATTACAGCTAGGTCTTATTCTTATTGTCGAAAGTCATTGATCCTTTCTAGAAGACAAGTAAGTTGCTCACACAATCAGATTTACAAATGAACCAGAGTCAGATTGGCGCTTGAAATACAACTCTTTAGTTCGACAGATATTGACAACATATATTGTTACGGATATATATTTACGACAGTTTTGATGCAATCAAGTTAATACGTAATGGAAGCATGAAGAAGGAACTTCTAGTTAAATCTCCATCACCAACACTGTGTTGATCACCATTCACACAGAGGCTGCATGCTGTTATCATTTTGACATTTAACGAATACCCCCGATTTCAATTTTATTCACTCGAGGGTAATGAAAAGAAAATTAATGGTGTAAAAATTGTTAAACCTAACTAATTCATCTGTCATAAAACTGTGATTGTAAAATTCGATTGATAATGGTTTCAATACTAAAATTGGAATACAATGTTTCTGTAATGTATAAACGAATTATCATGGATAATATTTCATTGTCATTGTTTTATTCTATTAAGTCTTCACAATAAGCAACTATGTGTCAAAATTTTGTATTGTAAGCTTAATGCATTTACAATACTGTTCCTCCAGTAATTGTAAAGGATCATGTTTTGCATTTTGATCTTTATAAAGAATGTGATTGTTCAAAATATTCATTTGATTTTTAAAAAATAATGCAAATGAATCATTCACTATCCTCAGTTTTCTCAATACGAAAACAACAGATTACATTCAATGCCGTCCTTATCCTCAGGATACTCCCACTAAAAATACACTAAAAATACACTAAATATACACTAAATATACATTTGTAAATCTTATGATCACGACTTTTATTTTGACTTCCAATCTTCTGCTACTGTTTAAAATGATTTCTGTTGAATTAAATTGAACAGCATTTAAACAGTTGATCGATCTTAAAGAGCCCAACGTTTCTTCCTGTGCCAGTAATTCATGACGACTTCCTCATTTAAATGCATTTAAAGTTTTACCCAAGTCTATAAAGCACAAACTTGAAATGCAATTGCCCACAAGAATTGTTTGATGGAGATTGAAGAGCACTGTTTTCTCATTCCAGAACTAAAATCATGAAGATGAAAAATCATCCAATCCATACTCTTAAACACATTGTCTATTGAAGTATTCAAACGATAATGCTTGTAAATCAAGGGTGTGAAAAGCTAAATGGACCTTGAAAGAGTAAAACCATATAGCCTAGCATATGTGTATTTACGAAAAACATTTTAAGATGCAATTTACACTACCATCATTGACATATGACATATGACATATCGTTTAATGTTTAACTTAAACTTCTAACAAAGCCAGCGAAACTCATTCTCTTCCCACTGACGTTACTCCCTTCAGATTTCCGATCCTGTGGGAAGAGAATGGCGAAACCTGACAAGAATGCTTCTGAACAAACAATGCACACAGACTCCCGAGGGGTTGGTTCAGTTCACCATGGGTCAGTCTACATGTGCGACTGCAGCATATCTTATTGGCTTACATATATCAAGGACGGGTTATTTGAGTTTTCGTGATGACTAATCCAAGAGGTGGCATAGGTACATTACCTGAACATAGCCCTGGGTGGCCGCGGATTGGTCCTTGGTTGATACCAGTTATGAAATATAAGATATCCAGTTTATAATCATGCATACATTCATTCTTCAGAGATTATTTATAGGGGTTATTTATCATTGTATGAAGTGGTTAGTATGTACGTTTTACCTGCGTCATCGAATTTAATTAAACGTTTAAGAGGCAATACAAATTAATGGCAATCCAAAAATACGATATCGACCTATCTTTAATGTGTTATGACTAATACATGTGAAGTTGGTTTAAACATATTTATTCAGAAAGAAACTGACATGTGACAAGTGAAGTAACGTCTGAGTGGACAGAAAACACAGTACAACAAATATAATCAGATAATCAGTATCAGTATATAACACTACACATGTTTCCACAAAGATGCGACAAATTCATTGAACTGAACAATGAACAGCTGAGAACGAAGACTGATTTATTCTTAAAGACTTTATATCCCGTTTTGACATTCTTGCACCGTCGTTGCACTCTCTGTGTAAAACAGACAAGAACTCGAAAATATCCAAGCGACATAAGAAGTGCATCGCGTGACAATTCCCATCTGCACGATACCAGAATGGGAACGAGAGCTCCAGGTTTCAAACCTGAAATGAAAATTTCATTTAATTACCACTTCTTTGCTTACTAGTGTTTTATTATATTTTGTTCTCTGTAGTCCATTGAAGTATGTTGGTCTTTAGAGTTTCATTTCAGTCCCCTTATGGATTTCGGGGTTTTAGTAGATATAATGATGTGTATAGTTTCAAACTTTATATATATAGTGCTATGCTATATAGTTGTTCTTTTTGTTATGAAATCGGCTTACTCGTACATAATCTGAAACGTTTGATCACTGTAGGTTTTTACATTTTAAACATGCATATGATGGTGCATATAACATGTTATCACCTGGACATCTATTTTTGTAATAAATTGATCCCAAAATTATATGAATATTATCTCAATGTATATATATATCAATATTAACAGAATATGTAAACATTTCCCATGAAGTCTGTACCAGGCAGTATTTGTATTGAGAAAGGAAGTACATGTATTTGCGTTAGCATATAACTTGCTTAAAACATATCATGCACGAGTATGTGATTGTCACAAGAAATATTTTAAATAATGAATAAGTTCAAAACATTTTTCATTAAAATATCAAACATATATTTTGCTTTCATAAAATGATCAAAGTGGTATACATCCTGGAAATGCATAGTGAAGATCTGTATACGTACATGTTTGTAGTGTCATTCTGAACTCCATTACCAACCACAATTACGTTTAGCAAAGCTATTAAGAAAACAGCTAAACTATGTAATCTTTGCTTAATACAAACTGTGATTCGATACGCAATTAGATTGTAGGTTTAAAATAGAGAGATGGGTACTGAATGTAAAATTAACTTAACAATCGATTTCTGGACTTTGATGTGGTAGGCTGTTGGTACGATCAGTGTTGGCGATAGTTGCCTTACTCTGTGGGCGAGGGTTCGAATGCCGCAAGGGCCTCGGCCCGAAAAACTACAATAATTGTACTATTGAAGGTAGTGTTATCCCAAACATAACGATGTTTCATAGGTTTAAAGGTACATCCATTGTGTTGTTTGGGTCACTTATGCTTAACGTTGTAAATTGTGTTATTTTATCGAGAAGTCCTGACTGTTGCCAAAAATTGCCAAGTATCGATTTCTGATCGGAAACCGGACAATGCACCGCGTGTGGCGCGCGTCAAGTAGTCAAACGTAATTTTTAAAACTTATTTACAACAGACTAAAAGAAAACTTTAGAGTTGATAATGTTCAATAGGTCTTATAACTACTGTACAAGTAAATTGAACGTGTAGTTTCGGTTTCTGCATAATAATAATAATAATAATAATAATAATAATAATAATAATAGTATAGTGATGTTACTCGATTTTAATTGGAAACTAGTAATTATCATATAGTTGGCGATTTGGGATGAATATGCAAGTTGAGTGAAATTATTTGAATTGATATCAGAACATATCGTATGTTGTCATGTATTAAAGTCAAATAAAATTGTATGAAATACAATGGATGTACCTTTAATAGAGTCTTGATATGTTTTGTTAATATGATAAGTGTCTCAACATGCTGTTTTATACTCTATATATTCTCTGATATTTTAAGGTAACCAAGCAATAAAAGACAGACAGGAATGTTCTTTATTACTTGTTGAGTTACATTATACGATAACATTAACATAATTAGGAGTTATTTAAGGAAAAGGGCTAACTTGATATATATGTGTTTCAGCCATTGTGGCATGGTTGCATTTTTAAAATGTGTAAATCCAGGTTTTGTTGACGCCTATCTGTACCAAATAATAAAACTAAAACACAATAATACTTCAAGAATATCCGTAGAAACTATTACTCGTTCAATAAAACAGTGTAATCAAGCAAGGTGTCCCAGTGATATTAAATTAAACGGCATCTAAGAGTAGAAGCAAAAATAGATCATAATCTGCAGAGAATTCCACCAGAAACTCTTCACGTAGTCAGTGTCTGGTGCCATGCAGACTGGACAGTGGGTTAACTTGTCTCTCTGGGAGTATAAGGAATGGAATTATTACTCTATCATAAGAAAAGGCAACAATTAAGGTATTTTTAAATAGCTTGAAGATTTAGTAAATGTCAGTTATGTCTCGTATTGTATGAAGAAATGAATCAGCAATCTATTTAGAGATATTCTAAACGCTTCAGTTGAAAAAAAAATGAATGATTTAAGTCAGTTATCTCCTCAGTTTGAACTCAAATGCAAACCAACAGACATATTTGCTGATATCAATGAAATATGGCCTTTTTATTTACATATTATTCTGATGAATGGTCCTAGGAATGAAATGTGTCTCGGCCCGTTATGTCGGAAGAACAACTATAACTTGGAATCTCAGCTGTTGGTACCGATTTGGTGAATATGTCCACTGTTTTAACGATAATCAGAAAAAAGAACTTGATTTATCTGAAAGTGCTAAAGGTAAAAAGGACATTAACAAACAATAATATCATGAAGTTATATATTTTAGTAACTGTGAGATC
This sequence comes from Gibbula magus, assembly GCA_936450465.1. Lineage (NCBI taxonomy): Eukaryota > Metazoa > Mollusca > Gastropoda > Trochida > Trochidae > Gibbula > Gibbula magus. The sequence continues at coordinate 66,128,817 of OW388300.1, read as the reverse complement.
TATTCTTCACAATGACCAAGAGTTGAAACAGAATATCAATTTAATGGGATGTTCAGCTCATTTTTTGGCCGATGTCCTCAGGACAGCCTATATGTTTTATACGATACCTATCACATACTCCTTCATATGCACTATTTGCATGGGCCATGTGGCTAGAAATACAAAATGAATGTCCAATCCTTGTAGACGGTTCCATTCTTGGGTGCCATCGATTCTGCATCGATTGAGATTGGGTTCATCATAGGTTTATCATAATTTTATGCTTAAGGGCATTTCATTTTAGGAATTCAGATTTATATAAGAAGAAACCATGATACCGAGGATATGGTAAGGTTTTGGACCCTGATAGGAAGGAAACACCCGAGGATGCGAAGCAGGGTCTACAAACTTACCATACCCAAGGTAGAATGTTTTTTCCATATTATGAACCGTTTTTAAGTATAAAAGACGCTTTGTTATCGCGTTTTCGAAAACCCTGGATTATGTATAGAGTCGTACGTAAAATCCTTTCCATGACGGTTTAATTTCGGTCGGTGATATATACATGTAACATTGACTTTATATGAAACAAGGTTCTACAAATAAATAAGGAACTATAGAAGTTATAGTAAAAGACATCAGGAGTGAATGTACGATGTTGAATACAATACGTTTTGTTGTTCAAATGTCTCACTGCTACAATTATGGTTTCCTTATATGGTTTCTTTATATGATTAATCTATTTAACATGAACATAGCGGATCTTGAAACGTGCAATCATAATCATGATGACCTTACTTCAATTGATAAACAAAACTTTTAAACGGTAAATCGAAGTTGAAGATCAGATCAATTTTTGCTTTTTTTTTCAAAGTAGGACCCAAACAAAAGCTTTTAACAACAAATAGGTTTATCTATTCCCCTGCCCTTATTCAATAAATCAGATAAAAAGACTTTGATCTTTTTCTTTCTTTCTGACGCCATTTTATTAAGCCAAGTATGTACGTCATGGCAAGCAATTACTGTTTATCGGCCAATCACATATTAAGGCAAATAAATTAAACACATTGGGATGTCACAGAACATTGGAGATTGTTGTTAAAAAGGTAAACCGTTTTCATCCTTCGATCTTTGTTTAAATGTGTTTAATGTGAAGCGAAAATGTAAATGTAATGACTCCTACGTCTTCCTTCTTCCAAATAATATAAAAAAAATCGTAACAAAGTTAGTTGAAAGTGAAACCAATATTGCGTAAGTAATGTATAGTGTTTTATTTTGTATGGCTGTGGCACGGTTAACAACAACAACTTTGAAAGAAATCGAGAACATTTTATTTTGCTCCAAACAAATGAGAATGAGGGATTAAACGCTCCATGTGGAATTCTTTAGCACCGAGGTAACAGCTCACAACCAACACTTTACGTAACATTAGCAATGGGAAGACAACTGTATGAGAAAATTCCATGCTAGAAATAAATACAAAATATTTATCATGATCTATTAGTTTATAGTCATTTTAATTTGGTAAACCAGGAATACTTGCAGGTCAATTCAGGTCCATCAAATAAGTATTATGATTAAAGTTTGACCTTCCTAGAAAATAGTATAATTATGTTCAAATGTCTGTACACTTATACGAATGGTTGAACTATTATCGTTTTTAAATGAAGGTGCGTAACGTACTACATAAAATAACGATATTTGAATAAATTCATAGTGTAGAAAAACTACAAAGATACCATTATAAAAAATGAAGACCTTTTAGAACCTATCCATTTTCACAATAAACAAAACAAATTGACTCACAGTAGATAGTGAACTATCTCAAAGAAATAGATGTTCCTGAATTCCATGAACTTATGGCATGGCCTAACATCATAAGCATCAGTTTTGTTGAAAGGAAATGTTCGCATTTTAGAAAATCAGCCAGTTGTTCACACAAACAGATTGCAGCTTAAACCTAATTTTTTTTAATTTATCGATGCAAATTTGATGTATTCAAGTTACTCATTTAAAAGATCAATAGACGTCCAATACAAAACACGTAATGGAATAAAAAAGAGTGAAGATGAATACCAATAATCAATATTCTGGTAAAAGCAACAAGCGGGTGAAATTGACACTAATTTCACCTATATCCCTAATTGAATTTCATTCACAAGAAAATAATGAGAATAACATATCTGATCTGCTAGTTTCTTTTGTAGTTGAGTGTAGATTAAACTCCTACAACTCATACTAGCATTTGAATATCATGATTTTGTAACCTATGAACACATTATCTGTATGAAGAAGCAACTGAACTGTAAAGATAGTTTCATATTTCATGGATAATATTTCTGTGTTTTCTTTTCAATTCCATCTTGAAAGTAAGCAAATATTTATCGGATATTAAACCAGATTTTTTTGATCGATTTTGAAGAGCTTGCTCAAACTAGAATCCCGAAAACAGAGTTTAAAGGGTCTGTAGCCTATTTTCTAATGGAAATAAAGATATCTCGCAAAATTGAGAAAGTAATATTACTTACTGCAAAATAATTCTCCTCAATCAATTTATGGAGTACTAAAACGAATGGTTGTGGTTCGGTTAGCCAACTCGTGTCCATATCCCATTGTCGAATTATTTAAGTGGCACACTAAATGGCCACTAACAACTTTTAGATTTATATGTGATACCATGTTCTACGACTATAGGTCGCGTACTGAGTTGGTGTACCGTCTTAAGTACATATATACTTCATAAACTGTCATGGCAAATTTGCACCTAAAAAGGGTTTGGGTGCCTTTCATAATTCTTTATTCTAAGAATTACAATAATATCTTTCACACAATGTAATACATTTGTCTCCAGGTTGGGATTCCATTTTTCCGATTTATTTATTTTTGAATTCATTAAGTTTGAATGAATACTTGGAGCACAGTGATAAAGTGGTTATAGCCGCTCAGGTCAAAACCCTGAACTTCAGAAAATACGGTGGAGACACCAAAACTGTGTGACGTGAGTCACTGTTGTCCCTGGCAAGGCACTTCATCAACATTGCACTCGGTCCGGCAAGTTGTTTAAATGGTTACCTGAACACAGACAGTACAGACCTATGCGGTTGCGCAGATAGGCATAGAAAGTAGTTTCTTCAGGGTGAACGTATGTTAGTAGTGTCTTAAGCAACCTTAGTGCTTGGAAGCGTGCACGTAAAGAAATCCACTATTATATATTTTTAAGAAATGCATGTTTATTAATAAAAATAATTTCGAGTACATGTACCCTGTAGGAATTGTACTTTCAATGTAGCAGCTAAGCACTACATACCTCCTGTTTTCAGTTAACCGTCTGTACAACTGCGTACAGTGTGAAAAAAATACCTTGGCCAAGGACACAAACGCAATGTCACACCTTTTTGGTCTCCACCGTGATTCGAACCTCTGGCGTGAGAGACCAGTATGGAAGAGAGTATGGAATAAACTTCACATATTTGATTCTGTAAATCATTATTTCGTAACAAATCTATCATTTTGAAAATGCTGCTATTTTATTCGTGTTTATGTTTGCGCTACAATAGTCATGTTGCCATTGGATTTTTTTATATTAGTAAGTAAAAGTTGAATCCTCTTCTTGGTCAATAGACTAAGAATTTAGAGCATAAGTCACTATTTTCACTAATGTTCATCATGTTATGAAAGTTTTCGCACTGAATCATCGGTTTATTATCATTTCAACATTAGGTATGATATATCTGATAAAGGTACTCAGTATATTTCAACACACTTCAATGAATGAGACTACACACAGATAACTCGCGTACTATTCTTGACATTCGATTTAGACAGTCTAGACCATATCATAACTTATTGTACAACACAGCAGGCCTGTAATGAAGAAATTCGATTCTGCGAGGCTATGCATATAATCAATCATCTGAATATTAACTTGTTTGCGAGCGATTCTCAGAAACAGTAGATCTCACAAATATTTTCAAGAATGTCGCACAATCAATAACACAGTAGTGGGCTCAGTTTCATCATGTATATTTAAAGAATTTCTTCCATTTATTTACGACTTATTTACAATGAGACAATGTCATGATATGTCAACTCTTATGTCATGGTTTCAAGGAGAGCTAATGAGACACAATGGTCTGGATAGTAGGATATGAACCATTAAATGTATGTAAATGCACACATTGCAGGGAGACTCTCCGCTTCCTTGTCGTTCTAACGGTTCACGTTGATCCCTGTCTAACTGTCATGATGAACTAATTCGATTTTGCGAGAGTGTGCATGTAATCAATCATCTGAATATTAATTTTCAGAAGAAGTAAATATCATGAATACTGTCCAGAATGTGCAACCATATATGGCACTGGTGATCTGCCCTGATGTGACATATATAATACATTGGTGAATAAATCATTCACGTTCCAGCCACCAGATATAATCATGAATCATTTCTTATATCGATGTGGATCCTTCCTCATTGTGTATTTGCTTAGTATGTGTTTTTTACCGGTGACATCCACGGTCATATAAATGTTTGAGATGGAATACAACTTACTGACAATCCCAAAAAATATTTTTGACCCAATGTTAACTGGTTTTGAATAATTCCTGTGAAGTAACAACTGAGTGAACGGATCATGCAGTTCAAAGCACATGTACTCAGATAATTATTATCCATTTGATTGATAAGATTACATCTGTTTCCACAAAGATGAGACAAACTCATTGAAATGAACACTAAACAGCTGAGAACTAAGGGTTAATCGATCTGTTGTCAAAGACTTGATATTCCCTTTGGACATCTTGCACAGTTTCCAAATATATGTGTGAAACAGACGAAACTTCCAACAAAGTCTTTGAAAAAGGATTTTTAAAAAGTAAGCTTAAAAAACGGCTACCAAAATCATAAATAGATCAAAGGGGTATAAGAAGTGCATGGCTGAAGTTCAACGACAATTCCCACCTGCATTATAACAGAATAGCAAGCATATTTCGAGCTTTCAAATCTGAAACGGAAATTTAATTACATTAGAACTTCTTTGGTCTCACGTTTATTCAGTATATATGTTCTGTGCATTCGTTTGAAGTATGCTGGTCATTAGTGTTTTATTTCAGTTCTCAATATTGGGCTTCTGTTTTGGGAGATATAATGTTCTGCAAATTTTTTAGCTGGGGAAAAATGCTATATTCTATTCCATGAAATGTGCTTAACCGTACATAATTTGATGTGTTTGATCACTGTAGGCTCTTACACATCTTCGAGAGCACATACTATACGTTCACATGATGGTGCAAACAAAATGTTATCACCAAGACATCAAAGCTCCCATTCTAATTATTTTCTTTGCAATAGAAATGAAGCCATACATTGTAAATTTTTAGTTGTAACTAAGCACTTCATTTATCAATATTCACAGAATGCCGTGACGTCTATACCATGTCGTAATCTTTTTATAAAAAAATATACTGCATTGGCAAATGCCACGTTTTTAAAAACAACATGCACAAGTATATAAATGTCACATTAATGAAAAGTTTCCAAAACTCAGACATGTTGATAGCATTGTTCATCCAGTTACAGAAGTCATATTTTGCTTTTACGTTTCTCCAATTTTGAAGTGATAAACATCTCTGAGAGAAATTGACAGTTAATTTTACCCTAACCAACTGCAAACAATTGTTGACAAGTTTTGACGCTATGTCTAGAATTTTCGTTTTCCCTATTGTGAACAGATTAACATCTTGGAGAGAAACTGAACGTTTATTTTTCCTCACTAAATGAGAAAGATTGTCGAGAGACATCGGTTTAATTCGAAAACATCCTGAAATGACTTTGAGTGGGCCTCTAGTGACACTATAATAACTAGCAATCAGAATTCTATTACCAACCGCGGTGACGAATTTAGAAAACACATAAGATATATAAAACACTGTTTGGTTTGGAATCAACACAATTGAATTGCATTTTTGGCGAATATGGTTTTATATTTACTAAAGGTAAACATTTCGCCTCATACAAATTGAAGTATGGAAACATGACCTATATAAAAAGCATATTATGAGGTTCAAAGATTAGTTGAAACGGAATATCATTTATTTGGAGTCTCTCTGGTTTCATGGTTTCTACTTCACTACTTATTCACTGTTAACTTTTTGAAAGTCTTTGGAAGGTTTGCCATTAAATTCAATTCCTGAACAGAACTTTTAATGGGTAAATCGATTTCGAAGAGCATCGTTTTATTCTTTCTCTCAAACTAGGACCCCAAAATATATTTAAAGAGCAAATAGGTTTATCTGCCATGATTGAATAGATCAGATTACAAGACTTCGATTTGATTTTTCTTATTTACTGACAGCATTTCATTAGGCGTTTGAATGTTCTTTATCTTAAACAATTACTGTTTATCGACAAATCGATAATCTTGGTAGAGAAAGAAGGCAATGTAAAATGTCACAGCACATTTAGATTGTTATTAAAACAGTGTAACATTCTCAGCCTGTGATCTTTGTTTCAATTTGTTTAATGTGAAACGGACACCTAAATTTGTTTACTTCTTCTTCCAAACATGTATATTTTATCTTTTCTTTTTCTAAAAATATATCACATGTTAATTGCGTTTACTTTTTTTAAAAAGCAATGTATACTAATGTTGCAAGTGGCATTAGGAATCAGTGTAAGTGAGTTTAAAACTTCAAATTAGAAAAAGCAACATGATTTGAAGCTTGTATCAATGACATTCCCCAGTGATCACATTTACCATAGAACAATGGATCATTACATCTACACAGGAAACAATAAAATTACTTGAAAGTGAAACAATGTAAAGGTTTATTGTGTTTGGTTGTGTCGTGACTGACAACTTTGGAATAATTCATTCTCCCTAAACAAACGAGAATTAGGGATTAAGATCACTATGTTGAAATCTATAAGCCTCTGAAAACAGCTGAGAGGCCCTGTACTGACACTCAAATGACAAGTTAACAGAAGCCCATTACTAGACGTGGTTACAAATTGCAACATTATACTGAGATCTTTCACAGGTCAGTTACAAACCTCATCATGTGTTTCTTAAATAAACATACAAAGAAAAAATGGATGATTCTTCATGTGAGAAACTCATCACATAGTGTAAATGCTTTCCCAAAGTCTCAATATGTAGGATATAGTCGACAAATATCTATCAAAGTTAAACATTAAAACCTCCAAATTTAACTATATTATTTGAAAATGGAACCTTGCACTAATTTAAAGAGCATGTGTGAGGAATTATATTACAAGAATCTCTCTATGTTTAAATATTAACATTCTATCAATTACTAAAACGATAATATGTATGTTGCATATTTAAGGCCTATAGAATAGTTTAAACAAATTATTGTTGGTGTATTGTTTAGTTAAGATGTAAAATATAATATAGTACTGTGTGTTAATTAGTGCGACATCGTGTATTGTTCGGATCTCTATCCCTTCTTGCAATTTGTATTTTGTCATGCAGACTAATTGCTCTCTCTTCTTTATTCCGTGTCACTCTAAGTGAGCGTATTTAAACAATAATTCGGCACATGCTGTTCAATCTGTTGGCTTTATTTTTGCACCATTGGCCATGAACATTTTAAGCGATGAGATTTTGCAGCATCATACTCGGACAATGATTTTGTATAGGTATCAATCAGACAATATACATTTTAACCAATACCTTATTTTGCAGCTTAGTTTATATCATATCAATATTGATGCAATCAAGTAATTGCTTAAAATGTTAAGGAAACATTAGAAAGGAAATTCTAGAATAATTGCAAACATCAACATTGTGTTCAACGTGAGACACATAGAGACTGCATGACTGAACAAGAATTGTTTTTTTTTGCTTCTCACATCAAAAAAACCCTTCTTTTACATAATATAATCAATTACTCTACAAGATGTTAAATCACCCTTTTTGTCAGTTTATTAAGCCTTTAGAAATACTAAATGAAAAATACAAAAATCAATTTCATGTACTCTATAGTTTCGATGCAGTTACTATGTGATTCGTTTCTCCTGTGCTCCGGTAGTCATCTGTACAGCTAGCTGATTACAGTGTGGATATGTGACTTGCCTAGGTACACAAGACAGTCGTAGAGAGGATTTTAATCACTTCACAGTGTTCTACAAAGACAAAAACAAAATACTCCTTTGAACGTTGCTGCTTAGCATACTAAGTAAAGGGTTTCAAGTGTTTGGACTTTTAATTCAACATTTCCAAACATCATTACTTTGAATCAGATTTATTTTCTAAATCACCATTTTGGGGGATTCTTAATAAAAAAAATTCCTCGTATGTATAGATAAAATGGAAACATGAAAGCCACTTGTTGCTCAATTAACAAAAAATCTACTCTCAAACCCTCATTTTCAACGTTGAAATATTTCTTTTTAATACTGTCAAAGATTTTGCACAATATATAACATTGACAAGATAATGAACAAGGGTGTTAAGGTATGCTTAAGAACGTATTTGCTATTTTTGAAAAACTATGTTTACTGATTATGTATGCCTTTCTGTCTGATATTTTTTTAAAAATGTAGAATATAAGAATATCATTTTAAAAAAATGATATGGTCTTGTTTACCATCGATTGAACAGTGGCACTTGAGTTGTCAAGATTGGTCATTGATATATATTGTTAAAAAGGGGAAATACATTATGATTTACTCTTTTAAAAATATGTTGGTGTTTCTTTTGCTCATTAGTCTAGTTATGAGAGACCAATATTCACTTATTTGTTGAAGTTGAATAAGACACAGTGTGACGTGATTACACACGTTATAATCGATGAGTGGAAACGTATAACATGCTTCCATAAAGACCCAACAGTGACTATACAGCTGTGAACAAAGCTGTATTGATCTCTTTGTAAGACTTTATATTCCCTTTGGACATCTTGCACCGTTAGGGAACCTTTTGTGTAAAACAGAAGAAAAACGGAAAAAAAGTCGTTGCAAAAGAATTCGAAAAAATATTTGAGTAAAGAACGACTACCAAACCCGGAAGTAGATCAAAGGGATAAAAGAAGTGTACCGCTCGAGTTAAAAGACAATTCCCGCCTGCACTATACAAGAATAGGTCCATTTTGTGAAACCTGAAACGAACATTTAACTTCATTAACACTTCTTTGATCTCCCGTGTTTCAGTATTTTTGATATTTGTAGTCGATTGAAGAATGTTGGTTTTTAATGTTCTATTACAGTTCCCAATATTAAGCTTCTGTTTTTGGGAGATATAATGTTTTGTAAAACTTTTAGCTGGAGAAAAAATGCTACATTTATTGTTCTATTTGATGAAACTATACATATTGTGATATGTTTGATCACTGTAAGCTTTTACAGAGCACATATTAACATGCACACGATTATGACTACAAATCAACGGTACATCCAAATTCACGTTTTCAAATTAAATTCAATGAAGCAGTACAATCAAGCAAGGTGTCTGATAGATGTTTCATTAAATAACATCTTCAAGTAGAAGCAACAATAGATCTTTATAGTCTGTAGAGAATTCTCCAAGAAACTCTTCACGTAGTCAGTGTCTGATGACATGCAGAATGAACTTGCCTCCCTGGGAGTATAACGAACGGAATTATAACTTTATGGCAATTATTTAGATACTTTTAAATACTTGGAAGATTATGCATTACTTTTCAAGCTCGCACATCAAATTTTATGTCCATGTACAATATTCATGCCATGAATCCATTTGTTTATTTTATACAACACATATATTGTATTAAATACATGTCACAAATACAAATAGTTTTCATTTTTACAGTAACATCGACCTTGTGTCCTGTAAAACACAATATTGTATAATTCAAAAAAGTAATGTTACTGTACAAATACACCATTCATGCCATGAATCCATTTCCATTCAGCAAGGAAATGTGGCATTAGTTCTATTTAAGGATATTGTCGGAATGTCTTGTTGAAATTAGTTAACAATGCTACACAATTGTTTTATGATACAGACCTGTTTCATTGTATGATAAATCAATTAAACATGACTACACCTTATCTTGAAAAGTGCGACATTGAAATACAATTTTAACTTTCTGAAAGTCTTTGAAAGCTTTGCTTGAAATTCAATTGCTAAACAGAACTTTTAAAAAGTAAATCGATTTTTACAAGAGCAGTTTTTGCTTCTTTCTCTCAAAATAGAACCCAAAAATATTTTAAGAGAAAATAGATTTATCTATTCCACTGCCATCATTCAATAAATCAGACTCAAGCACTTCGATTTGTTTTTCTTCTTTACTAACGCCATTTCATTAGGCCTTTCTCTGTACTTCATATTAATCAATTAATGTTAATCTGTCAATGGATTTTTTAGTTGGAGAAAAAAGACTCTTTGAAATGCCACAGAACATCTCATGTAGATTGTTTTGAAGACAGTAAAACGTTTTAAGACTTTAAACTATGTATCAAGTAGTTTAATGTTAAAGGGAAACTTAAATGTATTGATGCCTTCTTTATTTAACAACAAAGTCACTTCTTCCAAAATGGTATTTCAAAATTTTCAATTACCATATTTACATCGTATTTGCGTTTAAATAAACCATATATTTATAAAAAGAAACACCAGTTCATTATGTTCACACTTTGTTTTAAAGTAATGCACCTATCTGTAGTTATTTCAAAGTTCTAACACTGAAATAAGAAAAAGCAACTTTTTACACTTTCATTAACAAAAGGTTGTCAACATACATGTATGTCATTTCCCTGTAATTATCATTGACCTTAAAATATATTCATGGAGGATTACATACAGGCCACAATAGAGTTGGAAGGTTTTCGTTACTTACAGATATGACATGATAGATATTATATTTTGTTCTAAACAAAGGAAAATGAGGGATTAACATCTATATGTTGAAATTTACAAACACCTGAAAACAGATCTTAGGTCATGTGATGACACTCTAATGATACACAAACAGAAGCCCATTACTAGTTGTGGTAATAATTTGCAATATTTTACTGAGATCTTAACCCGTCATTCATCATGATGTTACAACACCATCTTGTATTTGCTTAAATAAATATGAATATTTCTGCATGGTGTAAATAAGTCCCAATGAGTTTGTATACAGTTGAACAATATTTATCGCAGTTAAACATTTAAAAACTGTTATATTTATAAGAAATTTGAAACTTGCAGTATTTTTAAATAAGGTTTTGATAATGAAAAATTTCCAAATGTATTAGATAACCACTTTAGATTCAATTCCACAACACTATGATAAAGGAGCTATATAAGAAAGTGAGTTATCAAACAATTATGTCAATTAAAAACAATCAAGGAAATTTAACAGTGTGTAGAATAGTAAAACATCAGGTGAGAAATATAAGTTTATGTCCATCGGAATATCTAGCGGGGAACGAACTAGTATCCTTTATTTCAGTTTCTCTCTCGAGCTATAAGGAAGTAAATCTATATTCAATAACATCAAATTGCAATGATTTATGTAAGGTGTATCAATGTGCAATTTATCTGAATTATCATATACATTGATTCAGGGTGAGTTACATTGGACAGTAAATCCCCTTGAATTTCTAATAAAACTGAATGATTACCCAATATGAACAAACTTATCGTCAACAATGGGATATAAAGCCCTCCCAAGCCACAGATACAGAATAAATGTATTTTATCATTTGGACATTACCTTGGTAACCTTTGAACACCTGAATGTTCATTCTGTTTAATTATAATTATGAAGGATGATAATTTGAATGATAAACAACTGTTTGCAATAGTAATCGTATGTACATTTATATGATTGGTTAACATTGTCATATCAGGAAATGTATTTCAATGAATTTTAATGCAGGAAAATGACGACACTGAACTACCCCGAGTTCAAAGATGGGATGACATGACCCGCTTTTTTCCAGCAATGTTACTTCATAACTGCTCCTACTTATGTTTTCAGAATAAAAGGATCGTATTCTAGACAAGTAAGTTGCTCACAAACGAACCACAGTCAGAGCGTGTCTTGAAATATAACTCTTTATTAGGAAAGTAACAACAAGTTACTTGTTTAAAACGTTCTTGAATCATACAGAAGGAAGTAATTGATGAACTCCGATCATCAACCCTGTGTTCAATGTGAATCGCAGGGAGAATGCATCGTGTGAGCATTTTATGTTGAATTTACGAATACATTTACAAAGGATTTGAATTTAATTCACAAGAAAATAATGAGAAGAAAATGAATGGCGTCGATCTTAGAAATTGAACCTGTTTCATTCATTCTGTCATTTAACCGTGTATTCAGTTGATATTGTATTCAATAAATAAAATTAGAGTAGAACGTTTCCGTAACCTATACACACATTATCTGTGCAGTTAAATGAAACAGTGATCAATGAAAAATTAGAGAGTTAAATCTGACTATTTCAGGGATAATATTTCATTCTCGAGCACATTCCTATTTCATTCAGTATTTAAAATGAGCAAATATGTTTAAAATTTGTGTATTGAAAGCTAAAACCATTTAATTGTTTTCTTTCAGAAACTATAACGGAACACGTTTTGCATTTTGATCTTTATGAAGAATGTGATTGTTCGAAACACCCAACTGATTATTTAAAAAGAATTCAAATGAATAATTATTGACTTTCCTCAGAGTTTTCTCTATAAGACAACACCAGGTTTCCTTAATTGTCCTTTTCATCAAGTCACCCTTATTCTAGATATAGATTTGGAAATGCATTAAATTTGCCCTTCTGTAATTTGTAATTTTCTGCCAGTGTTATTTAACTTAAATCGAGTGAGTGAGTGAGTTAGGGTTTAACGCCGCTTTCAAGAGTATTTCACTTATATCGCGGCTGCTAGTATTATGGCAGGGAGAAAGCCCGCAACGCCATGTGGTTATGCATTGCGGTGAAACCTGCGAGCAACGGCTGCAACTAGCGAACCATTGGTGGTACTGCACTGAAATTCAGTGTAGCATTGCACCCAAACCTTACTGCGTGTAGAACAGTTCTCTACTGCAGACAAAGTTGCCGTGCCCCTGGCGGGATTCGAACCCCGGACCTCTTGATCCGAAGCCGAACGCGCTAACCACTGCGCTATCTCGCCCCCAACTTAAATCGAACAGAACTTTATATTGATTGATCTGTTTAAAAGAGCACGTTGTTTTCTTATAACACCATTCATTCATGACAACTGTCTGCATTTTGAAATAAACAAAAGTCTATAAAATCACAGCATTGAAGTGCAATTGCCCACCAAAATTGGTTGATCAATTTTGAAGGGCATTTTTTGTGTCTTCTGCTCAAACAAGAATGCCGAAAACAGAGTTGCAGAATCCATAGTTTTTCCTTCTCGTCGTTGAATGTACTTCTTTTACATGAATTGAGAAATCATTCTACAAGATCCGGCAAAAAATCTTTACTGACTCCAGTTCATTTCGCCTTTATAAATACTTTAAGGTACACGATTAATATAAAAATCAATTCCATGTACCCTGTTGTTTCGTTGCAGATACTATGCACTTCGTTACCCTTGTGTCCTGGAAGCTTGATCGACTGATTGCAATGTGGATAAAGTGACTTGCCTAGGGACACAACACTGCAGTAGAGAGGATTTAAATCACTACACAACGCCCTACAAAGACAAATACAAAAGACACTTTTATACATTGCCGCTTACTATACTGAGTAAAGTGTTTCAATTATTTGACTTTTAATTCATTATTTTCAAACGTCATATCCTTTTGAATCAGATTTACTTTCCAAAATATTGCTCAATTAACAAAGAATTTATTCACACACGCTCATTTTCAATGTTGAATTATTATTTCCTTTTCAATACTTTCTAGGATTTTACACAATATATAACATTAACAAGATAATGAACAAGAGCGTTATAAGTATACTAAAGAACTTATTTGTTAGTTTTAAAAAACTACGCTTGATTATGTGTCTGATAGTGTTTTTAGAATATAGAATATACTCATATCACTTTTTAAAATTGATATGGTCTTGTTTACCATCGATTGAGCAGTGGCACTTGAGTTGTCAAAATGGATATTGATATATAAAAAGGGCAAATACATTATGATTTACTCTTTTAAAAATATGATAGTGTTTCGTTTGCTCATTAGTTTAGATATGAGAGACCAATATTCACTTATTCGTTGACGTTGAAGTAAAAACCGTGTGAAGTGATTATACAAGTTAAAATGGATGAGTGGAAACGCAAACCATGCTTCCACAAAGACCCAACAGTGACTATACAGCTGAGAACAAAGCTGTATTGATCTCTTTGTAAAACTTTATATTCCCTTTGGATATCGTGCACCGTAAGGGAACTTTATGTGTAAAACAGACGAAAATATGTGAGTAAAAAAAGACTTCCAAAACCGGAACTAGATCAAAGGAATGTAAGAAGTGCCACACTCACGTTAAAAGACAATTCCCGCCTGCATTATACAAGAATAGGAACGAGAGATCCAATTGTCAAAACTGAAACGAAAATTTAATTACATTAACGCTTCTTTGGTCTCCCTTGTTTAGTATATTTGATATCTGTAGTCGATTGAAGTATTTTGGTTTTTAATGTTTTATTTCAGTTCCCAATATTGGGGAACAAAATGCTACATTTGGTTGTTCTATTTGATGAAAGTATACATATTGTGATATGTTTGATCACTGTAAGCTTTTATAGAGCACATATTAACATGCACATGATTATGACTACAAATCAACGAGACATCTAGACTCACGTTTTCAAATTAAAATTTATCCTGTATTGTTTTAAGGAAAACCATGCATTCTTTAGAGTTTCAATTTCTATTATACTGAAGTGATGAACAGTTCTGAGAGAAACTGACAGTTTATTATGCCATAACCAAACGAGAAAAATGTTTTAGAAGCATCGTGTGAACTCCAAAAAGATTCTCAAAGGGATGAGGGATTAAGTGCTCTATGTGGAATCTATCGCATGGTCAAAACAGCTGGCAGGTCACGTAGGGATTAAAAATCAGTACTCCTTTACCAATCGTGCTTACAATTAGCAACAGTATTGTGAAAACATATCAATATTACTAAACCTTCAACATTTAATGTGTGCTTAAATCAAAGTTTGAATGATTCGTCACACAATTGTCGCTTTGAATTAAAAATAATTGGTTTGTAGTTTGAGGCAATCTAAATATGGTTGGATGAATTTGGCAAATATTTACGAAAGTTAAAGACACTTTTCCATTAACAAATTGAAGTATGGGGTTTCAAAAGAGACACTTACATTACACATAACCGTTTTAAAGAGCACATTATGAATGTGTAGATTATATTGATGGTCGGGCCTCACGGCAATACTTCTTTGCAGCAATCATTTTCCAACTAAGTGATTGAACATAATCCTAGATTTGTGCATCTTACGTTTAAATTGGTTAACATATAGGATTATTGCAATTTTGAAGACAATTAACGCGTAACGGTGCATCTAGTATTTGTTACAACTATCGAAAGCCAATGTGGTATTAAATATGTTAAAATCTTTAAATCTGAGTCTCTCTCCCATTGACTTTGATATCGAAACAGTCTATTGAAATAAGAGAAATTTAAACACGACCTTGTTTGAATCAAGAAACATAACATTTAGGATTGCCAAAAGAAACCATTACTCACTCAATGAAGCAGTACTATCAAGCAAGGTGTCTGATGGTTGTTTCATTAATAACATCTACATTTAGAAGCTAGAATACATCATTATAGTCTGTAGATAATTCTCCCAGAAACTCTTCACGTAGTCAGTGTCTGGTGCCGTGCAGACGGGAACCTGGGCTAACTTGTCTCTCTGGGAATATAAAGATTGAATTATTACTCTATCATAAGCAATGGCAAAAATGTAAGTACTTTGAAATATCTGAAAGATTTATTAAACAAAATTACGCCACTTGTAAGAAGAAATGAATGAGATTATTGATTTAACTCACACCAATTAATCTTCCATGTTTGAAATCGAAATATATATATTTGCTGACATCAATGCCTATTTATGGACATATTATTCTGATGAATAGTCACAGGGATAAACTGGTGAGTATCGGAATTCAGAGGGCGTCGAAAACCCTGATCGTCTCTCGGTCGGCCACTGTTGGAAGAACATCCATAAATCGGAATCTTAGCTACCGAGTTGGTATATGTGTGACTGTGTTAATGATAAAAAGACCAAAAAAAAGACATCTTGAATTATCTGAAAGTTCTAAAAGTAAAAAGCACATTCAGCCAACAAGAATGTCATGAAGATATACCATTTACTTATATTCAGATGTATTCTTAACAGAATATCAATTTCATGGGAAGTTTTTTTCTGGCCAATGTCCTCAGGACAGCCTATATGTCTTATACAATACATTTCAAATACTCCAATTGTTTGAGGTTGAAGATCCAGTTTTACTTACTGATCAAAAGTGGGTGGAATACAATGTTTCTGTAACTTATAAACGCATTATCATGGAAAAACATGTAAACTTTACTGTTACTATATTTCATGGATAATATTTCATTCTCATTTCTTTTCTATTCAGTCTTCACAATAAGCAACTTTGTTTCATATTTTCTTATTGTAAGCTTAATGCAGTTAAATTATCTTCCTTCAGGGAGTGTAAAGTATTACATTTTGCATTTTGATCTTGATAAAGAATGTGATTATTCAAAACATCAATTTGATAATTTTAAAAAATAATGCATATGAATCATTCACTTTCTTTAGAGTGTTCTCAATATGGGTTACATACAATGTCCTTTGCATCAGGATAATCTCACGTTAACTATACATTTGTAAAGTTTGATCACTACTGTATTGAACTTGCACTACCAATCTTGTGGTTGATTTTTGAGAGCACAATGTTTCTTCTTATGCCAGTAATTCATGACGACTTTCTCATTTATATGCATTTAAAATGTTACCGAAGTCTATAAAATCACAGCCTTGAAATTCAATTGCCCACAAGAAATTTTATGATGGAGTTTGAAGAGCATGTTTTTCTCATTCTCAAACTAAAATCCTGAAGACCGAGTTTTAAGAGTCAATGCACGACAAGGGAGAGGTTTAAAATCGGTTTGCATTGTGTTCAGGGCCAAACCGTACATATTGGACTCAACTTATCATGCAATCCATTCCCTTAAACACATTGAAGTATCATGCGATTATGCTGGTAAATGAAAGGTGTAAAAGACTAAATGAAACTTGAAAGAGTGAAACTATATAGCCTATTATATTTATATTACGAAAAACATTTTAAAAGGAGGTTTCCATCGGTTTTTTTTGTGGAAACGAAATTTGAGAGGATATTCCTGTTTACACATATATGTTATTATTACATGATTACACACAGTCAAATTGAAAGACAGTAATGAAGGTAATACTTTACTTTAGTATGACTTTATATTTCACAACTTGATAAACACAATGGTACATTTGTTAAAAAATAAAACAATGAGAACTGAAGCCATTCATCCACGCAGCGAAGGGGGAAAACGTCGCTACAGCATACCAGCAAATAGTTTATTAGTTTTACGACATGTTATTTGTCACTATGCGAATATTCTATCAGCTTATTTCTTAGGTTATTCAAAAGGTGCAAAATAAGGTAAAATATAGCATGTTTTCATTTCACGTGATGCAAAAGAATCCAAGATGGCGACAGAACCCTCCCTTTAAGTTGAATTTTACAGCATCATCATTGTACATCATATCGTTTGATGTACATGTTTAACTTAAACTGCTAACCCAGCCAGCAAAACCCATTCTCTTCCCACAGAGGTTACTCCCTTCAGATCCCGATCCTGTGGGAAAAAAATGGCCAACTTCCTGACAAGAATGACACTGAACAAACAAACAAATGGAAAGCACACGGATTCCAGATGGTTGGACGGGATATTTGAGCGAGATTGTTCTTGACTAATCCCATGCGTGACATGGGTACAGTACCGGAACATAGCCCTGGGTGACCAAAGATGTGTCCTTGGCTGATATCAGTTTGATACCAGAAATAAGCAGTATATAATAATGTAGAAATGTATTCGTCAGACAGAGAATATTAATATGGATTATTTCTCATTGTATGAATTGGTTAGCATGTACGGTGTCATAGATGGTACTTCAATGTTTAAGAGGGAATACAAATTAATGGCAATCCAAAAAGACATTATTGACCTATCGTCAACATGTAATAAATAATTAATGTGAAGTAACGACTGAGTGGACACATCACGTAGTACAAAAGCAAATGTAATCAAATAGTCAGTATCCCGTTGCGTGATACCATTACACATATTTAAAATGATGCAACATATTCAGTGATATGAACATTGAACAGCTGAGAATTTATATTGATTTATTCTTTGTCAAAGACTTTATATTCCCTTCGGACATCCGTGTAGCGTGCACTCTATGTGCAAAACAAAAACAAAAACTCGAAAATGTCTTTGAAAACGAATTTTTAGAAATAAGCGCAAAGAACAACTACAAACACCGTAAATAGATCCAAGCGACATAAGAAGTGCATCGCTCACTTTCAAAGACAATTCCCGCCTGCATTATACCAGAATTGGAACGAGAGTTCCAGTTTTAAAACCTGTAATGAAAATTTAATGACATGACTACTTCTTTAGTTTCTAGTGTTTCATTATATTTTGTTCTCTGTAATCCTGCAATATGTTGGTTTTTAGTTTTTTAATTCAGTTCCCTTATTGAGGTTTGGTAGATATAATGATGTGCATAGTTTTAAACTTTGGAAACAATGCTATATAGTTCTTTTTTTGTTATGAAATCGGCTTACTCGTACATAATCGTTTGATCACTGTAGGTTTTTACATTTTCAACATATGATGATGCATGGAACATGTTATCACCGAGACATCTAAACTAACGCTCAATTGATCCCAACGTTGTTAATATTAACTCCATTTATATCGATATCACTATTAACAGAATATGTAAACATTTACCATGAAGTCTGTACCAGGAAGTACATGTATTGATTTTGGGAAAGGAAGTACATGTATTTGCGTTAGCATATAACGCGCTTGAAAAATATCATGCACGAGTATTTGATTGTCACAAGCAATATTTTCAATAATTAATTAGTTCAAAACATTGTTTATTAAAATATTAAACAGATATTTTGCTGTCATACAGCAATCACACAAGAATTTCGTTTCCTCTATTGTAAACTGATAACATCGTTGAGAGATTCTGAAAGTGTATATTTTCCTACTAAATGAGAAAAAATACACCATGCTAGACTACAAAGCATCCTTAACATACATTGAGAAGGTCTGTAGTGTCATTTTGATAATAGCAATCAGAACTCCATTACCAACCACAGTTACAATTAGCGAAGTATTATGACACCAGCTAAAATATGTCATCTTTGCTTAAAACAAACTTGTGATACACAATTAGAGTTGAAATTTAAAATAGTCTTGATGTGTAATAGTTACTACCATAGTTTCAGAGTTGTATCGGAAAACACCAGGAAGGTTTGTTCGAGATGTCCTGTCCGAGGTCATGGCTGAGGACGGGGCTCGAGGACAAAATGTCCGATGCACCAAGGAAACTATGGTAGTAACTGACTTACATCTCACTTATTCCCAGTGAAAGAAAATGAAAAAAAAAAGTTTTGAAAGTATGAATATTTCCAAAACATTTTTGAGGCCCCTTCACCAGGTTATTAATTACGAGTGTAGTACTATGGATGTTCAGCTTGAGCGATTGTTGAACTAAATGTTCGAAAATCGTTCGAATCATGCAATCCGTTTCAATTATCACGATATGTACATTTCGAGGCTAGGTTTAGAAGGATTCGGACGGATGTACATCGGTGTTGCACAGTGGCAGTGAAATTACGAAAGTGGATTTTTAATAGAAATATATTTGCTCGGACTTTCACAATATCTACAAAATTCAATATTTTTGTTTTGTTTCGATATTATTGGTAAATGAAGAATTACAATTCGTTTTCGTGCGTCATGATCTTATTCAGTGAAACATTCTGCTCATTGTTGATGTCTTTGTTAGTTTTCAAAAAGTGTCCGTGTATATGATATCAATACTCTTTCACACAAAAGAGTCTTGATATCGATAATGAACAGGACACTTTTATGAATAGTTACTAGGGACAATGAGATTTAAGTTGTGTTGATATGGCAAATGTTTAAACATGTTGTCTTAACACATTGAAGAATGGATTTGGAAAACGGACACATCACCTTTAAACATATTAAGTAAAGGTGATGCAAGGAAATAATTACTGGTAACTAAGCCATTAAAGACAGACAGGAGTTTTCTTGCACATACTTTTTACTTGTAGAAATACATTATACTGTAACATCGACACAATTTGGAGTCATTTAGGGCACAGGCTAAATTTGATATTTGTTAATATCAATGTGGTTTGGAGGTATTTTTATGTGTAAATCCAGGTCTTGTTGAGGCCTATATATACCGCATAATGAGACTGAAACGTAATAATACTAGTGTCCGTAGAAACTATTACTGGTTCAATAAAATAATATAATCAAACAAGGTGTCCAAGTGATATTAAATTAAATGGCATCTAAGAGTAGAAGCGAAAGTACATCATAGTTTGAAGAGAAATCTCCCCAAAACTCTTCACGCCGTTGAAGTCTGGTGCCGTGCAGACTAGAACGTGGGTCAACATGTCTCTCCGGTACTACAAGGAATGGAATTATTATTTAATTATTAACATGGTAATATTTTAGGTACTTTTAAATACTTGGAAAATTTATGAAATGTCATTTATGTTTCTTATTGTGTCGCCGAAAAGAATAAGCAATCTTTTTAGAAATATCCTAAACCCTTCAGTTAGAAAAATGAATGAATTAACTCAGTTATCTCCACAGTTTTAACTCGAATGCTAATCAACAGACACATTTTGCTTATGTGAATAAAAAGTGGCCTATTTATGTACAAAATATTCTAATGAATAGTCCTCTCGAGGTTTGAAAAATAAACCTCGAGAATAGTCCCAGGGGTTAAAGGGGGTCGTTTCCCTGGTCCCCTCATCTCTCCACTGTTGGAAGAACATCCATGACTTTGAATCTCAGCTATTGGTACCGATTTGGTGAATTTGTCTCACTGTTTTAACGATAAACAGAAAAAGAAACTTGAATATCTGAATGTTCTGAAAGTAAAATTGACATTATCAAACAAGAACGATATGAAGATATATCATTTAGTAACTATCAGATCTATTCCTTACTACATGTATGACCAATAGTTGAAACAGAATATCAGTTTTATGGGACATTCAGCTCATTTTCTGGCCGATTTCCTCAGGACAGTATATATATGTTTTACAATACATATTAAATACTCCTTTATAGCAACTATTTGCATGGGACATATGGCCCGAAATATGAATTAAAGTTGAAGTAATTGTACAGTTCCATTCCTTGTAGACTGTTCAATTATTGAACACCACTTATTCTGCAGTGATTCAGATGCGGTAAATCATAGGTTGATACTATGAAAAACATTTTATGCCTAAGGATTTTTCACTTGATATATTTAGATTTATACAGTGTATTAACTGTATCGAAGGTTTCTGGTGACGGTTCGATTTCGTTCTGTGACATGTAACACTGACTTTATATGAAAATATATTCTACAAATCGATGAGGAACTATAGAAGTTATAATAAAAGAAACCCTGCAACTTTTACTAACTTTTGGCGCCATGAGCATGCATTAGTCCGTGGAACTTTGGCGCATTACAAATCTTCAATATTATTATTATTAAATCAGAGATGAATGTGCATGTTGAGTTTTGTTGGTCTGATGTTACTCCGATAAAAAGATGGTTTCATCATACAAGACCATGTTTTATCTATTCAAAACGGATACAGCGGATCCCGAAAAGTGCGATGATGATGCCTTTACTTAGGACTGTATCCTTGATGTCATGGGCACTACTTCATTGAAATCACAAGATGTCGGATAAAGTATAGTTTTGCCCTGAACTATTATTACGTCAAAGCACTAGGACTATCGCCCTCTTGCTTTAACTATAATAGTTCAGGGCAAAACTATACTTTATTACAAAACGCATTTGGGTACAGCGAACTTTATTTCTTAACTCTATTCTGTTTATTTTTCATTTGGGCTTTAAAGTAAGCAAACATTTACCCGATATTATCATTGCAATCTAAATACATTGAACATTATTTTACATGAGACATATTAAGTTTCATACTTGCATTTTGATTTACATGAGAAATATGATTGTTCTAAACATCATTTTAGTTTTCAAAAAGAATTCAAATAAATAAGGTTCATCTTATCTTCAGATTTTTCTAAATAATAACAACATGTTTCATAAAGTGTCTTTTTCATAGGACAACTTCACTCTAAATAATCATTTGGGCATGTTATGAGCTCCGATGCATTAGATTTGTGCTTGCAAGTTTCTGCCTGTGTTTAAACCGATTTTACTTAAATTAAATTGAACAGAACCTTTAATTGGCTGATCGATTTTAAAGAGCGCAACCTCATTTAAATGCATTTAAATGTTCACAGAAGTCTATAAAATCATCACCTCGAAATGCAATTACCCACCAGAATTCATTGATCGATTTTGAAGAGCATTTTCACTTTCTTATGCTCAGAAAGAAGAAACCCAAATAGTTTAAAGGGGCTGTAGCACATTTTGAAATGGAAATCTCACAATATTTCAAAATAATATTACCAAGTGCAAACTAATCCTCCAAAATAAATAAATAGAGTTCTAAAACGAATGGTTGTGGTTCGGTTAGGTAACGCGTGTCCATATCCCATTGTCGAATTATTAAAGGCTGTTCACACTAAATGGCCACAAACAGTTTTATATGTTACACCATGTTCTACGACTTTAGGTAATATGGTCCGGTATTGGGTTGTTTTACCGTCTTAAGTACACGTATATTTCAAAAACTGTCATGTCAAATTTGTACATACAAAATTTTTTTTAAAAAAAAACCTGCTTGAGTGCCTTTCATAGTTTTTATTCTCAGAATTACAATAACATCTTTCACACAATGTCATGCATTAGTCTCCAGGTTAAGATTCCCTTTTTTCCGTTTTATTTTTTTTCTGAAATCATTTAGTTTGAATGAATACTTGGAGCACAGTGATATAGTGGTTATAGCCTCTCAGGTCAAAACCCCGAACTTCAAATATCGGTGGAGACACCAAAACTGTGTGACGTGAGTCACTGTTGTCTCTGGCAAGGCACTTCATCAACATTGCACTCGGTCCACCCTGTTGTTTAAATGGCTACCTGAACACTGGCAGTACAGACCTATGCGGTTGCGCAGATAGGCATAGAAAGTACATTTCCTTCAGGGTAAAAGTATGTTAGTAGTGTCTTTAGCAACCATTAGTGCACGTTATAAATACCTTCTATTATATATTATTAATAATTGCATCTTTATTAATACGTAGAAATAATTTCGAGTACAGGTACCCAGTAGGAATTGTACTTTCGATGCATCAGCTAAGCGCTACATAGCTCCTGTTTCCACTTACCCATTTGTACACCTGGATGGACTGCGAACAGTGTGAATAAAAAAATACCTTAGAACAGTCTTAGAAACGCGAGTCACACCTTTTTGGTCTTCATCGGGATTTGAACCGCTATCATTATATTCACTAACTGTCATCGTATTATGAAAGTTTTCTCACTGAACCATCGGTTTATAATCGTATCAACATTAGGACTGATATATCTGATAAATGTACTCAGTATATGTCAACAGCCATTTTTGCATGTACTTGTAAGGACTACAAACTTATAAACAGATTAATCACGTACTATTCGTGACATTCGATCTGGACAGTCTAGACCATGTCATAACTTATTGTACAACACAGCAGGCCTGTAATGAAGCAATACGAATCTGCGAGGCTGTGCATATAATCAATCATCTGAATATTAACTTGTTTGCGAGCGATTCTCATAAACAGTAAATATCACGAATACAATACAACAATATATGCCACTACCATACATGTACATATGTAATACATTGGTGAATAAATCATATACGTCCCAGCACTGGATATCAGCATGAATTCTTTTTATTATTATATTGATATGGCTACTTCCTCACAGTGTGTTTGCTCAGTATAAGTTTTTTTTACCGATGACATCCATTGGCATATAAATGTTTGAGATGGAATACAAAATAATAACAATTCAAAAAGAATGTGGAGTGTCAACTGGGTGAACAGATCACGCAGTTCAAAAGCACATGTACTCAGATCCCTTTGAGTGATAAGATTACATATGTGTTTACAAAAGATGAAACAAAGTCTTTGAGAAATGAACACGAAACAGCTGAGAACTAAGGTTAATCGATCTCGTGTCGCAGACGTGATAATCCCTTTGGACATGTTGCACAGTTTTGAAATCTATGTGTAAAACAGACGAAAAGTCGAACAACGTCGTTAAAAAAAGGATTTAAAAAAAGTAAGCTTACAGAACAGCTACCAAAACAATAAATAGATAAAAGGGGCATAAGAAGTGCATGGCTGAAGTTCAAAGACAATTCCCGCCTACATTACACCAGAAAAGGAAGCATACTTCGAGCTTTCAAACCTGAAACGGAAATTTAACTACATTAGCACTTCTTTGATCTCCCGTGTTTCAGTATATTTGTTATCTGTAGTCGATTGAAGAATGTTGGTCTTCAGTGTTCTATTATAGTTCCCAAAATATGGCTTCTCTTTTGGGAAATATAATGTTCTGCAAAGTTTTTAGCTAGGGATAAATGCCATATATGCCTTTTTTTATCATTCGAAGCCTCACGCTGACGCGTTCGGCTCCGAATGATAAAAATCGGTATCGAATCTACGTTAGACTCACAAAAAGTTAAAAACACAGTAGGTTGATCTCCTTAATGTGCGGTAAAGTCTAAACCATGTCGTAATCTTTTTTTTAAAAAGAACAAATTTCATTGGCAAATACCACATTTTTAAAAGCATCATACACGAGTATATGATTGTGGCAAACATGAAAAGTTTCCGAAACTCACACAAGTTGATAGCATTGTTCAGTCAAAAAACATATTGTGTTTTCATGTTTCTCCTTCTTTGAAGTGATGAACATCTCTGAGAGAAATTTATTTTGCCCTACCCAACTGCAAATGATTTCTGGGAAACATCATTTAAATCCCAACACATCCTGAAATGACATTGAGAGGGCCTCTAGAGATAGAATAATAACTAGCAATCAGAATTCTATTACCAACCGCTGTGACTATTTTAGAAAACACATAATATATAAAAACACGATTTAGTTTTGTTCTGAATGTCGATGTGTGAATGTGTTTGGGTGCATTATATCTTTTCCACCATTTCATGCAAATCATGACAAACGACACACATGTTTTCTCATCCGTTTACTCTTCGATTGTGCAGTTACAAACTCGATTTAGAGTGACCTCCCTTGTTTAAGCCCGACTACAATGTGATTGAAGCGTTCGTAATATAACCCAGAATTATAGGTTTTAAACATATAACATTATCTGAAATCCACTTGTGGATTCAACAAAATTGAAATGAAGTTTTTAAAACAATTGTTTTGGTGAATATTGTTTAATATGTACTAAAGTTAAACATTTTGTCCCATTCAAATGGAAGTATGGACACATGACCTTTTATTAAAAGCGTATTATGTGTTGCAAAGATTACTTTGATCTCTGACCAATATTTGAAAGGGAATATAAGTTTTCTGTCGTATAGCAACTTATAAGTTTTTAAAACACATACTAAATACACGTTTATATTGCAACTTCGTCAAAAACAATTTTCCATGTGGCCAAAAATACAAAATATAAATTGATGGATATAGCTTTAGAGAAATTTCACATGTACATTCATTGATCCATTTCCGTGTTGATTGTACCATACTTGACCCCAGCCAGATCAACAAAGATTCAGGTGGGATTAATCGTATTGGTTGATATATATATAAATGTCAAAGAACTTTCACACTCTCTTAGATGCCTACACGTTTGCTTCAGCGAAATTGTGCAATTACTTAATATTAACATATCTTTTGAGAGTTGTAGTTAAAGAAAGACCAGTCTTATTGGGCTGGAGAACACACATCGTTCCATCAAACCAGACCACTTTAATATGTGATTAATCCTTCCAATAGTTTTTAATACTTTTAATATTTTAATTATTTTAACCAGCATATGGATCGCGTAAATTATAATAACCTCACTTAAGACTGCATCCTTGGTAATTTCATAAGAACTACTTCAAACTGAAATTCACTTAACTTTCTGAAGGTCTTCGAAAACGTTGCCTTTAAATTCAATTCCTACCCAGAACCTTTAATTTGTTAATCGATTTTGAAGAACAGTTCTTTTTCCTTATCTTTCATGATTCATGAAATCAGATTAATAGACTCTGATTTGTTTTTCCTCTTTTTCGACGCCACTCCATTAAACCTGCGTGTGTACTTCATAAGTAAGTCTATGGTCTTTGTTTCCATTTGTTTAATGTGAAATGAAAACATGAATATATTTACTTCTACTTCATTTCACAACAAAGTATATATATAATATATGTAATTGCGATTTTAATTAATTAAAACAAATAACAATCTATCTATTTTTAAGGTATCACGTTATTTAAATTTGTTAAAGTTTAAATTAGAACAGGAATCAGTTTATTTATTCATTAAAAAAAAGGTTTGAAAGTTGTGATTTTCCATGTTAGGCAATTACAGTAACTGTTTATTGATCAAGGAAGTAAGTCTATGGTCTTTGTTTCCATTTGTTTAATGTGAAATGAAAACATGAATATATTTACTCCTACTTCATTTCACAATAAAGTATATATATAATATATGTAATTGCGATTTTAATTAATTAAAACAAATAACAATCTATCTATTTTTAAGGTATCACGTTATTTAAATTTGTTAAAGTTTAAATTAGAACAGGAATCAGTTTATTTATTCATTAAAAAAAAAGGTTTGAAAGTTGTGATTTTCCATGTTAGGCAATTACAGTAACTGTTTATTGATCAAGGAAGTAAGTCTATGGTCTTTGTTTCCATTTGTTTAATGTGAAATGAAAACTTGAGTATATTTACTCCTACTTCATTTCACAACAAAGAATATATATAATATATATAATTGCGATTTTAATTAATTAAAACAAATAACAATCTATCTATTTTTAAGGTATCACGTTATTTAAAAAAATTAAAGTTTAAATTAGAACAGGAATCAGTTTATTCATTCATTAAAAAAAGGTTTGAAAGTTGTGATTTTCCAATAATCATCATTCATGTTAAAACACCCATGAAGCATTTCATCTACTTGCCAAATAAAGTTATTTGAAACTAAAACTATCATATCAGAATAATTTACAGCGTATTCTTTTCTTTGGCTGTGTTGTGATAAACAACTTTCAAAAGAAAGTGAATTATTTTGCCCCAAATAAAAGAGAATGGGGGACTAAAGCACTACGAGGGGCGTTCAATAAGTGTTGCAAGCGGGGCATTGGTGTTTACATAAACAGTGTCAGCTTATAGCAGGTGTTACTATAGTCAAAACATAACATTGACACATGTCAAAACAATTTCTAGACATAACAATTATTTAGATATGATAGCTGCGCTGACCTAGGGGTCTCCATAATCATGGATTCTCTCAAACATGAACAACGCGCTGTGATCAAGTTCCTTACTAAAGAGTGATGCAAAGCTACAGAAATACATAATCGTATGTGTAATGTGATGGGTAAGGATGCTCCCAACTTTTCAACAGTTTGTCGCTGGTCTCTTCAGTTCAAGCGGGGCAGGGAATCCTTAGACGATGACAGGCAGGCCATCTGAAGTCACCCGACCAGAAGTTATTGCCGCTTTCGAAAGACGAATTTTAGCTGACCGCCGTGTTAAAGTTTCTGAACTGTCTTTAGAATTCCAGATATCAGTTGGAAGTGTTGAAAAAATAATTCATGACCATCTTGGTATGTCCAAGGTATCTGCAAGATGGGTACCCAGAAACCTCACAGCACAAGATCGCCAGAAAAGAACCGAAAGTTGCATGGAGCTCCTGGATCGGTTTAATGCGGATGAAGCCAGGTTTTTGTCTCGTCTGGTGACAGGTGACGAAACCTGGATCCACCACTGGGACCCGGAAACTAAACTGGAATCCAAGCAATGGAAGCACCCGAGTTCACCGCCTCCCCTGAAGTTTCGCACTCAACCATCAGCTGGCAAAGGTTATGGCGACAATCTTTTGGGATGCAAAAGGCATATTATTAATTGATTACTTGCCAACCAAAACTACAATGAATGGTCATATTATGCCAACCTAATGCAAGAATTGCGAAAGACAATTCGACAGAAACGCCGTGGAATGTTGACACGTGGTGTTCTGATTTTGCATGACAACCCTCCAGTCCACAAGTCAAGAGTTGCACAGGCCGCTATACTTGATTGTGGATTCGAACAGCTTAACCACCCACCCTACAGCCCAGACCTAGCCCCCAGTGACTACTTCCTGTTCAGAAACCTGAAATCCGCCCTACGTGGAAGGCACTTCCGGGATGACGAAGACGTCAAAGCTGCCACAGAGGCGTGGTTAGGGGGGCAAACGGAATACTTCTACAAAAGCGGCATCAAAAGTCTTAAAGAGAAATGGAATAAGTGTATTGAGGTGAAGGGTAACTATATTGAAAAATAAAAGTAAAAAATTGACAACGCGAGTTAGTTTTATATTGAAGTTGCAACAGTTATTGAACGCCCCTCGTATGTTGAAATCTATAAGCTTCTGACAACAGTTGAGTGGGCCTGTAGTGATACATACTGATAAGTAAACAGAAGCCCATTACAAGTCGTGGTTACAAATTGCAACATTATAGGGAGACCTTTCACTGTCATTCATAGCGATGTTTCAAGCACCTTGTGTTTGCTTAAATAACATTTAACTGTGCGATTTGAACTCGGAAACTTGCACTATTATACAAAGCATATGTTATTATGTCCAAGGAATCTCTTCTGCTTTCAAAACGGAAAGATTTAAGCTACGTCCATGCAGTTACATGTTTAAATTATTTCAGAACATACTTACTTACACGATGATGCATGTTGGATATTGAAGACCTTTGGAATGATTATGTAAATATATTGGAGTTACCTACCCTATTACTTAAGAAATAGAAGACGAGTTGGCGTGCTTAATCGTTGAATAAAACATAGCAGGGAGCATAAAACACGAAGGGCGCAGCCCTGGGTGTCTTATGCTCCCTGCTATGTTTTATTCTACGATAAAGCACGACAACGAGTCTTCTATTTCTTATATGAGATGCCCTTAAACAGTTACTCGCTTTCATATAAAAAC
This sequence comes from Gibbula magus, assembly GCA_936450465.1. Lineage (NCBI taxonomy): Eukaryota > Metazoa > Mollusca > Gastropoda > Trochida > Trochidae > Gibbula > Gibbula magus. The sequence continues at coordinate 66,099,421 of OW388300.1, read as the reverse complement.
CGTAGAAATATTATGTTGGTTGTAGAAACTATATTTTGAAAATATTAATGTCTCCCGTCATAGAACACATTCACTAGCATTGAACAACCAAAGCGTCTTTTCTAAGCGACGCTCTTACTGACGTCTGAAATCACGAGCATCTTGTATTGTCTCATAAAGCACGCTGTCGGTCCCATTGACCGCCTGTGTTTTATTGCCGTTGGTATCTTATATATGTATATAACCTTTTTCTACATTGAAGAATTAATTGCATGAATAATATGATGAAGGAGCTATAAGGAAGTGAATTATTATTCAATTAATTATGTCAAATGATAACGTTTATATTTAGCGCTGATGTTAAATATCTAAATAACTGCATAATAAATGGACACTGTAGTGTGATAACATAAGATAAGATTTGATACCTGCCTAGTATACTGTTATCCTATTCTCTCAACAATAATGGGTACATGATGACACTTGGTGATTTATTATATAATTGTGTCAATAATTCTACAAGAGTCAGCTCTATGATTATGTGATTAATCAGAACTCAAGTACGTCAAATGATAATGATCAAGGTAAATTTAAACAATGTGAATATTAACACATCAGTAAAAGTTTCCTTAAACCTACTTTTATAATGAATATCTGGCGGCGAATGAACTATTATCATATGTTATCAATTTACAATGATAAATGATAACATGGCGTCACGTAAATGCTTAAAATTACGTGCGACAATTACTGAAGGTAGAACATCAATATTCAATGTGTCGCTCTGGAACTGTAAGGAAGTGTCTCACTCTTCAGTTGCAGTATATAACTGAAAATAACTATAATTTATGTAACAATGGGGTGAATTATATTGATCATCACATGCAATAATTCAAGGTGAGTTTAGCTTGGACAGTAAATCATTAAGTTTAGATTATGTGTATTGGATTACATACACCTGAAAATGTAATGGTAATTCAATTTAACCCAAGCCTATAATTTACGTAACGTTAAGAATGGGATGACACCGAGAATAGACCATGCCACAAATACATTACTATTATTCATCATAATCTAAAAGTATAAAATAGGTTTGAGTTGGTAACACTTGGCAGTCAGTTCAAGTTCATCAAATAATAATAATTGTTTACCCCTAAATTAACATTTCAAACCTCGCAAGCTCGGTTTAAAATTAAATTTAGGGGTAAAAAATGCACAACATACAACCCCAACATATAAAACAGAATGGATTTATCTCCTAATTCAATTAAATAATTCATTATCTTCATAGGTTGCTCAATAACATAACAATAACAACGTGCTTCATTGGGTGTCTTTTTCATTGGGCAACTTCACTCTAAATAATCATTTGGACATGTTATGAGCTCTGATGCATTAGATTTGCACTTGCAATTTTCGGCCAGTGTTTAAACAGATTTTACTTTAATTAAATTGAATAGAACATGTAATGGGCTGATCGATTTTAAAGAGCGCAGCCTCATTTAAATGCATTTAAATTTTACAGAAGTTTATTAAATCACCGCCTGGAAATGCAATTGCCCACCAGTATTCGTTGATTTTATGTTTCTTATGCTCATTTCCTATGCTCATTAGAACCTCGATACAGTTAAAAGGGGATGAACCTGTAATTGAAAGAAAGAAATCTCACAACATTGCAGTATTAATGTTTCAAATTGCAAAACAGTCCTCCGCAATCAATACATATAGTTCTAAAAGGAATGGTTGTAGTTCGATTAAACCATGCGGGTCCATTTCCCATTGTGAAATTATTAAAAGGTGTTCATACTAAATTGCGGCCAGCAGGTTTCTTTTATGCAAGACACCGTCCTCTACGACTAATGGTAATCGGCTCGTGCACTCGACTTTAAAGTAAAGATATAGGGCATAAACTGTTATTATAAATTGCAAATTTGAACATATAAAAATGCCAGAAACGTGCTGCAGTGCCTTTCATTGTTCTTTATTTAAAAAAATAATCTTTCACATAATCTAACACATTAATCAACAGGATTCGGATACCATTTTCGGATACAAGTTAACTTACATTTCAGGAATACATTAAACAAATATTTGTCATTAAAACATACATATGGTCGAGTACCTGCAATCTAGATAAATTTATATCAACAGGTATATAAGGTTATACCCTGTTGATCTAACATCCACCAATGCAAAGGGTTGTCCCGTTGAATTTCGCCCCTAAACCAATAAAAAAAGAGGTCTCATATCGCCTGAGCTTTCTCGAAACTCCAAACATCTTTTCGCCGATGTACGATGACAGGAGTAATTAACTGTCATTCGGAAAGCACCGAGCGACCCAAAGAATAGTATTGCTCAAGAATAATTAGAGAGAAAAATGAATGCCACGTTATTTGATAAAGGAGTTCTACGAAAGACTGTTTGTAAGGTGAGATAACCCTTCACTGGAAAGTCAACTTAAGTAAATTTTTCATTTTCATCTGAGGTGACGGATAATAGAGCAAATATTGTTTCATAAAAAACAATACACATTACATACAACCTTAATACCGTCTTCTTTCTTATAATGACTAAACATTATTTGATTTTCAAAAGAAATGTGTTTATCGACATACTGTTTATGAAAACTGGACGGTATGCTACATGTCTCAGGCAGTTTTAGTGCAATGTGTGACAACAGACTTGATTAGTCAAATCGAACTTCTCTTTTTGCACAGGAAAGGTCAACGGGACGACCTTTTATACCGGCCACTGTTAGATCGACTGTATATCCATGACATAGGACAGTCGATCTAAATTTATTTAGATTGGAGTACATTACCCTGTAGGAATTTTACTTTTCATGCAGCAGCTATGCGCTATAAACTTCCTTTTTTTTCGTTAACCACCTGTACAACTGGATTCAGCTGCGTGGAAGGTGGACAATATAGGACACACAACCGAAATTGGTCTCCACCGGGATTCGAACCTCTAAACTTGAGAGACCAGTATGATAAGCACTACACACCATTCTCTAAATATATACGCTATGAACGTTCCTGCCAATCATCTACGAAGTCAACTGTTTCGATTATTTTACTCTGTAAGTAATTGAATCATTATTACTCAAAATATAAAATATAAAATTTGGTAAATTTTCAAATCTTGATCGGTTTAGCCTTTCCGTAACAATAGCCTATGTCGTCATGGGATCTTAAATACTGATAAGTACATGACTTTAAGTACTGGACTCCTCTTCTTGGTCAATAGATCCAGAACGTATTCTCACTTGTCGTCAATAGTAAAGTAATGTTCACTAAATTTCATTGGTTTATGAAAGTTTTCAAACCGAATCATAGGTTTATCAGTATATGAACATTATATTGTGTACACCTGTTAATGGTCCACAGTATACATAAACACATCACAGTGTATTTACTTGTAAGGACTAATAAACAGATTAATCACGTACTATTCTTGACATTCGATCTGGACAGTCTAGACCCTATCATAACTTATTGTACAACACAGCAGGCCTGTAATGAACTTATTCGATTCTGCGAGGCTGTGCATATAATCAATCATCTGAATATTAACTTGTTTGCGAGCGATTATCAGAAACAGTAGATCTCACACATATTTTCAAGAATGTCACACAATCAATAACACAGAAGCTCAGTTTCTGCATGTATATTTAAAGAATTTCTTCCATTTATTTACGTCTTATTTATTCATAGCAGGGCGACTCTCCGCTTCTCTGTATTTCTATTGGTTCACGTTGATACTGGTCCAACTGTCATAATGGCATATAACATTTGAATTATGCATTTTATGTACATGTATACATTGTGATCATGACGTTTGTAGTTCAATAACTCTGTGTCTGACGTCCTGTCCTATGTTATTCCTATTCTAACTATGTAGAAAGTTCAGTGTAAAGGTTTATCGCATAATTTGAAGTGATATACTCAATTCTATCAATGAAATAAACCCTATATCAAGCTACAGTGACGATAATCTTTATCACCACTCTACTGAATGACGATAAACGTTATCGCCACTCGCTTGACGTCATCAGGACAATGTTATTACGTCATAGTGTCACATTGCGAAGGCTGTACGTTTACCGTTGAAATCACTCCATGCCAACATAAAACACAGAAATAATGATATAATTAATAGAATATCTCTTTTTCTTTGACAAATATTATGTTTATCTCATCTCGTGAGGTAGAAAAGTTAATATATTCCACTCGTGGCCTCGACATTCGTGAAATATCTATTTTTATACCTCACTCAATGAGATTAACATGGTATTTGTCAAGAAAAGACAGATATCCTCTATGTATTCTCCTCTTGAGGTTGATATAAGTTTTCGATGTTGCATCTTTGTAGCAGTGGCTCGCACCGTCAAGATGATACACAAGACCACGTTACCCTCAAGAGATGCATACAACGCATTAATCAAAGTGACACGACGATAAAACGTTAGGCCTTTATACCAATTTCAATTATACTGTCGATAATGGAAAAGCTCGCCACAATTAGAACGACCTGGGCTCCAAACCTAATGGTGTCATTCGTCTCGCACGATGTGATGCAACTCGTGAAACTTATCCACTTTGATCTTTAAAGTTTTTAAAACGGTAAAAGGGAGTGTGTAAGCAATTCAAAGTGTCATTTATTTCAAAATTAAGCAGAAAATATTAACTATATTATTAATAATGAACAGGAAAACAGTTGACTGAATTGTTCAAACCCTTGAGCGTGTCATCATCTGACATCTGTTCTCGTAATATACATGGTCCTGATTTGAACATAGAAAGATTCACAGGTTAAATACGGATTTTTTGGGATCAGGATCGAAATTCCATTAATCTTTGGAAAATAAAGGGCGAACTCGTTCAGACATACTTAATCATATAAAAATAAGATACATGCTATTATTATTTGATAGCATAGTAATGTTATTGCAACCGGGACAATGGTGTAATTCAAATTAAAAGTACAAACCATAACATGTACATATGCTTCTTTTTCAGTACCTAACATGATTAATGAAATTATGCATGTGATTGATATAATATACCTCACAATAACAATAGGCAGAACACTTGGACCCAAAGGAAAGAAGTGGTGTTCAAAAGTTTCGTCTGAAAATTGAATAATGTGTCTCTAATCCAGTAAGTGTTTTTACCATGCCGAAAAATTCAAAGTTCTGGTGTGACCTTCGGCATACTGCCAAGGTCACCTCAATCTAATAAACACCTTGTCCTTTTGCGAAGCATTGTGTAGGATAAAATTAAAATCCAGTCAATAGTTCTTGTGATATCCTGCTGACAGGGGCACATTCTCGTTGTGACCTTGATATGTAGGTCAAGGTCACAAACCCTCGTAAGAACATTAGTCTTAAAGTGACGAGCATATATGCAGCATATGAAACTAATACAGTGAATAATAATGTGTTATTCCATTCCGTACACGTACGCACGGACGCACGTACGGAGAGACGCTGCCTAATACTATATCAACGATTCGTGCTATATGGGCGACAGGGTATGATAAAGCTAGACGAGGCCTATTACTCAAACTTTATGTGTTGCATATGTTAACACAATATTTCTAATGATACAATGAGAATGTGGTCAGTCATTAGGTCAACAAAGTCACAGGTTTTGCAGAAGATTGAAAATTTATGTTTTGATGAATGTAAATATGCAAATGGTGTACCTCCCTTTCTGCTTACCAAAAATGTTCTTTGAACCCTTCCTTTTGATGTAGCAAGCCAGGTATTGTGGACTGTCTTGTTGTCTCAAACAATGGCTTGATATCCAAGGCTTTTTGGTAACAAAGTTAAGTGCATAGTACGTATTATATGGTAGTATAATTACCCTTCATGCTAATAATATAAAAAAGGTCACATAGGGTATTTCACCAATATGGCTTGTGACACAAAATATGTCAAAAACATATATGTGAAAGTAAGTTTAATCTTGAGTTAAAATGAAATTCTCGTCTTACAAATCTGAACTCACATTTGCTTTATCAATATTACAGTTATATATATATATGAGAGCAGAACAAGGACACATTTAAATCAAGAAAATACCATTCGAAACTTATAACACTTTTTAAAATGTCTTGACCACTGACACGTTTTTCAGGAACAAAGTTAAACTGGGAAGTTAAATACTTTAACCTTTACATAAAATCGATATCTCTGAAGAATCTTTAAAGCATAATAAATAGGAAAGTCGTATTTCAAAGCTCTTTAAGTTAGCGATCGATGTAGTAAAAGGCTACATGTTCTAAAGAGCACACCATATTACCAGTCGTTTCCGTCAAGGGAGAACTTTATAATCCATTTGCGCTTTCTTTAGTGCGAAACCATCAGTATTTGCCACCTTTTATCTTGCAATCCATTCCCGTAAACACATGGCCTATTTGAGTATCCCCACGATAATGCTGGTAAATAGAAGCGGATGAACGGTTAATCGGGTCCTGGAAGAGTTATACAACATGTTATGTTAGCATATAATAGACTGATATTTACGAAAGTAGTCATACATTTTCAAATTATTGTATCATAACATATTTTATTACTCGCCCGTGGGAGATATTACAATGGAATAATAAGGCGGCAGTATTTTACTTGTGTAATCCCATTCAAAATATGACGCAAATACAGTGTGCAATTGTGACGTGTCAATGGGGATATCGTCGTCACAATGGTTCATCCGGCGCACTTCGTGACCCCCGCATAATTCGCTTTGAGGCCACAACATTCCGATGTCAGTGCAAATTTGCCGATCGAGTGACATGAATAAAAACATAAGTAAGAGTTTTGAGACGGACGGCTAACTCAATAGTTACTGATGGCTCCCTCTAAGATCCAAAAATATGGACACACTGGTATACTGTATGTATGGGGGATCTGGGTTGGTATCATCTCAATGATAGTTATCTACCTTGTGGATTGGCGACGTTACAGTCTTTAATCGTTCATTTCGCAGTATCATCAAATGTAGCTAATAATGAGCGATTCTCATCAAGCACTGTTAGTTAATATCATTGCTGTCGAGGTGATATCGTCATGAGACTTTTTTGAACATCAGTTTGTAGGGAACCAGGTTTCAATAAACGGATTAAGTATACAATGCATGGATAGAGAATTGAACTGATGATAGTAAATGTTTTAACAATGATAGCAGTGTATTTAGACATGGAAACATTTACGACCAGAAGTATGGTTGAAAACTTGCTTGAAAAAGGAGACATAATAAATGATACTCAATATTCTGTCTCACCTGCAAAGTTTAATGTGTTTTCGCCGCACAGCCATCTTCAATCAATATAGTGAAAGTCAGTCAGATAATTTGTCCAGGCTCACCTCATAGATACATTAAACAGGTAACATAAAATAGGTTTATGAGAAATTCATGATCTTACAAGGGTGAACTTATGTTATGTTATGCAATATGTTGATAAATATACGACATAAAACATATACGATATATAAGATATATACATATGATACATTTAAAATTCATATTCAAATAGATATTTTAATAACGGATTTATATTTAAATACGAATACTAAACCACTCTATTTTCAGGGAAAAGTAAATAAATGAACTGCACTGAAATCGTTCTTTTCACGTACTTAATGTCCATGGTCAAGTCTTTAATCTCCAATGATCTGAAGTATAGATGGTTGATTCATAGGTTGATTACGTTCCTCTTTGTGGTGATCATTAAAAGCACAGACCAATAGTTTGGGTAAATTTTACGTTAATGTTCATTTAATGAAAAACCATTACAGGAGAATTGTATCCGAATTAAAAGTGACAAATATTGTTACACGGTATTACAGTTCGTGTAAAACTGCCACTAGTTACACTACATTCAATAACATGCAGCACCTGGTTGTTGAAACATTGGCACTGACGTGAAGACGACTCTTGAAAATAGCAAAAACCTGATTGATGATGGTGTTTAACGCCAGAATGTCCAATCGCCATCACTAAGCCCTTGTCTGCAGGCGAAGATAACATAGCATTTGTTGCATGTTCGCTTTATTGTTTGATGATGCATTATCATGACTGTCAACACACAGTGCATGCAAATCATGTGTTAAATCTAAGCTAAAGGTCATGAAAAAGTCTAAAACATATTCGTATGTTAATGATAAGTCATATTTGGTTAATTAGACGCTTGTTAACATATTAATTATTTCAATGCTGTAATGTTATAGGTTCAAGTCCAATAGTCCGTTCCTAACCAACAAATCAACGTTGGGTTAGATGAAAAAAAGGGTAAACGTTAAGTAGCAGTATCTAAAAAATCCGTATTACTTGGCATGAGTTAATAAGGGTTCTTCTTATCATGCTGTAGACAATAATAATGATATAGGTTTCATCTTCAATGTGGTATCAAGGAAGTGAAAACATACCAGATAGCACATCGCTGGTGGGCCACTCGAAGCTGCTCTTGTGTGCCACCAGTGGCGTGTCCAGCAGATAGCAGGTTTTGGAAGAGTCATCATACCCCAACGGTCCCACAAATGCATAGTTTCAGGAAGTTATGATGAGGGGTTTAGGAGTTCTGCACCGGAAAGAGACCTTTCACTGAAACAAATCTAACTCATTTCTATGGCAACGAAAAACAAAATATCAGAAATCAGAAAATATCAAAAGGCACCACTTTAGTTAGTGCTTAATTTAAATGGAAAGTTTCAAAAAGATATATAAACTATAGGCAGAAGTAGACGGCGCCCTACATTATACACAGCAAACTGAAGTCCATGCACTGAGTCGTCGAATCTGGCGCTGTGCAATTCTTGTCAACTAATCCTACAATGTCAACCAATATGCAATCCTACAATGTCAACTAATCCTACAATGTCAACTAATCCTACAATGTCAACTAATCCTACAATGTCATCCAATCCTACATGCAACTAATCCTACAATGCCTGGCTCAGCTGTTGAAGCGTTTGTTTTTCTTCAGTTTGCTGCGTACAATGTAGGGTGCCGTCTACTTCTGCCTATAGTCTATAGCACCAGTAGGTATTGCTAACAAGTTGTCCTTAACCTGTATTCCCCGCATATAAAATAGACTGTCCGAAACAATTTTTTTTAAGAAATAAGAGATGCAGATTATTATGGTTTTAGTTTAGTCTCAATTATTTTGATATACAGCATTTCAACATTTCTACAAAAACATTTCACATTTGACTGTATTAAACGATGCAGACATATTTGTATGTTAATATCATGTTTTGTATGTCATATTCAGCAACATTTCAACATTTAAACAAAAAAAGTTTCACATTTCACTTTATTATACAATGCAGATTTGTACTAAAAAAATTCAACTTAAAAACATTTCAAAATGTTTATTTTTGGACCCCGGGAGGACGTTAACATAAGGTAAAATGTCATGAGAGGAATAAACAGTGTATTCTTTAAACATGATAACATAAGGTAAAATGTCATGAGAGGAATAAACAGTGTATTCTTTAAACATGATAACATCAGGTAAAATGTCATGCGAGGAATAAAAGGTGTATTCTTTAAACATGATAACATAAGGTGAAATGTCATGCGAGGAATAAACAGTGTATTCTTTAAACATGATGACATAAGGTAACATGTCATGAGAGGAATAAACGGTGTATCCTTCAAACATGATAACATACGGTAAAATGTCATGAGAGGAATAAATAGTGTATTCTTTAAACATGATAACATAAGGTAAAATGTCATGAGAGGAATAAACAGTGTATTCTTTAAACATGATAACATCAGGTAAAATGTCATGCGAGGAATAAAAGGTGTATTCTTTAAACATGATAACATAAGGTGAAATGTCATGCGAGGAATAAACAGTGTATTCTTTAAACATGATGACATAAGGTAACATGTCATGAGAGGAATAAACGGTGTATCCTTCAAACATGATAACATACGGTAAAATGTCATGAGAGGAATAAATAGTGTATTCTTTAAACATGATAACATAAAGTAACATGCCATGCGAGGAATAAACAGTGTATTCTTTAAACATGATGACATAAAGTAACATGCCATGAGAGGAATAAACAGTGTATTCTTTAAACATGATAACATAAGGTAAAATGTCTTGAGAGGAATAAAAGGTGTATTCTTTAAACATGATATCATAAGATAAAATGTCATGAGAGGAATAAACAGTGTATTCTTTAAACATGATAACATAAGGTAAAATGTCATGCGAGGAATAAACAGTGTATTCTTTAAACATGATAACATATGGTAAAATGTCATGAGAGGAATAAAAGGTGTATTCTTTTAACATGATGACATAAAGTCACATGCCATGCGAGGAATAAACAGTGTATTCTTTTAACATGATGACATTAAGTAACATGCCATGAGAGGAATAAACAGTGTATTCTTTAAACATGATAACATAAGGTAAAAGGTCATGAGAGGAATAAAAGGTGTATTCTTTTAACATGATGACATAAAGTCACATGCCATGCGAGGAATAAACAGTGTATTCTTTTAACATGATGACATTAAGTAACATGCCATGAGAGGAATAAACAGTGTATTCTTTAAACATGATAACATAAGGTAAAATGTCATGAGAGGAATAAACAGTGTATTCTTTAAACATGATAACATACGGTAAAATGTCATGAGAGGAATAAACAGTGTATTCTTTAAACATGATAACATAAGGTAAAATGTCATGAGAGGGATAAACAGTGTATTCTTTAAACATGATAACATAAGGTAAAATGTCATGAGAGGGATAAACAGTGTATCCTTAAAACATGATAACATAAGATAAAATGTCATGAGAGGAATAAACAATGTATTCTTTAAACATGATAACATAAGATAAAATGTCATGAAAGGAATAAACGGTGTATCCTTCAAACATGATAACATAAGGTAAAATGTCATGAGAGGAATAAACAGTGTATTCTTTTAACATGATAACATAAGGTAAAATGTCATGAAAGGAATAAACGGTGTATCCTTTAAACATGATAACATAAGGTAAAATGTCATGAGAGGAATAAACAGTGTATTCTTTAAACATGATAACATAAGATAAAATGTCATGAAAGGAATAAACAGTGTATCCTTTAAACATGATAACATAAGGTAAAATGTCATGCGAGGAATAAACAGTGTATTCTTTAAACATGATAACATATGGTAAAATGTCATGAGAGGAATAAAAGGTGTATTCTTTTAACATGATGACATAAAGTCACATGCCATGCGAGGAATAAACAGTGTATTCTTTTAACATGATGACATTAAGTAACATGCCATGAGAGGAATAAACAGTGTATTCTTTAAACATGATAACATAAGGTAAAATGTCATGAGAGGAATAAACAGTGTATTCTTTAAACATGATAACATACGGTAAAATGTCATGAGAGGAATAAACAGTGTATTCTTTAAACATGATAACATAAGGTAAAATGTCATGAGAGGGATAAACAGTGTATCCTTAAAACATGATAACATAAGATAAAATGTCATGAGAGGAATAAACAATGTATTCTTTAAACATGATAACATAAGATAAAATGTCATGAAAGGAATAAACGGTGTATCCTTCAAACATGATAACATACGGTAAAATGTCATGAGAGGAATAAACAGTGTATTCTTTTAACATGATAACATAAGGTAAAATGTCATGAAAGGAATAAACGGTGTATCCTTTAAACATGATGACATAAGGTAAAATGTCATGAGAGGAATAAACAGTGTATTCTTTTAACATGATAACATAAGGTAAAATGTCATGAAAGGAATAAACAGTGTATTCTTTAAACATGATAACATAAGATAAAATGTCATGAAAGGAATAAACAGTGTATCCTTTAAACATGATAACATAAGATAAAATGTCATGAGAGGAATAAACGGTGTATTCTTTAAACATGATAACATAAGGTAACATGTCGTGTTAGGAGTAAACAGTGTATCCTTTAAACATGATAATATAAGGTAAAATGCCATGAGAGGAATAAACAGTGTATTCTTTAAACATGATAACATAAGGTAACATGCCATGAGAGGAATAAACAGTGTATTCTTTAAAACATGATAACATAAAGTAACATGCCATGCGAGGAATAAACAGTGTATTCTTTAAACATGATGACATAAAGTAACATGCCATGAGAGGAATAAACAGTGTATTCTTTTAACATGATGACATAAGGTAACATGTCATGCGAGGAATAAACAGTGTATTCTTTAAACATGATAACATAAGGTAAAATGTCATGCGAGGAATAAACGGTGTATTCTGTAAATATGATAACATAAGGTAAAATGTCATGCGAGGAATAAACAGTGTATCCTTCAAACATGATGCCATAAGGTAAAATGTCATGAGAGGGATAAACAGTGTATTCTTTAAACATGATAACATAAGGTAAAATGTCATACGAGGAATAAACAGTGTATTCTTTAAACATGATAACATAAGGTAAAATGTCATGCGAGGAATAAACGGTGTATTCTGTAAATATGATAACATAAGGTAAAATGTCATGAGACGAATAAACAATGTATTCTTTAAACATGATAACATAAGGTAAAATGTCATGAGAGGAATAAACAGTGTATTCTTTAAACATGATAACATAAGGTAAAATTTTCTATATTTCAATCAGTTTGTAATGGAATTAAATGTAAATGGCTTTCGTAGCAAACTCAACAAAAGCAAACACTTCTAGAGCTGAGCCATTTATTACAGAAGTAGTGGAGAAGAATTTATACCGCCATTCCACCCACCGAGCCCGCGATTCGAATACGAGCTCACAGCGACTGATTATGGTCTACCGGTCGTGCACACTCTCACTGACATCGCGCTGATCACCATGATCGCAGACATGAGCTCAAATGGTATCAGTTCACAAAAATGCTCTGACTTGCTCTATGAAAAGGACCCCAAATTGTGACTCCAGCCTCAATGTTTAAGAAGTTAATGCTTGGCCAAAAAGTGAAACTTCGGAAACTGGGATATTGACCGATTGCATGCTGATCAGTTCGCTGAGACTGTAAATGTGCCCGCGGAACACCTTGGAACCGACAAAATTGCAATACCTTGAAGTTGTACCAAATTGAGACACATAGAACCATTATGAATGAAATTCAAAATGACATCATAACGTTTATTCAACATCAGCAAAGAAACGGGTTTTACATTAACACCATGGAAGGGTTTGCACAAGAAAGAATGACTGTGGCTCAAGATAATGCAATGCAGAAGTTGTTCACCAGTATTGACTATTGGTATGTCTGCAAGCTGTATAACACGTTATTAACATCATGTCAACAAAACTTGAAAGCTCTGATATTATACATTTGCTCAGTAAAGGGTTATCAGTAATAACGAAATTGGTACAGTGGACTGGCGTTTGTTTTGCTGTTTAGCATACTAACACACTGTTATAACTACACCTAGAAGATATGTTCACTGTCTTTATACCATGATTAAGTAAATAGATGAATACACGGTTATATATAGAAACCCTATTTAACATATGTCAAGCAAAATGTTCTGTAAATACTGCTAGAGGCCAGGAACGGCTATGCTTTGTTTTAGCTGGGCCATGGTTTAGAGAAAGTGCCAAACGTTGGAGAATTTAGTTTCCAAATGAATGTTCCCTTCTGATAAAAAGTGTATCACAGTCGTAATATAATGGAAATATATTATTATAATAAGCATTTATATGTATCATTTACATTTTAACGTTTTTTTAACCACAAGTCTATCATAATCTCATTTTTCTTAAATACGAAGCGTATCAAATCCTTTAAATGTGCCATGATAAGTATGAACTGAATACAATGCACAGTACCCGTACGTACAGTTTTTACATAGTTCACGCATGGCTCATGTCTCATTTACGTAATATACGTGTTATTTTTCACTTCATACTGTAATTGCCATTTACACTCTTCTGTTATTTCATTGTCAAGGAAAAAAAGATATTCTATTTATTATATCATTATTTCTGTGTTTTACGTTGAGTTGGAGTGACGGCAAACGTACAACCTTCGCAAGCTGACACTATGACGTCATAACATTGTTCCGATGACGTCACGCGAGTGGTGATCAAGTTTATCGCCACTCAGTAGAGTGATGATAAAGGTTATCACCACTGTAGCTTTATAGAGGGTTTATTTCACTGATAGAACCGAGTATCTCACTCCAAATTATGTAACAAATATGTCATATTTCACTTCATGCTGTATTTGCCATTTACACTCTTCTGTTATTTCAGAACACGAATCAACTCGACAAACTGAGAAGCAATAAGTGTCCATCTACATCTCTGATATTTCAAAATAACAGAAACGATTTCATCTGTCGAATCAGTAAGTACGCTCGTATATTTTAATCTAATGCTTTACTGTCTGAGTTAATGGATAAAGAGAAGATCATTTATCAATAAAGAGCTTCAGTTTCATCTTGCAGTTTCCCATTTGTTTTCTCCTTTTTGGTTTAAATTTTTACAATCCATTTGTTTCTCTTTATTTATCCTGATGCTATCTAACTTTCCTTGAAAATTATGGATCTTGCATCAATGAAGATAAAACACAATGACATGTAATGCATTTTAATTTAAGCAACATTCTTCTAGGTTCCAGAGTGAGTGAGTGAGTTGAGGCTGCAAGTATTATGGCAGGGAGAAAGCCCGGAACTCCATGTGGTTATGCACTGCGGTGAAACCTGCGAGCAGCGGCTGGAACTAGCGAACCATGGGTGGTACGACGCTGAAATTCAGTGTAGCATTGCACCAAAACCTTACTGCGTGTAGAACAGTTCTCTACTGCAGACAAATTTGCCGTGTCTCTGGCGGGATTCGAACCCTGGACCTCCTGGTCCGAAGCCGAATGCACTAACTCGCCCTCCTTCAAGAGAGAAGTGTATAATCCTTTTGCATTTTCCTAAGTGTTAATCAACCACTATCTCTCACATTATGACATTTTTGTAACACGTGGCTTATTTCAGACCTCCACTGACTGTACTGAACCATGGAGTAATTGGAGTGGCAAACCACACAAGTATCTGTGACACGTCAGTTACCACCCCCCCCCCCCCCCCCCCCCCCCCCCCCCCCAGGTTACGGAAACAGTCATTTCTCTCTCGTTGGTAAATTTTGCTAATGACCTATCACATGAGATAAAATCCTTATCTTAATATCTTTGTTACCCAACCTTATAACTGTTTGTTAGTTGTTTTACACCCAGGGGATAGAGATTTCAATCCACGAGCGATACATACGAAAAAAATAAATTTTTAATTTTTAATAATTTGAAATTTGAAGACATTATCACTTTATATTTCTGAGTAATTGTCGTTTTTCGAATCTCCCAAAATAGACCAAATAGGAAAGTCAAAATGGTCATTTTGGCTTGTATTATGACGTCCTACATTAATGATTTGTCAACAAAGTCCAAAAAGGTACATTATGCCCAAGTACATTACTAATAGGGGCCGGGTCTAAAATAGAAGTATTCGAGAGCGTACTTGGTCGTCATTTCAAGAACACGGTGCTATTTTGCATTTTCACCTCTGTCATCGGGATATGTCAAGCACCGTTCACATATCTTACCTGAATCTCTTCCTATTAAAGAGAAAGGACTGACTAGAGCTGGCTGATCTTGGCATTCCTTTCAAGGTCACAGAAAAGTAACAAATTGCATTTTAAGATTGTTATTGTTATATCAGTTTCACAGTGAATTTTGAAAATAATCACATATTAAGAAACTTTAATCATGTTTTTACTGACGTCATATTACTTATCACAAACGTCTACTTTGTGTTTCATTAAGAAATAAATTGAATTATCAAGTAGTAGATACTTAAATTATTCAACCTGCCATCCGTCTATTTGCATCGAAAATCGTTACTGTACTATTTAAATGTTGCTTGTATGTATGTGTACATGTCACATTGGGCATGTAATGTTTGTTTATGCATTGTGATATATAAGACCGTATTGATGTAACAGCGTTTCCTCTGTTATAATACAATCACACCCTGTTTTATCATAGGTGATTATTTGCGAGGGTAATGTCACATTAGTAAGAATTGCGTGATTGCTTTACTTTATACTCTTAATAATTGTGTGTAATTATGTATAGTTCTTGTCAATACATTTACAGTTTCACATTACTATATTGTATTGTCACACGATTATATCTATCAAGCTGGTATTTTACTCTACAATCATTGTTGCATTTTTGTTATCGAATGGCAAGTCAATTAAAAGCATCTGCAATCTATGTGTGCAGGTGCGAACACTACCCATGAACTGAGACACAGCATCCTGATCGTGAAGGACATAGAAGGGGACATCAAACAACTTGCACTCGGGGACAATTCTGTCTCTCAATATCTGGATTATTTTGATGGTGCTGATGACAAACCATATGTTCCAGTTTCCAAAAAGCTGGTCTTCAAGACATGTGATGTGCTCAAGATAGCATCAATGAATCTAAGTGACATACACATTATAAAGGGAAATGTTAACGGAGTGATTGGTGTGGCAGAAGACAGGGTATTCTTTTTCATTCGTCCTATCTACCCACATGGTGCTAGTTATTTATCTATGTCTCCCTATGGTACGAACGTGACTAACATAACATCAACACGTTGGGTACCCAGATATACTGCCGTGGATATAAAAAGAAAGCACTTATATATAAGTGGTCATGATATGATTTATGTTTACAGTTATTTTGGGCATGTCGTTCGATCGTTTCCCGGGTCTGAAATGCTGTTTATGAACCATGTAGTAATTGGATGTATATGTCTGCTCCAGAAGAGGGGAAGGTCTATCGTATGTCTTTAGTTGGCGATACAAGTACATTGTTTGCTTCGATACCAAATCTAGTCGACACGGATAAATATGCATTTTTGGTGATATAATTTATTTAGTAAATTTTGAATGCAATATCAGGGTTATATCGAAATTCGGCAGAAAAATTAGTTCAAACATCTCAATTTGTATCGATTCCATATTCTATTATGGATTTATTATTGATTATCCTTTGCATTTTCAAAATAATATGTTAGGTAGATTCCCTGTTGCATGCACATACATACATGTAGTTAGATGTTAACTTTTTATTCAGAGACAGTTTATATACCAACAAATTTAGCTTCATAATTCTGTTTTGTTTCTTTGAGGTGTGATGAATTTTAAATTATTTTTCATATCATTAATAAATCAATGCAAACATTGCCGCTTAACTTGACTGAATGGAGGCCAGGATTTCGTGCAATTTTTAAATTTAAAAATTGAATTCAACTTCATGAATTGTGATATATCTTTCCCAGGTTCTTAACACAAATGCCATCTGATTAAAGGAACTTGCTTTTACTTTATTTCCTTGGCTCAATCTGTTTCAAAGATGTTTAAAGTTAAAGTTTAAAGAAAGTGCTTATAAGCGTCTGCGTTATTATGGACCAATCAATAGGTTGGCTCCTATAAACTAACAAGTGATTTGGACGGTCCATTTTATTTCGGAATTAAGACTTCTCTCTCTCTCCAAGGACGGTTAATACAGAAAATGAAAGTTATTAGGGCATTACAACAATTGAAATTCATTGAAATAGCGCTCATGTTTGCTAGCTTCGAGGTTTAAAAAAAAATGAATAACCATGCGGTTTGAGCAATATTACAATATATGTTTACAGTCATTACCTAAACCCAAGCTTTTTTTGTTTTTGCCTCGTTTTAAGCTAAAGGATAAATTATTTGGCCTATTAGCTCCCTGGGGTTTAACTTCAAAACTGTTGAGTAATTGAAAAGCTAATTATGTAGGTCTTTAAATTCCTTAATGAAGAAAATCATTTATGAACATTCATTGATGCATAATTATCACTGCAACTTCAAAAGAGAAAGTTTTCTAGTAAAAAAAGTTCCGATTGATCAAATAATAAAGTAATTCCCTTTGGAGAAACTTCTTAAAGGCTTATGTCTTTACACATGAATAAAGTATGGGATTTAGGAAATTTGGGATTAATTTCTAACAATAATGCCTCTAGATATAAATAAAAAAGAAACGATTTTGTTTATGACAACTATAATGTTTGGAAATCAATCCTCATTACTCATAATAAAAAAAAGAATCATACAATTTTTCTAGATTCCATGAAATAAGGGATAACCTTGACCTTGGTTATAAATGTTGTCCTCATGAAAGTCATCGTTGACATTGTAAATCTTTCAAATACAAGATTTAACAAACTCTTATTCATTCATCTTTTGAATTCTTAAGTAGGAGGCATAATTGAGCAATAATTGATAAAAAAAAATCCTATAACCATACGATCTGGGAATCAATTTGAAATTTGAAATTATTTGCGTTCGATCCGCCCAAACCATAAATACTGACCATAGGTCTTCATTAAGGCAAAACTGGGTTTGATAGTTTAATGATTATGTGAGTTTGAAGGTTCATACTGCTTTAAAAAGTGAAATATTTTGAAACGTCAGTTATTTAACACTAATCACTTAATTAAAGTAAAAACTGACTTTCATTTTCCATTAATAACAGATCTTAGATTTTGACAACAAAATACCAAGCTATTATTATCGTAAGATAGTGAACCGTAAGTTCAACACTGCTACATGAGTGTTCTACCTTATATCTCTTGTGTTCCCGACACGTTATCTTCTTTCTTTACTGTAAAAAGGCTTGGGTGCTGCTAAATTAATTTCCAACTGTATATTTTCATTTATACTGGCATGTAAATACTTTTGTGTCCACAATAAAATGATATATCTCATCATTTCGCCAGGGCTATGCACTGTTACCAATATACATATCAACCTCCATGGACATGAAATAACCTGTACACACTGTATGCCTTGTATAATGTCAAACTATGATGAATATGTAGTTATAGTTGAAATATCACACCAGTACATGCCTGGATAAGATCAATGGCAAGGCGACGAGAAATATGTTAAAACTTAATCAGGAGAAAACGGAGCTTGTGGTTACTAACAACATCATTTCCCGACCATTTCCCTGCCGTTAGTAAGTGCAGTTATGCTTTACAAGCTGCGGATGATGTGAAGAATCTTTACGTCCTCTTTGACAGTGAATTCACAATGGAAAAGCAAATTAATACTATTTTCAAATCCTGTCGTTATCAGAAACATCATAAACATATATAATAAAATATTCAACTACCGACACAAGAAAGTACACACCTGTTAGTTTCGATTAATTCAACATTTTAAAAGAAATGAGATGCATTTGATTATGGCGCGACAATGCAATAACAGTAACACTTACCTGCAGTAGTTTGAATGAATTCATTGGTGACTTGTTTATTTAGACAGTGGTAAGAAATGAAATATATACCAACATGATCCCTACCATGTTTAAACTGCTGTAAATATGTTCAGAACTAGACACATTTATTGATTGTCACATTACATATGTCTTATATATGGATGAACAGTTGTATTTATCAACATTTTTCTGGAATAAATTATAAATTGTTATATTCAAAACTTCCTTTTAAAAAAATATTTATACCCCACGTGAAAGATTAACGTGATTAACGACACTATTCAGTTTTAGAATACGATGACGTAAACTTAAGACATTTGTAATTGAAAATCACACATATGCTAAAACTAACTGAGGTGTGTACCTTCTTTCCCCCGGCAGTTTATATCAGTGATTATTACCCACGTGGTACCTCGTTAACTGGTTACATAACAATCTGTTATGACACATATGTAAGTTGATTGGTTAACGATGTACAAACAAAAATGCATTCCGAAATCACTTCATATTCGACAAAGAATTTAGAATTACGAATTTCGAAAAAGTAGATGTAGCGTTGACAAAAATTGAATGAATTTTTCTTCATTTTGGTTGGATATGTATATACATTTTGGGATATTGTAACACTTGATTATTCATTTCTTATATAGGCAAGATCCAAGCTTGAACATTGGTTATTAATAACTTTGAAACCTAAACTCTAAAATCTATTCTTCCTCAAATAGCAATAAATGTAAATCCATTACAAACAGTTCATTAATCACCAGCGTACATGTAGGTTCTACTAAAAAGCATACTTGTCTTGTGTATTAACCTAACTTTAAATAACCTCAACGAATCAAAACACGAAAGTAAACAAATCACGGGCACGCTGATCAGTCCCTATTCCCATTTATAATGCCCCTACTTAAATTGGATTTTTAAGGCATTTTACAGGAATTATGACCCCCAAAAAGCATAAAATGGCTTAAAGTAGACATCAACCAAAATAGGCAAAGTAATCGATGTTTTTTGTAAGTGTGTTCTAAAGTCTAAACAAACATGCCTGAAGTATATACTAACAGACATTTCCATTGTGTTTAATAACGTGTTTGGTTAAAGGGAGACGCAGAAAACCCCTTTCCAATCTAATAATACAAAATATTTTATTTGATTGTTCGTAAGTTTGAATTCATTTCTTATTTCATATGTGGCAGGTATTATTTTCATAAATTTTTACTCAATTGTATTATCTAGAATATCAGAATGACGAATTGTCTCCTTCAAGGGAAACTTTCAAACGCTAAACGTCTAATCAACTTATATGTACTTAGATGTCCTATTGAATTTATAAAATAACTCATACGTAAAACTTTAATTCATAACATTTTCAGAACTTGTGTGGTTTCAAACAATTTTTAAAATCAAATGTAATCAGATTGAAAATCATGGAACAACGATACTTATTTGTTGAATTACTTTTTACTTAAGTTAAATATTAAATTAGCTGAACATTGTATGCTTACATGGATCTATTGATGGATGTGTCCGCTCATCACCCGGAAGACCGGAGTTGTTCCGTCCTTGCTTGAAACTCAGCATTATAAGATAGAACAACGCTTGATTGGCGTTGCACAATAGCTGCCTGATGCAACATGCAAAACCCAAATTTCCGATGTACAATGTATTGAGGACAATAACGGGTTATAATTATTATTTTGCCTATGTCAAGGTTGGTGATTGTGAAAAGTAGAATGCAAAGCTGAATAATGTGTTTGCGGCCATTATGGTTTTCAATTTTTCAGCTTGGTATCCTACTTTTTCGAAAAAATACCCTTGACATACAAAATAATATAGCCTGAAAAGTATTACCAAATCTTAAATATAAATGCCTCGACATATTATAATTGAGCCCTTTTCAAGAATCGGGCCTAGACTATCAGCCCTGAAGGTCTCGTTGAACCCATCCTCGTTTACACAGGGTTTTATATATGCTCTGTTACTCTCAATCATATCTAGTGGAGAGTAACGGAGCATATATAAAACCCTGGGTAACCGAGGATGAATTGATGCCAGATCATTGAATAATATCATCTTCTTTGTTTTCTGTGTTTTTATTGTCCTCTTTAGATATTCATCTGTATGGAAAAAACATACTTGATAGTTGATAGTATAATTTATTAATCTGGTGTGCCATGTAGTCGCCTTCTCTTCCTTGTGTGTATTATTTCAGAAAACACGTACATGTAAGTAACCGTTTGCTGGTGACTGTAATGACGTTTTCAACTGATTATGAAATATCCTGGAAGTGTCACAGAGATTGGTATGTCCATTAAAAAAAGGTCATAACTCAGCCGAAATGATTAAATCGGAGATGTTTATTAATGGTGGTTATAAAGGTGAATAATTTAGAATTTGGAAACAATCTCTTAACTATTCGAAACTCGTTATTTGAAAGCCTCACAACTTCAAATATAACTTTCATAACTTTTATATTCTTTCATATGAAATCTTTACATATAAAACTTTTTTTTTTATTGATTTCTTTCCATTTAGACTTTATTCGAATTCAAAGTTTTCCTTTTATTCCAATACATTCCATAACATTAAGCCTGTTTGATTCCTGAACAACGTAAACTCTTTCAGTAAAGAAATGTTATACTATTCTCAAGGGTATAAAACCTTGTAAACTTTTTATGTTCTTTCAACGTTTATCTTCTTATTAATAGCTAACGGCATAAATGTTAGAAATAAAGCTCAAATTCTCTAAAATCTATAATTTTTCATCTTTGAAATTGCTAGTCTTTGAATCATGTTTAAATACATAAGCTTTTAAAATGTTTCTCCCAAAATATTAACTTTATTATTAGATCAGTTAAAACCTTTTTGCTTGAAAACTTTCTCTTTGAAACTCCAGTGAAAACACTTTATATGCATCTATCAACGTTCATTGATGTATAAAATGCTTCTCCTCATTTACGAATTAACAGACTTTGATACCTAACGATTTAATTACACAAAGTTGAGGGAGCTAATAGGTCACATAATTAATACTTCAGCTTCTAAATGAAGTGGAAAAGCGCCCTGTGATTTAGATTTCGATGGCAAGATATGACATAAAATTTATACCTGCAAAATAGAAAAGTGTGGGTGATATCAGTTGTTTTTTTTCACCCGAGTTTTTCAGTTCGTGTTTTACTGGCCTCAATTTACAAACGTCATTGGAGAGTGACTAGCCTCAATACCTGAATATAATTAACATTCTATGCACTATGGACGTTCATAAGAGCCAACCTATTGTTTGGTCTATCCCAACTCAGATTCTAATCAGCACTGTCTACAAACAACTTTGTCAGACCTATTTTTCTATTGCGCCTTCTTAAAAACGTGAGCAAAATAAAAAAAAGTTTCGTCAAATCAGATAAAATTGTTCTTAAAATAATTGGAAAGTTCTGGGAGATGACATTTTATTGTGAAATACGGTCAGAAAAGTAAGATTAATCTTTTTGAATTAAATCTAATCGTTTTCCCAAGTTTCATGACATCATTGCCCCGATTCATCAATTTGAGCTTCGTTGTTTGTATTGATTTATTGATGGTATGAAAATAAAAGGTAAATAACTTATTATCGTCATCACTTAAAAAGGTTTCAAATTGTGGTTATAGTTGTATCTATCAAGGTAAACAATCAAATAAGATTATCTAATTGATTGTATGTGTTTTAAAAACTGTTAAAGACGTTAAGCTTACCATATTTTATTTTAAGTGAACAGATCTATGAAGTTAAATTGATTTGTATATACATTGTCTTTGAATATAGTGTTTGAAACATCTACCTCCATGTATTATGTGCAAGCTAAAAAGGGAATGTAACTTACAAATGTTTCCAAAAGTTAATAACAATAGAGATATGTAGAGAATTATGTTAAAAGAACTATATTGTAAAAAATGTAATGTTCTGAAAATAACAATTATGTAACCTCATTCTCCTTAATGCTAATGTCTTTTAGAGATGAAATATATTAAATCACTTTCACTATCAATACTAATATGTTTATTATGTGAAGGAAAACATTTCACAAAGTTTGGTTGACATGCATAATGATATCTTGAATATAGTGTTTGGATATACATCAGAGGGGGCATATGTGCAATATTTTATGATTTTACCACTTTGTGAGGTCAGATTTCAATAAATTTTACTTTAAAATGTTAGAAAACAAGCAACCTTATTTATATAAAACCGTTTCCATTAAACTCATAAAATAGAAGGAAGAAGAATGATTCCGCTATAACGTCATCAGAAAAAGTTCAAATGAATCATTTTGGCCAGTAAGAAGCATTACTGATTACCGATTTGTTATTTAATCCAATGTGTACAATGTCATTCTACCGATAACGTACACACTTTGTTGCGTTTTACTTCAATGATCTTAGAAGATTTTTCACTTTAGGCAATTGACTTTAAATGCTACTTGCCAGAGGAAAGAGAGAGGCGAGAGAATGTTCACAAGCATTTTATTCATCTTTGCAAGAAATATATACAGTGAATGTTTATGTGCGGTTAATGGGGTAAACTTTAATAGCACAGTACCTTAAGCCTGAACTTATTAGTTTGAGAAGAAAAACAACATTCTCAACGTTATTAATGTGAACTATTATATACTGATGGAAACGAATAAGGGAACGCTTAATTACTGTTAACTTATGTCTGGGATGTTCCGTTTGTTCGAGGCTGCGTGGGGCCATTATAAATTGAAAATTTTGAAGTTTACTTTCACTGAAAAGGTACCGTGCACGTGACAATTGATTTCCATGAACTTCATGCATGGCAACGTCCATTTAACCTTCAAGGAGTCAACGAATGTCAGTGTACCTTTACCTTCAGAATCATGCCTAGAGCATACCTTTCTGATAATTAGAAATGGCAGGCTATCGGGTGCATACACAGCGGTCAATCAATATGCCAGACAGTCAGACAATTTCACAAGTCTATACATGTGATTTCGCGACTGTGGAAACAGGAACCGTCAGACAGGTAACATAAAGATTAGACCCGGTCGGGGTCCAAAACGTAAGATAACGCCCCGAAAGGACAGCCAGCTGGTGCTGCTGTCCTTACGTAACCGATTTAAACCAGCATCGAAAATAAACTCTGAGTTCAGGGCAGTAACGAGACTAAGAATTTGTGACCGTATTGTCAGAAACAGACTTAAAGCAGCAGGCTAAAAGTCACGTCGTCCTGTTGTTGGGGTAAGACTGACTGCGGAACACAGACGTCTCAGAAGAGCATGGGCTACACAACATCGAGTTAGACAACTTCGACATTGGCGCAATACCATGTTCAGTGATGAGTCACGATTCAATTTAGACTTCGCAGATGGTCGGACCCGCGTTTGGCGACGCCTTCGTGAACGTCAAGATCAGTGCACCATCAAACAACACGATTCCTACGGGGGCGGATCTGTGATGTTATGGGGCGGTATAACCTACGACCATAGGACCAACCTTGTTCGACTTGATTGAAGAGTGACTGGTGTCCGTTACCGAGACGAAGTGTTGCAACCTGTTGTTCTTCCTTTCCGCCGTAGACTGGGTGTAAACTTTGAGTTTCAACATGACAATGCTCGACCCCACACGGCTCAGGTCAGCAGGGATTTTCTCACGCAAAACAACATCAGAGTGTTGCCATGGCCGTCCAAGAGCCCAGGCATTAATCCCATTGAACACCTCTGGGACGTTCTTGGACGTCGGGTGAGGGATCGTGATGTTCTACCCCAGACACCTGATGCCATGTTCCAGGCTCTCCAAGAAGAGTGCCGCGCAGTTCCTCGGGCTGTCATCGGAAGTTGATCCAAAGTGTTCCACGACGGTGTGAAGAAGTGATCAGGAAACAGGGAGGACACACCATATATTGAAATTTCAACTGTGGTGTACATACTTAATGAAATATACCTGATCAAAAACCCATGACAATAAAACAAATTGCTCTATCAATACATGCGTTCCTTTATTCATTTACATCAGTATATATCGATGATCTTTGCCGCTGGACTTGGACATTGTTTGGTGTGGTATTCAAATAAACGTACAGCCAGTTTATCAATCCAATTCATCATTGAAATAAATTTGTTTAAACCACTTAGACATTCTTCCAACTCATGTGATCAATGTGTTCTCATCAATAGAAAATGGGTAGTGATAAAGATTGACAAACAGTTGACATCAACTAATTCAAATTTATTTGTAACAGACAAAGATTGAAATTGCAAAAGTTTATTGTACATTTACACATGATCTATTACAATGTACCTCTTCTTTTGCATTCATTTAATCAACCGTTATTTAGATAATCATTATTCTTAAAGCATAGATAGAATTTACGTCATATTCAATCATTAAACTAGAGACATTTGGCTAATATTCAATCTACGAAAAACCCTTGGAGTTGTTTCTTGACCCTTTAAGTCGAATCGTAATACAAGCTTTCAGCGACAAATCCTTCAGTTCAGTGTGTGAAGACAGTCGTGCTATTGTATCATACATTAATTAAGCGAACATGAAACAAATACCATGTTAATTCCTTCTGTAGAGAGCTTATTGACGAGGATTGAACGTTCTGTAATAAAACAGTATCACCAATCAAATATTTGTTTTTTAACAGGCATGTTAACATCAGATACATTTCTTTCGACAATCTGCACGAGCTGCATTTTTATTGAAAGTATTCATAAAATAGTTGAGTTTTTAAATGAGCTGTTATAATCAAATGTGTAACAGATACAATTTCACTATAATTGATTTCCATGAACTTTTCTACAGCATTAATGTGTTGCCTTTTCCACAATATTGGTTTGTTGTCAGTACTGTAAATGATGAACTGAATGTAAATTCGCATGACAATCATTTGTTATATTCATTGTCGTAAAGGATGCCAACGTTAGATATACCAATAACTTTGTGAAACAAATAACTTGCCCACTTATTAATCTATCTTGCCCGTCACCCGCTTTAGTGTTAAGTAATACTCTACAAAGTGGCGTTCAAATGAACCTGATGACAATTTCTCTTGATACTTACTGACAGTGCCTAAGATATGATGTAGCTCACACAGTAACACATCTGATAATGCTGCAAGATTTAATCGGTATCCTTAAGATGATATCAGTTTGTTTCCTAGAGTGGACACACATCAAGATTCGTCGACGAAAGTGGAGAGATGATGCCCTCACTCGTGTGGATTACATGTTTACAGGCATATTTAGACAAGGATATATATCCTATATGCTTCGATTATTTTAACAATTGTACAGAAACTGTTTTTCACTCCCTAATGTTTATGTGGTTTTGTATTTCAAATTTTGATCGTGTATAGGTCACTTTTAGGCCTAAAGTTGCACTTTATGATTAATCTACCTACATTGTATCTACCTACCAACGAGATCACTATTCAGACACGCTGCTCCAAAGCACCTTCAGATTCAAACGAACTATTTTCGTGTTTATTCATATGATTGTATTGTAGAATTCTTCTTAAATCTGTGTGGGCG
This sequence comes from Gibbula magus, assembly GCA_936450465.1. NCBI lineage: Eukaryota > Metazoa > Mollusca > Gastropoda > Trochida > Trochidae > Gibbula > Gibbula magus. Next base: position 66,072,585 of record OW388300.1, on the reverse strand, counting down.
TTCACTTCTTATTTAGAAGCATTATCGTGGGAACACTTATAAAGGATATGTTAGTTAGAGAATGAATAGCATGCTAAAATGTTGCAAATATTGATGGTGTGTTACTAGACAAAGTGCAAATGTCTTATATAATTTCCCCTCGACGAGAACAACTGCCGTGGCTCTACTATACTGGTAATACTTGTCTTCTCCTTATATAAATAACCTTGGATCGACGCTCCTTGAGCTTTGAAATATGATATTCCTGTTTGCAGAGTTTTAAAGACTCTTGAGAGTTATCGATGTTATGTAAATGTTTAAAGTCTTACTTTAACTATGTTCCTGAAACACATGTCAGTGACATTTGAAATAGAAAAGTTTGCAATCGTATTTGTCCTGGCTTATATTTACCCTTGTTTCTCTTATCTGTTTCATGATGGTGACATTGATAAAATACATATACAATATGATATAACTTAGTTAAAACATGTATGACAATCTTTTCAACTGAAGACTCGTTGAAATACTAGTTGAACTAACTAATCAAATTGACCTAAATGACGGTCTAAATGATATATTTAATAACATTATTTTCAGAGTAAGCCTTGTCCAACAACAAAATGGCGTAAATGAGAACATGAATGGTTTTATTTAATGAATTACTTTGTCATAAAATATCATGTTCTACTGGAGTGAGTGAGTGAGTGAGTTATTGTTTAACGCCGCTTCGGCAGTATTGCAGCCATTAGCGACGAGTGTTCTACTGGAGATACTGCTCGGATCATACCTCAATCTATTGCACAGTTAGGGATTTGAAGATCTATGGAAAATAATATGAATGATCTCGTCACTGTGTCATTTGTAAGCTATGTTTGCCGTTTTCTAACTAGTGTTCATATATATTATACAAGAAGGTATTTTGATGATATCCTCTATGTATTTAGGTATTAGTAATTGAATGTGAGTGTGAGTGTGTTATTAACATTGCTTGCTACCAAATAACTATGGCATCCAAACCATGCGTTGAGTCAACAAGAGATTCTCTGAGCAGTTGATCATACAATACATTTATCATCACTGGATTGGCTACATCAAATTGAAGGATTCATTAAACATCTTTTTCCAGTGTAGTCACTCGCCAGGCTGATACACTGATACACTGATACACTGATACAGGATGGAACACCGAGTGTAATAAAAGCATGGCGAAGCAAGTAAACCAATAGTCGTGTGTAGGTCTTAACTGTTTGAAGCGATCCCAAACAACAGAGTCTCGAAACCACGTTGACTCATCAGACCTGTCATGATCGGCTACTGTTGTGTAGTTTCACTGTTAAAATAACGGCCCAAATTAGAACTATTTCCCAAATAGATAGGCCTACACAGATTCAATTGTGTACATGTAGAAGTAAACGTGATATAAACCACAAAGCGAAGATTTGCGCATGTTTATTCAATGACATAGATTGGCTTAGAATGTTACGTCATCATGTATCGAAACAAGTAAAATCGCCTTTCAGAAAAATCGTGTTCGAATCTCCGTTTGAGATAAAATAAACCAATCAAAAACAAGGATTTTAAAATGTCATGGTAGAATAATGGTTCGACAATATACATTGACGAATCAATTCAAATTTCAAAATGATATCTTTGTTTTCAAATATTGACCTAATTGTTCACAAAGTCTAATATCTGTCTGTAATACCGTGTTTAGTCCCTGGGTAAGGTACTTTCCGCACGTTGCAGTCAGTCCATCCATCTCTATAAATGAGTGATTGAAAACAGGACATACGAAGCGCCGAGTAGCTGAGTTGAAAGTACAGTTCCTACACTAATATAAAGCAAATTTGGACCATTAAACTCTGTTTTGGGATTCTGGTTTGAGCATAAGAAACATAAATAGAGGATATTTGTCTTTTTTATACAGAAAATACCATGTTTGTCTCATCAAGGGAGGCACGAGTGGCGTTGCTGTTCTACCTCACATGATGAGATCAACACGGTATTTGTCAAGAGAAAGCATAAATTCTATTTATTATATCATTTTTTCTGTATCTTATTTTGAAATGGAGTGATTGTAACGGTAGAGTACCACCTTTGCAAGCTGACACTATGACGTCATAACATTGTCCCGATGACGTCACGCGATTAAGTTTTTCGCCACTCAGTGGAGTGGTGATAACGATTACCGCCACTGTAGCTTGATAGAGGGTTTATTTTACTGATAAAACTACACAACCGTAACTATCACACTCCAAATTATATAATAAATTGCCATTTTATTCGATCAACCAATTCTGGTGGTTAATTGCATTTCAAGGCGGTTATGGGCTTGGGGAAAATTTATAATGCTTTTATGAAGGCACTGCAGCACGTTTTTCTTAATGATAAAAGTGATAGGTGAATAGGTATTACCAACAGCTAGGTAATACTCCTGAATCATTTAAATGATTTCTAAAACGAATACACATCGTTCGGTAAAGCCATGCGAGTCCATTGCCCTTCGAGCGGCCATTTTAGTGCTGTAGTGATAACTAAACACTCAAAGTTGAATTTTGAATATGGTATCATGAATGGTCAATTATCTTGCTGTCTGAACTCCCAAATTCGCATGAGACCTACAAATCTACCTCTGATACTGAAGAGTTCCACACCACTGTCGCTTTATACGTCTCACCATTTTCTTTTAAACAGATAATCCTTTTCTATTGATACGGCTTATCGGGTTGTGCAATGAGATGTTGTACCCTCTAATATAACAATGTATTGTATACACGTTAATATTAAATCTCAAATATGCACAAAACTTTTACAGCGCCTTTAAACAGTCGTTAAGAATTTCTGACAAAACAACAAACGTCCTCCATTAAAGATATGTTCAATTAAATGTTAAAGAAACATTCTGAAACACTGGCAGTAGATGGCAAGAACAAATAGTTTAGAGCTCATAACATGTCGCAATGTTTATTAAGCGTGAGATGTTGTCCTGATAAAAAAAAAGACATTTTATGTAACCTGTTTCTTATTTAGGACAGTGAATATTCATTTCAATATTTTAAAAATATATGATATATACTATTATAGGTCTGATATTCCTGATAATTTGTCTGATGTATATATAAGAGCTTATATTATCACATTAACTCATCACTAGCTTAATAACGCACTATTCTAGACAGTCTAGACTCTGTAATTACTTATTATGATAACACAGAAGGACGTTGATGAATCAATTCAATTCTACGACGGTGTGCATAATACATCGCATGTACATTAATGTGTTCAGTCTATTCTCAGGAACAGCAGACATCACGAAGAAGACGGATGTGGCAGGTACATTTGCGCCACATACGAGTAAAAGTATTTCCTTGTATTTGAAGCGCATTTGGAAATGCCATACATAAGAACAGGAAGAGTTTCAGGATAACAACTTCTTTAATGTGAAAATACACGACGGTTTGGAGTATATACTCACTCCTTCATCATGTGAAATGACATCCCACCAGATGAAGGAGAGTATTTTCACAAAGAAGATGTTACCTAGACACTCTTCGTGTTCTTATTTCCGTGTATGTATGACGGTATTGGAGGGATAAAATATACAGGTTCTTGTATCCTGGCTTCTTAGTATGAATCATAAATACAAGCGTGCAGCGCTGAGCTATGTATTTAGGGGATAGGGATATTGTGTTTCTGGATAAACATTTATATGGATCCAAATCATTTCATCGAATGTCCAATTAAAGTACATTAGCAAAGCTTTTTAGGTATTTTAAGAGAATAACGGGTGTAGAAAAATAATGGTTTAAGTAGTATTTTGCTTTGGTAAGATTGGTTTTAGATTGATTACTGGTTAAATATGGAAACGATAACTCTTTAAAATTATACCTTTAATAGAATAAGAGTTTAGCAACTTCATCAGCAAGCAATAAGTAAGCTTGATCATTTAAAGCACTGCTTTAAACTACTAATGAATTTCACAAAATAGTTCATAGATTAAAGTTTTATTAAAAACGGATAATAGTGATAAAGTTTCTGAATTGAGAAAACATTAAAAACTTTTTTTGACATTTTCATTTCATTAATTGTGTATATTTTTTATTTGTATCTTAATGTAAAGTGTTAATATTTAAATTAAAAAAAACTTTAAATTAAATAAGATCACATTGTTGACCACCAGTATAAAGGGGTTATACCTTCACTAAATGACATGTCAATAGTTGGAGAGCAGTGGTTTAGGATGCAATTGATTTCTCTTAGATCTAAACCATATACACACGGGAGGTAATTGGTATTGCTTGGGGACTTGTTCAACATATATAACTGACGTCTTAGCGGAGATTTTCTTTCCCGTCTGACATCTATATACATAGTCTGCAGATATATGTAGGTGAGTGCATTTTTCGGCACGAAATAAAGAATTGCGATTGGTTGCATCAGGCGTTAGTTGTGAAATTGTTTACGGTGTTTCAAACTGAACAATTGGTAACTGTCGAAATGAAAATAGTTGAGATGTGAATAAATAGTATTTGAGCGGCCTTTTGCTTTTCTTAACAATTGGATAGACGGTAATTGAGCAGCCATTTGCCTTTCTTAACAATTGGATAGACGGTAATTGAGCAGCCATTTGCCTTTCTTAACAATTATATATACGGTAATTGAGCAGCCATTTGGCTTTGGATTGCAGGAGATCAGGCAAGAAACGTCCTTTGTGTTTTTTATATGTATGTGGTTGGGTGGTTGGGAAGAAAAATGAAATGTCAGTAGACTGAACAGAGTGAATGACAATGGAATTGGTTTAAGTTTACACTGAACCATAAACAGAGGGGAGATTATTGTTACCGTAGAATGCTTTTGTTGGACTATACAAGTGAAATGATATTCATTCTGCAGTAAGAAAGTATGGGTTTAATTTGATGTTTCAGTTTTTGAAAGAGAACGAGGTGAACACATTGCACCTATCTTAAAGGAACGACGTATAACAGAATAAACAGTACTGACTGACCTAGCTAGCTTGAAAGGAACGTCAATGGGGCAATAGTTCTTAGTTTGCGGTTCACTGACTTGGAAGCGAAACAACATAAAATATGAACCTTATATTGGTAGGGTTTTGCTAAACATTTAAAAACATCTTTCGAACCAACTAAACAGGTAACACCATTACATTTTGAGGATTTGATTATTCTTGTTTAATGTCGAGTTTTGAAACTAATGGTAAGATAAACTTTTCTAAATTTCTAAGATTTATCTAACAAGTGTAACATTCCTATCTCATGTGCAAAAATGCCATGGGTTTTGTATTCTGATGCATAACGGCTCGTCAACATGTAATATATTGCCCCGACTGTTGATAGCAAAGCTTAGAAGAACATGTGTGATTGATGATAACACTTATTGACAGGATGCTCCATCACCACTAAGCTCTCTCTCTCTGCAGAAGAAGATAACAGGATTTGTTGCATGTTACATTAATTGTTTGATGATGTTTAAAACAAAAGCGACATTGTCTTTTTAAGGATTTGTCAGTGAAATAATACTTTTCGTTAAACTACTGGGTCATAACGCAACTCAAACTGTTCGGTAAAGAATATTCATGTGAATATTAATCATATTTTGACATTTTAAAATAATCGACTGATTTGAATGACTATCTTCTTTAATGACATGCAGGCTCATGAGTTATTTTTACAATATCAATTTTTCAATATTCAACAAATATTTATATTTTCCTTTTGTTTGCACATGCATTGTGAATGTTTAATCTTTATCGCAAATTTTACATGTCCCGTTGTGTGCCATGCTATCTAATGAGAAACAAGTCGGATCATAAAGATAGACAGGGGTGGGCTAGAGTGAGTGAGTTATTGTTTAACGCCGCTTCGGCAGTATTGCAGCCATTAGCGGCGAGGGTGGGCTAGAAGAGAGAAACACGGATTATTTCTGATGCTGGCGTTGGCAAGTTTTTAGATCTATCTTAATTGATAAGAAAGCCGTTTTAGTGTTATATTACAACATTTTCTCGGTTTCCGACCGCAACTTCCACATAAAGTCAATTAACTTAAAGGGAAAGAGGTATCTATTCATCCAGTAACTTACATTCCTATAGGAATACTGAAGTACAAGCAATCTGTTAAGACTAAATTAGTTTCCCAACAAAACCTGACAATTATTGATAGTATGACACTTGTGATGGACCTCACAACATCTTGACAATCAATAGTGGTTCTTGGTTATCACTGAAAAAAGTCACAGTATATTTTTAAAGAAGTTTTTTGAACATATCAATGACATAACTTTAATGAGTAATCTTTCCACATGTTTATTGTAATAGTTTCATGGAATTATGGTTCAATAAATCGTGTTATTACATGATTTCCCTTAAGAATTGGGCAAGAATAATACGCTCGATGAATAACAAAAATAAGGATTTTATTTACAGTTTTACATTTATTGAGAGTGCATGCTTCAATGACATTCTCGGTTAGTTGAAATTCAAGTAAAGTTAATATTGTCTTAATTACAAATATTACACGATTACATTACTTCAAACTTTTATTCGCCGCGGCGTTAACAATAAAACACTCACTCAAACCTTCCTGAGGGATGATGGTAGTCCTTTACCTACAAGTTAAATATGCTTCTCACGATCAATAAATCAATGCAAAACAGAATTACGAATTATTTCAGAATAACGAAATTTAGGCCGTGATTTCGTGAAATAAGAAAACCCCGTTAAATTGAATTTGAAATAAATTCAATAATCAACCTTAATTCAGCTGACCCGATTTCAATAAAGCTATTTAACTGACAGCGCTTTCAATAGTGTTTGAGAACAAGCTTATTTGATTTGATGAAAATTTACTTTAGTTTTTTCTCAAATAATATTAAAGAAGTGAAATTGGAACTTGTCGGGATAGATCTGACTAGGCGGTATATGACATAGCGCTCATGTTACGCATTTCTGTTAGATCAATCAATAGACTGGCGCTTACAGGGAAATTGTTTATTGACTTTAATGCGCAGCAAAGTTCCATATGTGCTGATTTCATTTCAAATCATCTCACCTTACTTTAATATTCATCTCAAAATGCCAAATAAATGACATTTACTTATTTTATAGGAAAATCGAATAACGGCGTTGTACACATATATATGTAGAAACGGAAATTACATGCCCAATTTACATACATACTAGTTGTTCTGGACGAAAGTGGAAGCGTGAATAAGAAGATGTGGATAATAAGAAGAACTAGGAGCAAGGAACTAAACGTGATTACATTTATTTTTCTATGTGTATTTGTACTGTTATGAGCAAACAACTAAACTTGATTACACTTATTTTACTAACGAAAACCCGATGCTAATGAGATAAATAAACCTAGTATGAGAAACTTGAGCTGTGCTGTTATTTACACAATAGTAAGATATGTACACTGATGCAATCTAAAGACACTGCACTGAAAAATACTATCAATTGTCAAAAACAAACTATGAGAAATGTTCAGTCACTATTGCTATGTAAAAAACTATGTAATTTCTAAGGCTAATCTGACACGTCCTGTCGAAACGGACGCTAAAGCCAGAGTGACGAGAAACACTGAAATCTATCACTGCCGAGATGCACGTGGCCGGAATTCTCGTGCAGCGGTCGCAAGTTGCGTTCGAGTGAATGTTCATGAAAAAGGAAACACTGTTCTACATGGTAAATTTGGGATGACACGAAAAGATAGCTACGTTTGAAATTCCCTTCAAACCATACCCCCTCCTTTTTGATAGACCTATGGGTTCTATCAAAAACAAATTTTACACACTATTGTACTAAACTATAACAAAAATGAATGAAAATACTGAACTGAACTGTACTATTTACAACAGGTTTACATTGATAAGTTCTTCAACTATTTACACAGTTGATCCTGATGACCACTCAAGTGGACATACTTTAGTCACAGGTCTGGTGAACTTTGTTTTGCCAACCTGGACTTCTACAACACGAACTTGTTTATCCGATCCAGGAAATGTGTTTGTGATGCGCCCCAATGGCCACTGACCACGAGAAGTATCCGCCGACACTATTACAACCACATCTCCGATCTGGAGATTCCTCTCAGGAACAAACCACTTCTTTCTACAATTCAATGTGGGTAGCCATTCTTTCATCCACCTCTTCCAGGTATGGCTTACCAATTCCTGTACTCAGCGCCACCGCTTTTGTGGATGAAGTGAGTCAAACTCTGGCGCGAATTCACCAACCATTTGGCCATGTAGGAAGTGATTCGGAGTGAGTGGTTCCTGATCGAGAGGATGCGAACTCTGATAAGTCAGCGCTCTGGAATTCATCAATGCTTCTGTTGATGTAAAAACTGTCATCAGCTCTTCATCATTGATATCAGCTCCAACCAATATCGCGAAGATAGACCTTTTTGCTGATTTTATAAACGATTCAAATACAACCCCGAAATGAGGAGCATAGGGTGGATTGAACTTCCAGACAATGCCTTTGCTACCTTACGAGTCGTTCACATGATCTGAATCGAGTTTGCTGACCAGATGCTTCAATTCTTTTGAAGCTCCAACAAAATTGGTGCCGTTGTCGGTGATGACCTCTTTTGGCATTCCTCTGCGATGAGCCATACGGAAGAAAGCATTTAGAAATGCATTGGTATCCAAGTCGAACGTCATTTCCAAATGCTTTTCCAAGAAAGTGTTTGAAATATCTTTCCCTTCCATGTGTGCCTTATCACATGTACGAATATTTGACAGTGTAATAGAATAACCCCCTTCTTGAGCTATTTCTTAACCTCTGTGTATACTATATTGTCATGTATAATCAGAACTTATTATTATAAAATCAAATCATGCATTATCAAATTTAATGTTAAACCATTTAGAACATAAACCTGGTGATTTTTTGTATGACAGGAGACAATCAAGATAAATTGAAATGAAATCCGATTTTTTTTGGAAATTTTAGATTTCTTTTTCGATCAGAGTAAATCCGGATATAAGTATCCTATAATTGTGACAACTACCTATGACTGAACATTTTATAATAATAAAAAAAAATATACATTGATCGATAAAGCCGGGAATGTCTTTCTTTCAGAAGCAATTGAAGATTTGTTTCGATCAGAGTAAATTCTGATATACGTATCCTATAATTGTGACAACTACTTATGACTGAACATTTCATTATAATAAAAAACTATACATTGATCGATGAAGCCGGTAATGTCTTTATCAGCGTCTTTAATTGAGTGTACATTAATCTAAACGAGTGAGAGCTGATATCAACCTTTGTTAAGGTTGTCTGATGAACTGTATGGATCACCATGTGGACCATCTTTAGCCAATACCTTTGGCATCAATGGGGCTACTTTTCTTAATTAAGTTAAATTTTGCCAATTCGCTTCGCCAGGGGCTCGGCAACTTTGTCTGCAGTAGAGAACTGTTCTACACGCAGTAAGGTTTGGGTGCAATGCTACACTGAATTTCAGTGCAGTACCACCCATGGTTCGCTAGTTCCAGCCGATGCTCGCAGGTTTCACCGCAATGCATAGCCACATGGCGTTGCAGGCTTTCTCCCTGCCATAATACTAGCAGCCGCAATATAAGTGAAATACTCTTGAAAGCGGCGTTAAACCCTAACTCACCTCACCTCACCAATTCGCTTTGTGAGTAACGAAGATTCACCACAATAAAATACAAACCCAATTCCAGAGGGGGAGCATAAATCAATGTCCTATTATATTATTACATCTCCGAAGTCTCTTTCTCTGAAGTTACTGTACATTATGAACTCTCGATCAATGTAAGATTGGAGAAATATATCCCAAGGGAATTAACTAAACAGATATTGCTCCAACTTGTATGTGTTTATTGATCCTTTGTATAGTGTGTATGGAAAAATCCACAAAGGGTTGGCACTGTGTCATTTAAGCAAATTAGTGTTTGGTATGATGTATAGTCTCTCACATATTGATAAAAAAAATATATACTTGTTCAGAAGGCTAGCAACATGTAGTGCTGCTGACTTAAGTGATGTTTTATTCGGATTTAAATAAAATCTATAATTCATGTAAATGGATACGTCCATATGTAATAGGAATGAGAGTTAACTGATCAGGGACGTTTTTTAACTTATTTTTTTGCAGATATATACCCTTGTGTTACCTGTGTTCAATGTATTTGTCTTAAGTCAAATTACGACAACAAAACACATGCCACAATACGAAATGTTAGTGATTACTATACACAGATTGATAGTGTACAACTCCATTTAAACGTGTTACATATTTAAAGAATTTTCATTACTTTATAATTGATTTCGGATAAGTTGAAGAATTATTGACTACAAAGTGCATATTTGGGAACGGAAACCTTTCTAGCTGACAAACAGCTGAAATAGAATAGAACCCTTAATTCTATATAAGCAGTCCAAGCAAAGTTGAAATATTTAAGCGATTACTCGATTTGTATTGTGAAATCCTACAAAATGACAAATGAGGTGCAAACTGACAGAAATCACGAAAGGTTAGGGAGAAATTACATCATATGTAAATACCACGAAAACAGGTGACTCATAGAAACAGGTACCTCGATTTATCACGATGCATAAGATACAATCTTATTATTATAAACATGTTTAATGACCTACAATGGTCTTCAGAGCCTCAGTTTCCATACTTTGACACGGCACCACATTGTTTTATAAATGTTTCACTAGTATAGAAGTATTGTACTTGATGGAAACTCTGCAAATCCATCACAGTTGTGTGTTACACTAAATCATCGGAGAATTGGCCACTTTGGTTGGTCGTGTTCGAAGTAATAGTGCATATTTATACCAAGATGAGATTAATGTTCTGCTATAGCAAAAGTAGCATATTTCAAATGCTGAGTCTGTTTATGGAACCGCAACAAAGAAACTACTTACTATTCCACCAATAATTTTTCAGTAATTCATGATCTTGGAATTTTTAGGTTTAAATTTGTTCCATTCGACATTTCATAGGAACATTTCGAATTGAAATGTGGTTGGGTAGTGTGAAAAGAGTGAGGATGGGGTCGGTCAAGTGATATTCAACCAAGCTATCACTTGACAATTGCTACACGCAAGAAACAGAGCTGTAGTGATACACAATGAATGTTTTTTGTAGATCTCTGACTAAACTTTCTACATTTATCACGCTCCATTTTACAAATGTTGAGCACTCTACCATTTCATAACAAGGCCAAACTACACAAAACCAAGTTGGGTTTTTTTTTATTTTGCTTATATATATATATTGAGTTGGGTGATGTGTTGATATTGACAAAAATGATGTTTGTGAAAGTCGACTTTAAACATATGAATTGGCTGTGGTGAAACTTTAAACAACTGGGGGGGGGGGGGGGGGGGGGGGGGGGGGGGGGGGGGGGGATCCGCCGCTGCAAATGTAATCTATTATGAAGAATGTTCCTTTTAAGATTTCATATCCTTATACATGTTTTTATCTATAAAGGTCTCATAGGAATTGATTGGTCATGTGAAATATTTATTTATAAGATAAATAAAAATCTAGTCATTTCGCTAATGTTAAATACCTCCAAAATCATGCTTGTTTGATAAGTAAATAACATTTAGTTTCCAATTTTCCCAGAAGAACGAGATAATCTCGGTTTCAGTCTACAAGGCACCAGGCATCGATTACATAACAGTTTCTGGGAGAATTATCTGCAGACTATGTTGATTTATTCTTGCTTCTACTTGGAGATGCCATTCAAAGAAACGTCCATCATACCCTTGGACTGACTACACTGTTACATTGTGTGAGTAATGACTCGTATAGACGTTGTTGGATCTTGACTGAAATATGATGAGAATAACATGTCAGTGAATGGCTCGGGGTAACAAGTCGACAACCCACACATTGTGATTTTTTGAGATAATCCTTTTTTGTGGGTTGCAGATGGTCACTTTACCATATTTGAGTCCGTTATCTCCCCTGAACTTAATAACAATCGAGTTGCCATCATTCCCATATTTAAGATAAGGCACGTTCCTCCTTTCCATTTGTGCAAGACTGTGATAAGCCACAAAAAACATGGCGTCTGATGAGACTGTATTGCCGGAAATTTCATTACTCACTGATGTTAATGACAGCAAAAGTTATCTAAATTATGGCAAACCACCACAGGAATGAGACTATGAAAGTTCTGACGATATATTTTTTACAAAGACTATATTTTTCACCATCAATTATTTTATGTGGTTTATCCTGTTTTTGCTAAAGTTCAATATTTGGTATAATTTGTATCCCACAAAATAACTTTAAACTCGATTTTCTCAAAAGTAACTTTTTGTGGGTTGTCGACTTGTTGCCCCGAGCCATTCTTTTGATCTATGAGTTAAACAACGATCTGTGGAATTGACTATATATTCTACTTTTCAATATCTTTACACTTATATATTATAAATATTAGGAAGTATTACAATACAATATATATGTTAATTGGTAAAAATAAATCCTAAAAATGCCATTACAAATAATATTACACAAGAAATTTCGAATTCATCAGGTGTTATGTTGTTATTTATAACAGTTAAGAAGTCTAACTACTCAACTTTTTTATTTATCATTCTGTAAATAGAGAATACTACACGACGTCTTATTAGGTACGAATTATACGAAACGAGTGTCTGATCGAGCAAAAGCGATACCATTGGAAGATCATGATTTTCCTAAAATTCATTTCTAATGAGACCGAGTGTGGTATTTTATTTATTACACACGTTTGTCATACGCGGATTCGTCTGACGCTTAATTTTATTAAATGAGATAAGGGAAACAATTCTACAAAACCGAAACCAGTTTCAACAACCGAGTGCGTAATAATTTACATAAAATGGCCCGAATGCTTATTTGCACTTAGGAAGAAATAATGTATTTCATGATATTTAGTTGAGTAAATCAAAAGCTGACTACAAATGACCAAAACGATTCATGCAACTGTGTTTGTTATGTTTTGTTATGTTATGGTATGCAAATTAGTGAACTCACACGCCTCGCAGTCGGTCGGCTCGCCAAGGCTGTTAATTGGCATGGAGGCTAGGCTTTTTGTTTTTGTGACGGAATACCATTATTTATTGCCAGTTCCAAGTGTTATATACAATCTACATAAAGAATGAAGCAACAGTACGAAGGTTTTATGTCCATAAAAAACTTTTTCGACACAGGTTAACGTGATACGACACACGTATGACGTACGGGATAAGTATGTCATCAGTTGTACGTTCACCCCAATCTAAATACATTTAGACCGACTGATCTATATTATGTTAATACAGTCGATCTAACACTGGCCTGTATGAGAGATTGTCCCGTTGACCTTTCATATGCAAAGACAGGAATATCGAATTGAACTATCACGATTGAAGTCACAGACAGGCCATTCAAATATCTACAGAGAGGCAGGAAACTTATCACTTTTGTAAAAAGTTTCATAAACAGCGTGTCGAAATCACATTTAAAAAATTCATATGAGTTTTGGTTACTGATTGAGAAATAATTTGGTATTATGAGTGTATGAAATGATTTTTGTTTTATGGTAAAAGAATATTGGCTCTATTATCTATAACCTTAGCTGAACATGAATAGTTGACTTAGTATGAACTTTACAATGAAGCATTATCTCAAACAGTTCAACACATGTGCCAAAATATGTCATTGACTCATAGGAACTACACTAAGATCATTTGCAAAATTAAACCTTTACATATATAACGTATACATGTACATTCAATGAAACAAGATGTTGACCTAACTTCAGTTATAACAAGTAGTTGTCACTAAGGTGACATGATCCCCCGCCGCAAATTAATAAATGTCAAAATCAGCAAAATCGACTGTCAAACATGTTGGAAAAGTCAAAGCTCCACTGTGACTTTGATAATAATGTCAAGGTCACCAAAATCTAATCAGCCCTTTGTCTTCCTTAGGAAGTGATTTGTGTGAGATATGATGGAATTCCATGTGAATGGTTCTTGAGATAATCCCGCTGACAAGATTTACATGTACATTATCATGTAAAAAAAAATCACATTTCCACTGTGACCTTGAGAATAATGTCAAGGTCACGACAATCTAATCAGCCCTTTGTCTTCCCTAGGAGGTGCTTTGTTTAAGATATGATGAAATTCCTGTGAACGGTTCTTGAGATATCTCGCTGAAAAGATTTACATGTACATTATCATATCGAAAAATTAAAAGTTCCACTGTGACCTTGGGAATAATGTCAAGGTCACCAAAATCTTATCAGCTCGTCGTCTTCCCTAGGAGGTGTTGTGTGTAAGAAATGATGGAATTCCAGTGAATGGTTCTTGAGATATCCCGCTGACAAGCTTTACATGTACATTAACATGTCGAAAAATTCAAAGTTCCGCTGTGACCTTGAAAATAATGTCAAGATCACCAAAATCTAATCAGCCCTTTGTCTCCTCTTTGGATAAGCTATGTGTAAAATATGAAGAGAATCCAGCAAAGATATCTCGCTGACAAGGGTAAAATGACTCATTGTGACCTTGAAATGAAGGTCAAGGTCACAAACCTCTGTAGGAACATTACTCTACCTATGATGAACCCATATGCAAAATATGAAAAGAATCCAGTGAATAGTATCTGAGTTATTCAATTTCGTACAGACGTACGGACGGACGAATACTATATCCCCCGCTTCGAGCTAAACGCACGGCGGGGAATAATGATTGTGGTGTTTGAGAGACACCTGAGCAATCGGATTCATTCGATGTGCTTCCAAATTTGATCACACGATGCACTCCGAATGAAGCTATACTCCATTCAGGACTAAACGGCAGAATGATGTTTGGAGACTTGAATGAGCTCCAACGAGACGAGGCATCGTTGCTGATTGGCTGTGTGGCTGAAAGGGGCAGTAGCACGATTTTTCGCTCAAATAAGTCGATGAAATGTATTTGAAAAATAGTGTCACCAATAGTAAAACACCATTCTCTCTCCGGTAAATCAAATTGAAAATGAGTGTACATGGTTCGGTAAAGCCATGGGGATCGTTTTTGTAATGCGAAATGATTCAATTGTGTTCACAATAAAATGGCCGCCATGCAATTTTTGCTTTATACGCAACACCGTTATTATCACTACGGATAATTGGTTTGTGTAATAACATGTTTTACCCTCTAAAGTTAATATAAATGACATAAACTATCATAATAAATGGGAAATTTGAAAAATTAAAATTTGCAAAAAACGTGCTACTGCCCCTTTAAAGTCAAATTTCATCGGGAAAGCTCGACACGTTGGTGACTATAAGATCGACAATATAACGTTACATACATGTATGTCGATCTAAATTTATTTAGATTGACGTTCACCCGTGTGTAATAATATTTTGCATCTTCTAAGTGGATTGCCAATTTAGCAATTTAAAGTTTTGATAAACTCTTAGGGGAAGTCTGAACATACAATAAGGTAATTTAAATAAATAGCAAACATAAGTAGTTCTTATCAATCCAATAAAACAAAATAAACCTACATTTTTTGGCGATTGTTAGAATGTTTGTTTTAAAAGTGTTATACTATAAACAAGTTTGAGAGACATTGAGAGTTTATTTTGCTCGACAACCCAAGAACGATAGTTGAATGTACCATGATGAAATCTAAAGCATCATTTAAATGACTTAAAGGCGCTGTAGCACGTTTTTTCGCTCAAATAAGTCGATGAAATGTATTTGAAAAATAACGTCAACAATAGTAAAACACCCTTCTCTCTTCGGAAAATCAAGTTTCAAATGAGTGTACATGGTTCCGTAAAGCCATGGGAATTTGTTTTGTCATTCGAAATAACAAAATGTGTTCACAATAAAATAGCCGCCATGCAATTTTTGCTTTATACGCAACACCATTATTACCACTATGGCTTATTGGTTTGTGTAATAAGATGTTTTAACCTCTTAAGTAAATATAAATGACATAAACTATCATTATAAATGAGAAATTTGAAATAATAAAATTTGCAAAAAACGTGCTACAGCGCCTTTAAGAGGGCCTGTATTGATGTTTTAATAAAATGAAACACTGTGTTCATAGTTTATTGATTTTGAAAACACTACCCAATGTTTGCTTTAATCACTACACGCGACACGTGGGTACTTCAGTGCTTCCAAACAATCTCGATAGTGTTTGAAACGGTTGACATTTTGTTCATCTGTTAACACATTGAACTTTTGACAGTTACATTCCATATTTAAAACATGTTATGATGTGTATGGAATTTATATCAATGGAAACGCCCCAAGCCTTTTCACAAAATAATTAATTAAATGAACTAATGTTAATTTTTTGAAGTTTTTTTGAAACATCAATCCATGTTGTATTTTGGAAACCTTAAAGGGAAATTATTTCATAGTTTCAATCCATGTTGTATTTTGGAAACCTAAAAGGGAAATTATTTCATAGTTTTTTTTATTGTTTACGTCATGATGTCAATATACCTAAATATATGTTAATGTTAATTTAGTTTGTGATAATATTAACATGTAAATCATATAATACTGAAACGATCTCCTTTATTCTTAGAACGTTTCAATTAATCAACTAAAGATGCACGCACAGCTATATGAATCAACACTCCTACAATAAAACAGTTCACTCAGGGATGGTGTTTATATAATCAATGAAGGGATGCGTGGATGACATCGCCAAGTAAAAGCAGGAATATATCATCATAAACTACCGGGCAAAATCAAGTTATCTCCAACTTGTATTGACTGGCATAAGATTACGAAATCTGGTAGAAGTTTGAGCTAACTTACTCTAAATTTAAAACAGTGAACCACAAAAACTTTGTTGAAATCACTTATTCACATTCCAAAGTATCTTGGGGTAACAATATTTCGGATGAGTACGATGTATACTTATATCGTGTGTTGACAGATAATAACAAGTAATCAGAAATGATACACATCAAGTGACCTCATCCAACGGGTGTTTCAGTATTCAGAAATATTTATATATTATATGTTCGACTCGCCTTTAAGAAAAGTCTGAATATAAAATTATCCTAACACTACAGGTTGAGACCAAAGCCAATATCCATACACCTACTTACAACTGAACCCTTTATAATAACAAAACATGTATACATTGAATGATGAGGCCAAGAGTCTTATTCTCATAGTATTAAGGCAAGTGTACATGTAATAATAAAGAGTGGGTTTTCATATGAAATATATATGGATCAACTACATCATCGTTGGCGATTACCTGGGATATCAATGCGGCTACTTATCTGAATAGAATTTTAATTTTGCCAAATTGTTTTGTGAGTAATGAAGATTCATCCAAATGAAATACTTATTCATTTCCGGTGGGTTGTATAAATCAGTGTCTTATTATATTACATCATTCCTGGAGGTCTCTTTCTCTGAGGAAATTGTACATAATGAACCCTCCATCATACAAAATTGGACAAATTGATCCACGGGGATTTAACTAACCAGATATTGTTCCAACTTGTATGTTTTTATTACCGTCTTTGGAAAGAATGGCGTATTTAAAAACACAAATGGTTGGCGCCGTGTCATTTAAGCAATTTTTAATGATATATTGTTTTACCCAAATATTTTTTTCAGAAGGCTAGCGCCGTGTAATAAACGTTTGCTGCTGACTCAAGTGATGTTTAATCTGATTTTGGTATAATATACTCTTGAAAAAGTGTTTTGTACTAGATAAAAACCTCACAGCTGTTTAAGCCGAGCCTAGGCCTGACTCTTTAGTGAACATGCTGCTGATAGCGAGAGAAGCAAAGAGTCATGGTTTGCTCATGCGCACTAACTGTTACTAAGGCTGGAATCATTTTTTAAAGATGGCGTCGACCCTAGCAACCTTCCCCACCTCGAGTTTTATTCTCCCTGTTTCTCTCTTGTAGCGATGTGCTTGTTAACATAGATGTTGTTATCTTAACACTTAACCTTGTGGCAAACCCTAAATGAAGATTAATGACTGTCTGGGGGAATCTCGACAAGGGAGGTTAGATTAAACAGACACAGGGGAAATTCCTGAAACCTGAACTTTTGTTTATATTTAATGTCTCAAAGTTATCTCAGTTTCGTTTTCTGGAGGATAATGTTTATGTTTTCGTGAAGCCATAATTACCCTCTGTCAGAGAAAACTAACAGAAAGCACTCAAGTCAGGCTAGTTTTCACATGAATCTGTCACCAATACCAGATAGTGCGGTAGATGGGGAATGGCTCCACAGAGCTTGGAGAAAGCTGTAGTCACATTTGCTTGAAGGGCTTAAACATGTAAAGTGTATTCTTAATGGAATAAGTGAATGTGTAATTGTTGCTGGAAGTTGCATTCATAATGGATACAATTAATGATATATTCTTGGAGAAATTGAAATTACTGTGCCGATTATGTGCTGGGAGACTTACAAAATGTGGTGAACAGAGTAAGCCCTGTATGATGTCCAGTGATAGACTTATCATTTCTATGTTGGAGATGTGCTATCTAATGAAATATTCCATTCTAAACTTCTCTGTGCAACTTGGTATAACATGACCTATATTAACAAACAAAGAACAATGTAGGATATAATCAAGGGGGAGAAATTTGCGAATGTTTGGTACAATTTAAAAACCAAAGTAAAGGGGGCAGGCCGAAAAGGTTTATAAAGAAGACACGTGATGAAGAGTCAAATGAAGGATTAGAAAGCATTCCAAACGTTTTATCCTTGGGACAAAACGGCGACACAACATACTACACCACCCCGACCCGTGAAAGTATAAAGAAACTCAAACTTCCCCATTTCAGTTCGGTGACAGCTCACTTGAACTGAAGGTAAGTCACTGTATGAATAAACCATTGATGAAACCACTTTTGAAATTTGAAGAAGAGGTGCAAAGACATTTTGTTTATAGAATATTAAACACAAGCAGGAATCAGGGAACTTTAGAAAACGCTGTGTATGAAGGATGAAGTCTGACAAATTGAAATACCGGATAAGTGAACACCACATACCAGTTTAACTTGTGCACTGTCCATTCTACCAGTCCCACTAACACATGTGAAGAAATTATAAGGACAATTACAATTGCTACGCATTTAGGGGCGCCGATGAATCACATAAATAAAACTTTAACATTACAATGTATAATTTGTAATTAAGAACTGTGGAAATCCTACCTGGGAAAATTATATAGTACATAATGGACTCTAAATCTCATACAAGTTTGATGTTGACATTTCATCATCTTTGCATAAACAATATTCATATATAAAGCATGTGGGTGGATACAGATACAGTGAATGGATTTAGCAGATTCGAAAAAGTGAGTCCAAACCTCTTGCTATATTTAATTGAAAACATTTGCTTGAGTATGGTTACAATGTTGCATTAGTAGAATTAGATACTAAACTCAATGTACATATACATAACATTACATAAACAACTACAGAAAGACCCATAAAGGCGGCATGTAAAATACCAAATCTCATAGTTCTTCTGAGGAACATGCACCACACACGCGCATGTTTTCAAGAACATGTAAGTTCTAAATCTGGGCTAAGAAATGTACAGGCAGACCGCCCCGCCTTATCTCACACATCCTTCCCGGGTCGGTCAGCTACACTGTGTGTATCAACTAAAGAGGCCAGTGCTAAACAGCTGTGACCTGCAAATCCATCACAGGTTTTTATGACATTGACACTTGTGAGCATGGACCACTATGGTTTGTACTGTACTCAGTAATAGTGTATTAATATGCCAAAATGAGATAAATCTTCTACTTTTGACAAGTGTTTTCAAATGCTTATTCTATTTATGGCACCGACATGATCAAACTGTTAATTACTCCACCCACAATTGTTCTTGAGATTTGTGCAACAATTCTATCTATTGACGGACATCAAATGAATATTGCCCAAATTTAGTGTTTAGTGACGCATATATATGTGTAAGAAACTATTTTAAACCTTTTAAAATGTAATCTATTATGAATATTCTACTTTTAATATCGTTATAGGTATCATGTGCATTGATTGCTTATTTGTTATATTTAGCTATACTTCAAGAGAGATAAATCATAAACATGTACATGAAGAAAAAGTCCAGTCATTTCGTCATTGTTAAATACTACCATAATCATTGGCGTTTGATATAAGTGAAAAACATTTCTTTTTCAATTTTCCCAGAGAGACAAGATAGACTTAATTTGTTCACGGTCGCCTTGCTTTATCATGGTAATCTGATGACGTCACCCCATGTTACAATGATGTCATATGATTGAGAGTGTTATTTCACTCAGTTGAATATCATGTTATGCCTTCCTGAATACTGATAAATAAATTCTGTATTTCATTTCACTACTGAAATATAAAAAATACAATATGATAAGTCTGTAATACGAATAAAATAAGTTTAAGAACAGGCATATGTCCTGGATAACAACTTCTTTAATGTGAACATACACGACGTTTCGGAGTAGATGCTGACTCCTGCATCATGTTGAATGTGATGAAGGAGTGAGCATGTACTCCGAAACGTTGTGTATTGTCACATTAAAGGAGTTGTAATCCAGAAAATAGTCCTGTTCTTATGTACGCATTTGTAAATGCCCTTTAAAGACCCAAATAAGTTTGCTAAAAACGTCATTACAAATATAAAGTACTAAATTACTATTTCCACGATGAACGTTTTACTTGAACATTCGGTAATAGTTTGTAATCTTTCTTGTAGATAGCCAAGTTAGTCTTGTAACGTCAGTTTTAAAATATTCTTTCAGGAAAGTTAGCCTTGGCAAAAACATATAAAAAATTCTAATCCATCAAATAAATTGATATTGACCTCTTTCTCTTTCGCAATTGTCACGATGTTTTTGTTTCATGAGGGTAAAAGAGAAATTTAGAGTTTGTATTGCCCAAAAACATATGATGACGATAGTTGAAAGCACCATGATAAAATAAGAGGATCTTTAGTAACGTTCTAATGAAAAGCAAACATTGTTTCCGACATCAACCATGTTCATAGTTTACAATTCCATTGTTAGATCTCAGGAGTGTAATTCACCTTGCTTTTGAAATCACTCTCCAATGTTTGCATTAACCACTACATTTAGGACGATTCGACATATAACTGACGTGTTACAACTACTTCAAATGGTTTTAAACAATATCGATCGGTTGAGAAACGGTTGGCCAACATTTCCTCTACACTTAATCTGTTAAGACATTGACATTGTTGCTTTCAAGACGAACAGTTCCATTACAATCTTCAGGAGCATGTTATAATGCGGAAGGGATATACATTAAAGGACACGATTAAAGCTTTTTACCCAAAGTCTTACACTTGACGTCCTTTTATAACGTAACATAATATTGTATATTTGAAATTTTCTAAAGGAATTTCGAAATTATTTTACATTTTTGTATTGTTATGATGTAAATCATCCTAAATATATGTAAATCATTTAATACTGAAACCATCTCACGAACATCTATATGAATCAGCACTCCTACAATAAAACAATTTACTCATGAACTCTGTTCAATGGAGTCATCTCTTTCACTTACATACGAGGAAACATTATTCTTACCACGTTTCAACAAATCATGTTAGATCCACGAACGTCTATACAAATCATTACTCATACACTAAAGAGCGAAGCCAAGCAGGGTGTTTGATGAAGGTTTTTGGGGAAGATATTTTGAGTACGGCGCCAAGTTGAAGCAATTATTGGTTATCATACTTCACATTCGATAGAAAAAAAGAATGAAAACTTTTAACAACTGATATGGTATGAGACGATTATTGAGAGATTCTCATCAATCACACACAATTCTTGACATAAATTTTCCACCCGGGAAATTACTTATTATGATAACAAAGAACGAATGTGATGAGACAAGTAGATTCTATAATGATGTACATAATCAATCCTATGTATATTTATGTGTATCAAGCTTTTATCAAGAGACAACAGGCTTCCTAAGTTCTAAACCTCATCTAGGGACCATGGTTGACATGTATACCATGTTTGTTGGGGATAGCAAATACGCTTTGGGATATATGCTCAGGAAAAAATGACTTTCACACAAGCAACTGTTTTAGTCATGGTTCCTGGAAACAGCGAAAGATAGAATTGATGTACAACAGGCACAACAAGGGATCCTGGTTGACATGTATACATGTTAGGGGAAGTCAGCATGTATAGGTTGAAAGATATGACGTCCCCGTTCATCACTGTTTAAGTCATCTTTACTTTGAAACCGCAGAAACAAAATTAAAATAAATTATAGGTCTAACCGAATTAAGGCACAACTATGCATCATGCCTAACCTCACTGTTTCAAGTTTGGTGAAGCTAACATTTGTACTTGAGGAAAAATGCTCTTGAAGCATTTCGGAAGAGACAAACGAACGGACAGAATGACCACCATATAAACATTCTTTGTCCAGTTTAATACCATATTAACATCTCTCTCTTTTGCTGTCTAACATACACTCATTCATTTAATAAATATAGTATATGGTACTATTTTTGTATTCTCTTTATCCCATATCTGGAGGTGCTATGAGGTTTGTAATTACCACATAACTTTATAAAACACTGCTTGTCAGCATATACAAACTGCCTCTGTCGATAACATGCCTATCAATAATGAAGATTACAACACACCACTTGATTGATGATAGCACTTAGTGACAGAATGTTCCATCATCATCAATAAACCCTTGTCTGCAGAAGAAGATAACAGGATTTGTTGCATGTTACATTCATTGTTTGATGATGCAGGAGAATGAATAAACCATAGGATTTATCAGTGTGTATTTCATAAGTTAGTTTTCAGCTACATTTTATGAAATTTGTACTCGATTGAAGATAGCTTTTAATTTGTGTCTGTTTTTTTTTATTCATTAGCAAATTCATCTTTGACATTTGCACGTCCCTCAAAGACTGTGTGGATATACAGATTACCTTCTAAGTTGATTTCCTAACATCATTACCCATTTTCTTAGATAATGTTTTTCACCTTTACAAAAAAAAACAATAAAAAAAAACTATTACACTGATACAACAGGCAAAACAGCAAAATTGAAATCTGAAGTTATTACCTTCGGTACTGCTTGATTGACAAACTTGGGATTTCTTGACAATGTATAGCTTAACACTGTAAGATAATATGGGCATCTTAAATGATAAATCTAGATTTTCATTTTCAAGTATTTGTTTTCACTTTCCTGGTCTTGTTAAAATGGATTTACTTGATTCATATTGATGATGTTAATGTTTACCGCATGTTACTTTTCACATATTTGTGAATTTTCAGTATTTGCTAGAATTAAGAAGGAAGAAAGCTGGGTATGAAATACAATAAGGTGCGTTCGGCAAGTAATAGACAGGGACAAACACTAATGTAGTGGTGTTATAGTTTTGACTTAAAGGACATTACTTTAATATAATGAGATATAGGTGTGTAATCATGGGAATATTCTCTCGTCTTCCTATTCCATACTTCATTTAAAGTCTATTGACTGATATAGCCAAATCTACCAAGAACATATATTGAAGTAACTAACATTCTCATGTGAACATTCTACCATCTTCCTAGTGCAACCTGCGTTTAATGTCCATTAACTGAAATGGAAAGAGTTACCAAGAACACTTAATCAAGTAACTAACATTCCCGAAGGAATACTGAATTCAAAACCACGTGTTAGGACTAAATCAGTTTCACTACAGGATCTGGCGGTTATTTATAGAACAACACTTTACAGTTTTCAGACCGATAATGAGTATTGGTGACCACATAAGAGACACGACATAATACTTTTAAGTGACTAGTACACATACAACTCAAACTTTTGTAGTCTGTTTATTGCAAACCTCCTTGTCTAAATGGCTTTGGTTTACTTATTAATTATTTGAGTAACATTATAAGAATAATATATAAAATGCATACATTTATTGCTCATTTCAATCATACAAATGGAATTTCACAAAGAAGTCATTTACTTTGATGTGAAGGACACACTACTAGTAAATTATTCAGGATATTATACCGTATTAAAATGCTCTTAATCTATTGTGACACGAGTCCTACACTCGTCTCTAACACATTTCCTTTTCACCAGGAACAGTTTTGAACTTTGCAATAATATAAACATAATCAAATGTTCCAATCTAATCAGTCGGTATTACATAAGTTCATAATAAACATCACATCAATAGTCATGGAGATTTCCCTGTATGGGGGTAAAACGTAAATCTGTCTCTCCCCGTTCTTACCCTGGGTAACAACCCCAACCAAAGCTGTGTGCTGTGGTCTATGATTCTGAAACTATCTAAATATGGACAACCAGTGACAGATGACAGAAGGCGAGTCGGCAATATCGAGATAGTGATAGGTATGGGTTCTTGACATCTCCTGATTTCATAGAAAACGTCTTCACCAGCATGCTCGTGGTCAAGTACCACAGTCCGAAAAGAAGCCTAAGCCCCAAATAAAAAAGAAATATGCGGATGAACTAAATCATATTTAATCATTTAATGCAGGTTATTACTATTACAACGTGCTAATTTTGACAATTTTGTCTTGATTCCCCAGAAAACCAATTTGCTGTGTGTATAATGGCGATTCACTACGATAAATACTAATATATTTCCGGAGGGGTGTATAAATCAATGTCTTACTACATTACATCATCCCTGGAGGTCTCTTTCTCTGAGGAAATTGTTTGCAGAGAACCCTCGATCATACAGATTGAGACAAATTGATCTCTGGGGCTTAAATGAACTTGATATGCTTCAATCGTCTATGCTTTTATTACCATCCTTGGATTGTATGGAAACACTGTTAACTCTTTGTCGTTTAGAAAATGTAGTATGTAGCAGGAAACATGTTCTCTTCCCTTCTTATATTATTAAAAAATCGAACAATATTTAGTATGTGTTTCCTACTGCTTCAATTTTAAAGGATCCTTTACCTTAGTCTATCAGATCCGGTTGGTGTGAGTGACTTACCGATGATGTACTTTTAAGATAACGATTTAGGGCAAGAAGAAGTGGGTGGCATATAAGTTAATGGAAATATGTTAAGAAGTTGGGAAATTATAATGATCTTTAATGCCACATTTAACGAACATGTATCTGTGATAAACAGTGAGTTTGCTGCATTAGCAAAGTAAAATGTAAAATGATATTGAACAATACTTATAGAGCGTTATTCCTCTTTAAACAACACTAAATCAGTCACTCGTTTGTGTTGAAAATTGTCATACAGATTGAGACACATTGATCTCTTTGGATTAAATGAACTTGATATTCTTCAATCGTCTGTGCTTTTATTACCATCCTTGGATTTTATGAAAAAACTGTTGCCTCTTTGTCGTTTAGAAAATGTAGTAGGTAGCAGGAAACATGTTCTCTTCCCTTCTTATATTAAATCGCACAATATTTGGTAAATGCTTCTTACAGCTTCAATTTCAAAGGATCTTGTCGAGTGATTTTACCTTAATCTATCAGATCCGGTTGGTATGATTGCCTACACGATGATGTTCTTCTAAGATAACAATTTAGGGCAAGAAGAAGTGGGTGGCATATACATTCATGACAATGTGTAAATGCTGAATAAAATCAATTTAGAAGTTAAGAAATAGCTATGATATATAACACCACATGTAGTGGACATATATCTGTGATAAACAAACAGAGAGTTGGCTGCATTAGCAAAGTGGGAAAATGTAAAACGATATTGAACAATACTTATAGATTTTGTTCTTCCTTAAAGAACACTCAATCAGTCACTCATTAATTTGAGTTGAAAATTGTCACAAGGTTTTCAATTTGTTTGTAATAAATTCAACCTGTATGAGAGGAATGTTCTACACCCAACATTTCAGTGTTAAGGGGTTCAGCCTTACAGTTACCAGGACACACTATTGTGATATTGTAAATTGCGTTACATAGAAACAATAACAAATACAATCTACACTGACAACCCCAAAAGGTAACCCTTTACATGACAATTATTTGACATAGAAAGATTCGGGACTTTAAAGGGAATTTAGAAGTCTCATACATAAGAACAGATAGTTAAATACTAATTCATTTCCGGGTGTACATAAATTGATGTCTTATTATATTGCACTGTTGATGGAGGCCTTTTCTCTGAGGAAATTGTTTATTTCCTTAAATTCCACCTGATTAAGGAGTCAGCATATACTTCAAAACGTCATGTATTTTCCAATTTAGGAGGTTCCTTACCTGAGCATCCTCAGTTGTCAGATTCAGATAGAGATTATACAAGCGCTTCCAGCAGAGCTGATCTCATCTTGCACTTCAGATAGGCCTTGTAGCCACATAGCCTTGTAGCCTTAGTGTACATTTTCAGTAACAGTGAAACATTAGAAACTTAAATAACTGTCTGGAAATATGATAATAAAATCATTGTATTATAATTGTGAACTATAGTATTTGTTTTATGGTAAAGAGATATATTTTGTTATTTTGCTCTATAATCTAATTTAAGGGGAAACGGTCGTGCATATTAAGTAAAAGTTATCTCCCATGCAACTGAAAATTGACAGTTTCTCGTGGTTTTTTTTCCAAATTATTATTCAATTTAGCCTGGATACATATGAATTTTTTTGGGTTAATTTTGTTATTGAATTGTATTTCGATCAAACAGTGATTTTTTCAAGCAAATCGTGAGATTAATCGAGATAAAAATTAATGTTATACTGAAAATTTTTTTTAGATAAAAAGCTACAAGATAACAATAACATTTCATTTTCGTCTTGCATAAACGTGTAACTATAACCCTTTTATTAAAATAAGGCCATAATTATTAAATATATTTGTTGTTTTATCATCATGATAATGTAAAGTGACAGTGAAAAATGTATTTCTTGGCGCACCCCACCTACATCGGGAGCTCATATTAAAATAATACTAGCATGGTGACCCCTTTTTGATAACAGATATGGATTTAGCATATGTTTCATGTGTATAAAGTAAAATATTTAGCAATGTCTTGAGATTTTTTAAATTGGTAGGGAACCTCCTCAAAATAAGTTCTTATTAAAAAAATCTTCCTTTTTTTATATAATATTTCATTTAGCATTTGGGCTTTATTATTACACAAAATTAGTTCGAGATGCTATGGACAGGACCAAAACAAATAATCCGACTTTATAAATAATAAGACTTTTAAAACCCTGAAAGGCACATCTACACGTCTTGCCGAATACATAGAAACTATCATGAGAATGTAATGAACACTATATACGTTCTGAGTTGAAAAAGAGCCTGGATGCACGGGCGCACAGGAAGGATTTGTTGTGTTGCTAGATCATGGGCTGAGTATTGTTATTGCTCATTTGAGGGCCAAATTTGGGGGGAAAGTGGGGAAAAGAGGTAACTTGGGCTAATTGGGTAGAAAATGGTTATTCTTAACAAGATATTCAATGATTCACTAACCAATACTTGTTTATTAATGGATAAACATTGATCAAATTTCCCTTGGAAAATGATATTGCATCTAAATTGGATAATATTACCCATACGGGTGAGAAGACACAGGTGATTATTTTTGTGATATTTGCACATGTGCTTTCAAGTGATTCTCAACGTTGATTGGTCGGTTACCCGGAGAAAGAATGACTATGACGTCATAAAACAATGGTCTGACGCGACGAATTATCTTATGACGTCACAATGTTACTGTGGCGACGGGTCCTTCACAGCGGCCGTCCAACATGAAAATGTAATAAGCAAGCGTAATTTGGTCAATTTAATTGTATAATGAGTAATCTATAGAATAACCAACTCGGTACGAGTGATTACGGGAAATATCCATTCGTCTAAATAATGTTCAGAGCCACTCGCTAAAGCTCGTGGCTGAACATTATTTAGACTCATGGATATTTCCCGTAATCACTCGTACCTCGTTGGTTATTCTCTAAATATTATACACTTATGTTTTCTTACAATAAAACATCTCACATCACATGTCAAGGCAAAAGAAACAAACTTCCTTTCAATGGTTTTGCCCTTCAACTTAACACTCAGCATTCTTACAATAATTACTGGTGCAATGTAAAAAATGATGCTTAATCAATCTCTAGTTAGGGATCTGTTGACGTTAATTAGCTTTTGATGTCGTATATTTTTGTGATTTGTCAGTTATGTCACCATTGAGAATCATTTAAAACGAAAATATGATTAAAATGGCTTGACGTGAGATATTATTGAAACACTTCTGTACTACACTACTAGATTGTAATACAAAATTGCTTGTGGTACAAAGCAGATCCTAGATAAACAACTTGGTCAACGATAAAACACTTAGCAAGAAATATTGTCTCTCTGTAACATTATCTATGATACGAAATAAAGCCTCCGATACAACTTGACTCACACAAAGCTGGGTCTGTGGTACATAATAGGAACTGTTAATGATACTCATCTTGACCTATGTTACAAAATGGATATTTAGTATTAAATTTGACAAAGTTGTCCTGTGCCAGTCCAAGTATTATTTGTCTTTGACATTTAATTTTTATCTTTTCAAAAGACGGGCTAAGGAGAAACAAATGAGAAACAAAGGATAAACAAAGGAAATACAAGGAGAAACAATGTTTGTCTGATTTATGGATCATGTTTGCTGAATAAAACAAAACTGTTATATGTAGGAAACAAATAAATGAGTACATTTCATAAAATATATACTTTTATAGCATTTTGGACATAATATAAACACAAGAAGCTCGAATATTGTGTTATGCATATTCTATTTACGTAGAAAAATATTCATAAGAAATAAATCACCACTTCGTATATAGAAGCAATGACTAATTTATTATAAAAAAAAGAAGGAACGATTTTCTGAATTTTGAATGTCATTTGTATTCAACAAGTTAATGCAACTATACTAGAATAGAAACGTTAGAAACCAGAGATAGACTTATCAATAAAATGGCAAAAGCTTAATCACAATGCGAATATGAAACCATTGTTTCATTTGGTCGTCTTTCCCCATTTTCTATTTAGATAATGATTAAATATGAGTATGTGTAACGTGTGTGTTGCAGTTTGTCAAACTGTGAAATGATTAATGTGACATAGTGCAGCCAGATAAGTTTGTATTTTAACTGGCTTTGTATTTGATGATGACTTTGTTCAATCTTTTTGCCTAAATTGTTGATTTTTAAGGTCCCCAGTTATGATTATAAAAATAATCAACGAGTTGCGAGGAATTACGGATTATCCGTCCCTAGTTAATTATTGTGATAAACTTCGAGCTTTAGCGAGGAGTTTGACATAAAAATTCACGAGGGACAGATGATCCGTAATTCCGAGCACCGAGTTGGTTATTCTTTTTCTTACCCAAGGTCATTGTAATGCGTAAAAATAAAAAAACAAGACCCCAATTCACGATCTTTGATTAGACTGTAAAATACAAATTGTAGTCATACGCCATTCATAAACTCATTCACACCTTCAAGATGCGCATATCTAAATAGTTTGCAATTTGCTCTATTTTTTCAGAACTATTCTAAAGTAACTGTTGAATTGTATTGCCAAAACATTTTACTGACATAGTAAACAACTCTTTTATATTGTAAACTATGTCGCAGAATGAGAGAAAATTAGTGAAAACGTGAACTAACAATCGCACTGTTGGAATGCAAGATAGGAGTGTAATTACGTCACCGAATGACGTCATGGTTAATGACGTCATAAAGCAATGACGTCAAGGCAGTGCCGCCGCCGACTCTTGCATGCTGCTTCGCCTTGCAAGTTTAGTACTGTAATTACGGTCTCGGAAACTTAGGTTGATCATGCTTTTTATATTTAATATGTTTTACTGACGTGTGACTTCAATTAGGTAAGCTCGAAATTTTTCAATTATGTGACTTAGCTTAAACAGGATAGCTAAGCAATTCATGAATGAGAGCAAAGTAGTTCCGTCAACCAATCCAATCGAAAGTTATATTTAGAAAAACTGTAATTCCCATGACCATTATGAAAACTTTAATACCCGGCATATCTGTGCCCGCTTGGGTAAGAAAAATCCTTTTTAACAGATCATATATCACCCCCTATACTTTGAATGTGAATTCTGTGTTCATAATCTAATTAGTATACTACTTACCACGCAAGTTAAACCCATGGAGTAATTTACCAGAGAAAACTACTTTAATTTTTTAAGGACCGCAAAAACCGTTACTTTCATTTAAACTTGAAAGAATGGTGATATTAAGCCTCCAAGGCTATAATGTATCATCTAATCACATTAAACGAAGTTGATGTGCGCAAACGAAAAGAAAAAAAAAGAGAAGCATGTGAGACTGTTGGAAAACTGTGTTAAATATATTAACAATAACAATTACTGATGCATAATTCTCATAAAATGTAACACCCATGGTGTGTCAAATCATATGAATAACAAGTTTTTATGTTATTTCAACGCGGTGCGATGACTGTTATGTCTTTCACAGACCTCTCGCCTCATCAAGTTTTTAATGGGTAAAAGTATTACTTACTGATATCAACAATACGTGAACTTCAGAATGTTATGTGATATCGAATAGGATATTAACACTACAAAAGGTAGTTGTCATTGATTGAATACAGCGCAACAAGATTCTCATAGTAAACTATGGAAAGCAAGGGAGGTAATCGTTTTACAGAGAAAGATAATTGCAATTCAAAAGGAAATAATCATGAAATCTAATTTCATACTTTGTCACCTCAGTGACAATATGAGTTATATGTTCAATGCAGTGAACATATGACTTTCTACTGCTTTTGTGAAGATATATATTATATTTTGACATGACCGCTTAGTATTAATATCTATATAGCACACCTAATCCAGTCAATTGATCACATATAATTAATTAGTGAACGTTTTCCTTTACAAATAATGCTTTTATTTGCTTTTAGTATACATGTGATGAATGAAGACACATGACTTTATTTACATTAAATTTTGTCATTACATGGTCACGTTAGAATCACTACATAGTATGAAACCGATTGGGGATGTAATATCGTTTTAACCTTTTTGTTTTACTTCCTACAATTTATATAAATATGCATTTGAAGTGTACAACGTTAAAAGCAATCAAGTTATGGTCTTTATATTCTCAATATCAAGGATTTGCCACTGACATTACATAGTTGTCATGAGTATTTCAGTTTTGAGGTTTTGTACTAAAGGAACCTGCAAATCCAGCATGATCGTATGACACTGAACCATGGAAACAGACCACTATGGTTGGCACGATACTGAGAAAAAGTGGATAATTATACCCAAATCTGACTAAGTTCAGATTAAATTTCTACTGTAACAAAGTTTGTGAGACTATAGTAAATACTAGACTCGTATACCGAAACAAAGAGTACACACTATTGTAATAATCCAACCAATTTTTTCTTGAGATATGTCTCAAACACATTTCTATTAATTGATTGATGTCATAACCCAAGTCAGCAAAAGATATGTATGTGTATGCAAAGATACCGAACCTGTTAAAATGTAATCAAATATGAAATTGTACTTTTAAGATTTCATATCCTTATATGTAGTATACATGTCTCCCTTTATTTGGTTGAACATATGTTATATTTACTTATGCTTCCAGAGACATGAATCGTCCAAAATATAAAAAGTACATTCTTTGAATCATTGTTATTCTGACAAATAATAATCTAGTTATTTTGTCATTGTTAAATACTTCATAAAATCATTGATGTTTGATAAAGTAAATGAAAATGGTTTTCCATTTTTCCCAGAGAGAAAAGATGATCCAGTCCAGTCTACATGGCACCAGACACCGATTACATGGAGAGTTTCCCTGGTGAATGATCTGCAGACTTTGATGATTTATTCTACGTCTACTTGGAGACGCCATTCCATAAAGCGTCCATCATACCTGTGGACCGATCATACTGTTATATTGTGTGAGTAATGACTCGTATAAACGCTGTTGGATCTTCTGTTGGTTGACCAAAGTATGATCAGAATATCATCTCCTTTGGTTTGTGTGTGAAAACAAAAAAAGGAATTGAGGAATAATCAATATATTCTGAAATCCATTGTATTTACACATATATATGATTGTTATTATGAAGTTAAAATATAGGTCGGCAGCAGGAATGAATTAAGTTTGGTAAAAATGCAACTAAAAACATAACTTCAAAAGGTTTGTACAAGTTTGCTGCGCTGCTATCTCCAAAATAAGCGTTTATCTTGAACATATGTAATTTGTTTCTTTATAGTAGATTGCCATTGTAATGTGAGGTTTCAAATATTCTTCCAGAGTTGAGCACTTACCAGAAAACAAAACAATAATCTATCAATTAAATCGCCTTAACCCTTGTTTGTTTTGCAAATGTGAGGAAGTTTTGTTTCACAAATGTGAAAGAGAAATTTAGATTTTCGTGTGCCAGACAACGTGAGAATGATAGTTGAAAGCACCATGATGAAATATAAAGCATCATTAAACAACGTTGATAGGATCTTTAGTGACATTCTAATGAAAAGCAAACATTGTTTCCGACCTCAACCATACTCATAGTTTACAATGCCATTGTTAGATCTCATGGGGTATCATTCAGCTTGTTTTTGTAAACACTGTCCAATGTTTGCTTTCATCACTACATTTAGCACGATTCGACACATAACTGATGTGTTACAACTACTCCAATGGTTTCAGACAGACAGATGATTTTTTGTATGAATGGCCATGAGGCCAACAGTTCATTGACATTCATAGTAAGATGTAATCCGGAGCGCCTTGACATTGCCTACATTTTAACTGTACGTGAAGATATTACTTTTGAACAATACAGGGCTAAAGCGTTAGGAATGTATGTACCATTGTAATAATAACATGGTAAGTATTTGATTCGTAAATCAGTATATAATGGCCATTCTAGTAGTACATGGAACTCATTTTCTTGCTTATTTAGACAATATGGACACATGGCAATGGTGATATCTGCTTCTTTTGATCTTATGTATAATTGTATGTTATGGTTCTCAATCGATTTGAAAACAGTTAGCAAATATTTCACTCACACTTAATCTCTTAAGACATTGATAGTTGCGCTTTCAAAACGAACATTGTATTGTGGAAGGAAACCCAGGCCCAAAATAAAACAAATCTATGGAATAAATCATGTTTAGCCTTTTGTATGATTTTTACTACCACCGGGTACGGGTGTGCTAATTTAGTAAATATTGTTTTGATTCCCCAGCAAACCAATTTTTCCTGGTGTGTAATGGAGATTCACTACGATAAATACCAATTCATTTTCAGAGGGGTAAATAAATCAGTGCCTTATTATATTACATCATCCCGAGAGATAAATTGTTTACAGAGAACCCTGATCATACAGAATGAGACAAATTGATCTCTGGGGATTAAATTAACTAGATAGTATTGCATCGTATATGCTTTTATTACAGCCGTTGGGTTATATGGGGAACACAGTTGGCGCTCTCTCATTTAGTAGCTGTAGTAGTTGAACTTCAGTAGCGGGAAGGATACATGTCGTCTTGCCCTTTTATAATATTCAGAAATGGAAAGACAGTTTTTTGTTGGTAGACCATGGACAGAGAATGTTTATTGTTCAATTTGATGACTGACTTTTGGAGAACAAAATAAAAGGAGGAAACTTGGCAACTTCACTAACATAAATACAATTGAATTTAGGAAAATGCGGGATGCAATTCAATTGTTGCATCTAAATTGTTAGAATTGTGCAGAAATGTTTCCTAAGATATAGAATCTCACATGTCAAAAACGTGGGAAAAATCCTTTCAATGGGTTCGATCTTGACAAATTCCCAAGTTATTGGACGAACATGTAATTGCGGAGTGATCTACATCACACTTTCACTCTCCATTCTTACAATTTCTTGAGTAATCTCTAAAAATATAGTTAAACAATCAACTTTATATCTAGTTAGGGATCTGTTGACATTTATAAGGACTTGATGTTGTCTTCGTGCTTTGTCAGTTACGTTACCATCTAAGCACCACTTGAAACGAAAACATGATTAAATTGGCTGAATGTTGAGACATTATCGAGGCATTTCTGTACTTGCTTCAAAACTAAATTAGAATTGATACAACCATGACTTTGTGGTTCATGGTACAAATCAGATTCTTTGAACAACTTAGAAACAATAAAACACTGAGCTTTTGACAAAATAGTTCCTTTAATGCCAATAATACCTCTGATAAAAGGTGACCTGAACTTGACTTTACACGACATTGGATTACTGACACAAATGAATGTGTGGATAGGGTGCAAAATGTGAGCTATTAAGGGGATTCTTTAGCATTGTTTCTTAGCATCTTCAGTTGTCAGATTCAAACAGGCCGTATAGTCACATAGCATTGTAGCCTTAGTGTGCTATTTCCAGTCACAGTGTTCGTCATGCGCATTAGAAACTTTAATAACTGTCAGTAAATATGATAATACAATCATTATTTAATAATTAAGTTATGTTACTCTATAATGTATTTTAAGGGGAAACGGTCGTGCATATTGAGTATGGGTTATCTTCCTTGCAACTGAATATTGACAATTTCTCAAGGCTTTCTCCAAAGTGTTATTGGATACATGCATACATGATTTTTTTCCAGCAAATCTAATAATCAAAATAACAATAAAAGTGCATGTTCGTCTTGCATAAACGTGTCACCATGAACCTTTCGTTAAAATAGAGCGATAATTATGAAATATATTTATTGTTCTAGTAAATGTAGCTACTACAAATATATTCCACAAACCATTACTTATCATTGTGTGTTATTTTACTACAACAAGTCCCCGTTCCTACGGCAGGTACTGTGCCAGTGTGTGTGTGTGTGTAGCACACCCCTGTACCACCCATAGGGTACGTGTATTACATGTATGTGTATAAACTTTCATGTGTTGTATCATATAATTACGTCTGTGTAATGATGAACACATTGTTATAATCATATATCATTGTAAATAGTATCACCACGTAATGTGTGATGATGTGCAATCAATATCTTACATATGTATTGTCATGACGTCATTTGTACAGTTTAATATCACATCATATTTCTACGCATGTGCTCAGTAATGAGATGTTACTCATGTTATGAGTAACTATAGTTTTATCAATTATTATCACTATAATCATATTCCTTTGCGTTGAATTATATGTATTGTATATCAATATGTATACTGTGTGCTAACTGTGTGATGTATATTGTATTATCATATTTATTGTTACAGGGTGCCTGATATACTTTCACCTGAATCATCCTAAGAAATAAACGTCTCACACCCAGCAGAGAGTGTTGTCATCCTTTGACCCTCGTAACCCTGCTACAGATATACCAATTGACAAATGAAAGTACAGGTCAGAAAGTGTTTACCCAAAACATAAAGGTGAAGAGAGGCATGGACAGTATTTCTCGTCTGCAATCCTCACCAAGACACAGGCTTGTGCTGAGTTGTACATATCTCTTGCAGTTTGATCCGAGTTTAAGCTCCTCTTTTATGCATTCATTTTCAAACCGATGGCAAGATGTTTACTTCTATTAACCATATTTCCTCACGTATTTAAAATGAATTAGTCATTGCGATGTTATCCTCAGCTATACTAGAAAGAATAAATACTATTAGTTAGACTGAATTCCTACATAATGTAACAACATAAGTATTGGTAGTTGTATATTTACGTGGTCGATTTACATATCCTATGTGATCTCAACTGTTCCAATTTACCATTACATTTCATATTTCAAATATGCCTGATAAAGGTATACGAATCAATACTGACACGTCGCCATTGTAAAATAAAGAAGCTGATTATTAATGAAATATTATTGTCTTTTCACAGTTCTTGAATGCCTCTCAAACAGTTTATAGTATTTCACACGTTAGATGTCTTTCTTGAAATAACAGCTTAGTTTTTGTAGTAGACGCTCCATCATTTTACAAAGAAGTTATAGATTTCTACAAGAAATGGTAATGAGCAGGTAATGTGCAATTGCTACTCATACCTTTTTATTATACAAACTCTTGGAAACACATTTATACTAAATGTGAACATTGTGATGACCAATATGATCAAATGTTTGCTTGCGATGAGTAAGTGGTAGTGAATGTCTTACATAAATGTATACATTGCCAATCAGTTAATGAATGTGTTCTTGTAAGTGATTCACTATCTAAAAAGGCCACTGTTTGGAAGGGATGCGCAGTTAGGGCAGAGGTAATTATTTTTGATGTCTTTGAAAGTTTGAATAGATAACGACATGTGGAGGACAACATATCCCTTTAAATTTGGGAAGTCATGATGAATATAAACTTGTGTCGATCAATGTATATTTATTAATGTAATAATGTACATGTATCTAAACCTACTCTGTAGGAAAAGTCACGTTATTAACAATGTGAAATGTGAGGCTTTATTAACATCTCTCCTTTTGTGGACATTATCGAACCTGTGAAATGTGAATCAAGGACAGCTGGGTAAGACATGAATCTCATTCTATAATGAATGCTTAATTAGGCATCGTCATCGTGCGGTATTTCGACGTTGGTATCATTTATTAACACGTGACTAGTAGAACGAGTTTGATTGGTTATGAGGAAACTAAACAGTAACTGTAGTATAACGACAGATGAAGAAATACAAATCATTTTCAAAGTCACTGATGTAAACAACCAAGCGTTTCAATGTTGCATACTCTGTACATGCACTATTCTACCTGTTTTCAACATAAATGATTGATTGAACGACATTTAAGGTGAGTTATTTTCGTTTTTATTCCCCTATAGATTCCAAAACGATGATACTTTGAAAATATAAATGAGAGAGGGCCAGTCCTGTGAGACCAGACCGTCTGTTGATATGGCCAGACGTTAACTTTTCACATTTGTATTAGCTCAGTAGGCCTTAAAGGCCAGATATGCTTATGGCATGGGCCGTCGTTTGTCGTCGGTAAAATTTCACTATTTGATCTTCTAATCAACCGCTACACCCCCAAAGCTGTTATTTGATGGGTGTGTACCTGGCGGCATCTAAGGATCAACGTTTTTTTTTTCTTTCAAATATTGTTTATTTAAGAAATAGAAGACGAGTTGGCGAGCTGTATGCGCCCTTCGTGTTTTATGCTCCCTGCTATGTTTTATTCAACGATAAAGAACAACAACGAGTCTTCTATTTCTTATATGAGATGCCCTTAAATAGTTCCTCGCTTTTCTATATCATATATATATTTTTACAGGCAATTAACATATGTCTGGGTAATTATCACAAGTGATGAAATATTGATAAGGGGGGGGGGGGGGGGGGGAGGTAGGTTTATTGGTTAATTTTGGATGGTGATTTAATTATTTGGTGTTTTTAGATTCGGTCCAAGAGGCCTGAATCCTTTATATAAGTGCCGACCGCTTGGAAGGTACTGTTATTATTGTGTGGATTTAGAATTTGATATATGTTATTTGTTTGGATGTTGTTGGCCCTTAGTTTTATGTTAAGTATTTGGCGGAAGGCCATATACTGTGGGCATTCAATAAGGATGTGACGATTGTTTATGCCTGCGGGCAGTATGGGCATGATGCGGGGGTGTTAGTAAAGTTAAGTTTGTGGATATGGTTATTTAATTTCGTGTGCCCCGTTTGGAGCTTAATTATTGCCATATCAATATTTTTATTTTTGGAGTAGATTTTTTTGTTTGCCTAAGGGTTTAGGTAGAAGTTGTTTGGTGTGATGTGCCTTGCTGGAATTTGCATATTGCCGGTGCCATGCTCGCTTTGCATGAGATTTTGATAGACTTTTTGCCTCTTGTTTCGAATGGAAAAGGGGGAGAAAATTTGGTAGTTTGAGGCCCTCCTTGGCAGCTTTGTCGGCTTTTTCGTTGCCAAATATGCCGACGTGTGCTGGTACCCATAGGAGCTTTACAGCCTTGCCTTGATTATTTAAAGTTTGGATAGAGTTTAGATTTTTGGAGATTAGATCAGGGCGATTTTTAGTTGATTTGTTTTGAAGTGCCTGAAGGGCCCTGAGAGAGTCCGAAAGGATGAGAATTTTGCCCTGATCTTTAGTTTTTGGGTAGGATAAAGCGAGTGCTATGGCCATAAGCTCAGCAGTGTAGACCGATTGGTCGTTAGGGAGCCTATTGGAGTATGATAGTTGTTGGGGGTGTTGCATGTGTATGCCTACACCTGTTGTGCGTGCATCGGGGTCACGGGACCCGTCTGTGGATATGTGACACCAGTCAGACCAGTGTTCTTGTATGTAGTTGAGTGCGGTGGAATGTGCTAATTTAGGGTTTTGTTTATAAGTTATTTTGCTGACATGGAGGTTTATTTTGGGGGTTGGTAGTGGTGCGATAGGGTGATGCACCGTATTTGGGGGGTGGGGAGTTGGATATGCCCCATCTCAGCTTGGGATAGAAGTGTTTGGATACGGTTGGAAATGGGTGCACGGATTTGATATTTATTAAAAACTGCGGTCTTAAGTTTAGAGGTAGTGCTAGTAAGCATTTCCCTGATAAGTGGGTCCTCTGAAGATCCAGCCCAGGAGTTTAAGGTGAGTTGGTCCCGTCTCAGAATGAGGGGAATTTCACCAGTTAGGGCTTGGAGAGCTTCGAGTGAGGTACCCATTTGGGTGCGAGTAGCAACCCTTAGTGCCTGATATTAGATAGTATTTAAGGTATTTATTTTGGTAGAATTAAGAGTGTTATAGATAGGTGCGCCATAGTCCAGTTTGGACCTTATAAGGGATGAATAGAGGTTGAGTAGGGTTTGCCTATTTGCTCCCCAGCCTGTGCCGGAGATTGCTCTCATGACATTAAGGTCTTTCGAGCATCTAAGTTTAAGTTCTTTGACATGAGCTTCGCATGTGAGATGCTCGTCAAAGATTAGCTCTAGGAATTTAGTTTGTTTTTGGAATTTAGTTAGGTTATTTTTGAGATAGAGGTTAGGGGAGATAGGGCGCGAAGTTTTATTTTTGAATACTTTTTCGGCATTTAGTTTATAGCCCCATTTATCGGCCCAGAGGCCGATTTTATTTAATGCGGTTTGGAGTATGGAAGTAGCTTTACCTGGGTTTTTACAACGTGCCCATAGGGCACCGTCGTCTGCAAATTTGGAGGTGTTTATATTTTTGTTGATACCTTCGAAAAGATCATCAACCATTATGTGGAATAAGGTTGGGCTAATAATGCTGCCTTGTGGGGTGCCGTTTTCCAAAAGATGGTTTTCTGATTTTTGGTTTTCGACCCCGACAGTTATTTGCCTGTTGTGTAGGAAATCCTGGATGTAATTAATTATGTTGCCTGAAAGGTCTTTTTTAGTTAATTTTTGGATGAGGCCGTTATGCCACACCATATCAAAAGCTTTGGAAAAATCCAGGAATATTGCGAGTGTATATTGCTTTTGGGTTTGAGATTTTTTAATATCTTGCTCTAAGCAAGCAAGATTGTTTAGAGTAGAACGACCAGGAGTGAAGCCACTCTGGTCGTTATTTAGTGGATTGATGTTTAGGTGAGCTTGGAGGCGATGTTTTACCATTGCCTCCATTACTTTACATAAATTTGAGGTGAGGGAGATGGGCCTATAGGAATTTGGGTCCCCGGGGGGTTTATTGGGTTTAGGTATCGGTATTACTAAAGCTTCCTTCCAGTTGGAGGGGAGCTTTCCTGCTTGCCAAATGGTATTATATAAGTTTAGTAAGATAGAGAGGGTGGAGGGTGGTAGCTTCTTAATTATTTGATAGGAGGTCAGGTCAAGCCCTGGGGCTGTTCCTTTCTTACTACTATTAATTACGAATTGAAGCTCCTCCATAGTGAATGCTTTGTTGATAGGTTTGTTATCTGTGGGCTGTTTTGCAGTGCATGCGTTGTTATTTTTGTGTTTTTTAAAAAACTCCGGGGAGTAATTGGTGTTGCTGCTTGCAGTAGCAAAGTGTGATGCGATTGCGTTAGCTTTATCTTTAGGGTTTTTTAAGGTTATTTAGGGTGGGATTTTACTTCTGCATTTTCCGCCACGAATGACTCGGAGTTTATTCCAGACTTGGCTTTGCCATTCAACTTCTCGCAGAAGTTTTCCCAATGTTGTGTTTTTGTTTGTTTTATGAGTAGATTTACTTTGTTTTTAAGTTGCCTAGCATAAGGTAATTTTGATTGGTTGCGCTTTGCCTTTTTAAAGGCCGCTTTACACTGTTTGCGCGCAACTTTAATTTTCTCAGTCCACCAGGGTACTGAGGGTTTGGAAATATTGGGGGGAGAGAAAGGAATAGATTTGTTTGCAGCATTAACGATAGCATTAGTGAAGTTATCAGAAAAGGTTTGGGGGTCTTTATTTTCAAGGTCTGCTGGGTTAAGTTGATTGCAAAGTGCATTAAATTTGTCCCAGTCAGCCTTGTTGTAATGAAATTTAGGATTTGGGGGAGAATTTGGAATATTTGAGTTATTTGTTGGTAAAAAGTTATTTTGAGTAATAAATATAGGAAAGTGATCACTTCCCCACGGATCATCAGATACCCGCCACTCAGTATTTATAGCAATGTACGGGGTAGTGATCGTTAAATCGATAGCGGACATAAGGTCCCTAAAGCTATCGTACCTAGTTGTAGAATTATTATTATGGATTACCAGATTGTTATTTATGACCCAATCAGCAATTAGTTTGCCGTTGGCGTCTATCTTATCTTTTACTCCCCAATTCGGGTGGTGGCTATTGAAATCGCCCAAATTCATGGAACGACCTTTGGAAGAATTTAGAAGGGCCTGAAGGTCCTCTGTTTGAAATGCCAAATCTGTTTTTTTGTAAATATTATGAATATTAACCCTATCCTTTTGATGGATAATAGTTACGGCATGTGCCTCTAGGGAATTTAGGGTAATATTTAGTTTTTGGAAGTTTAATTGTTCCTGGATAAAAATAGCTAGGCCTCCCTTTGGGGGACCGGGATTGGTTTTGGGCCGGTCCAGCCTTACTAAATTATAGCCAGGGATTTTGAAGTTAGACCTAGGGCCGAAATGGGTTTCCTGAATGGTGATAATATGGGGGTTTAGTTGTTTAAGTTTAATTTTGGCTTTAAGCTCATGGCCGTGTGCCGAGAGGCCATTAGCATTCCATTGTATAATTTGCATGAATGAAAAAATGAGAAGAAGTAAACAATGGAATTTGAAGTAAAAATTTAGTTTGTGCTGCATTATTGGTTTATGCAAAGGTTACTTAGGATGGTGGGGGAATTTATTTATTTAAATTTTAAATTTATTGATGAGTTGGTTGAATTGATAAAAAAATTAGATTGGTTAGTTTTGCCCTGCGGAGAAGGGTATGGATACGCGGTATGTTGATATTGCGAGTAGTGCATGCAATGGTGAATACTGTGATGAGGTTAGTTTTGCGAAGAATGTTAGCTGGGTGAGCTGGGGAGTTTTTGGGTGGGTTTTGGTTATTTAGGAGGGGTAGGGAGTTGGGGGAAGGGACGGGGTGGGAGGTAGAGGGGTGGTTAGTGTGGGGGTGGGGTTGGTTAGGTTTGGGTGTGGAGGTTACGAACGGGGGTTGGTTTGGGAGTTTTTTGGGTTGCATGCTGGGATTGTGAGTTGGGGAAGGGTTGCGGGAGGAAGGATTGGGTTTCATGCTGGGTGGGGGGATTGGGTGGGTTAGGTGGGGCGGTTTCCGTGTCCATGGACTCGGATTGGTCAGTGGTGAGTGGTTTAGTGAGGGTTTGGGGAAGAGGAGTTTGTATGAAGTTAAGATCATGCTTGTTAGTGACTATGTGGGTAGGGGTGGAGCGGTGTGGGTTGAGTGAGCGGCGGGCTGAGGAATTGGTTTTAGTAGTGAGTTTTTTAGGGGGATTGGGGACTGTGAATTGTGCTGTGGGTTGGGTGGGGGGAGGGAGGGTTTGGTTAGGGGGTGGAGGTTGGTTAGCTGGGGGTGGAGGGAAGGATTGGGTGGGAGGTGTGGGGGGGGGGGGGGGGGGGGACGGTTAGAGCGGGTGGGAGGTTAAGAGGGTTGTTTTGTTTGTTGTAAGTGCGGGTTTGCTGCCAATTTGTATTGTCGGTACGTCGGGCAGGAAGGGTGAAGAGAAGTGTAGTCTTGTGACTTGCAATGTATGCAGAACCTGTTACAGTTCAGACTTTCATCTGAACTGTTGCAGGATCTGTCGCCACAGTTTCCACATCTCTTTGCCCGCCTGCAGTTAGTACTCGTGTGCGTTTTCTATGAGAGGCAGTTAGTGCAGTTTGTAACTGGTTTATGTATATATGTATAATATGTATAATGCTACGGGGTGGCCTGCAATTTGTTGGAATGTGTTTTGTGCAGCTTGGGCCATTTTTGAAGTTTTTAACTTTACAAGAAAACCGCTGCCTAATTGCTTAAGAAGTGAGTAATTACAACCGTTAATCTGTAGGATTGAGCCGATCCTCTCACGGCTGAGTACCTTTGAAAGGTGCTGTCCCACAGTAGTAGCTAAGATCACAAAGGTAATTAACCTAGGTGTCGTTGCAGGTGAATGCATTTGTGTACCTGCCATGTTTGTTGTTGCTGCAGAGTGGTGAGCTGAGGGCTCCTTTGAGTGAGTAGTGCTTGGTGGTGATGCGGCGCGCTTACGTTTAGATTGAGGTTGAGTGGAAAAGTTACCTGTAGGGTGGTTGACACCCGGTTGGTGTTCTGAACGGTTCGCGGGAAAATTCGCGTCATAATGTGGTGATAAATTTGTGGAATTTGGAATGGTAGATAGAGAGGATTTGGACACCGATTGTGCCAGTGAAGTTATGGTTATTAATGCCTCCATGGTGGAGTTTCCGGAAAGGTTGTTCTTAGTTGAGTGTTTTTTGGTGTTGTAAATTTCGCGTTGGTGGGAGATTTAGTTGAGTCCATTGCCTCCACAGGTTGGACTTTAAGAAAGGGCGAGATATGGGAAGGTAAAAATAAAACTTACAAGTTAGAGTGGAGAGAGGTGAAGTCCGGGAAGGACTTCCTTAGGTCGATCCGTGGGCAGCGGTGAGGCGTAGAGAGCTCCGAGGAGAGGTGTGTTCTGCCGCCTCACATTCATTTGTATTTCTTGAGCATGTGGCACAGGGGCTGGGGAGTTGGGCAGTCTGTTGCCTCATCAGCCGATCCCCACAGGGGTTCGGAAACCTGCCTTATGCACCTTGAAAATGAGGGATACTCTATCTTAGTCGTTAGCAATTACCTGGCCCACGCCTGTCAGGCGATAACCACATTCGCAAGGAGGTATGGGCGTTGGCCAGTGGTGTGGCTGTGATCACGCTGTCAGCCACCCTTATCTTCGTGAGGATGCCAAGCATTTGGCCAGAAGGCTACGCGGCAAGAAGTGACAGTTGGTCACCGCTGAGTCTTCTGCTTCCAATACTCCCACCCACTGACATCCCAGTAGGGGGTCGTATAGCAGGGTTGTCACCAACTAGATACACATCTGTCTCTAGACCCTTACATATGTCAAATTCTCGAAGTGGTGGTTCCGATCTGACCCAGGAATCTGAATCACAAAATGAAGGTGTTCAACTTGGCAGACCATTCTTTGTGACTTCGTTTTCTGATTCGTAAACAAGTCGAACCTAGTGCCGACTACGCATCTCACGTTTCTCAATATCAATGTGGACACCCGGTTGTTCATAGGCGTCATGACCTTAAAAACCATGTTTATCTTCTTCCCATTATGTAAAGTACTGGAAATGTGTTATACCTCTGAAAAATACTTTTGAATCATATTTAGTTTATTGTTTAAAGCTTGATGAGCAACAGAGCTAATGACTCATAAGCACGTGGATGAACAACTGCTTATTAAACACCATGGCCATATGCATATGTTTCATTTATTAACGACAACAATATGTGTCAAAGAAAAAATAGCTGAGGATATCAAGCAAATCATCACAAGAAAATGGAAAAGGATGTTGTACCACATTGTGAAAAAATAACTAGCGATTGCATATCGTTTAAATTATAACATATTTATAGTTGTTTCTTTCCAATATTCAAACAATATTTAGCGAATTTCATTTGGTGGAATAAGATTGATGTTCAACAAAATTTCGTCAAACAAGTATAATAAATATATATAGCACTTTATCATACTAACATACATGGTAAATATCCACAATATTTTGTAGGAAATCAGAATCTAATTCATGTATTTACAACCTTCTGATTATTCAAATCATTGCCATTTCAGTTATGACTCAATTGACTGAAGAACATGGTGTTGACCAGTTTGTGTTTGCAGTCTAACATTTAAAGGTAATGGTGATTTCTTTCGTAGAAGGCAATCGTCTTAATGGTTGAAATTAGGTAAAGAATGTAAATCTTTAACTGCCAAAAAATAAAATCCAACAATGTTTTGCCTTGCTAAATCCAAACGGTTAAATGTGTTTATTTCCAAAAGCAGATCACAATAGAATGAAGAATGCAGGGAAGTCTTTTAACATCAGGTGTTATTACATGAAGCTTGATAATGTCATG
This sequence comes from Gibbula magus, assembly GCA_936450465.1. NCBI lineage: Eukaryota > Metazoa > Mollusca > Gastropoda > Trochida > Trochidae > Gibbula > Gibbula magus. Next base: position 66,028,074 of record OW388300.1, on the reverse strand, counting down.
TGTAGTGTGAATATTAGAATTGAGTACCTATTTGTTTAATTTCTTTGTTTACTTGACAGGCACTAACTAAGGATTAAATAGGTTGACGGATTGTGAAGGGAGGACAATGAACGTGACAGAAAGGGATCTGAAGAATGAACACAAGTAAACTCAGTACAAAATATATTGACAGAAAGTGTATTCATGAATAAGACAAAGGGAAAAGAAGATATTTGTGATCGAAAGAAATTGGAGTAAAAGGCATCTTGTAAAAAAAACCTGAGGAATAAGGATCCCATCAGAGAGTGCATGAGACCACAAGTGAAATAAGCATAAGCAAAAACATCTTGACAAAATTGAAAAGAGTAGTATGTATCTATACATAAGTGTTCTAGGAATTGCGGAACCTGACGGAAGGAGAACCTTAGGACAGGAGAGAAGGAATAAGCGTGTCATGTTATGTAACCTGTGAAGTGAAATACTTGAAATAAAGTGAACAGAAAACTACACATTTTAAGATGACCTGAGAAAAAGGAACCGAGGACATGAACACGATGAAATCAACGTTGTATCTTTGTTTAACCATTGTATTAATATTTAGCAACGTCAGGCCCATCAACGCATCAAACAACTCAACATATGCGACTGGGACTGGTACTAGATCTACAAGTAGCTACATTTACGGCACGTTTTTACTTGTTCTAAGTATCCTTGTAATTCTATGCAATGGTATTGTTGTGTTTGTCATCCTGAAAACTGATAACCCTTTTGTGTCCAACCTTGCTATAATTGCTCATATGGCTCTTTGGGATTTGATTCAGGGATTAATTGTTCTTGTTTTTGCTACACCATCAGCGTTCTTGAACCGTTTTGCTTACTCAGAATCAATGATGAGTTGGCAAGCTGCTCTTGTGTCTTTTGTTATCGGGGTAGGAATGTTCAACACTGTTACACTCGTCTTGGATCGAATTATATCTCTGAAGAAGCCTTTTCTTCATCGGAAACATGCGACAAAACCGAAATATGCATTTATTGGGTTTTGTGTTTACATAATGGCATTTATACAAATGCTTTTGATGACACTGACAGATGCAAATATCATTTACAACCAAACAATTGCGTTGTGTGTATCATCCTCTCGAACCACTCAAGGGTCACTTGCTTTTGCAATTCCTGCTGCTATATCCTTTGGAGTTATACTAGTCTCTGTCTATGTCATACTTAGGGAAGTATCTCGGAGAAAAAACAGGCTACATTCTGAACTAGTAATTCCCGTCTCAGGCAACGTAAAGAAGCGCTCTTTGATATGTGTTCTCAGTGCAGGCGTGTTTTGCCTCAGTTATGTACCCATTGTTGTACAGGTGGTCTTGCATGCTATCCTTAAAAACGCTTTCATTGATGAACTGTTTTCCAAGTTTGCGGTGGTGTCTTATTTTTCCAACAGCATTTGGAACGTCCTGATATACTCGGTGACCTACAAGCCTTTCAGAGAGGCTTTCCTGAAGTTGTTCTGTAGATCGTATTACCGGAGAATCAAACGTCAAAGCCAACTTCAGACTAATCCAAATAATACAACTGGAGTTTCTAGGATAAATTTTCAAAATCCTCAGGTGGATTTGATAGGTGACGTGTCTTTCATTCCCCCTGAAAGTGTCAACATGGTATCCTTGAAACAACCCGAGAACCACGGGGGAAGTGGCAAGTTGATGACCACAAGACTAAATGCAGACAACCGTTAGCGACTGCAACGATTGAGAATACGCATTGATAAAGCCCTGTAAACAAATTGCCCTGTCCATATAGATTTGAATGTGCACGTCACATCAACCAATGTATTTTGTGTTGTGTGGTGAGAGGTATTTCTTTTTTGTTACAGTTACAGGCATAGAAACAAAGCAGTACAATGCATATAGATACATGTATTCAAATACACGCATTTGTCAACATATTGGTAGAATACATTCTCACAGGGTAATGCTGTTGTTGTCCATATAAAGATATAAGTTTGTTTCTTCCAACGGAGCAATGAAAAAAGAGTTGATTAGTCACTCTCTGCTGATTTCAGACTGTGGACAATACAATAACACATGTTAAACATTATCATAAGCATGTTACAAGCATACTTTAGATTGGAATAAGGAAGAATATGTCATAACTATAATCGAAACCATTGTAAGTTATCAGCCATAGGTTGGGTTGTGTTCAATTTTAAAACTTTCTCTTTTGGACATTTTGGACAATCGTGTTGAATAAGAAACCCAAATCAATTCGTTAACTTGAGTGTTGAAACGGTTTCTATAAGAACAAAAATGCCTATATGTAGGTACCTATATATAATGCGTCAAGGGTGGTAGGTTTGAACATTTGTTTTTTTATTGTTTGGGTTGAGTTCGCAGTAGCGTATTATGTGCATCATTCTGCGGGTATGTGTATTGTATTGAGTGCATTCTGCGAGTACTTGTGCTGTATTGAGTGCATTCTGCGAGTACTTGCGCTGTATTGGGTGCATTCTGCGAGTATGCATGTTGTATTGTGTTCATTCTGCGAGTATGTGTGTTGTCGTTTCACGGTGAATAGACTGTTGAATGTAGGTGTTGGTTTAAGTTTTATGTTTAGCTCATCTTGCCATAAAGGCCCATTGGGCTTATGGCATGACATGGTGTCCGTCCGTCCATCCGCCTGTAAACTTTTCGCATTTTCATCTTCTTCTCCAGAACCAATTGGTCTAGGGAGCTGAAATTTTGTGTGCAGACTCCTTGACCAATGGAGATTCTAAATTGTAGATTTCGTGACCCTTTGACCCCAAATGGGGTCACAGGGGTCACATCCTTAAAAACCTATTTTCATCTTCTCCAGTTCCAAAAGGTCTAGAGAGCTGAAAAGTTGTGTGCAGACTCCTTGGGCAATGGGGATTCTTAATTGTAGATTTCGTGACCCCTTGACCCAAATGGGGTCACAGGGGTCACATTTTTAAAACCTATTTTCATCTTCCTTTCCAGTTCCAAAAGGTCTAGAGAGCTGAAAAGTTGTGTGCAGACTCCTTGACCAATGGGGATTCTAAATTGTAGATTTCGTGACCCCTTGACCCAAATGGGGTCACAGGGGTCACATCCTTAAAAACCTATTTTCATCTTCCTTTCCAGTTCCAAAAGGTCTAGAGAGCTGAAAAGTTGTGTGCAGACTCCTTGACCAATGGGGGTTCTTAATTGTAGATTTCGTGACCCCTTGACCCCAAATGGGGTCACAGGGGTCACATTCTTAAAAACCTATTTTCATCTTCTTCTCCAGTTCCAAAAGGTCTAGATAGCTGAAAAGTTGTGTGCAAACTCCATGGGCAATGGGGATTCTTAATTGTAGATTTCGTGACCCCTTGACCCAAATGGGGTCACAGGGGTCACATCTTTATAAACCTATGTTCATCTTCTTTTCCAGTTCCAAAAGGTCTAGAGAGCTGAAAAGTTGTGTGCAGACTCCTTGACCAATGGAGATTCTAAATTGTAGAGTTCGTGACCCCTTGACCCAAATGGGGTCACATCCTTAAAAACCTATTTTCATCTTCTCCAGTTCAAAAAGGTCTAGAGAGCTGAAAAGTTGTGTGCAGACTCCTTGACCAATGGGGATTCTAAAATGTAGATTTCGTGACCCCTTGACCCCAAATGGGGTCACAGGGGTCACATCCTTAAAAACCTATTTTCATCTTCTCCAGTTCCAAAAGGTCTAGAGAGCTGAACAATTGTGTGCAGACTCCTTGACCAATGGGGATTCTAAATTGTAGATTTCGTGACCCCTTGACCCCAAATGGGGTCACAGGGGTCACATCCTTAAAAACCTATTTTCATCTTCTTCTCAAGTTCCAAAAGGATCTAGAGAGCTGAAAAGTTGTGTGCAGTGTCCTTGGCTAATGGGGATTCTAAATTGTAGATTTCGTGATCCCTTGGCCCCAAATGGGGTCGAAGGGGTCACATCCTTAAAAACCTATTTTCATCTTCTCCAGTTCCAAAAGGTCTAGAGAGCTTAACAAGTGTGTGCAGACTCCTTGACCAATGGGGATTCTAAATTGTAGATTTCGTGACCCCTTGACCCCAAATGGGGTCACAGGGGTCACATCCTTAAAAACCTATTTTCATCTTCTTCTCAAGTTCCAAAAGGATCTAGAGAGCTGAAAAGTTGTGTGCAGTGTCCTTGGCTAATGGGGATTCTAAATTGTTGATTTCGTGATCCCTTGGCCCCTAATGGGGTCGATGGGGTCACATCCTTAAAAACCTATTTTCATCTTCTCCAGTTCCAAAAGGTCGAGAGAGCTGAACAATTGTGTGCAGACTCCTTGACCAATGGGGATTCTAAATTGTAGATTTCGTGACCCCTTGACCCCAAATGGGGTCACAGGGGTCACATCCTTAAAAACCTATTTTCATCTTCTTCTCAAGTTCCAAAAAGATCTAGAGAGCTGAAAAGTTGTGTGCAGAGTCCTTGGCTAATGGGGATTCTAAATTGTAGATTTCGTGACCCCTTGGCCCCAAATGGGGTTTAATTGGTCACATCCTTAAAAACCTATTTTCATCTTCTCCTCCAGTTCCAAAAGGTCTAGAGAGCTGAAAAGTTGTTTGCAGACTCCTTGGATAATTGGGATTCTAAATTGCAGATTTGGTGATCTTGTGACCTCAATTGGGGTCACAGAGGTCATGACCGCAAAAGCTATTTTCATCTTGAGATTTTATGTGCTCTTCAAAGGGAGGTAATTAAACAACAGTGATGAATTAAATGTTCAAGTGTGTCTTTATTTGAAGGGAATTTTATATCTGGCCTAAGAGATAGGTAAGAGGGGTAATGACATATTTCATCTCCTCCATTTAAAGTGCTTCCTATTTGTTGTACCTCTCACCTTGAAGTTGACATTTTGAATTAGTTAATGTATAAAGCCTGATGAGCTACAGAGCCAGTGGCTCTATTTTTATAAGATGTGAAGAGTTTAATTTGCCCTGTTTGTAATAAAGTAATAGCGTTTACTTTTTTGTTTTTGCTATATGTTTTAATTTCTCTAAGAGATTAGGTAGAAGTGTTTTGTTTTGATATTAATTGTTCTCTGTTAATTGTTAATTAATCTCTGTGTTACGGCATTTTGACAAGGTTTGTGACATCTGAGTTGAAATTTGGATAAATTTATTATTAAACACTTTTTAGCTGCTAGGTCAGTTTAAGAATGGCATTATCATCATGGCTAGTCAACCAATTTTAGTCGTTTTCAACCGACCCATTAAAATTAGAATAAGACTGGTTTCATCCACATTCATTATAGTATTTGTCTGTAATAAATATGAAAACTTCTTCATTTTTTGTTTGTTTAATTGTTATTCGGATTTCCTTTGGAAGGTATTTCCCTGTATGTGACTCAGTATACCCCACCGGGGAACCTTATTTAAAAAAGAGGATCAGGACGATTCAGACTTGTAACGATAGCTTTCAATGAAATGTCCACTGTATTTACTTATATCTATGTCATATTGTAAACCATATCAGAAATCCATACTATTAACATAGTGTCTGTATATCATATCTCATTTAAGTAGTGTTATCCCCCGCCCCACGTTTAGTGCAAAGCAGGGGATTAAGTATTCGGCTGTGTCCGTCCGTACGAAGTGGAATAACTTAAGTGCTATTCACACGATTCTTTTCATATTTTGCATACGAATTCATCAGAGGCAAAGTAATGTTCCTACAGAGTTTTGTGACCTGACCTTCATTTCAAGGTCACAACGACTCTGTCATTTAACCCTTATTAACAGAATATCACAAGTTTCATTTGATTCTCTTCATATCTTACACATACCTTCTCCTTGGGAAGACAAAGGATTGATGAGATGTTGGTGACCTTTAAATTATTGCCAAGCTTGTCAGGGGGATGAATATCACAATTACTGTTTATTGGATTCTGATTAATGGTTCTTTTAGGGAAGATTCAAAGCCCAGCCCATTTAGTTGATTTTGACATTATTTATCAATTTTGAAGTATTAATTGGCTGCGGGTGATCATGTCACCTTAGTGACAATTGCTTGTTTTATATAGTGTGTGCCTATGTCGAAGCATGAGAGCAATACATTATAAAAATCCAAGAGTGTAGCAAAGAGTTTCAAAAAGAATATATTGCTGGGAAACTTCGATACAGACATAAGACAACATGATATAAATTGTATTGTACTGATGATCAAGACTATAATTTGGGACAATAGGCTAATGATAGGGACTTATTTCTGCATGTGACTGATGAAAGTTTATACGCGGCTAACGATACTTTTGATACTTTTAACAATATGTCAGGATTAAGGGTAAACATAGATAAGACTAAGGCAATTTGGATTGGCTCTACAGCAGGTAGTAGTTGTCAAGATTTTAACTATAGAAAGTCACAGAATGGACTTTGAAGTATTGGGTATAGAATTTACATCTGATTTGAATAACGTTTGGGTAAACAACACACGAAAAAGACTTGAAGAAATTAACAGATTACTAGCAACATGGAGACATTTGACTTAAATAGGCAAAATTACTTTTATTTAAACAATTGCTCTTTCGAAATTGGTACATAGGTTTAATTCCTTACTTAACCCACCTGATTAATTTAACACTTCCCCTGAGAGAATATTTTAAAGATTTATTTGGAATGACAAAAATGACATAATTAAACAAACCATTTTGAAAAAAGATAATGTGTAAGGGGGTTTACGGATAATTGATACTTGCACTCTGAGGAAATTAACTCCAACATTCTACAATCTCCTTAACATCTTGAAATATAATTACATTGTGGAAAATCCATATCCAGAAGGAATGATAAGTTTGCCCAATTCACAGACAAATAACTCTCAATATGTGATTCCTAATCCTTTGCTTAACCTGTCCATCTGATGTGATAAAGCACTTGAAACAAAAGTTCTATATTTTTGTAATATCGAGAAAAACAATGTGATAGTGGCAGATAAATGACGATATGCGTCTATCAAGTTTTCTATTGAATTGTAAATTCACAGTTTATTTTCATTATCATTTTAATAATATTTACATGTTTTACATTTGTTATCATATGAATGAATCTATAATCGGAATGTATGTCACAAGAACTCCATATCGTAATTAAACCATATACAAAACATAAAAAAACTGCGCTAAGAATTTGTGACAACCACAAATGAACCCACGTACCTCTCAACTATACATTTCTCCATAAAACCCGGTTGATTTCCACCCCTAAGAATTTAATAGCTCTTCACTAAAAAATCGACTGCCAAAACTGGTGCTGCTATCTCTTACTTGAACATCAGTAATAGTTTGCATCTATATAGTTTATCATATAATGGAGGGTGTTATCGATGCAATAAAGCAATCTAATAAACTTGCTATCCAAAGCTGATAAACATGCAAAACAGGTCAAAGGTCAAATACACGAACTACTTTCGCAAAATTCCACTCTGTTAATACGAATCATAAAACTGTTTACAAATCATTGAAAAGCGTAACCGGGAGTTTACCCGCGTATTTCCTCTTGAACGAATGGATATTCGAAAACACGGAATCACCGATATGAAACAGGGCATTTATAGTTTTAACAAAGACAAGATAGTTATAGATTTATTTTTAAAATAATTCAAAACTTCAGTGCGCTATTGACCAACAGAATCAGCAAGTAGCTGCAGTGCAGTGTCCTGTGTACAAAATTAATTTGATGTGTCAGCTTGTGGCCTACCGACGCGCATCGTCGATCGCACTAGCATTTTCGCAGTTCTGAAGGGATGAGCATAGGTACATAGGTAGCATTAGGTACATTTATAGGTACATATTGTCATAAACGAAAGAAACAACCCCACCTCACAAATAACTACCGTTTAACTGTGAAAGAAACTGTTATGCAGCAATCCGAATCAACCCAGCAACGCAGCTTCCAAAACGTTCAAACTAGAGTTACTTCCCTTGTTCTAGCGACGTGTCCAAGTAATTTATAGGTGCTTTTTAATTGTTAGATAGATGTTTATAATTGATTAAAAATATCTCCATGAACAATAAATCAGCGACCAATTGTTGATTTTTTGAAAGAATCGCGCTCATCGTGTTTTGAAATTGTTTTACTTAAGAACTATTTCTAGGCACTTCACAGCCGATGTTGTGACCATCAATATGATGTACCGTCTATGAAATTACTCCGCTAAAACTGGGTCAATTCTTTTAACACAACAAAAAACTTATTTTGATAATGACATAATATGATAAAGAGATTATTAACCTCGTGTGTTTCAGTATCATTAATATCATATATTTGAATAATTTGTTTATGAAATTAATGATACGGAAACACACTTTGTTAATAATCTCTATATATTGCCAACTTAGTCTTGTTATGTGAGTTTTCAAATATTTTTCCAGAGTTTAGTACTTACCAGATACAAAAACAATAATTCATCAATCTACATTTTCCCACAAATGGGGAAGACAAATTTCGAGTTTCTTTTGCCAGACAGGATGAGAACGATAGTTGAAAACACCATGATGAAATATAAAGCATCATTAAACAACGTTGATGGGAACTGTAGTGACATTCCAATGAAAAGCAAACACTGTTTTCTGTATCAACCATACTCATAGTTTACTATGCCATTGTTAGATCTCAGGAGTCTAATTCAGCTTGCTTTTGAAATCCCTGTCCAATGCTTACTTTGTTCACTACAATTGGGACGACTGACACGTAACTGACGTGTTACAACTACTTCCAATGGTTTGAAACATCTCGATCTGTTTGGAAACGGTTGTAAATATTTCCTTTACACTTAATCTGTTAAGACATTGACATTGTGCTTTCAAAACGACAAGTTCCATTACCATCTTCAGAAGCATGTTATGATATGTAAGGGATAAACATAAAATGACACACGCTCAAGCTCTTTACCCAAAGTCATTTTTATAATGTAACACTTTGCTGTATTTTGGAAATTTGTAAAAGGAATTTTGAAATAATGTTATAGTTTTGTATTGATTCAAGTCATGATGTAAACTATTCCTAAATCTATCTAATTTATGTAATTAATTTAAGTTTGGTGAAAACATATTGAACGGATTTGGAGATAGAGGCCGGAAAAGGTCCCTACCCTCAATATGCACTGAGCTCAAATTGTGTCCATGGAAACCAGAAAAAATCAAAAAAATCAGAATAACCAAAATAGCAAAAGGCACCACTCAACCACTAGGTCTAACCACATACCAAGTTTCGTGAACAAATATTGGACGTTTTTTTAGATATGGCACGGAAAAGAAAGCATTTCAGAATAACGGAAGAACAGAATGACGGACTGAGGTGAAAACATGTCTCCCGAAAAAATGTTGGACATAATAAAAAGTATAAGTCATGGACCTATTTTCTGAGTAATTTGATGCTGAAGTTGAATATTTATGAAAAGTATTGGCAAAGGGAGATAAATCTTCACTGGCAAATTGAATTTTTTATACATAATTCATTTATATAAGGTTGTAGAACATAAAACTACAAGTATCCAAAGGTTATTTGATTTTTAATGTTTCTCAAGCACACAGTTGATGAAATGACGTGCGTGGGCAATTGTTACGAACCTCTTTAAATTAAACTTGTGTTATCTTTATGTCATATCCTTATTAAATAGAAATTGAACTTCTTTTTTTTTGTATTGATTATTTTACACAGAGAAGAACTTTTGAATAGATTTTGTCTGAGGGTGTGCAGAATAAATAGTATGTATATCAATTTCAATATCAAACATGAAACAGTAGACATGGACTGAAATTAATATGTTAGGACATAGGTTATGGTACATACCAATCTATCACTTTTATAGAATAGTTTTTCCTTTAGATAAGCATTTATGACAGTTTCGCATTGCAGGCATTACACTTCTTCATGCAAAATTTATTTTTGATTTCGTTGAGTAAGTTTGGCTTTAATAGACTGAATATAAAATTATCCTAAAACGTCAGAATGAGACCAATGCCAATATCCATACAACTACTTACGATTGAACCCTTTATAATAACAAAACATGTATACATTGAAGAATGAAGCCAAGAGTATTTTTCTCATAGTCTATAGGCAAGTGTGCAAGAGTGGGTTTTCATATGAAATATATATGGATCAACTACATCATCGTTAGCAATTACCTGGGGCATCAATGCGGCTACCTATCTGAATAAAATGTTAATTTTGCCAAATTGTTTGGTGAGTAATGAAGATTCATCCAAATGAAATACTTATTCATTTCCGGTGGGTTATATAAATCAGTGTCTTACTACATTACATCATCCCTGGAGGTCTCTTTCTCTGAGGAAATTGTACATAATGAACCCTCCATCATGCACAATTTGACAAATTGATCCACAGGGATTTTACTAACCAGATATTGTTTCAACTTGTATGTTTTTATTGCCATCTTTGGATAGAATGGTGTATTTAAAAACACAAATGGTTTGCGCTGTGTCATTTAAGCAATTTATAATGATATATGGTCTTACCATATATTTTTATTTTTATTTTTTCAGAAGGCCATTTCCGTGTAATAAACGTTTGCTGCTGACTCAAGTGATGTATAATCTGATTTTGGTATAATATACTCTTGAAAAAGATGTTTGTACTGGATAAAAGCCTGCAAATCCATCACATGTTTTTATGACATTGACACATGTGAGCATTGTCCACTTTGGTATGTGGTGTACTCAGTGATAGTGTATTATTATGCCAAAATGAGATAAATCTTCTACTTTCTACTCCAAGTGTTTGAGAAAATTTTAAATGCTTTTTCTATTTATGGCACCGAAATGATCAAACTATTTTTTATTCCACCCACAATTGTTCTTGAGATTTGTCTCAAGCAACAATCCTATCTATTGACGGACATCAAATGAATATTACCCAAATACTCTTTAATGACCTTTAAATATGTATAAGCAACTATAGTTTAATCTATTATGAATATTCTACTTTTAATATCTTTATAGGTATCATATGAATTGATTGCTTATTTGTTATATTTAGCTATACTTCCAGAGAGATAAATCATAAACATGTACACGTAGAAAAAAGTCCAGTCATTTCGTCACTGTTAAATAGTACCATAATCATTAGTGTTTGATATAAGTGAAAAATTTTCCCAGAGAGACAAGATAATCTATATGCATTCTTCAAGCCATTAGACATCGATTACATAAACAGTTTCTCGGAACATTATCTGCAGACTATGTTGATTTATTCTTGCTTCTACTTGGAGATGCCATTCAAAGAAACTTCCATCATACCCTTGAACTGGTTATAATGTGTGAGTATTGACTCGCTTAGCCGTTGTTGGACCTTCTATTGGCTGACAAATTTTCAAACTATTCGATTTAAAACAAGTATGCATAGTTCGTAAATAACGTTAATTTTATGGATAGAACACTCACGGTCGCTTTATCAAGTAATCTGATGACGTCATATAATTGAGAGTGTTATTTCACCCTGTTGAATATCATGTTATGCCTTCCTGAATGCTGATTTATTTAAGGAATAAATTCTGTATTTAATTTCACTACTGTAAATTTAATTAAAGTCTGTAATACGAAACAAATAAGTTTAAGAAAAGAATATGTTCTGGATAACAAATCCTTTAATGTGACAATACACAACGTTTCGGAGTACATACTCACTCTTTCATCATGTGGAATGTGATGAAGGAGTGAGAATGTACTCCGAAACGTTGTGTATTGTCACATTAAAGGATTTGTAATCCAGAAAATATTCCTTTTATTATGTATGCCATCTATAATTGCCCTTTAAAGACCAAAATAAGTTTGCTAAAAACGTCATTACAAACATAAATGTCATAAGATCTAAATTACTATTTCCACAATGAACGTTTTAATTGAACATTCTGTAATCGTTTGCATCTTTCTTGTAGATTAGCAAGTTAGTCTTTGAAGGTCAGTTCTAAAATATTATTTCAGGAAAGTTAGCCTTGACACGAACACATAAACAATTCTAATCCATGAACTAAATTGATATTAACCCGTATCTCTTTCGCAATTGTCACGATGTTTTTGTTTCATGAGGGTATAAGAGAAATTTAGACTTTGTATTGGAAACATGTGATGACAATAGTTGAAAGCACCATGATGAACTTAGAGGATATGTAGTGACAATGAAAAACAAACATTGTTTCTGACATCAACCATGCTCATAGTTTACAATGCCATTGTCAGGTCTCAGGAGTATAATTCACCTTGCTTTTGGAAACACTGTCCAATGTTTGCTTTAATCACTACATTTAGGACGATTCGACACATAACTGACATGTTACTACTACATGAAACATCTCCATCGTTTTGGAAGCAGTTGGAAAATATTTCCTTAACATTTAATCTGTTAAGAAATTTGTGTTTTCAAGAGAAACAGTTCCATTACCATTTTCAGAAGCATGTTATGATGTGTAAGGGATATACATTGAATGACATATATAGAAATATAGGAATTGTGAACTTCTTTGATAGTTTTGTATGTCTAAAACCAAGATATAAAACACTCCTAAATATATGCAATTTTAACTTTTGCTAATGAATTCTTTTCAATTAGTTACATGCTTACATACGAGGAAATATTATTTTTACCACGTTTCAACAAATCAATGTAAGATTCACAAACGTCTATACGAATCATTACTCACAAACTATAACAGCAAAATCAAGCAGGATGTTTGATGAACGTATTTGTGTAAGATATTTGGAGTTAGGCGCCAAGTAAAAGCAAGAAATAGTCATCATGATATAATCTACAGATAATTATCACAACATAAAATTAACAAAAATTATACCTTTATCAAATGTAATGTATTTGGTATGGGATGGTGAATGAGTGAGATTCTATTTAATCACACACTATTCTTAACATCATTTTTGCACCGGTTGCTACTTTTTGTGATAACAAAAATCGAATGTGCTGAGTCAAGCAGATTATACAATGATGCACATACGAAATCGTTTGAATGTTTATGTGTAACAATCTTATCTAAAGAGACAGCAGGTTTTCTAAGTTCTAAACCTCATCTTCGGATCATGCTTGATATGAACACCATGTTTGGTGGGGATCACAAATACACTTTTGGAGATATGCTCTGAGAAAATGACTTCCCAACATGTAACTGTTTTAGTCATGTTCCATAGAAACCACAAACATAGAATTGATATGTCTAACCTACATCGGGCACATCAGGCGATCTGTGTTGACATGTTTACAACCATGTATAAGTTGAAAGATATATACCATATCAAGCACTCACTAATTTCATAAATATGGTATACATATTTAACGGGAGCTATTGTTGTATCTATATCTCATATGTGAAGGTGCCATTAGTTTTGTAATTACCACATACATTTATAAAACACTGCTCGTCAACATGTGAAAAATTGCTTTCTTGATAACATGACTATCAATAACTAAGATAACAAACCGCTCGATTGATGATATCACTTAGTGACAGAATGATTCATCATCATCAATAAACCTTGTCTGCAGAAGAAGATAATAGATAATAATCTGGTGCATGTTACATTAATTGTTTGATGATGCAATAGAGTGAACAAAACATGTATCAGTGTGATTACGTACGCAATATAAAACTACTGTCATAAAATAAATTTCCTTTGCTACGTTGTATGAAATTTGTACTCATTTGAAGATAAACAATTTTATAATTTGCATCTGCATACTGAAAGAAGGTGCAAACCAGCGAAATTGAAACCCAAAGATTTTACCTTCTCTACTGCTTGGTTCACTAACCTGGAATTTGACAAGCTTAACACTGTAAGATATCATGGGCATTTTAAATGAAATTTATTTGTCTTCACTTTCCTGGTATTGTCTAAACCAATCTCTCTATAATGTTTCTCGTCTCCAAAGTAGTTTCGTGGATTTAATTGATTCATATTGTCGATGTCAATGCTTACCAGATGTTACCCTTTCTTGTACACCTATTGTTGAATTTTTAGTATTTGCTAGTATTAGGAATGACGAAAACTGGATGAGAAATACAGACAGATGCGTTCGGCAAGTAAGAAACTGGACAAATACTGATACGATTGAAGTGCGATGAAGGATATTCTGGTGTTATACTTTCAAGCTAAACTCGCATTACAATAGATGTAGATATGTAACCATTTGAACATTCTATCGTCTTGCTAATGCAACAAGTCCATTAACTGAACTGGAAAGAGCTATCAAGAACACCTAATCAAGTAACTAACATTCCCGAGGGAATACTGAAGTAGAAGCCACGTGTTAGGACTAAATAAATTGCACTACAGAATCTGGCAGTTACTGATAGAAAGACACCTCACAGTTTTCAGATTGATTAAAACAAAACCTGTGAAACAATTACGGTTCTCAATTGCCACAACAGGTTTCACATGTGCACATACCACTCATACTGTTGTAGTCTGTTTATTGCAAACGTTTTTGGCTGAATGGCTTTGGTTTACTTATTAATTATTTGAGTCACATTATAAGAATGATTATTCAATGCATACATTAATTGCTCATTTCAGTAATTCAAGTGGTCGTTTACTACTTGAGTAGTGCAAATGAACGTGCACATATACATGTTTGATGTGAAGAGTGAACAGATTATTATATAACTTTATTAAGATATTATAAACAAATTTATTAACATTTTCAAAATACATTTATTTAAATAAGATTTGCATGCATATGATGCTTAAGGATACTCAAACAGTTGTTATCTATTGTGACTCTCTTCCTAATAGTTGTACACCAGATATAGGCTAAACTATTTCATTTTCACCAGGAAAATTGTTGCACTTTGCAATTATATTAAAATAATTAAATGTTACATTTCAATCAGTCAGTATTACACAAGTTCATTATACACCCACATCATGGATATATTGAATCATGTAACGTTTTATTATATCTATTCAACAGATCAATTTCTGCATTGTTTACATGAGAGAAATTCATTTGCCTTGATGAAGTGACACCGTATAGAGCCTTGATCGATATTTTAAGGTATTAATCTTAATTCATACAGAACTTTAAACATGTTCAAATGTGTAAATTGAAATGAATTCCCCTTTGTAATAGTGACACTGATTTAATATTTCCTCAATTAATTTATTAAATGAAACTTTTCACGTTTGTTTTTAAGTATAAATATTGTTATCAGTATGCCATATCCTAATTGAAAAAGGGAACTTCTGATTTTGTATTAATTATTTTAAACAGAGAAGAACTAGATTGTTTTCTAAATGTTCTAAATGCACGTGCCTAGACTGTCAGTCGTATTTAGTCAGTCAGACACACAATAAGTCGAATACTATAGAAGTTGATCTGAATATTGACAAAAACTATTCTCTTCATTCAACCACTTATGGTCGTTTTTTCTTAAACTCTTTAAATGACATTTTACTGCAGATTAATATATCGTATTGATGTCTCTTTCTGAAGGTAAAACGTAAATCTGCCTCTCTGCGTACTTACCCTGGCTACGAACCCCATTCAAAGCTATGTGATGTGGCCTATGATGCAGGAACTACCTCAATGACCAATATCTGGCTTGATACAGAAAACGCCTTCACCAGCAAGTCGACAAAAAAAAACCAAGTCTGCGTCAGAGAGACAACTTGACGAAAAAAACCTTTCGATTTCAGCTAGCTCATCTAAGGTTGTCTTCCTTTTGTGGAAGAGCGGTTGAGCAAAATTCAACTGCAGTTCGAATAGCTGGTTGACTGAAATTTGGCTTAACACTGTTTGATTGGCTGGATCATACGTCTTGAGTTAGTCATCTAAATATACCTTTGTGAAACATCAGACTAAGCCAAAAAAAGAGCAATTTCACATATGAATTTTATATTTTTGCTTTTCTGTTAAAAGCTAATCTATTGCAGGCAAATATTGAACAAATATTCCGATTAGTTAACATTAAGTTTGTAACACCTCCCTTGTTGAAGTAACAAGCAATAACATGTTTTAAAGTAAAACTTTGAATTGCTGGAACACAAAGAGAGCACACTTTATATGTATTGGGCTTGCCTACTGATTTTACCTTTTTGGGAATATTAATACATCAGGGAGATAATAAGTTTATTTGTTTAGTTTTTTGAGAAAACAGCTTGGTTTAAGTCTTACGTTAAGTCTTGCCAATTGCCACCATCCTGATAAGTACTATATTACTATCTACCTGCTATCAAAATGTACTTACCAAACTAAAACGTAAATTATTGCATTACAACTATGTATCATTTCGCATTAAATAAACCATATATGACCTGTATAATCTATTTTTAATATGTTTAGAAATAAACATAAATATTTCAAAATCAAAACGTCATCACATTTAATTATCAATTCAATCAGGACCATAACTCAACTGTTAATTGATATTACAGACGACTAATACCCTTTTATCTAGTTTTCGTGAAAATAAATAACCCAATCAGAAGTTAGTACAAACAATATCATGTGTTGTACTATGGTTTTCACAGATGGATATTCATATATTAATAATTAAAGTTTTTGACTTCTTATTGCTTTATATGCTGAACATGTTATTCCATATTAAATGAATTCATTGAAAGATCAAGACTAATTATTTACGTCTGCGTTAGTCACAAAAGGTCATCTAAATTGATACCTGTAATATCGACATATAATTGTAGGTTGATTTAACAATGAGAAAAGGTTAAGAGGAGAAAAGAAAGTTTTGTGAAAAGATACCCTTATCCCAAAGTAAAAAAAATATGCGGATTTACTAAATCATGTTTAGTCATTCAATGCAGGTCAATACAATAACAGTGTGTTAATTTTGTAAATGTTGTTTTGATTCCCTAGAAAACCAATTTGCTGTGTATAATGGCGATTCACTACGATAAATACTAATATATTTCCGGTGGGTTGTATAAATCAATGTCTTACTACATTACATCATCCCTGGAGGTCTCTTTCTCTGAGGAAATTGTTTGCAGAGAACCCTCGATCATACAGATTGAGACAAATTGATCTCTGGGGCTTAAATAAGCTTGAAATTCTTCAATCGTCTATGGTTTTATTACCATCCTTGGATTTTATGGAAAACTGTACACTTTGTCATTTTGAAAATGCAGTAGGTAGCAGGAACATTTTCTCTTTCCTTTGTTTATAATATTTTCAATATATAGCATATGTTTCCTTCTGGCTAAATTTCAAAGGATCTTTATATAAGGTGATTTTACCTTTATTCATTAACGCCGACAGGCAATTACCAGCTCAACGCCACAACACCTGGCTGCAGTGAGACCCATTAGGCTATGCCACCTCTGATTTAGGATTTGAGAGAAGGCGGCATGTCAGAAACAGTACTGATTGTTTTTGTGTCTTGAATAGCGATCCAAAGTAGACGGGAAATGGGTGGGACGAAACTATTGTAAATTATGTAACATTAAGATATCAGATATTGAATGTCTTTGCTGCTTGTTTGTGATATCCATTGTCATATCTTACAGACAAAACAGCTATGATATGTACCGTGCTGTGTAAACATAAGTTTGTCAAATTTAAAATCCTGTGTTCATCTATTTAATTAACAGACAGACATATACGTTTATTAGCACAGACCGTTTGGGCCTCTGGCTATTACACAAACATTCGTAATGAAAGGTGGGGGAGGATGTATGGTAATGATGTAATTAGTTACAAGTTTTAGCTCCTTCGAAGCAATATTTAGCTAACATTTTCATTTCTGTAACATTGCCAGTTTTCATAAGTAGTATGAATTTATGTGGTGTAGAACAAATATTTGTTAAGCAGTTCTGCATATTTAGAGCAGATGAGTTCGAAATGGAATTCGTCCTCAAGTTCCATGAGGCTGCACATCCTGCATACACGTTCGTTGCGTGGTACCCGGTTACATCAGTGTCGACCCGTCTCTATATGGAGCAAGTGTGAGAATAGGCGTGATTTACATAACGCTTTCCTGTGATTTACATAACGCTTTCCTGTGATTTACATAACGCTTTCCTGTGATTTACATAACGCTTTCCTGTGATTTACATTTTGTTTACTTTGTTTGCATGATACTCACATTTGAAACTTGTCTTGTATTCTTTACATAGTTAGAGCGGAGAAGAATCATTCAAGTTTTATTGCCAGGATGTACTGCAGTTGTCCTCTAGTCTCCGTCTAAACAGGGGGGGGGGTAAAGTCCCTGGGAGTGGTGATAGTGGGGTTGATCCATATAAACCCAAATCCATTTGTTTCCAAAAGAGTTGTTATTACATATTATTCGTTATAAATTTAGTATAGTTTGTAAACTGCAGATATATAGTATATGTTTCCCACTGCTTCAATTTCAAAGAATCCTATAGGGTGATGTTACCTTATTCTATGAGATATGGTTGGTATGAGTGACTTAACGATGATGTACTTTTTCGATAACAATTTAGGGCAAGAAGTGGGTGGCATAAAAGTTAATCAATATGTGGAAATGGTGAATAAAATAAATTTAGAGGTTAGAAAATAACTATAATCTATAACGCCACATTTAATTGACATATATCTGTGATAAACAGTGAGTTGGCTACATTAAGAAAGTGGGACAATGTAAAACGAAATAGAACAATACTTATAGATTGTTATTCCTCTTTAAACAACACTCTATCAGTCACTCTTTTGTGTTGAAAATTGTCAAAAGATTTTCAAATCTTTGTTAATAATTTCAACCTAAAAGAGATGATTGTTTCACAATAAAACTTTCAGCGTTCAGGTGGTCAGCCTTACAGTTACCTTGAAAAGAAATGGTAAATTGCGTTTATGTAGAATTCAGTCAAAAGAGAACCCAAAAGCAAGGCTTTAATGGTTGCAAAAAATTAGGTCGAGGTTCTTTGGAAACAGCCAAAAATAATAATCAGAAGACTTTTATAACCAAGAAAGGCACATCTGCACTGCTTGCTGAAAACAGAAATAAACTAGATTCACCGCAAAAGCAGAACAGCCCCGAAACCTCTGTTCTATTTCTTATTTGATCAAATGGGTTAACATCGCCTTAACCATTATCTCATGATCTTGACCGTTCACCTTCAAGGTCACACAAGCTGCAAGCACTTTTCATTTTGTATAACAATCATGTAATGATTTAAAGTGTTCATAGTTAAAATATTAAGGCATATTCACAAAAGCATGCTTAAGTTGTGACCTCGCTGTGACCTGGACCTTTGAAGGATTAAAACGAAATCTTGTTAAAATTTTGGCCTTATTAAATTAAATTCTCCATAGTTGATATACACCAAATAAGAGTTTGACAGAACAAATATTATTCAACTAATCGTGTTTAATAGGATTTATCTCGTGACCTTGAGCTTTGACCTTGAATTTGAACATTTTAAAATAATTCCCCAGGGGCAGAGGATTGTTATTGTTCATTTGAGGATCAAATTTGGGAAATGGTTTTTGAAATAGGAGGTAACTTGGGATAATGGGGTAGAACATGTTACTCTTAACAAGATATTCAATGATTCACTTACAAATACTTGTTCATTAATGAATCAACATTAATTAAAGCCCTTGTAAAATTCTGGATATAACTATTGCATCTAAAATGGTTAAGATGATGCATTTATGTTTTCTTAGGAGAAACAAAGAAGATTCAAAGAAGATACTTAGGAGAGTGAGTGAGTGAGTTATTGTTTAACGCCGCTCCGGCAGTATTGCAGCCATTAGCGGCGATACTTAGGAGAAACAAAGGTGATACACAGGGGAAACTACATCTGCATGTTTGATTTATGGATCAGGTTTAGAAATTCAGAAACAAATAAGTGAGTACGTTTCACAATAATTCTCAGTAAAATCTATATGTTTATAACCCGAAGAGACTTGCAAAATTAAATAAGAAAACAACAAGTTATTGGAGAATAAAGGGCGCTGTTTATTCACGTGTAATTTGGGCGGCAACCCCTCGACAGAGCTCTAAGCTATAAATTGAGTGAGAATCAACGATGCAAGGGGAGCCCACATGGACACTCGTTTATCTCGGCAAGGAAGCCGCTAGCTATCCTTAGCAACATGACAGTGAGAGTACTTCAGTGCAAGAGGAGCCCGCAAAGATACAAAGTTCTCTCGGCCAAAAGCCCGGAATACAGCGACTTGTTACCGTGGGAATAGCGAAGTGCTTGTATGTAACCCTAATAATTGTATACACGGGAACCACAGTGATATACAATAAGCATTATATTTGAATAGAATATTAGCATTTGCCGACAGGCTGCCGCCACAAATTGAGTACCCACGAAATTACGCCCAAAAATGCTGATAATTTAAAATTATGGGAAAATCTGGAAAAGAGATTCTTGAATCGAATTGAGGAACAAAGCTGTTCCAACGTCTGAAAGATGCACATCATCTTGCCAGTATAGCCCGGGGTCCCCAGGGACTATGTTATGCTTCACTACTTTACCACCGAACTGCGACACTGTGAAGGTGGCCCGCCGGTTTAGACACTGCCGCGGCGTTGTTGGCTCCGTCCCACTTCCGCCTAGGCAGCATCTCAGACCAGACGAGAAGGGTGTTCGGCATCAGGGCTTGAAGGTATGTAGGTCTTGAATGACGGCTTTTCCCAGAGCTGAACCCGGCGTGCTGGTCAGATCGTTGGATACTAGGTGGAACAGTAGTGCCCTCGGTGGTCGAAACGATTGTTCCTCACTGTGTTGCAAGCTCCGGCCATTTCATGCCCCTCTTGGAGATCCATCGTTGACTGATTCCAAGCCGAGTTCCGGGCTGAATCCCGGGATCCTGGCCTTCCGCTGAGCCCAGTAGATGTAAGACGATCCAAGTAGCCACACTGCAAATCTTTAAGCTTTAGTTAGGCACAATCGCACAAGTTTATTCTAATATATCTCTTGTAGACATCTGATCCTAACAGTGTTAGTAGGTCGAATTCCATGCGTTAATTTTTTAACCCCCTTTGTAGTATCAGTAAGTCGTCTGATAAATGGGCGCCCCATAGGAGTTACCCGGCAAATAAAGTTAAGGAGACCTATCAAAGATTTAACTTCTTTAAGCTGTACTTTCTTTCTGTTCAAGAAAGTGTTAATCAAGTCTACACATTTGTTGATTTTTTCATCCGGGATGAGGGATTGTTGTTTGATAGTGTCAAGTTCTATACCCAAGTAAGTGAGTTTTGTTGTGGGCTGTACTGTTTTATCTTCAGCCACGGGTAGCCGAGGTCAGCACACACATTCATAAAAGTTTTAAGTGCTAGAGAGCACGAGTTAGTTCCCTTGGGTCCGCCAAACAGGAAATCGTCTAAATAGTGAAGGATATGAGCGTGATTAAGGTTTTCTAGCATATACCATTCCAAAAAACTTGAAAACTTTTCAAATAATGCACAGCTCGTTCTGCATCCATTCTGCATACATGTCAATGTAATATTTGTTTTCGAAACAAATGCCAAGCAAATCGAATCGCTTTGTCTCACAGGTATTAACCGGAAAGCACTCTTTATATCTGCTTTGGCTATGAGGCCAGCCCGGCCTATATCTTGTAGCATAAAGATTGCGTCATCAAATTTAGTGAAGCTTACAGACGCAAACTCGTCATCGATGAAACATTTACCGAGGAACCCTGTGGATATGATAAGTGATGAATTAAGCGGAATTCGTTGGGGTCTTTTTTCTGCACCAGTCCTATTGGCGATATTCTGAAATTTGATAAAGGTGGTTCATTAAAAGGTCCGGCCATACGCACGTTCGAAATCTCGTTCGAAATGTCGTTTGACGAACAACTTCTCGGTGTAATTGACATAATTTGAGATTTTGGCTGATGTGGGTTTTCGCGGGCCTTTATACAGCAAACTAAAACCAAAATGTCTTGAGAAGAATGGACATTTGGAAAATTTGGGAGAAACGAGTTTGAACAATTCTCACCATTGCTTTCTGGCGCGGTTTCCTCCCTCACAGCCTTGTTCGGACGAGGGTTATAATGTGATTTATCAATCAGATATTGCTAAATTTATTTATAGCATCTCGAACACATATAAATACAGGAGGGTCCAATATTGTGCTGTGCATAATCTATTTATGTAGAAAAATAGTCATAAGAAATAAATCACCACTTTGTATATAAGACTAATTTCTTACTAAAGTTAACAAGATTTACTGGCAGAAGGAACGATTTTCTGAATTCTGAATGCCATTTGCATTCAACAAGTTAATGCAACTATTTTAGAACAGAAACTTTAGAAACCAGAATTAAAGTACACTTATCAATTTAAAAAATCATAAGGTTTATCACAAACATTAATATAAAACCACTGCCTCATTTGCTCGTCAAACCATACTTTCCATTTAGATAATAATTAAACCTGATCATGTTTAACGTATGTGGTGTGCCAGATAAGTTTGTATTTTAACTGACTTTGTATTTGATGATAACTTTGTTCAATCTTTTTGCTTTAAATTGTTGACTTTTAAGGACCCCAGTTATAAGAAATCCTTTTAACAGACCATATAACACCCACTATAATTTGAATTTGAATTCTGTGTTCATTATCTAATTAGTATACTTTTCATTACGCAAGTTAAACCAATGGAAGAATGAATTGTTTTCTTGTTCTAAGGATCGCTAAAAAAGTTTACCTTCTTTTAACCTAGCTTGAAGAACTTGATTTATGATTTATCTAAGGATCGCTAAAAATATTGTCCTTGAAAAACTTGATTTGATATTAAGCCCCCAAGGATGTAATGTATCATCTAATCACATCAAACGAAGTTAACGTGTGCAAACGAAAAACAGAATTAAAAGAATCATTTGATACTGTTTTAAACTGTGTTAAATATATTAACATTTATTATTTGATGAGTTTGACATTGAGCAATAATATAATTAGTGATGCATGTTTCTCATAAAAGCTTGCCACAAATGCAGTGAGAAAATAATTGCATTGAATTAAATCTATATTAAACAAGACAATATTTGCAAAAATAAACATGTTGTGTTGTGAATGTTTATCAAGTTAACACCGATGACGTGTTTGGTCAAATTAAGGTTCCTTAGACATTGAAGAACGCAAGTTATTTATGATAATGTGAGTAACACCCATTTTATCTGTCTGAAACCTCTCACCTCATTAAGTTTTGCATAGGTAAAAATAACTAATATTTTACTTTGCAACATATCAACAATAAATGAACTTCAAAATATTATTTGATATGGAACAGGATATTAATACTAAATAATGTAAGCTGCCATCGACTGAATACAGAGCAACAAGATGCTCGTCGTAAAAGTAAATAATCATGAGAAGTAATTCTGGAAAAACATCAGTCATACATTTGTCACAAAAGTGAAAATATGAGTTATATTTTCAATACATTTAAAATATGACTTTCCACTGATTTTGTGGAATATGGATTAAATTTTCATTATATAATCACATATTTTATTTATAATTATAAAATAATATACAGTTATAGACTGGTGATTAGGTCAATACCTGTTTTCATGGACACAAGAAAACAATAGGATGAAGTCTGCGGTCAATATTGTGTTCTCGGGTCACTAAAGACAGTTATCATATAGCTATCTATATTATGGGATATTTTGCATATTTAATAGAGGTATGGACACACCGCCCATACTGCTGCCCGGTCCGCAAATCCGTATCAGCCATATCAGCCAGGTCTGCATATTCATATCAATATCAGCCCGGGTGACGTTAGGTTAGAGTGATCTCCCTTTGCTTACAGGCACAGCAGTTTCACAGGATTTCGTTTAGTCTCCAAAAAAGGATGTTGTTGACGCTTTTAACTTATTTTTTATTGAAGGGGCAGTAGCAAGCTTTTTGCAAAACCATGGAAAACCATCTTAATCTTAAAACAGTTAATTAGTCTTGTCCTTGTTTTAGAAACAGTATGATATATATATATGATAAAAGGTTACAACATGTCGTTTTTTCTGCGGCACTCGGGCTGATATGGGGCTCTCGGGCTTATATCGGGTATGGTATGAAAATGACATGTTTTAACCTCTAAGTATTGACCGAATTCGCCGGTCTATAATTGTTTTATTATGTATCTAATATAGACAAGAAAGGAAACATATTAACTGTAATTTGGTTTGAACAGCTGGGACTACGGTCAAATGGCGTAATGATAACACTTGCATGAAGTCATTGTACAATCGTTTGACGTCATACAACCATCGTCGATGTCACTCAAGTAATACCCCTTTTGGTCTGACTCGGGCTGGAGTCAATATGTTTTTTGTCGATTGTCATGTGGTCGCCTCTCGACCAATCAGATCACTAGGAAAATATGCTTACATAATAAATGATATTGTAATGGCATGTAGTGTATTTTTGTCAATTTCAGAACTAAATTTTTACTTACTCAAACTCATTCTTTTCCTAATATTTTAGTAATAAATCGTAATTGTTTACTTGAATAACTATTTGGTTATAATGTAATTCCAACTGACAGATGTTTCTTTGAAATCGTAAATAATTGTTCTTCTAAAATTTATAATAACTACCTGTCAGACATGTGTAAATTCCTATGTTATTTCCCATGCCATTACAATGCGATCGTAATTTGTGCTTCCTGTCAATTTGCCACCGTAACGTAAATATGAAGTTAATTATATCCATCATTGGTAATCTTACTTGAATCATAATGTTATCAGTAATGTTCTTTGTCACTGTATATCCTTCCAAAATGCATAATTCGTCTGCTGAGTGTCACGACGGCAGCCGCCATGTTTACTTTCAGCAACTTTGGAGTGATGTGTCATTCTTCGGTGAATCTCAGTAAATGTAATTTCTAAGATCGTCTAAACGTATTTGATCAACTAATTAATGATGCACAATCATTTTTATAAGTTAATTCAGTTGTAACATGATGTAAATGCTCTGGAAACGCAGATGGTTCTTGGAACTATGTTGCGGCAGGTCGACCGATGCACTGTATCCATGAGCATGTATGAAGTACCAATGTACGGGATGTTTCCTCATTGTTGTTCACTTTATTATTGTGGGATAAATTCTCTCTTTGAAATTATTCGTTAATGTTTGCTAAAAGCAATTATCGTGTTCAATAATATATATGTGCACATCAGATATATTTTGTAATTGAAACGTGAAGTTTTCTAACGGCGAATCTCCATTGCAATGTTAATCTGTCTACTGACGATATGAAA
Source organism: Gibbula magus (assembly GCA_936450465.1). Lineage (NCBI taxonomy): Eukaryota > Metazoa > Mollusca > Gastropoda > Trochida > Trochidae > Gibbula > Gibbula magus. The sequence continues at coordinate 66,002,881 of OW388300.1, read as the reverse complement.
TCTTGTTTTTCTCAGTAATTATAATGTGCATTTTTACACTTTAAAGTGCTATAAATTGCGTTTATAAAAAGCAATTGGTAAATGTAATTGCTCTCTTGATGCATGTCTGTTGTTGTTGTCTCTTAGTAATTACTTTGTACAAGCAGATCCCTTGTCCAAATTTCTCAGACGTAAAGTCACCTCTGATTGGTTGATTCTGTGATCACGTGACCCCTTTGACCTCTATATCTTTCGAATTCCTCATTCACGCTCGCCATTCAGTGACCCAACATCTCAAGGCCTGAACTTAGCAGATTATTAAGGTAGATATTTCTGCTGCTTGTTGATTGATATATAACAAGAAGTAATAGATATAAAAAGGCCAAAAATCTATATCCAGTAAACTAATCATCCTGAGTAAATTATAAGATTATTAGAAATAAGCTGTGAATGTTATTCTATTTCCCCCCTTCCATAGACATTATAGGGATCTGCTTACATTGACTTTTGTTTTATATTGTCGGGCTTTATATGACTTTTTGACTAAACCTTGAATTGGAATAAATCCAACTTGTTGCCAAACTCAAAATATTTTGTCTGTTTTATATCTGGTATTTACTTAACCCCCGGCTGTTACAAACTTGGTGTCAGAAGTGGGATGTTTTTTTATAAAACATCCTTGATACGAACCTGTTAAGTAAATACTGAAGTTAGCTTAGAATAGTTTGGCAACAATTAGGCCTAAAGTATGGAAGGTGGTGATATTGGAGTTTCTTCTCCTGATTCAGAAGTTATAATGGAGAGAAATCAAAACACTCATAGTGACTTTGTACAAGGAGACCCTACTCTTGATGAGGAGACAGGCGATGAGGACACTGGTGATTTGGGGGATTTATCACCAGATCACAGAGACCGTGGAGACCATCCATCATCCCCCAGGCCTATGAGGAGTATATTGCAGAGGAAGCGAGTACTGAATGATCGTGCATGCAACCTAAGCTCCCTTGCTATGAGACCTGATGTGTATGATGGCACATCTGACTGGGACGAGTACTTCTCCCATTTTCGAAACTGTGCAGATCTCGGCGATTGGTCAGACCATCAGAAGCTTCTCATACTGTCTGCAAATCTTAAAGGGTTGGCAAGAACCTTCTACATGGGTCTAGCTCCCTATGAAAAGTTTTCTTTTCACAATTTGGTACTAAAAATGAACAGTCGTTTTGGGAGTGAACGACAACAGAGCTTATGGTTAAACCGTTTTTGAAATGAGAAGTCGTGAGCAAAATGAGTCTGCGGCTGCTTTAGCAGATGACATTCGTCAAATGACAAAGAGAGCTTACAAACATTTGGACAATAGGGATCAGAGGCCATTGCTCTCAATCAGCTTTATAAAGCAGTTTCAAATGAATTAAGATTCCGCTGTCTGGATAAGGACTTTGTGTGAAGCTGTCGAGGTCATCGAGAGATATGAGACTCTATTGGGTGACTCGAAAGATAAAAAGCGGCACAGTGTTAGAGCGGTTAATGGTGCTGTTTCCTCACAATTGGTTCCAATGACGTGGGAACCAAGCCGGGCTATTCCCGAAAATGACCTGCTCTTACAGATTTTGACTAGAATTGAAAGATTAGAAAGAAGTAACCAGCCTAGGTTTCCTAGACAAACCACTCCAAGAACTTGTTATGCCTGCGGCTCACCAGGCCATTTCAAGAGGGACTGTCCCAGGATAGGTGCCAATCAGGGTCAGATGAGACAGGCAAATTTCGTACAAAATTCGGGAAACGAGAACCTGTCCTCTCAATAGGCCACGAGGGGACAGATACAAAAGGGCCTACATGTATCTCTGATGTAAGAGTAGGTGTGGCTACAGATTTGACTGGATTTTCTGATAACGGGTTTTATGTTGAGGGATTTATTTCGGGGGTCCCAGTAAAATGTCTTGTTGATAGTGGTTCAACAATAACCATGCTTTCTAGCACTTTATTTTTGACAGTTCCTGGCTATAGTGTGGAAAAGCTAGACAAATGGGATAGGAATATCAATAGTGTTGATGGTTCACAATTGCAAACTCTTGGATTTGCTCACATGAACATCATGCTACAAGGAAAAATGACTTGCAGGGTTGAAGCACGAACCCAAACTGACATACCTGCACATACCGGTGCTTGGATAAAGGTGAGGATTGCAAAAGCTGACAAGTTAGCTGATATTGGGATCATTGAGGCAAGGAAAGGTTTACCTTTAAACTTACATGTTACCATGTGTATCATAGACCCAACTACCCATGATATATCCTCAATCTTGGAAATGAAGATGTCACCATCCACCCTAACACGCACCTTGCCAGCGCTCAGTCACTCTACATGAGGCCAACCAGTCAAGTTAGGTGTGTCACGAGGCAGTTGGACAAATCCCTGTCTGTGTCTGCACAGATACCTGACCATCTCAAAGAACTTTTGGAAAGAAGTTCTCTACATATTTCGGAAGAAGAAGCTAATTCGCTTGCCACTGTTCTTGTGAAATATCAAGATGTGTTCGCGAAGGCCTCCTCTGACCTTGGGAGAACAAAGAATGTGGAACATCGCATCAACACAGGGACTGCCTGCCCAATTAGGCAGCCCCCAAGAAGACAACCTCTTGGAAAAAGGGAAATTGAGAAAGCGGAAGTTCAGAAAATGTTGGACCGTGGGGTAATTGAACCCTCAAACAGTCCATGGGCCTCACCTGTCGTACTTGTGACCAAGAAGGATGGCTCTACACGCTTCTGTGTAGATTATAGGCGCTTGAATGATGTTACGTTGAAAGATGCATACCCTCTTCCTCGGACAGATGACTGTCTTGATGCACTTGGAAACGCCAAATGGTTTAGCACGATGGATGTAAACTCAGGATTTTGGCAGATTCCACTGGCTGAGGAGGACAAGTGCAAAACAGCTTTTGCTACAGGAATGGGCTTGTATCAATTTTTGGTAATGCCATTTGGTCTCGCAAATGCCCCCTCCACGTTCGAGCGGCTCATGGAAGATGTTCTCCGGGGTTTGCAATGGGAAGAATGCCTTTTATTTATGGATGACATCATTGTAGGTGCAGAAGATGTTTCATCTTCGCTTTCTCGTCTAGAACATGTGTTTCAGAGACTTCTGCAAGCTGGACTGAAGTTGAAACCCTCAAAGTGCAATTTCTTCCAAACAAGCGTACAATTTCTTGGGCACATCGTGTCAGAGAAAGGCATTCAAACAGACCCTGAGAAAATTTCTGCTGTCAAGAATTGGCCGATACCGCGAACTCAGAAACAAATGAGGAGCTTCCTCGGGTTGTGTTCCTACTATCGCTGCTTTGTCTCAGGGTTTGCTGCTTTAGCAAAACCTCTCTACAAATTGGTTGAAAAGAGGGCAAAGTTCATTTGGACAGGCGAATGTGACAGTGCATTCCAACAGTTGAAAGAAGCCCTGACGACTGCTCCTATACTGTCTAACCCTATTCCAGGGATACGGTTCATTCTTGACACTGATGCCAGCAATGATGCAGTGGGAGCTGTGCTGTCGCAAGAACAGGAAAACCTTGAAAAGGTTATTGCCTACATGAGTAAATCTCTAAACTGCCATGAAAGGTGTTACTGTGTAACACGGAAAGAGCTCTTCGCAGTTGTTGCAGCGTTGAGGTATTTTCATTGTTATGTCTATGGACAAGAGGTTCTGCTGAGAACAGACAATGCTGCTGTAAGTTGGATGAAAAACCTCAAGACGCCCACTGGACAAGTCGCCAGATGGCTGGAGCAGCTTGGCACCTACAACTTGGTTGTCACACATCGAGCGGGAAGGAAACTTTCAAATGCTGACGCACTCTCTCGAAATCCCTGCAAGGTTTGCAGAAAACAGAATGAAGCCAGTGAAGAATCAGACAGCGATGTTGAAGAGCATGCTGTTCCCAATTCTGAAGAAAAAACTTCAAACCTTGGTGTACGAGTGGTTACAAGGAGCAATGCTTCCGTGTCTGAACCAGAAGAGCACGGTAGCCAGGTGACTCTGGACAATTGGAGCTTCCCCGAAATCAGAAAGCATCAACTCAGCGATGATAATATCAGATTCATCCTCCAAGCCGTGGAACTGGTGGTAAGGCCTGATTGGTCAGACATATCACACATGTCCTCAACAGCAAAAACGCTGTGGAGAAACTGGGATCGTCTAGAACTTCATCTTGGTGTCCTTTATCGGAGATGGTTCGACGATGATTCGTCTCATTTGCAGATGATTGTACCAGATAAGCTGGTGCCTGACGTCATGCTGTTCCATCACGATATCCCGTCAGGGGGTCACCTTGGAAGAGAGAAGACCCTAGAGAAGATAAAGGTATCCTTCTACTGGCCTGGAATGAAGGATGACATTGAGAAATATTGCCAGACCTGCGATCAGTGTGTTGCAAGGAAGCAATCAAAAGCCCAACGAGCTCCACTTGGTGAGTATCTGGTTGGCGAACCAATGGAACGCATTGCCATGGATATACTCGGACCCTTGCCTGTCACCCGAAAGGGTAATAGATACATACTTGTCATCATGGATAGTTTCAGCAAATGGACAGAGGCCTTTGCGATGCCAAACCAAGAGTCGGAAACAGTAGCAAGAACTCTTGTAAACGAATTCATCTGCCGATTTGGTACTCCTCTCCAAATTCACAGTGACCAGGGTACCAACTTTGAATCAAAGTTGTTCCAAGAGGTCTGCTCCTTCATGGGAGTTCATAAGACAAGAACTACAAGTATGAGACCTCAAGCGAACGGTGGTGTGGAACGATTTAATCGCACTCTTGGTGCCATGCTCACAATGTTCTCCTCCCACGATCAACGCAACTGGGATGAATTTCTGCCACAACTTCTGATGGCCTACAGAGCATCGGTCCATGCCAGTACAGGACAGACCCCAAATAAGATGGTTTTGGGTCGAGAGGTAACATTGCCGTTACAGGCTGTTATTGGGAAGCCAGATCAGGAGGAGCATGCAAATGCTGAATCCTTTGTATCTAGCTTAGGAAGGAAACTCCAGTGTGCACACGAAACTGCAAGAAAACATCTCAAGAAAAATGCTCTCTACCAAAAGAAACAATATGATCTGAAGACAGAGAGGAGAGTTTTGAGAGAAGGGCAAGCAGTTTGGCTACATGACCCAATGAGACGGCCAGGCGTTTGTCATAAACTCACCTCTAAATGGAAGGGTCCCTATGTGATCACCAAGAAACTTGATGACTTAACCTACCTGGTGAAGAGAAGCCCAAAGCTACCGTCAAAGGCATACCATGTGGACAGACTCCTCCTGTACAAGGGGAGAAACCTCCCTGCATTGATTCGGTGCAGACAAAGTGGGAAATCTAGTTAGTCTAGAAACCTGCAGGATGCTGATGTATAGCTCTGCCTATCAGTTACCTTTGAGATTGTTTCAAAAATTGTTTTGGGTCTGGTGTAGACAAAGTGGTTGGAAGTTCTGAAACCTACAACCCTTTCTGATGATGTTATTGAGTTTGGCAACTTGGATCACTTGATGGGCAATGACTTTTAGTTGCCCATGGGACAGTTCAGCGAATGGGAAGTTTAGGCCTGATCATCCTACTCTTTCCAATTATTTCTTTCGTTTAGATTGGAAGGATGGTGTATTGACACTTTCATGTAAACCACATAGATCTCAAATGGAAGGGGATAAGAATGACTAGCAGCATTTTATATATAATTGCCCTGTATAAATGTTTTAGTTGCAAATTTGCTCATGGATAATTATTACTTACAGAAAATGAATCGTCTCGTATGTGAAGTAGACGAATGCACCATGGATTTTGCTAACCGGACTTCCCTGAAGAGCCACCTGATGGGGAAGCCTCACCAAGGCCTGAGCGTCATTTGCCCTTGGTGCCCTGAGCCAGCAACTTTCAGGAGGAGCCTGGACCTCAAACGACATGGGGAAGTTTTCCATGCCACGGAAGTAAAGGGACTGGGAGAGAAGGCCCTTGGGGAAAGCGCTTGCTTCTGGCTTGCGCTAGTACCCAAGGCTTACGTCAAAGTGGTGCGACGTCCTGAGGATGACAGTCAAGAGGGGAAGAAGCTTCGTATGGCAGTCGTGACAGCAATGCTCAACTCCAAGCAGCCAGTCAGGAGCCTAGCTGAATGGGAGGAGGGGTGGAAAGCCACAGAGGGAGTTTCACCTGTACCAGTGGAGCAGAACGACGGCTATGACCCGGAGTCACCTGGGATGGAGGGCGAGCAGCTGGTGCTGGTTGACGTCAACTTGGGTGTGAAGGGAGCTGACGCCACATACACCACCGACAGGGTGCACCTTGGACCCTCTTCCATCTCGGACCCGAAGACCCTCTCATGCTTGACAAGGAGGATGTCTGTGGTGAAGAGGAGTCCGGTGGATATTCCTTCAGCCCCCCCTTCAATTCTTGCTGACTCGAAGAAGGACACCTTCTCATCCCTGCTTGGCGTCGACGGATGCATGATCGATACGGTGGAGAGATGGTTCCTGCCAGTGCCAACTGTCGTAAAGAAGAACTCACCTCTAAAGGAGCAGTCAGTCCCAACAGCCTCAAAAACGTCACCAAAGAAGCTACCTCCAAGGCCACGGTCACCCTCACCAGCACAGAGGTCATCTCCAAGGAAGAAGAGATCTCCCAGGAAGCTGTCTCCGCCAAAGTTATCACTACCGCCGATGGAGATAGAGATCCATGCTGGTGACACCTGCCTCACACCACCAAGGAAGATCATGAGGAAAGCTTCGCCAGCTCCGGTTCTACAGCAGAGAAAGATGGCTCCACCTTCAGAAGCGCCCCGGAAGACATCACCACCAAGGAGAGTGCAGCCCTCGTCAGAAGATCACCTCCCCAAGGCGGCCCGTGACATCCTCGAGAGGGGATGCATGCCGTTGCTTCCCCCAGCACGGCGGGACTGGGACAGTGCAGTCGTGACCCTGGGCCATGGATCGTTCCGGATGACATGGCCTCCTGTCAGCTGGAGGGACATGAATGCCGACACCAGGTTGTTGTGGTGGGAGCACGCAGCAATGACCTTGGAAAGAGGACGATCAAAACCCGACATCACGGACAGGACGAGTCTTTTGGACAAGTACAACTTCCTGGCCTTGCCGGGAACAAGGGAACCCAGCAGTATGGCAAGTCCTGACGTAGAGAAGGCCAGGCTGTACAATTATAGGACTCTTTCGACCATTGCCCTGGGCAAAATGACTGGCCCGACAGCGGAGAAGTTTGTCGTCATGATGCAGGAGGCATCGAAACAGCGGTTCCGCAGCACCGACCAGTTCTTGCGGGACATATCCTCTATACCCCTGCGGTTAGAGCCTTGAAACATAACCTTACTGCTCGTACCAGGAGGTACGAAATTAAGAGGAGGGTCGTGTAATGGCATGTAGTGAATTTTTGTCAATTTCAGAACTAAATTATTACTTACTCAAGCTCATTCTTTTCCTAATATTTTAGTAATAAATCGTAATTGTTTACTTGAATAACTATTTGGTTATAATGTAATTCCAACTGACAGATGTTTCTTTGAAATCGTAAATAATTGTTCTTCTAAAATTTATAATAACTACCTGTCAGACATGTGTAAATTCCTATGTTATTTCCCATGCCATTACAATGCGATCGTAATTTGTGCTTCCTGTCAATTTGCCACCATAACGTAAATATGAAGTTAATTATATCCATCATTGGTAATCTCACTTGAATCATAATGTTATCAGTAATGTTCTTTGTCACTGTATATCCTTCCAAAATGCATAATTCGTCTGCTGAGCGTCACGACGGCAGCCGCCATGTTTACTTTCAGCAACTTTGGAGTGATGTGTCATTCTTCGGTGAATCTCAGTAAATGTAATTTCTAAGATCGTCTAAACGTATTTGATCAACTAATTAATGATGCACAATCATTTTTATAAGTTAATTCAGTTGTAACATGATGTAAATGCTCTGGAAACGCAGATGGTTCTTGGAACTATGTTGCGGCAGGTCGACCGATGCACTGTATCCATGAGCATGTATGAAGTATCAATGTACGGGATGTTTCCTCATTGTTGTTCACTTTATTATTGTGGGATAAATTCTCTCTTTGAAATTATTCGTTAATGTTTGCTAAAAGCAATTATCGTGTTCAATAATATCTATGTGCACATCAGATATATTTTGTAATTGAAACGTGAAGTTTTCTAACGGCGAATCTCCATTGCAATGTTAATCTGTCTACTGACGATATGAAATCTTGTTTTTCTCAGTAATTATAATGTGCATTTTTACACTTTAAAGTGCTATAAATTGCGTTTATAAAAAGCAATTGGTAAATGTAATTGCTCTCTTGATGCATGTCTGTTGTTGTTGTCACTTAGTAATTACTTTGTACAAGCAGATCCCTTGTCCAAATTTCTCAGACGTAACGTCACCTCTGATTGGTTGATTCTGTGATCACGTGACCCCTTTGACCTCTATATAAGCGCGGCAGCTTTCGAATTCCTCATTCACGCTCGCCATTCAGTGACCCAACATCTCCAGGCCTGAACTTAGCAGATTATTAAGGTAGATATTTCTGCTGCTTGTTGATTGATATATAACAAGAAGTAATAGAGATAAAAAGGCCAAAAATCTATATCCAGTAAACTAATAATCCTGGGTAAATTATAAGATTATTAGAAATAAGCTGTGAATGTTATTCTATTTCCCCCCTTCCATAGACATTATAGGGATCTGCTTACATTGACTTTTGTTTTATATTGTACAGGCTTTATATGACTTTTTGACTAAACCTTGAATTGGAATAAATCCAACTTGTTGCAAAACTCAAAATATTTTGTCTGTTTTATATCTGGTATTTACTTAACCCCCGGCTGTTACAATATTAATGATACGGAAACACATTTGGCTAATAATCTATACTTTTAGCCTTCTGTTCTCTTTTGCTTTTAGTATGTGTGTGATGAATGTAGACCAAGTACTTACCAGTTACTCTAGAATCACTACATGGTGTGAAACCGATCATTTGAATGTAATATTTTTGTTATACTTTTGTTATATTTCCTACATTTTATATAAATATATAACAATGCATTTGAAGTGCACAACGTTTACATTATTACTACATGTATATTTATTGACAATCAATTGATGGTCTTTAGATTCTCACTATCCAGGATTAACCACTGACACTACATAGTATTTCAGTCTTGAAATCTCAACAAGTTTTGTTTTGTTGATTGACGTCATAACCCAAGTCAGCAAAATACATGTATGTGTATACAACGATACCAGACCCGTTTAAATGTAATCGAATACAGACATACGTCATTCAAAATATATAATGTATATTTTTTTTTAAAGTTCATATTCTGAAAAGTAATGAGCTATATTTTTCGTCATTGTTAAATACTACCAAAATCATTGTTGTTTGATAAAAGTGAATGACAATGATTTTCCAATTTTCCCAGAAAGAAAAGATGATCCAGTCTAGTCTACATGGCACCAGACACCGATTACGTGGAGAGTTTCCTCGGTGAATATCGGCTTACTATGATGATTTCTTCTTGCTTCTACTTGGAGATGATAAAGAAACGTCTATCATACCTTTGGACTGATTATACTGTTATATTGTTTGAGTAATGACTCGCAAAGACGCTCTTTGACCTTCTTTTGGCTGACTGAATATATCAGAATACCATGTCCTTTGATATATGTGTCAACGAAAAACTGAAAAAAACTTAAGAATAATCAATTTATTCTGAAGTCAAATGTATTTACACATATATGAAGATTGTCATTATGCAGTACTACAATAAGATAAATTGTAAGTCAGTAGCAGGAACAAATTAAATTTGCTTAAAATGCCACTTTAAACATAAATTCAAACGGCTTGTACAATGCAGGACAAAAAGTGGTGGAATCCGCCTTGTCGGATCTTTCTGGATCCCACAGGAAACGCCGAATGTGTGCCACTTTTTGTCCTGTTCTTCCAGATCCCACAGGAAACGCCGAATTTGTGCCACTTTTTGTAAAAGTTTGCTCTGCTGCTTTCTCCACAATAAATGTTTTACTTGAACATCTGTTATAGTTTGCATCTATATATTAGATTGCCAAATTAGTATTGTATTGTCAGTTTTCAAATATTCTTCTAGAGTTAAGCACTTACAAGAAAACAAAAGAAAAATTCCATCAAATAAATCTACATTAGCCCATTTTGGTTTTGCACATGTCAGGATTTTTTTTTTCACAAATGTGAAACAGAAATTGAGATTTTCTTGTGCCAGACAACATGAGAATGCTAGTTGAAAGGACCATGATGAAATATAAAGCATCATTAAACAACGTTGATAGGAACTGTAGTGACATTCCAATGAAAAGCAAACATTGTTTCCGACCTCAACCATGCTCATAGTTTACAAAGCCATTGTTAGATCTCTGGAGTATAATTCACCATGCTTTTGAAATCACTGTCCAATGTTTGCTTTCATCACTACATTTAGGACGATTAGACACATAACTGACATGTTACAATTACTCCAAATGGTTTCAAACAATCTCAATCGAATTGGAAGCAGTTGGCAAATATGTCCCTTACACTTAACCCGTTAAGACATTGAAAGTTGCACTTTCAAAACGAACATTAAATACATTAAAGGGCATGCCTCAACCAAAGGATTAATACAATGTATCATTCCTTTATACTATAGGACTATGTTGCACATTGGAAACATTTGATAGGAATATTAAAATCATTTTATAGGTTAGTGTTATTTAAATTCATGCGGCCATATAAACCTAACTAGATATCATTTCAGCATTTGTTAACACCCTATTGTAAACTAGATGAGCGTTTGCGGGACACCACAAAAGAAGAGCAGCCCAGATACTTAGGGTCTCGCCTTCCCTGTTCCGCCTTCTCGTCAGGATCAATAAAATGGGAATTTTTTAAAACAAAATTGTTTTCATTATTCGAGTTATTACTAACAAGTTGAATCATTACTTAGGTCACTTTTTACAAGTGTGTTCTTAAAACCTATTTATTATTTACAAATCCCGCCAGGGGCACGGCAACTTTGTCTGCAGTAGAGAACTGTTCTACACGCAGTAAGGATTGGGTGCAATGCTACACTGAATTTCAGCGTAGTACCACCCATGGTGCGCTAGTTCTAGCCGATGCTCGCAGTTTTCACCGCAATGCATAGCCACATGGCGTCACGGGCTTTCTCCCTGTTAAAATAGGGTATATTCACAAAAGCATGCTTAAGTTGTGACCTTGCTGTGACCTTGACCTTTGACAGATTTTAGCGAAGACCTTTTCAAATCCGGTCTTTCTCCTTAGTTCATATATACCAGGTAAGAGCCTGATAGCACAACAAAGGTTCAAGTCAGCGTGTTTACAAGGAATTTTTTTTTAGCGATTTCAGAACTCGTGACCTTGACCTTTGACCTTAAACATGAACATGTAAACACAATTCCCCAGGGGTATAGGTAAGAAGTTATGTATATGAGTCCTCAAAACCTTCTAGGAACAAAGTTATAGCTAATACAAAACGCACAAGTCGGGGCTGCTAATGACCTGAAGCACGTTTTGTGCATGTCATGTTTTCTAAAATTTTCCATTTATTATTAAAGTTTATATAAATCATATTGCTCCGTTAATAGGCAAATCATTCCATTACACGACCCGACCATAGACATCGGTTATCATTATTCAAAGAAAATGGTGGGCCGTAAAAAAACGACAATGGTGTGGAACTCTTAGGTGGGAGAAGTATATGTGGAGGTCTCGTGATAATTTGAGAGTTCAGACAGGACGATACTTGACCATTCCATCGATCTCATTGTACCATACGTTAAACTCTGCTCATGAGTGTTTAGGTATTTTCACATCAGTCCGACTACCTTCATGCGACCATTTAAATGTGAGCACATTAAAATGGCCACTCGGTTGGAAATGGACTCGCATGGCTTAACCGAACCATACGTATTCGTTTTTGAACTATCTTTATTGATTCAGGAGTAATATTTAGCCAATGGTAACACTTTTTTATATTTTTGTGAGAGCACTTTATTTCAGTACGAAAATCGTGCTACACCTCCTTTAAATCAATTTGTACTGACGTCATCGCTATCTCAAACATAGGAGGAAATATTATTTTCATCCACGTTTTAAAATCGCATGTTTATAAATCTGTTTAAAGCTTTTCTCGGAAACAGGAGGTTTCCTTAAAGAGCAACTTCTTAATCATATGACCATGGAAAACTAAAAAAGAGAATGTACAAAAAGGTCTGAACCTCTAATATCACATATAGCGATGATGGTTGACATATACACCACGTTTGGTTGAGATGACATGCATAGTTTGCAAAGTGCGTTCAATGTCCATTGACTGAAATTTAAAGAGCTATCTTTAACGCTCTGTCCTGTAAGGAAGATTCCTATATGATTATTGATATACAAGCCAAGTGTAAAGACAAAGTAAGACATTGCACATTTGTCAGATTGATTAAACAACAATTTTGCAATCAATAATGGTTCTCGGTGGCCTAATAAGAGACATCATATCATTCTTGTAAGAGGGTACATGTCTAGTGAACATACAACGCAAACGGTTTTTAAAAATATGTGAAGGTCATTTAGAAGTGATAACAACTTCTTCGATGTTAAAATACACGACGTTTCGGAGTATATACCCAGCTGGAAAATAAGGAAATAACAAAATGGGATAATTTATATAGCAAACAGAACATTGGCAGGGAAATTCAATAGGGAGAGTAAAAACGTATGGTATTCACTGGTATTGATTATACTCTTTGAATTTAAATATCGTAAAAGCTATGTGCTCAGAGGAACATGGTTTGTTGTGTTTTAACATCACAAATTAAGCTCTTTGTGCTAAAATTACATACTTGAAAAAATACTTATATTTATGTTACCGCCATAGTTTCATGGGTGGGGTCAATGGTCCCTATTTCTGATCATAGAAAAAAGAAGATTGCTCCTCTCTACGGTCCTCTCCCCCTTCTCCACTTCATATCAATTTTAGTTTTTTTAAATTAAACCTCTGTGTACGACAGCAACTGAAATGTCAACCATCGTGGATGGAACGATACTCATACTGTCACCATATTCATCTTCCTGTACTCGAAATTTTAATATACGAAGTCGTGCAGACATTCCCAAAGCATTCGTGTTACGTCAATGACATCACATTGTTTTCTGAGTGAGGATTCTGATTGTTTTGTTTAACCAAAGTGGGAACAAAACTCGTGCGAATTCAAACTTCCCAATTTGTGTTGGCATCTTTTGCCATATTCCGGGGAGTTTGAACGAGACTATGAAGTAACATATATTACAGATAAGTTTACAGATAGGATATAAATCAACAGTTTATTCACAAATAAGGGTACTAAAACCATTTTGTCCAATTTTCTTAAAAACAAATTGCCCAATCAGAAGATAGTATCTAAAAATGTCAAGTATGCTTTACTATATCTGTTCTTATTTTGCTGTCCCCTTAAAATGAACATACACTAGACGTTGTTCCCGGAGACAGAGTGTGTATTTAGGGTTTACTCTGCTGAGTAACTTTATTAACGGGAAATGTTTTATTCAACGTTATGAGTGAGTGAGTGAGTTATTGTTTAACGCCGCTTCGGCAGTATTGCAGCCATTAGCGGCGAGTTCAACGTTATGAATGCATGTCTAAGTACTAAGGTCTGAGTCACGCAAGGTCACCGAGAGGTCCATTCATACTAGTACTGTTGGATAGTTAGTTACAACTTGAAGTATCAACATGTAGTATCTACATGCTACTGTATGTCCATCAATATGTCCATGATTGACTTTCTCACATGGAAACTTAAGTTGAATACTGCCAGTTACACCTACAGGTCGTACAGTGTTAAAATAGACCATAATTGTAATATGTTAAAGATACATCCATTGTGTTTCATAAAATTGTATTTGGTCTTAATACGTGCCAACGTGTCCTGATATCAGTTCAAATAATTTCACTCAAATTGCATGTTCATCCCCATTCGCCATATACATTATAAGTAGTTTCCAATTATTATCGAGCAGCATCATTATACATGTGTAAAAACCGAAACTACACGTCCCATTTACATACACTGTAGTTATTGGACATATTAAAATTATCAACCACAAGTTGTCTATTTGTCTGTGATAAATAAGTTTCCAGAATTACGTTTGATCAATTGACGCGCGCCACACGCGGTATATTGTCCGGTTTCCGGTCAGAAATCGCTACTTTCACCTTTATATTGTCGGTATACCGAATCGACTGTCATCAAAATGGCAATTTTCGATAACAATGAGTACATATCGGTAAAATGACACAATTCATAACATTTGGCTACTGTGACCCCAAACAACACAATGGATGTACCTTTAAAGAATTGAAGTAAGGTAACCGGAGTAAAAACCGGTTTTACTGAGAATGGAACCCCAGGCCCTAAGTGAACAAAATATATGGATCAACTAAATAATGTTTAGCCATTTCAATACAGATTAATAGTAGTACAATGCGCTAGTTTTGTAAGTATTGTTTTGAATCCCCAGCAAACCAATTTGCCTCGTGTCACTGACCGTGTGTAATGGCGATTCACTACGATAAATACTAATTCATTTCCAGAGGGCTATATAAATCAGTGTCTTATGATTTAAAATCATCCCGAGAGATATCTTCCTCCTAGAAAACAGTGTTTGCAGAGAACCCTCGATCATACGGATTGAGACACATGGATCTCTGGGGATTAAATTAACTAGATACTGTTCCATCGTATATGTTTTTATTACAGTCTTTGGGTTATATGGGAAATAGTTGGAGCTCTGTCATTAAGTAGCTGTAATAGTTGAACTTTAGTAGCGGTTAGGATACATGTCCTCTTACCCTTTTATAATATTCAGAAATCGAAAGAGGTTTTTAGTTGGTAAACCTTGGGCACCTTTATTGTTCAATTGAGGCCTGAATTTTGGAGACAAAATTAAAAGGAGAAACTTGGGTAAATTGGATTGAAAATGGTTATTTTAACAAGACTCAATGTTTCACCAACATACTTACTCATTAACAAACTTTAATTAAAGGCCCTAGGAAAATGAGGGATGTAATTCAGTTGTTGTATTTAAATGATTACAATTTTGCAGAAATGATTTCACAGAAAAAGAATCTCACAAAAGTAGCAAAAAATCCTTTCAATGGTTTTGACCTTGACAAATTCGCAAGTTATTGAACGAAAATTATATTATAGAGAGATCTACATCAACATTACACTCTTTATTCTTACAATTACTGGTGCAATGTCTAAAAAGATTTTAATCAATTAGATTTATATCCATTTGGGGATCAGTTGACGTTCATGAGCACTTGATGTTGTAAGTCTTCGTGCTCTGTCAGGTAAGTTGTGCCATCAAAGCATCTCTTGAAACGAAAACATGTTTAAATTGGCTGAATGTGGTGACATTATCGAGGCTTTTCTGTACTTGTTACACGACTAGAACTTAAAATGACTTTGTGGTTCATGGTACAAATCAGATTATTTGAACAACTTAGTCAACAATAAACCTCGATAAACAAGTCCTGTACCATTCTGACAGTCGCCAGTCTACGATATATGCCTTTGATGTTTATTTTGTTATCTTTCAAATGAGCATTCATCAGTGCCAATCCATCTTCAATACAGGCTATGTGTGTACTAATAACTTTTATTACCTAGGAAGTCAATCATATCGGGGTTCATATTTTTCATACGATGCCATAGGGCAAAATATCACTGTGTCATCATGACGCGACGTCATAAACAAGGCTATGACGTCATCTATATGACGTGACGGCGGGTCGCCAGCCAAAGGTTGAAAGAGGAGTGTAGCGTGTTTTCATTGATGTAACGACTTCGGTAATAAACATAATTTTATATTCGTGTCTATGTCATAATATGTTTACGACAGTCGTGCCTTAAATTCGGTATATCCCTCGCTCTCGCTCGGGAAATTCTAATATTCACAGACATGTGTCCTAAACATAGTATAACATACACACTCATATAGTATCCTCTATTTGTTTCTACATGCTTGTCTGATGGATCAAGTTCTCATTTCTCATTTGTTTATTACAGTAATATAGGCCATAAGACATATTATACAGTTGACAAATACATTATACATTAAACGTGATCATTCATGGGAATTTATACAAATCGTACCTTAAAAATTCATTATATTTCTCACCAACACTAAATACGCGGTTTTCATCTTCATTTAGAAATATTTGCAATTTAGATAGTGAACAAATATAACATGGTTATATTTGGGATAACACTTACTTCAGTAGAAAATTCTTGTACTTTTTGGGGTCGAGTCCCATGTGTGATTCGAACCCACACCCCAGCAGCTTGCACAGCTTGGGTTAGTTGATTGTGGATGTTAACTGCCTCTGATTTTACTTTTTTTGAAGTTGGTTAAATATGCTCTGAACTTGAAATACAATCTTATTAGCTGTCTGTTCCTGATATTATTTATATACGACTCCTTTTCCAGTGAAAGCTTTAATGAAGCGTAGTGTGTTAGGTAGCTTGAACTGTTTATTTCTTGATGCTAATTCTAGAGTGCTATATCTTTCAGGCGTTGTTTTAGGTATGATAAAATATATTTACATCTGACGACATCCTGTGTAATCCATACATATGTTAATCCTATATTAAACAACGTTTCTCGTATTCCAGATGTCAAATTTCTTTTCCCCGTGTCATCAAGTAATTTAAGCATCCGGTAACACTGGCATGAGTGACGATCGGTGGACATGCTTAGAACTTTAATCCAATACTTGATTGCCTTTATCTTTGACGATACAAACATTATACGCTTGCTAGTGTCCCCTAGGATTAACGTAGTTTGTCTGTACTTTTTCGATGGAGGCTGAAAACGTGCATCTCCATAGTTCTGCCCCGTAGAGGAGTATTGGTAAAACTTTTGCATCGAATATGATCGAGGGGTTGAAAATGATATTTCTTAATTCCACTTTAGGATTCTATATACTGCGAGGCATACTTTGCTGGCCTGTTGAGTGAGAGTGTGACATGCTTTGCTCCATACCAGTTGAGATGAAAACATAAGTCCAATGTATTTATAGTAGGTAACTATTTATAAAATATACACTTTTAAAGCATTTCGAACTTAAGTGTTAAGCTCAAAAGGCTCTGATATTGTATCATCCATAGACTATTTACATAGAATAAATATTTACAGCAAACAAATCACCACTTTGTATAATTTTTACGTTGATATAGAAACAAATCACCAATTTATCATAGAAATTAAATTTGCAAAATACCATTGTGAGGAAAACTGAGACTGAAATAGACACCCATTTGAAATTCAAGGAAGGAGACATTATTCTTGGATATCGAGAAAGGAGAAGCGATTTTTATAACGTTCTATTCAGAAACAACATTTATACTAGAAGGTAAGAAAAGTAAGATAAGTGAAAGTACATTTATTTATTAAAAACCTATAATTACTCACAATGCTAATATATATCATTTATTTCGTCAAACTTCTTATTTAGATGATAATTAAATCTGACTTGAAAAATGTTATATGCCGTATCAAGATCACTTTGTGTTTTAAATGCCTTTGTATCCGATGGTGACTTTGTTTAATCAACGACTTAAGTCTATCGTAATGATTGTTACTATTTGTTTTTAAATATCTTTGTTATTGGAAATATATTTTCCGAAACATCAAACACTCTTATGGTTGGAATTTGAATTATTGGTTATTAATCTAATTAATAATCCTATAATTATGCAAATTAAAATCACGGAGAAGTAAAACAGCTAAGATTTGTTTCATTTTCTTAGGATCGAAAATATACTTTAAAGGAATACTTTGAACAGTCGTATTCCAAACTCGAAAGACAGTGATACGACATTAAGCCCTCCAAGGATATAAATCTATCATCTAATCATCAAACGAAGGTGATAACTGCAACAGAAGTGGATAGAACAATAGGTATCTGAAAATAAAAGTTATCTTTTACATGCCTCTTGTTTGTTTATTGAACATAATTTTGTTTAGAGATATTGTTAAAAATATTGACAATAAATATCTAATGAGGTTGACTTTGAGCATGATTATAATTGACGATGCATATTTCAAATGTTTAATATTAACAATATGTTCAATTATAACAATAAATTGAATATCTTTAAAGGGGCAGTAGCACGTTTTTTGAAAATGTTATTTTTGTCAAATTCCCCATTTAAAATGATATTTATGTCATTTATATTTACTTTAAAGGGCAAAACATCTTATTACACAAAACAATTATCCGTAGTGGTATTAACGATGTTGCTTATAAAGCAAAAAATTACATGGCGGCCATTTTATTGTGAACTCATTTTATTATTTCGAATGACGAAAACCATTCCTTTGGCTTTACGGAACTACATGTATGTACACTCATTGTTTAACTTTATTTTCCGAAGAGAGAATGGTGTTTTACTATTGGTGACAATACTTTTTCAAAAACATTTCACCTAATCTTTTAGCGAAAAAACGTGCTACTGTCCCTTCAAGAGAACATTATTGACACTTAAATATGCTACCTACAACTTCTACAACTGCTGCTGCCGCTAGAACTACTGCCACGACTTCTACAACTGCTACGACATTTACTAGTACTACGACAATAACTTTTATTACAGTTGTTACAGTAATACTCAGGGAGGTCTGACTCAACCTACATGTGCACTTCTATTTACTGAAGATCAAAGCAGCTCAGACAAATGACATTGGCTAAGGATAATTTAGTCCATTAAGAATATATAACATTATGCACGGTTATAATATAACAATGTCATAGTTGTTTCCTATCTAAATGACAAGTACTCTGACCGATCTACCGTTTTAGTGTGATGATTTTAATATGTTTATCTGTATTCATATATGTATCACTTGATTTACTGAAATATAAGCCCGTCAAACGTTTACTGACATCCTTGTCTTTCAGTATTGTGACAAGTAGCATGTTTTCCCCACATTATGATTTTTCAAATTTGGCATTTATTATTAACGTTTATACAAAATATTGGTATTTCAATGTGTAAGACATCTCATTACAGGACCCGATTAACCGTATCCATAGAAAACGGCTATCCGTATATTCGTAGAAAATGTTGCGACTTATAAAGCGACAGCGGCGTGGAACTGATCAGTGTGAGAGGTAGATTTGTAGGTCTCATTGAGAGGTTGACCATTCCATCATTGTACTATACTCTACTCTGAATGTTTAGGTATCGCTCGATCAGATTACTTAAACTGTGGGAAGACATTATAATGACCGCTCATGGGAAATAGACTCGCATGGCTTAACCGAACCATGAACATTCGTTTTAGAACTCTTTTTTTTTTATTGATTTAGGAGTATTATTTAGTCATTGGTAACACTCATTTATTTGTGTGTGTGCCAACACTTATTTCAGTAAGAAAATCGTGCCACAGCGCCTTTAAGGACTATTGCTCATTGTTTAAATTTGCTATTTGGTCATAAACTAAAACTGAGCGATAATTCTTTTCTAATTTTCCCAGAGAGACAGGTTAACCCACGATCCAGTCTACAAGGCACCAGACGCCGACTGCAAGGGAGTTTCAGGGAGAATTATCTGCAGGCTATGAGGATCCATTCTTGTTTGTACTCTAGCATGTCATTTAATGAAACATCCATCAGACGCTGTACTTGCTTTGTCTGTTAAGTGCGGATGAGTTATGACTGGTATTGGCGTTCTTGGATGTTTGATGCTATTATGACCTTGATGTATGTGATACAAAAAGCAAGAGAAAGTTTAATAGCTACAATTTAAGATCTCCATAACCCAATGTCCCAAGGGTGTGACCCCTAGTTTGGGTAACATGGTCACCAAATCTAAAATTTAGAATCCACATTGGCCAATGAGTATGTACACACGTGATGACCCCTGTCACTCATATTTGGGGTCACAGGGTCACCAAATCTACAATTTAGAATCTCCATTGTACAAAAAACTTCAGCTCCCAAAAGCCAGTGGTTCAGTAGAAGACGGAAAAGCAAAAAGTTTACAGACGGGTGGACGGACGGACGTCTTAAGCGCTTAGCCCTTTCAGGCCTGATGAGTTAAACATTGTGTTACTTTAAAATGATATAAAAATACGAACTTCGTCATGGTAACATTCTGCTTCCAGGAATGCGAATGCTTAGTTCAACTATATTATTGAGACAAGCGCTATATCCTTTTAATCTATGAATTTCAAAATGTTCACAGCTTTTGGTACATTGTCAATCAATCAAACACATCACGAATAGAGGAGACTAAACTATCTTCTATTGATGTAGAATGAGTGAAAACGAGTATGATACAGCAACCAGTGTATTAAAGGCGCTGCAGCACGTTTTTGGCACAATATTTTCTTAAAGTTGCGATTTATTATAACAGGTTATATAAGGGGGAGGGGTCTTTGGTCCCGTCTGTGTGTCCGTCTGTCCGTGATCACATCGTTTCCGGAGCAGTACTCGAAAACTACTTGGCCAATCTTCACCAAATCTTGTATACAGCCTCATCATATCAAGTAGATGTGCGATTTTGGGGTTTAAGCTTTTTAAAAACAAGTCTTGTCCATAGAAACAATTTGGACTTTGTAATTTTGGAGGGTAGGGTTTGTTTCCGGAGCAGATCTCTAAAACTATTTGACCATACCTCACCAAACGTGGTATACAGCCACCCCATATCATGTAGATGAAACTTTTGAGCGTTTTGACGTTTGAGAAAAAACATTTATTTTTGTTTCCATGATAACAGTTTTGACTAAGTCTTTTTGAACGATAGGGTTTGTTTCCGGAGCAGATCTCTAAAACTATTTGACCATATCTCACCAAATTTGGTATACTACCTCCCTATATCATGTAGATGTGCCTTTTCGGGTTTTGAACTTAACTATATTTGTTTCTGTTTCCACGGCAACTTTATTGAAAGAGTAGAGTTTCTTTCCGAAGCGGATTTTTAAAACTGTTTGACCAATTCTCACCCAATCCTTGAGTATACTATCTCCTATCATGTAGATGAGCCTTTTGGGGGTTTGAACAATTTTAATTTTAATTGTTTTTTGTATCCATGGAAGGATTTTGAATATTTGTCTTTTACATAGGTAATAAGTTGAAGTGAATTGGGGGAAGGAGGAGACATTTGTTTTTATGAGCAAAAACACGTTCTAGATTGAATTATACACTGCTAAAACTGAGTATTCAACTTATGTGGGGCTGGGGGAATAAGCCTTCTCTCCTGTTCACAGAGCTTTCATTTATTTTACACATAATATTTAAGACTCCCAAGAGAGACAGTTAAACATAATTTTCTGTCCTAAAAGGAACCATCTGCTAACATAATCACCTTTTAAACTTTATATTGGGTTTGAGGATTTCAAACTTTAGATATAACACATGCTAGTCAAGTGAATATTCAACTTAACATTTTCACACTCAAGCATTTTCTACACAGCCACAATAAATTCGGACTCTTTAAATTAACCACACAAGAAAAGTAATCCTTAAATCAGGAAATCGTGACCTTAATCTTTGACTTCGAATGTGAACATGTCAAACGAATAACCTGGATAACTGGATAAATTATTTATATGAGTTCATAAAATCTATTTCTGATTTCAAAATTCATCAAGGTGATCACATGTTTTTAACTCATAACCTGTGACCTTGACCATTGACTTTCAAGGTTACACAATCAATGATAACTTCTAATTTTGTATAACAATCATGTAATGATTTAAACTGTTAATAATTAAATTAAGGCAAAGTCGCAAAAGCATACTGACCTAAAAGTCCTGACCATGACCTTTCCTAATCTTGGCAATCCATAGGTGATATATACCAAGTAAGAGCCTCATAGCAAAGACACATTTAAAGTTATCGTGATTACAAGTTAGAGAGTGATGTAAGACCCCTTGACCTTGATCTTTGGCCTTGAATGTGAACATATCAAAACAATTCCCCAGGGGTATGTATGAAGTAGCAAAACACGAAAACTGCACAAACAAATTATACCACTCTAGACCTAGTTTGGACGGCTACTTACTGATGAACAAAATCTGAAATGTAGATGTATTGCTTTGATACTAATTGAATGCAACTACAACCAGTTTTGAATACTTGCGAATTACACTAAAAAATTCAGTTCATGTATAAACAATAACAGATAGTTACTTCAAAGCACTCTGAAATCCCAGATGCTGCGGGGAAAGGAGTGGCAGTACACCGCCCTCGTGAAATCGATTGTCTGGATAGATAGATAATAGAATCATCACGTTCTGTTTGATATTGTAGACATAATATGTAACATAATTAGTTTGATACTGGATAACATAATTGTTCCTGTTACTGACAGACACCTGGCCATGTTAAGCATTATGAAGTGGTTATCAGGTGCTGTACAAATTGGTACCTAGTAATGTTAATACTTTCTTTTGATAATCACTAAACATAACTTAACTGCATGCATAGAACAACATGTTCCAAAATGCTAAACATAAAAAAAAATAAGATTTGTTTTTTTTAAAATGATGGTTTTCAGATTGATTTAATGATCTTCTTTTGTCAATAAAATGGAAATGTAATTATAAAGTATCTAGATCAAGGGTGAAGGGAATGGAAATAATGATCCAGGAGATGACGACAGTCTAGATCTGTGGAGAAATGAATAGATAATTCAGGGATTGTAGACAGTCTAGGTCAAAGGCGAAGTGAAAGAAAAAACTCATTCCGGCGCTTTAGACAGTCTAGATCAAGGGTGAAGCGAAGGGAAATAATTATTCAGGGGCTGTAGTCAGTCTAAACCATGGATGGAATGAAGGGAAATACAGATTCATAGGCTGTAGACAGTAAAATCAAGTGAAATTATGATTAAGGGGATTAGAGGCATTCAAGATCAGTGGTGAAATGAAGGAAAGTAACCAATCAGTGTCTGTTGACAATCTAGGTCAAATGTGAAATAAAGGAAAAATACTTGCACATGGGCTGTAGTCGATCTAGATCAAGCGTGAAATGAAGGGAAATTCAGCTTCAACAGATGTAGACAGTCTAGGTCAAATGTGAAGTGAAGTAAAATAATTATTCAGAGAGCTGTAGATAGATCAAGGGTGATTGAAAGTGAAATACTGATTTAGATAGGCGAGATCAAATGTTGATTTTCTGACATTCAAATGTCGCATTCCTTTCATACGATACCAATTGTTGTCAAAACCGAACTAACCTCCATTATACATGAAGACACACCTGAGACCACGAAATATATAATAGCACGTACAGGTAAGAACTCATTAGTAAGGAGCTCATTAGAGTTACCTTTGTCCACGGTTGTCATTGGTATAATGAAGGATCGAGGCTAACAAAGGTATTAATGAACTCATTAGCTAGTGGCTCATTAGATATACATAGATACATTTTATGCACAATTAAAGATATCTGTCCATGACACCAGATCCAGTAAGGGTTCCATACAACGTGCACGATTTGTTTACAGTTAGTCATAGAAACAAAGCAGAACATTGCATATAGATCCATGTATTCAAATACACGCATCTAACAACATATGTGTAGTTGACATTTTCACAGGGCTTTGCTTTTGGTTTCCATAAATAATCTAATAATATTATAATGTGTTGTGCCTTCAAGTAGAAAGATAATTAACCATTACTACAAACACTTTCAAAGTTTATTTCATCTTGAAGATCAATCAAAGAGCTAAATAGTCACTATGTTGGATTCCGTCTCCGCACAATACAATAACACATGTGTAACACTATCATAAACATGTTATATTCAAGCATACATAGAACATTAGAACAGGAAGATTTTCTTGATAGCAACTTCTTTAATGTGAAAATACACGACGTTTCGGAGTTCATACATTCCAACTGATGAAGGAGTGAGTATGTACTCCGAAACGTCGTGTGTTTTCACATTTAAGAATTTGTTATCCAGAAACTATTCCTGTTCTTATGTATACCACTTCTACATGCCCTTCAAAGACCTGATACTTTAGAGTGTATAGCAAACGTGGTAAAACGAATAGGTAGGATATATCAGGACCACTATCAAAACCATCGAAAGTTATTAGCCAAAGGCTAGTTGGGTTGCGTAAGAAAATGTCTACTGATATTATCTTTGTACATTAAGAGTTCAATTTTAAAATTTTATCTTTTTTTCGGACATTTTTGCCATTCGTGTTGAATAACAAACTCAAATTAAGTTGTTTAAAACCAAGTGTTGAAACGTTTTTCCCAAGAAAAAAAATGTCCTCTGGAATATATATGTATAATGCGCCAAGGGTGGTAGGTTTGAGCATTTGTTGTTTGTTGTTGGGGCTGAGTTCGCAGTTGTGTTGGAGATTTGGGCGACTGGTGTTGTACTGTGTGCATTCTGCTTGTATGCGTGTTGCCTTTTTTCAAAGATGTGAGTTGAGTCTAATTTGCCCTGTTTTTAATAAAGCTATAGCTCTATTACTTTTTGTTTATATATTTGTAAAGTGAAACTTGCATATATATTAGGGTAGTATCTTCAAAATAGGAAACAATTCAGACAATTTGTCATATAATATTGAAACAGTACCTGAACTTAGAAACAAAACCATAACCAGCGACCTGATATTTTCTGTATCTGAATGAAAACTGTGTGTTCTCCTTTAACATCTCCCTAACGATGGGCTTGCTAAGGCTATGTAAAAACTAAATGAAATAAAAAAGTATCATATCATATCATTGAGGGATGATATTACTTATTAAGTAGATATCTACATTTAATAAAGATTCAAATGCTTCTAGTAATGCAATTTATTATTGTTATCCAGGGATGATTGCCAGGATTTGGATAAATTATCATGTTATTGCTTTCTAAATAATTTAATAAATAATTTGTAGTCACGAATTTCCTGTCTTATCCAAACATAGTAAAATACACATTGATAAAGACTGCTTTGGATCTTAGTTGTCCATGAATTTCGACCTACATTGTCTAGTGATAATAACATGTTATAACATTGTTTTAGTATTCCATATACAAATGTACAAGAGTACACCAGTGTTTTCTTCCCCAGGTTAATAATGTCTAGAAAGCTGAAATGTTGTGTACAGAACCTTTGGCTAATGGGGATTCTCAGTTCTTAATATGGTTATCCTGTGACCTCAGACATGGGTCAATGGGACCACAAAATAAAAAAGCTATTTCCATGTTATTACCCACACCATAAAACTCAAGAAAGCTGAAATGAGACTTCATGGCCAATGGGGATTCTAAATCCTAAATTCTAACCCCCGTGATCCCCAAAATTGGTCACACGGGTCATGTCCTCAAAAGCCATTCTCAGTTTCTCCTCCATTGCTACAAGTACTAGACATGTGTTATACCTCTGAACTTGTAGACAGTTTACATCTTGATTCCTGTTTAGATTATTGTTTAAAGCTAATAACTCTACATTGAAGTATCATAATCACATAGATCAACGACTGTTTATTCAACACCATTAGCATATTATTCCATTTATATAGGGACATCTCATGTTACAAAGTAACTAATTAGTAGAGGATATTAAGCAAATCACACTGAGAGAGTAATTCGATGTCGTATGACATTGTGAAATTATAATGTATTTATCAATTCAAAATTTTCAATTTAAATATTCAAACATGATTGAGCGAATTTCATTTGATGCATATGGAATGGGATTGTGTAAAACACAACCTAGATCATTCACACCCCTGTGATATATAACGCCAATGGCACCTGATTCTATTAACCTACATGATAAATATCTACAATATGACGTAGAAAATCATATTCCAATTCATCTGTATACAACCTTTAGATCATTCCAATCATTGCCATTTCAGTTATGACTCCATTGACTGACGATTATGTGGCTGACCGGTTTGTGTCTCATATATTCCAGGTAATGGTGATTTCTTTTCCTGGTAAAATGAAGGGAATTGGTCAATTAAGAACGAGTGGTATAACATAAAGCTTAATGTCATACGTATTTGATTAATGTTGCAATTGTTTACGTATTCATTGAATTCCCTTGTGTTCCTAACAGGCAGTGAACTAAGGATTAAATATCCTGACGGAAAGTCGGAAAGTGAAGGGAGAAACATGAACTTGACAGAAAGTGATCTGAAGAATGAACATATTGACTGAAAGTGAACCCAATATATTGACAGAAAGCGTATTCATGAAAAGGAATATTTGTATAAAGGTGTTTGAAGAATAATAACAGAAAGTGAGCAGAAGATACTTTTGAGAGAATGAGAATAGAGAAATACACATCGTGAAAAGAAACTGATAAATAAGGATCCCGACAGAGAGTGTCTGTTCATAAGCATCTTGAAAAAAGTGAATGAAGGAATATGTTGCTGTAAAAAAAGTGAACTGAAAAACTTTGGTATCTGTTCTCAGTGCAGGTGTGTTTTGCCTCAGTTATGTACCCATTGTTGTACAGGTGGTCTTGCATGCTATACTTAAGAACGCTTTCATTGATGAACTGTTTTCCAAGTTTGCGGTGGTTTCTTATATTTCAAACACCATTTGGAACTTCTTCATACATTCAGTGACCACCAAGCCTTTCGGAGAGGCTTTCCTGAAGTTGTTCTGTAGATCGTATTACCGGAGATCAAACGTCAAAGTCAACTTCAGACTAATCAAAATAATACAACTGGAGTTTCTAGGATAAATGTTTAAAATCCTCAGGTGCATTTGATAGGTGACGTGTCTTTCACTCCCACTGAACTTGTCAACATGGTATCCTTGAAACAACCCGAGAACCACGGGGATGACCACAAAACTAAAATGCAGACAACCGTTAGCGACTGCAACGATGTAGAATATGCATTGATAAAGTCCTGTAGACAAATTGCACTGTCCATATAGTTTTGAATGTGCAAGTCACATCAACCAATGTATTTTGTGTTGTGTGGTGAGAGGTATTTCTATGTGTTGTGTTTGTAGTGTATATTTTGTGGACTCTTTTTGTGTATGTTGTGTGTGTTGTTTTACCCAGCCTATCCAGTGGTTAATTAGTATGTTGTGCAAGTTAACTATCCAACTATCACCCCAGCAGCTTCACGAGTATGCATGATATGAAGCACTTTCATTTGTCGAGGAAATATCTCTAATAATGTGTGTGTGTGTGTGTGTGTTGTCTGTGTAGTGTGTATAATGTTTGTGCTGTTGGTAGTGTGTCTTTTAAATATATGATATGTTGGTGAGTGTGCAGTGTAAATGTGCTAGTGTGTGTTGTGTTGTCTGTTTTGTTTGTGTTGTGCTGTTGTAAAAAGCAGTTTCTATAACATGGAATACATGAATAAATTCCATGATTTTTAACTGGAATCTGTGCTCTTAAAATGGTTGAAAAGCTTTTCTAAAGCGTTTTATTTACAACATGTTTTGCAATGAAAGATCGCGATTGTCACACGGTACTGGACAATGGTATTACCCATTATCTAAGAACATGATACCTGTATTATGAATGAGCAATGTGTGACCTAGAAATCGTGGTAGTTCATTGTAGAACAATACAGATTTTTGCAATATTTAATTCAATGTAGATTGGAAGTACAGACCCAGTGAGGTATTATTCACAGAGTGTATAGTTTGTCACAGATAGAGACGAAAAAACAGTAGACAACGATAATGAGACACATATTACACAGAAAATAGAAACAGTAGAAAGTAGCAACATAGTAGAGATATAGGAACTTGTGTGGATTTAATCTGGTATATACATGAGTCTATTAAGCATTTTTCACACTGTACTTGCGACTTATCAAATTAGATATATATATATACCTGAGGGTAGAATAACTTACACTGTCAGTATGAACTGTCCATGAATGAAAATAAACTCACGGGCAAAAGAAACGCTACCAGGTATTTTAATCGAGATTGAAGAATAAATAAAGAAGTCAGATTAAAAAAAAAATGTTTATTCCAAAAGAACATGTGCCGATATCATATTCATAAAAAATGCAACCAATCAGCTTCCAGTATCAACATCACAGTCTCCGATATTCGTCCGGGGGTCAAAAAGTCCAAGTTCACGGTTATGACTGATCCCGGTGCAGGGAAATCCAGGCTCAATGTAACGCAAACAGTTCACACTAATAATGTGTATCCCCCTCAAACCATGACACTTCCTTCCCCGTAGAGCACCACTTCCTCAACGTAACATGCAGCTGTTCTCTCTCCCCGATGGCGATAAACACGTACTATTCCATCAGCTTTGAAGAGACAGAACCGACTTTCGTCAGAGAAAAGCACCCTCTCCAACTGACGTCGCTGCCAACGTCACCAAACACCAGTCTCATCTCAGTCTTCGTTGGCGATGTTCGGCTGTCAACCGCTGTCCCCGGAACGGTCTGTATGCCCTGATGCCATAGGACCTTAGACGTCTGGACACTGTGCGTCTGTTTACTCAGTGGCCCAGGGCATTTGACGCCGATGACGTTACAGTCAAGAAGCGGTTCCTGAGGTGTAACGTGCGCAGGTATCGGTCCTCCTGGTGGGTTGTGACTCTTGGTCGGCCTGATCTTGGCTTGTCTGAGGTTTGTCCGGAATGACGATAACGCTGCATTAGTCTTGTGACAGTTGTGAGGTGACATCCAAACGTTCTTGCAAAATGGGTGTGGGTGGCTCCCATTTCAATCATCCCGATTGCTCGCTCACGTTCTTGTAAAGTTAATCTTGCCGTTCTTCAATTTTTTTTTACAAAGTGGGTGTCTAACAACCAATTCGCATCGGTTTTATACCCGTTGGGCATGGGTCTTGTTTGCTTTGCATGAAAAAGTATAACCTCAATTTGAGAAAATTTGGAAAAATCATGCGTTTGATACCACAGTTCAATATGAAACAATCATTGTTGTGTTTGGGATATGTGTTTTCATGTGGTTGGGTTTGAATCTGAGTTTGATTTTTTTCGTAATTTCAAATCTAAAGTGGTAGCGTTTCTTGTGCCCGTGAGTTTACGTCAGTCCTTCGTCAATGTGTTCTCTTTCCATCGGGATTTCTGCAAACCACGCGCCATCTTGAAAAACTTGCTCCGGTGTTGTTTGAGATCCTCGTTGATAAACACATTGTCCATCTCCTGTGCGTATACATCCCGTTCTTGTCCAGGTAACTCACGAATTTCACGATAATCTGCCTCTTCCTTCCTTCCATTGGTTTGACTACCCGATGGCACCTGTCGATATCCGATATCGAAATATGCTTGTTGATCTTCTTCAACACATTGAGGGTCACCTTCTGTCTTATCAAAAGTAATGTTGTTTCGAAAAGGAATTGCTAAACTGTACTGTATTTGGAATTACCATCGCTGTCATTTCCAGTTTGTTGTTGATTAATGGCATCCGTTTCCTTAATTTGTTCGACATACATTTAACCTGTCATTTAAAAAAAAGTATTTTGAGAGCAAGGCGAAATCTACTCTGTTTTACAGAGTTGGGCTGTCTCCATGTGTTGATGTGTTATTGGTCTAAATGGATCAATTATACTATATTCTTCCGATTACTTTTTGTCTTTTTGGATCATTAACATTACTCCAGTAGATTTGGGCCCCCGCCTTCAAACTCTTAAGTATTTTTTCAATGGGTGTTTCTAGACAGGAAAATGTCCACTGAGTTCGATAGGCTATGTCCTCAAAGCGAATTTTGGGGCAAAAGTCCCTTAAAGGACCCCCGAACACCCCCACCGTGGGGGTTTTCCGTGTCGCAAGAAAAATTAAACTTAACATTAGTACAGGCAAGTGACACATCTACTAAGGGGTTTTCGGTGGTCCTGATTCCAAAAATTAGGGTTTCAGATTGATCAGATGTCGTGGTCTCATGCCAACTCCCCATAAGCGTCTTAATTTAGCGATTTTATGTTTAAAATGTGTATCTTATTCAAATAGTATTGTCAAAAATGTCAATTATTTCATAAAGGATACTTGCATCATTCGTAAATTTAACTATTGCCATTTATCTCATCTGGGATGGCATATTGATTATTAAATGATAATAGTTATGACAAAAGCACAAATCACTCACGTTGGCGATTGTAAAAAGATAATATTTGTTTCTATTTCAGACCATGTTATCAAGAAGTAAATGAAGTGTAATGTCCAAACGGAAAGGTGAACAAAGTGAGGGTCCTGGAAAATTCCCTAAACAGTCCTTGAAAACGTGTATTCTTCACACATTATCAATTCAAGGTCATGGGCCATTTACTTCTCTCAGTTCTATCAAAGGAACGGCTAATGAAAGACTTGCACAGCTCCAAGAAATTCGTGACCGACGTCTTCCTCAACCATATAACTCTTCTGAACGTATGCAATCTATATGCGACAGCATTCCCTCAATGCTTCCAGAAGATTTAAACAATGTCGGGTATCACCGCAAATGCTATCAACGCTTTACACGCAATAGCCATCGTCTATCAGACGTTACGAAAGAAGACGAAAGTGAAGAATCAACATCACAAAGGATTCATTCTCCTCGGAGATCGTCTTCCTCGCGTCCTCAAGGACCTCTCTTCCCACCAGAGTGTATTTTCTGTGACAAGATAAGAAAAAAAGGCAAACACCAAAAAACTGAAGCAGTTATAAACTTTTCCTCATTCAGAAACAGAGTTAATGTTTGGCAACACATCGAGTCACAGGCCGAAAAGATGGGATATCTATCACTTTATCGACGAGTAAAAGGCATAGATCTATTCGCTGTAGAAGCAAAGCACCAC
Organism: Gibbula magus; assembly: GCA_936450465.1. NCBI lineage: Eukaryota > Metazoa > Mollusca > Gastropoda > Trochida > Trochidae > Gibbula > Gibbula magus. The sequence goes on along the minus strand of OW388300.1, from coordinate 65,972,080 downwards.
AAGTCATGTTTGAAGAACTTCGGCACAGCATTCAGAAACGTCCAGAACAAGATGAGCAGAGAACAGAACAACCCAGATTCTGAAGACGAACGTTTGCTAAATGCCCATGAAAAAGCTTTCACCTGTGTGTTGGAGCACATTCAAACTCATGTTGTCCAACAGAACAAGGTGTTGCAAATGCCATTTCTGCGCCTGCTGTATGTAGAAGAACTGAGACATCATGACTTTGAGACGCCCAACTATCGAACTGAGAAACTTCTCAAGAGTATACAAAATGATCCAATCAACGAACACCTTGGCTTCGCAATTGTCAATAGAGACAAAGGTGGAGCTGTTACTGTCACATTGGTACACAGCTCAAAGAGCAGTGTTTCGGATGCTCTTTCACAAGCATACACTCTTTGAAGTACAGACAATTACCAAGATGTTGCACTACGTCTTCGTTGTCTAATTCTTAAAGCATTCAGGGAATCTAAAGATCTCCCCTGGCCACCTACAGCCAACGACATGGAGCTGGATCCAGAAAAAGTTCTTCCACCAGATCTCACCCGGTTTCTCAGCTTAGTTATGAGCGGCAAGGAATACTCTTTGGCAAGTGAGAAGGTGAAAAGCTTGGTGTTTTCCATTGGACAAGATCTCTGCCGTGTTGTGAATGGTGGAGAATGGAAGCTTCCCAAGCATGTGCTTTTATGTGTCACTATCAGGCATTTGTTCAGAAGCAAGCAACTCACTGCCATATTGCACAGACTTGGGCATTCAGAAAGTTATGATTTTGCCCTAGAGATAGAAACAGCTCTTGCACAAGCCCTTGACGAGGTCTCAACCCATTTGACACCACAGATTGTTACAGGAGAAGGCAATTCAGTGCAAGTCTGTGCAATATGGCAGTGAGTTGCTTGCTTCTGAACAAATGCCTGATAGTGACACATAAAAGCACATGCTTTGGAAGCTTCCATTCTCCACCACTCACAACACGGCAGAGATCTTGTCCAATGGAAAACACCAAGCTTTTCACCTTCTCACTTGCCAAATAGTATTCCTTGCCGCTCATAACTAAGCTGAGAAACCGGGTGAGATCTGGTGGAAGAACTTTTTCTGGATCCAGCTCCATGTCGTTGGCTGTAGGTGGCCAGGGGAGATCTTTAGATTCCCTGAATGCTTTAAGAATTAGACAACGAAGACGTAGTGCAACATCTTGGTAATTGTCTGTACTTCAAAGAGTGTATGCTTGTGAAAGAGCATCCGAAACACTGCTCTTTGAGCTGTGTACCAATGTGACAGTAACAGCTCCACCTTTGTCTCTATTGACAATTGCGAAGCCAAGGTGTTCGTTGATTGGATCATTTTGTATACTCTTGAGAAGTTTCTCAGTTCGATAGTTGGGCATCTCAAAGTCATGATGTCTCAGTTCTTCTACATACAGCAGGCGCAGAAATGGCATTTGCAACACCTTGTTCTGTTGGACAACATGAGTTTGAATGTGCTCCAACACACAGGTGAAAGCTTTTTCATGGGCATTTAGCAAACGTTCGTCTTCAGAATCTGGGTTGTTCTGTTCTCTGCTCATCTTGTTCTGGACGTTTCTGAATGCTGTGCCGAAGTTCTTCAAACATGACTTGTGGTGCTTTGCTTCTACAGCGAATAGGTCTATGCCTTTTACTCGTCGATAAAGTGATAGATATCCCATCTTTTCGGCCTGTGACTCGATGTGTTGCCAAACATTAACTCTGTTTCTGAATGAGGAAAAGTTTATAACTGCTTCAGTTTTTTGGTGTTTGCCTTTTTTTCTTATCTTGTCACAGAAAATACACTCTGGTAGGAAGAGAGGTCCTTGAGGACGCGAGGAAGACGATCTCCGAGGAGAATGAATCCTTTGTGATGTTGATTCTTCACTTTCGTCTTCTTTCGTAACGTCTGATAGACGATGGCTATTGCGTGTAAAGCGTTGATAGCATTTGCGGTGATACCCGACATTGTTTAAATCTTCTGGAAGCATTGAGGGAATGCTGTCGCATATAGATTGCATACGTTCAGAAGAGTTATATGGTTGAGGAAGACGTCTGTCACGAATTTCTTGGAGCTGTGCAAGTCTTTCATTAGCCGTTCCTTTGATAGAACTGAGAGAAGTAAATGGCCCATGACCTTGAATTGATAATGTGTGAAGAATACACGTTTTCAAGGACTGTTTAGGGAATTTTCCAGGACCCTCACTTTGTTCACCTTTCCGTTTGGACATTACACTTCATTTACCTCTTGATAACATGGTCTGAAATAGAAACAAATATTATCTTTTTACAATCGCCAACGTGAGTGATTTGTGCTTTTGTCATAACTATTATCATTTAATAATCAATATGCCATCCCAGATGAGATAAATGGCAATAGTTAAACTTACGAATGATGCAAGTATCCTTTATGAAATAATTGACATTTTTGACAATACTATTTGAATAAGATACACATTTTAAACATAAAATCGCTAAATTAAGACGCTTATGGGGAGTTGGCATGAGACCACGACATCTGATCAATCTGAAACCCTAATTTTTGGAATCAGGACCACCGAAAACCCCTTAGTAGATGTGTCACTTGCCTGTACTAATGTTAAGTTTAATTTTTCTTGCGACACGGAAAACCCCCACGGTGGGGGTGTTCGGGGGTCCTTTAAGGGACTTTTGCCCCAAAATTCGCTTTGAGGACATAGCCTATCGAACTCAGTGGACATTTTCCTATCTAGAAACACCCATTAAAAAAATACTTAAGAAATTGAAGGCGGGGGCCCAAATCTACTAAACTACATGGTTTCTTCCCTATGATAATATGCAATAGCTGGCTCTTGGTTTGATCGAAGAAGGAGAATTTCATTGTGAAAGACAGGCCGGTTTCAGTAAAGGTTTTAAAACTACTGACAATATATTTGTTATTGATACTCCGTCAATCAGTAATCAAGTTTTGGTTAAGGTTACTGTCGCAAACCGACAATTGGATTTTGATACACTCATATTTTTTTCAATACCAAAAAGCTGAAAATACTAAGTCTTGTTGGGCCTTTAAGGTATAATCTATATTATTCAAATATGGTTTTTGTGAGGTTTGGCAACAGCAAGGTGTAGGAAATAAGAGTTATTTCCCAATTTAAAGAAAGGTTTATTGACATTGTGATAAATACATGCTAGATCAAATGCTGTTCTTCTGACATTCACTCTCAGTTTTCCTTTCATACGTTAGCAATTGTTGTTAAAACCAAATCAACCTCCATTATACATTAAGACGCACCTGAGACCAGCAAATATGTCATAGTGCGTACAGGTGAGAACTAATTAGTTGATAGCTCATAGCCATTGCCATTAATGATCATCGAAGCTACCGGAGGTGTTGTTGAACTCATTAGTTCGTAGGTCGTTAGATATATAGATGCATGATATTTATCCATGATACAAAGATGATGCACTCGTAGAAACATATAGAAATGCAGTGTATATATATATACATGTAATTTAATACGTGAATCTAGCAATATATGTGTAATTTTCACTCTCACGCCATCGTACGTCATACAAAGAAATAAATTATATCATCAGTTTGTATATCTTCAAGTAGAAAATCAATCATCATCATAATAAACACTTTCAGGTTGTTACCCAAAAGATAACCATTAGCATATTTTACATATAGCCATACTTTAGTTTGTGTAGCATAATTGCTAAAACGAATAAGGTAGGATATATCATAAAGATAATCAAGGGCTGTTAACAGTTAGGTTTATTAGGAGACTATTGATACACACTCTGTATATGTTACAGTCAATATGTCAAATCAGTCATTTGACCAAATGTCTAAATGTTTCAGGCATTTTGCCAAATGACTGTGACGGTCAGTCATTTGATAAAATGACTTATTTTCCTAGGCATTTAGCTAAATAACACCAGGCAATTTACTAAATGCCTAAATGAAAAAAAGAGATTTTTAAGGAAATGTTTTATTTCAGAACATATTAACACAATTGAAGAAGAACAGTTCACAGTCGGGATATATAGTTGTAGCACAGTTTACATGACTATTTATTACAGCAGTTGACACTCGAATGGCATCTGCTATTGCACAGGATATTGTTTTTTCTACATTTGCAGCGTCTTGTGGCACATTTCTCCCGACCTCCACAGTTACATCTCATAAAACCCTGATGTCTTGTTGTCACTCATCCATACAACTAACAGGACTTTAATGTCCCCGTTTGCGCGTTCAACAGATCCTTGACTCTTTGGATGTCTTGGTTTCCCATGAACACTAATCAAGGTCTGCCACAATTGTTTCAATTCGTTTATGACAGATGCAGTGAGCCATTGTCACTTTGTAGAACATGGGGGGCTTCGAATAAAAGGAAAATATCCATCAGTTGGTGTGCCACTTCTCTAGCACACTTTGAAGTCAGAGCCTTCAACACATATCATTCGTCAAATGCTCCTGATAAACCATTATCCACCTGACGCTACCTTGTGGAAGTGACTGCATGTCAATAAGATCAACTTGTCTACGTGACGCAAATTCCTTTATAAGGATAGGTCTAACAACTACACCTTTGGCTATTGGCCGCTTTTTCTTTTTCTGACAGTCAATGCAGAATGATTTGAAAAGTCCAATCGACTCACGTGTTACATTAACATATTTCTTTGCAAGTTCCTTCTGCATTCTGTCCCTTCCATCATGGCCAGTTGATAATAGTGTTTGGCGGATGACACATTTGTTGCTCCAATGGTGACGTAATGTAACACAGCTGAGTCACCTTGTTCCCGCTTTTTGATCAAATGTTCTATATATACCACCGCATTCAAATACTTCATATTTATTCAAAATATAATAGTCACTGCTTGTCTTCTTGTCAGTTTGCATATTCTTTAGCCTGTCAACAGTTGAATAATACTCTTCTTTTGGAATTAAAACCTCCTTCATGGCATCATACCTTTTTTCTAATTCATTTTTGAAGTTCTCTTCATGATTGATACTGCCATCCATTATTATGGTTCCTCTATAAAACGCTCCAATAAATACTGCCATACAGGGAACAGCGGGATATGCATTATATATATTGTCAGTGAAGTTGAGAAGCTCGCCAATTTAATGCTCTGTTACGCTTGCTCACAATTATTTCATCCTTTTATCAAGTGCGAAATCGTATCTTTTGGAAGTGCATGTAAAATCTTCAAATGAAGTACGTAAACAGACTGTCACCTTTCACACTTGGCAGTGTCATGGCCCTTCAACCAATGTTAGACGGTCGTTGTTCACTGACCTTTTAAGACTAATTTTAGCTGGTGCCATAAACAATGATTGTAATAATTGTTTGTAATAAAGTTGAAAAATTCTTCAATTCTTGTTTATTTTTATTTCGGATTATAGAAGTATTCCCCTGTATGTGACTAAGTATGATCCTCAGAGGACCGTATTTATAAAACCAGATGATCTATAATCCTGACGATTCTGACTTGTATGGTATATGTCATATTAGAATTGCATGCTATTCAGATAGTTGATGTATCTTTAAGGATTGTTTAACATATGTTGTGCCTCAATAGACATATAACAGCGACAAAATGGTATAAAATATATGTTGCGGGATTATTACTTCGATAGAGGCACAAAACATGTAAAAAAAATATTTAAATATTTATACGAATCTGATATCTTTGTCGTTTATTACGAGAGGTCACAGCTAATAAACGCATTAAAACATGGGTGCATCAACTTTGAGGAATGCCTAAATCTAATGTCAATGACATGTTTGTCATTAGAAACATTTGGATGCATATGTCTTATATGTCTGGAAATAGCCGGGAAGAAATTAAAAAGCCATCACGGATGTTAGTATAATAATTTCATTTTTTGGAAACTATACTTATAACGTCATTCGCCAGAGAAATCTTTTATCTACAACATGGCATATGTTAAATAATTTTCATATCACGACAATGTATTGCAATTTGGTTTCAAAGTACCACTTCGACTAGCGCGCGCTAAGGGTATCTGACGTATATAAACAGAATCCCCTTTTTTGCGTAATACGAACTACACAAACAGCAAGCGCTTCCGAAGCGTGAAGGCTCGTCTCTAGCGCAAGTCGCCATAACAACCCATATGCTGCACGTGCTTCACGTGTCTCTCTTGCAAGTTACCCTTGTCACACATTACTGAATGTGACGATTGCTTTAATAACAATGTTTCTAAATGTCCTGAGAATATACAAATTAATTCCTGTTTAATGTTCTTTTTATTGAGATAAGACTGCAAATTATGACAAGTTTTTACTCTCATTAATTATAAAATTCAAGAAAAATACCTAGTTGGGTAAAACAATTATTCCAATATCTGTAGCAAATACATAATTAAATGAAATAGTAAATAAATCACCGCCAAAAAAAAAAAATTCGATATCTTTCATTGCTCATATTTTTTGTTATTCTTTCGTGTCTTTGTTTACTGTGTGTGAGCTAGACCATAATGCTTTGCGCTTGAAAATAATAGACTGGATCTATATTTTAACTGGAAAACACTTTTACTAATTAATGCAATTTCTCGGCTTATTTTAAGTTGGAAAAATTAAGTGTATTTATTTCACGGAGATGGATTTTTGGAAATTTATTGATATTTTCATCAACATCCGTGATGGCTCTTTAATCTATTGATTCATTATGCACACTCGCATTGCTTACTGAGCAGTGAATAAAATGTGCCTTCAACGAGGATACACATAACAGCAGAATGTAACTTAACTAAACGTCAGGAATATTGTTTTCAAACTTTACGTGGAATACAAATTCAAAGAAAATTTAAATAATCACGTATCTTATTCAGTGAACTTTGGGTCAAAAGATTATTTGTTGTTAAGTATTATTCAGTGTTAAGTGTAAAAGGATGCCATTTCCATCTTAGTACAAGTGTAATTTACTTTATAACTCAACGTAATAACAAATATTACAATAAGTGTTTAATGTGAAGTTGTCATAAGAAATATGACAAACTAATGCCTTTCACATTCGGATTTACACATAGAATGTTTTCAGAAAACAACCTTTTTAATATGCTTGAATTTAACATTGTTACATTTGGGATAACACTATATCGGCTCACACATCGGGGTTCGTATTTTTCACACGATGCCCTTGGGCCAAATATCCTTTTGCGAAAACGTTCTATGTCGAGCCTCGATTACGAGGGGGGACTCCTTTTTTCATTCAAATAACGTTTACTATGTTTTACTACGTTCATTCATAGAGACCATTTCAGAGATAACGTTACTATGAGATTGGCTTGCACTAATATTGTTATCAAAAAGGGTTGTTCATTCGTTGTTCATCCGCTATGACATGACGTTATGCGAAGGACGGATAACTATCATCTCCTGTCCTCGAGCAGGAATATTTTATGTTGCGCACGCTTCCTTCGGAATGACCAGTGCAACTGGTTTCGCCATTCGGAACATCACGAATTATAGAATTGTTTTATTTTATTAGTGTTGATATGCAAAGTCGCAATATTATGCAATTAGATCCTGTGACAGAGTTGATATTACTCCACTGCTCCGTTCATATATAGGAACAACACAAATATATTTTAAAACACAATAAATCGTATGACATACAAGTTAGTAATAAATAGGATGTATAACTCGTTCCCCTTTCATATAAAGTTTATGTCCCTCGTTAAATAAGTTTGGTTTGTCTCTCGCCAAGGTTCGAGACAAAGCAACATTATTTCAATCGGGACATAAATCTGATATGAAAGTGAAAGCTCGTTAGATATCCTATAAATATGTAAGATATTTATAATGATATACATTTCATATCACCTCATCAAAAACGTTATTAATACAACATAATGCTTTCATATTTGTTATACGAAAATGCAGTTAAAACGATTAAGTCTTTTGAAAACTGTCTTCTCTTAAAACCAATATCATGTCCATAGTTGCAAGATATGCCCAATGCAGGTCAATTCATCAAGTAATCTAATTCTCCAACCAATTCTCAGAAGCCAATTAAGAATCACCCTATGGAGAAATTATATATTTTAGAATTCGTTTAATCATGTCAAAATAGCAAGTTCATGATGATTTTGTATCCAAAAGTGTAAGAAACGTTTGGGATCACCGATCGGTTTTAAGAGTTATCGGCATTAATAATAATTCACTTGGTGACACGTTGACCTTTGCATAGCTCAGTTGACCGCTATCAAAGTTCAGCAACAATGAGTGTGGCTCGTCATATAGGTGACCCGCTTCATGGCTGATGATCTGAGAGTGATTTATGAAAGTTTTTTTAAAAATAACTTTATCGGTTGTTGCATTTTGAGTTACACATGGTAGAGGTGATACAAACAGCACATGGGTTGACATAAATACCTTTTTACACATTGACCAATATTTTCAAAATATACCAAACTAACCATTAACAGTGGCATTATATTTTGTTTAGTAATAATATTTGGCAATCTCTGCTTGGACTATTCGAAACTCAGGCACATAATGTCTTACTCTGTGGTCAAATATTATATTTGTAATCAATATATGATGTGTGAAACAAGTTGTACCTGGTATAGAGATGAATGAAATGCGAGAGATGACCTTAAAGCGCTTTAATTTGCCAGCAAGGTTGCACACTCTCAGTGATTTACACCAGGGTAATACGAAGCATGTGCTTTAACCATGCCCTTCGTGGTGTGGAGTTAAGCGTAGAAGCATCCTCGTCGTTAATATGATACTGTCGTCAACAACGTATTAGCGATTTTGTTTACCTTAATGTAACTCGTACTTTCAATGAACACACTCAGAATGCTTTCAGATATAGATTATCAGCATACAGGGATGTACAACAAGTAAACGTTAATTTAAACAAGTAATTGATCTGAACATCAAAATTCAAGTACCGAATACATCTCTACAGAAACTCAAGTGTATTCATTTATCCAATTAAAGTAAACTAGTTAAAGGAAATGCAGTAGTAAACATTAAGTAAACATGAATTTTATTTTAAAATATATAAAACAAAGTATTGAGAGATATGTACGTAGTCTACAGTTATTACGAAAACGCCAATAACATTATTAACCGTTTGTTAAAGATCAAGGTGTACATCAGCATATATGGATATTGCACTCCCAAGAACGCATCATGTTTCTTAAGAGCCGAATTATTATTTTAAGATATAAATATATTATCAAAACATTGATATTGACTTATTCAACTTAGCACAAACATATATACATTACATACACACGTGTAAGCATTTGCATAGCGCCAATATCCAGCTAACCGAAGCTGCTCAAAGGCGCTTTGTTTGCCCCCGATCATTGGATGTCACTGTTAACGACGCTCTTTGTCAATCTGAGCTCCATATGCCCTTTTGCAGCTTGATAAAACATTGAAATTACAAAAGAAGAACATTGTTTCTGGATGTCAACCTCTTCATTAGGAACATTATATGCTTATTTCTTCATTGTGTTGATCATGTATGTTCTTAATAAATATGTTGCCACCCAGAAAACTTGCTTTTGTAAAATAATGGTTATGACAATAACATTACATTGTTTTCTGAAGTTAGTTATCTGTGATGTACCTTTTTGAACAATACGATTGACATTTGACATTTGACTCATCGAATTAATCAGACCTGTATTTTATCATTTGTCAATTTTCTCTGGCCTTGCTTTGATGTCTTTATTCCATTCATGTAACGGAGTAGTGAACGTCACATTCCGTTCTTTTACAATAATTAAAGAACGAGGAAAAGAACATAATTTACCAAATCAAGTGTGTGTAATTTTTAAATCTAAAGATCGAGAAAAATGTGTATATCTTATCTGAAACCGTATTTATAACATGAATAAATAGCAACGTTATTTCAAGAAGGCTATTGGTCTATAATACTTTATACGATACACTTTTCGTGCCCGAAGGGTTTGAAATATCGAAACAACAACATTCTGACATACATTTTCATTTGTACTAGTCTAAAGAAAAGTCTGACATTTGTAATATGTACATATAAAAAAAGTACGTGCCATTTAGAGAGTCTAGGCCCCCTAATCGTGTGGTAGGCTGTTTGTACCGTTATTGCTGGCGACGGTTACCGGATTCTGAAGGTGTTTGCTCGAATCCCGCTAGGGACTCGGCCCGAAAAAATATAAGAATGTGTACTATTGAAAGTAGTGTTATCCCAAATGTAACGATACTAGTTTATATATTTAAGTTCAGAATAATTATTCTGGACCCATTTTTGTCTGCTCAGGCATTATTGTAATGACAACTGGACTTCAATTGGTCAATTTTAATAGATGTCTGAACAAGCCGTAGTAACCCCCCTGTTACACTACACTGCGTTCACATGGCATTTTCACCGCGTTCTCCAAAATGGCCTTTTTCATTCAAGACGCCGTGTGTGGTTAGACCTAGTGTTGGAGTGGTAACTTTTACTACTTAGGTTATTCTGATTTTTATATTTGTTCTGGTTTCCATGGAAACGGTTTGAATTAAGTGCATATAGGGATAAGGAACCTTTTCGGATCTCAAAATCATAAGTAAAAAATAATATCAAATAGACAAGGTTTGATTGAAGTTGGAGCGGGGGACATCACAGTGCATCACATGTTTATATTTCTAGTTCATGATGATGAATAACATTCATCATGAAAATGAGTTAAAAGATTGAGTAATGATTTTATTTTGTAGAATGAAAATTCACGTCAATGTTGTTGTATTTCTACATATCAATACATCCGTCTCTGTCATGAACAAGCACATATATAATGTACATATGCTACCTACATTTGTTCTTTGAATACCTTATATTAACCTTTAACGTTTTTTTTACAACTGGTTATTACATATTTAAACTAAATATATATAAGCAACTGAAAGCAGCACTAGAGTTTGTTCCAATTTCTAAATACTTCCAAATAAGACACATTTCTGCCTATCAACGGAAACAAGTCGACTGGTGTAACCTGATTTGAGTTCTGTCTGTGTTACAGGAATATGTGCGTTTCTCCTTTGTTTCTTTTAATAAAAGACAGCGATAAATAAAGAAGGAAGTTGCAGAAAATGCGAAATATATCCTAGACTAGGAATAATATAAGTCTGTCTTGAAAAATCAGAATTATTTTTAATATAAGTATTTAATTTAATATATTTGTCGTCATGTTATTAAAATAACAAATACCAGCAAATCCATCAATGTATATACATGAATCATGTCACTTATTTATTCATTAAAATCATAGTTAGTAATCAGTAAACATGATGGCTAAGAACGAGGATGAAACGAATTTTGTTTACCATTGATAATCTGATAAAAACTTTTTTTTACGATGTTGTACTGTACAGACAAATACATTTCTTTGAAACATCCACGTCGAATACGAAATGAATGTGATTACATTCTAAACTCTCAGACAGTTAAATCATCTTTTCCTGTCAAGTGAAGCACTTATGATGACGTTACTGTCAAAACACGAACGTGTACAAATAACAAGTTGTAATTGCAGTCCAGAGTTCACCGAAGAGAAATAAATCTGACTGATAAAACATCATTCAAGCTGAGAGGTTGGTAATTGTTAGGATTAGGTTTCACATACCCACTTTGCACATGTTCATAAGATTGTAAGTTTGATTGCTTAAATGTAACGTTATATTTACAACAAATTCATTTAATACCAGATATAAGTCTGAAAGTTATTTGCTACTTGTTAGAAGAAAATATTTTGTTTTATACATTTCCCATAATGTAAACTATACGATGTAACATGTTTCCATATTCCATATACTCTGAATCGTAACTGAAAATGTATATAATACAAAATGCCACTATCACAAATATTGATCTATGAACACTCGAGATGGTGTTGCTTCCTTATGCTAGAAACTCAATTACATTGGTTCAAACAACCTTAAACATGTACTACTGTCACAAAGGTAAGACGAGTTGAGGTTTCGGATATATATATATAGAACATCATACTTGTGCATTTGGATCCATGACAGCTTCGAGTTCAATACAAACGATCCAAATGCACAAGTATGATGTTCTATATTTATTATATACCCCTTTTTATTAGCAAATTGGTAAACAATTAAAGTTGCATAAATTTCTGGGACGACGTGCTGCGTATTGATACACGGGCGGTTGCTTGACTAGCACGACTCACGATTTGATATCTTAATAATATCTTTATTTTCTCATTTGCCAGCCCAAAACAGCTGTAAGTGAAATTTTCTTCAGTGTGGTAACATCATTAAACAATCAAATTTGCTTTATTATCATTTAATTACAAAGACCTGAAAATAAGAAACAACATTCAGGCTTCCGTGCGTCGTGCTTCTTTCGAATGACGTAACCATGGTTATGACGTCACAATAGTAAACATTGTCCCTGCTTGTGCTGTTAATATTAGGCCAAATCCATGCTGATATTTTAAACAACTGAACAAATACTAGCAGTATTATCAAAACATAAATTCCGGAGATTTAATTGGGTAAACATTGAAAAGTACGGAAAATTCCGAGAAGTGCCGAAGTTTAGAGAAAGTAGAACCGTCAGCCGTGCAATACGGAATTCACCGTGCAATACGGAAATCGACCACGGGAACCGTATTGCACCCCTGTATTACTATCTTAAGTTTACATGGGTATATAATAAAAATTATACTCCCATCTTTGGATGAGTATTGACATGGCATGTTGAGGATGAAGATTAGTAAATCTGACATTCTCACCATGTAATGACCACGATGCACACATTGTCATTTTACTTTTAGAATGCTGTATCGCCAACAGGGGAATCTACATGTTATTAGGCAAGTCGTATTTCCAATGTTCTTTTACAAAACATCCTACAATACGCAATATGACGACCTGTTTGGATCTGTTTATTAATCTTCAACGACCCAGGCTTCCCCACGCTCACTGTTGTCTTATAGAGAAAACAACAGGGAGCAATAAGGAGTATTTAATCTCATAAAACAGTGATGCCCATGAAATGAAGGTCACGTTAAGAACTCTGTAGGAATATTATCCTCCTTATGGTGAACGTTTATGCGAAATATGAATATATAGAGTTATTCCATTTCGTACTTACGTACAGACGGACGGATACATTCAAAAAGTATATTCCCCGCCTTGCGTTAAAAGTGCGGCGGGGTATAATAATAGAGGTGCTCATTTATTTCCATATGTATAGAATAATATTAGAACGTATTCAATTTATACAGGTCCTCAATCCAGCATAACGTTGTGAAGATGACTCAGTGGTTAATCTTTGGTAACTGTTAATAAAAAAATAAATTAATGTTGAGGAGGGAAGCTTGCTTACAGCGGATTATCTCCAGGCTTCCAAGGGTGTTTCCTTTCCCAACAGCGAAGGTTCCATCGAGCCAGCTGATCCAGAAGGGGCGAAACTCTGTGCAGGACAATATATGGTGTTCGAGTTTAGCAGCTACTGTGCCGCCGGCGGGTTTTCTTACATCAAATTTTTAGTTATCATATGATCCGGTTGAGACGAAATAAAAGTTTCATAGAGACACCTGATGAACATTACATGAAGCAAAATACAGTTTGCGTATGATGTGCTGAATAATTGGAACACAACACTTGAAGTATTTCCACTGACTTCTTTAAAGGTTTCATTTTGAAGATCCCGAAAGATGTCTCTATCCTTACTTTTCATATCCAGTCTGTTACATGGACCTGCATCGAAGAACGAGACAGATGTGCAGTTGAACCATGACCTGATGTAATTTGAAACACCAAACTACCGAAACAGGCATAGAATACGATGTTTTGCAATACATTTTGCATTTTGCAAAATAGCGTGACAATAATATATTTACCAATATGTTTTCAATTAATTTTAAGCATTTTGACGCTGGTTTCAGTGATTTAATTTAAGTATCTTTAAAAGTTATAAACGAGCTTTGACACACCAGTATAGTTTAAGGATAGCACACAAATAGTTCTCTAATGTTAACTCCAAGGGTCACTGGACAATATGTCAATATAATAATACGATATTACTGTATAGTTTAAAAATTGTACACCAATAGTTCAGATATCTAATGTTAACTCAAAGGGTTACTGGCCAATGTGACATTATGATAATGACATATTATTGTATAGTTTAAGGATAGCACACCAATAGTTCAGATCTCTAATGTTAACTCCAAGGGTTACTGGACAATGTATCAATATAATAATGAGATATTACTGTATAGTTTAAAGCACACAAACAGTTCTCTAATGTTAAATCCAAGGGTTACTGGACAATGTATCAATATAATAATGAGATATTACTGTATAGTTTAAAGCACACAAACAGTTCTCTAATGTTAACTCCAAGGGTTACTGGACAATGTATCACTATAATAATGAGATATTACTGTATAGTTTAAAGCACACAAACAGTTCTCTAATGTTAACTCCAAGGGTTACTGGACAATGTATCAATATAATAATGAGATATTACTGTATAGTTTAAAGCACACAAACAGTTCTCTAATGTTAACTCCAAGGGTTACTGGACAATGTGTCAATATAATAATGAGATATTACTGTATAGTTTAAAGCACACAAACAGTTCTCTAATGTTAACTCCAAGGGTTACTGGACAATGTATCAATATAATAATGAGATATTACTGTATAGTTTAAAGCACACAAACAGTTCTCTAATGTTAACTCCAAGGGTTACTGGACAATGTATCACTATAATAATGAGATATTACTGTATAGTTTAAAGCACACAAACAGTTCTCTAATGTTAACTCCAAGGGTTACTGGACAATGTATCACTATAATAATGAGATATTACTGTAAAGTTAAAGCACATAAACAGTTCCCTTATGTTAACTTCAAGGGTTACTGGACAATGTATCAATATAATAATGAGATATTACTGTATAGTTTAAAGCACACAAACAGTTCTCTAATGTTAACTCCAAGGGTTACTGGACAATGTGTCAATATAATAATGAGATATTACTGTATAGTTTAAAGCACACAAACAGTTCTCTAATGTTAACTCCAAGGGTTACTGGACAATGTATCAATATAATAATGAGATATTACTGTATAGTTTAAAGCACACAAACAGTTCTCTAATGTTAACTCCAAGGGTTACTGGACAATGTATCACTATAATAATGAGATATTACTGTATAGTTTAAAGCACACAAACAGTTCTCTAATGTTAACTCCAAGGGTTACTGGACAATGTATCAATATAATAATGAGATATTACTGTATAGTTTAAAGCACACAAACAGTTCTCTAATGTTAACTCCAAGGGTTACTGGACAATGTGTCAATATAATAATGAGATATTACTGTAAAGTTTAAAGCACACAAACAGTTCTCTAATGTTAACTCCAAGGGTTACTGGAAAATGTATCAATATAATAATGAGATATTACTGTATAGTTTAAAGCACACAAACAGTTCTCTAATGTTAACTCCAAGGGTTACTGGACAATGTATCAATATAATAATGAGATATTACTGTATAGTTTAAAGCACACAAACAGTTCCCTTATGTTAACTCCAAGGGTTACTGGACAATGTATCACTATAATAATGAGATATTACTGTATAGTTTAAAGCACACAAACAGTTCTCTAATGTTAACTCCAAGGGTTACTGGAAAATGTATCAATATAATAATGAGATATTACTGTATAGTTTAAAGCACACAAACAGTTCTCTAATGTTAACTCCAAGGGTTACTGGACAATGTATCAATATAATAATGAGATATTACTGTATAGTTTAAAGCACACAAACAGTTCCCTTATGTTAACTTCAAGGGTTACTGGAAAATGTATCAATATAATAATGAGATATTACTATATAGTTTAAAGCACACAAACAGTTCTCTAATGTTAACTCCAAGGGTTACTGGACAATGTGTCAATATAATAATGAGATATTACTGTAAAGTTTAAAGCACACAAACAGTTCTCTAATGTTAACTCCAAGGGTTACTGGAAAATGTATCAATATAATAATGAGATATTACTGTATAGTTTAAAGCACACAAACAGTTCTCTAATGTTAACTCCAAGGGTTACTGGACAATGTATCAATATAATAATGAGATATTACTGTATAGTTTAAAGCACACAAACAGTTCCCTTATGTTAACTCCAAGGGTTACTGGACAATGTATCACTATAATAATGAGATATTACTGTATAGTTTAAAGCACACAAACAGTTCTCTAATGTTAACTCCAAGGGTTACTGGAAAATGTATCAATATAATAATGAGATATTACTGTATAGTTTAAAGCACACAAACAGTTCTCTAATGTTAACTCCAAGGGTTACTGGACAATGTATCAATATAATAATGAGATATTACTGTATAGTTTAAAGCACACAAACAGTTCCCTTTTGTTAACTCCAAGGGTTACTGGACAATGTATCAATATAATAATGAGATATTACTGTATAGTTTAAAGCACACAAACAGTTCCCTTATGTTAACTCCAAGGGTTACTGGACAATGTATCAATATAATAATGAGATATTACTGTATAGTTTAAAGCACACAAACAGTTCCCTTATGTTAACTTCAAGGGTTACTGGACAATGTATCAATATAATAATGAGATATTACTGTATAGTTTAAAGCACACAAACAGTTCCCTTATGTTAACTCCAAGGGTTACTGGACAATGTATCAATATAATAATGAGATATTACTGTATAGTTTAAAGCACACAAACAGTTCTCTAATGTTAACTCCAAGGGTTACTGGACAATGTATCAATATAATAATGAGATATTACTGTATAGTTTAAAGCACACAAACAGTTCTCTAATGTTAACTCCAAGGGTTACTGGAAAATGTATCAATATAATAATGAGATATTACTGTATAGTTTAAAGCACACAAACAGTTCTCTAATGTTAACTCCAAGGGTTACTGGAAAATGTATCAATATAATAATGAGATATTACTGTAAAGTTTAAAAGCACATAAACAGTTCCCTTATGTTAACTTCAAGGGTTACTGGACAATGTATCAATATAATAATGAGATATTACTGTATAGTTTAAAGCACACAAACAGTTCCCTTATGTTAACTCCAAGGGTTACTGGACAATGTATCAATATAATAATGAGATATTACTATATAGTTTAAAGCACACAAACAGTTCTCTAATGTTAACTTCAAGGGTTACTGGACAATGTATCAATATAATAATGAGATATTACTGTATAGTTTAAAGCACACAAACAGTTCCCTTATGTTAATTTCAAGGGTTACTGGACAATGTATCAATATAATAATGAGATATTACTGTATAGTTTAAAGCACACAAACAGTTCTCTAATGTTAACTCCAAGGGTTACTGGACAATGTATCAATATAATAATGAGATATTACTGTATAGTTTAAAGCACACAAACAGTTCCCTTATGTTAACTCCAAGGGTTACTGGACAATGTATCAATATAATAATGAGATATTACTGTATAGTTTAAAGCACACAAACAGTTCTCTAATGTTAACTCCAAGGGTTACTGGACAATGTATCAATATAATAATGAGATATTACTGTATAGTTTAAAGCACACAAACAGTTCCCTTATGTTAACTTCAAGGGTTACTGGACAATGTATCAATATAATAATGAGATATTACTGTATAGTTTAAAGCACACAAACAGTTCTCTAATGTTAACTCCCAAGGGTTACTGGAAAATGTATCAATATAATAATGAGATATTACTGTATAGTTTAAAGCACACAAACAGTTCTCTAATGTTAACTCCAAGGGTTACTGGACAATGTATCAATATAATAATGAGACATTACTGTATAGTTTAAATCACACAAACAGTTCTCTAATGTTAACTCCAAGGGTTACTGGACAATGTATCAATATAATAATGAGATATTACTGTATAGTTTAAAGCACACAAACAGTTCCCTTATGTTAACTCCAAGGGTTACTGGACAATGTATCAATATAATAATGAGATATTACTGTATAGTTTAAAGCACACAAACAGTTCCCTTATGTTAACTTCAAGGGTTACTGGACAATGTATCAATATAATAATGAGATATTACTGTATAGTTTAAAGCACACAAACAGTTCCCTTATGTTAATTTCAAGGGTTACTGGACAATGTATCAATATAATAATGAGATATTACTGTATAGTTTAAAGCACACAAACAGTTCCCTTATGTTAACTCCAAGGGTTACTGGACAATGTATCAATATAATAATGATATATTACTGTATAGTTTAAAGCACACAAACAGTTCCCTTATGTTAACTTCAAGGGTTACTGGACAATGTATCAATATAATAATGAGATATTACTGTATAGTTTAAAGCACACAAACAGTTCCCTTATGTTAACTTCAAGGGTTACTGGACAATGTATCAATATAATAATGAGATATTACTGTATAGTTTAAAGCACACAAACAGTTCCCTTATGTTAACTCCAAGGGTTACTGGACAATGTATCAATATAATAATGAGATATTACTGTATAGTTTAAATCACACAAACAGTTCTCTAATGTTAACTCCAAGGGTTACTGGACAATGTATCAATATAATAATGAGATATTACTGTATAGTTTAAAGCACACAAACAGTTCCCTTATGTTAACTTCAAGGGTTACTGGACAATGTATCAATATAATAATGAGATATTACTGTATAGTTTAAAGCACACAAACAGTTCCCTTATGTTAACTCCCAAGGGTTACTGGACAATGTATCAATATAATAATGAGATATTACTGTATAGTTTAAAGCACACAAACAGTTCCCTTATGTTAACTTCAAGGGTTACTGGAAAATGTATCAATATAATAATGAGATATTACTGTATAGTTTAAAGCACACAAACAGTTCCCTTATGTTAACTTCAAGGGTTACTGGACAATGTATCAATATAATAATGAGATATTACTGTATAGTTTAAAGCACACAAACAGTTTCCTTATGTTAACTCCCAAGGGTTACTGGACAATGTATCAATATAATAATGAGATATTACTGTATAGTTTAAAGCACACAAACAGTTCTCTAATGTTAACTCCCAAGGGTTACTGGAAAATGTATCAATATAATAATGAGATATTACTGTATAGTTTAAAGCACACAAACAGTTCCCTTATGTTAACTTCAAGGGTTACTGGAAAATGTATCAATATAATAATGAGATATTACTGTATAGTTTAAAGCACACAAACAGTTCTCTAATGTTAACTCCAAGGGTTACTGGACAATGTATCAATATAATAATGAGATATTACTGTATAGTTTAAAGCACACAAACAGTTCTCTAATGTTAACTCCAAGGGTTACTGGACAATGTATCAATATAATAATGAGATATTACTGTATAGTTTAAAGCACACAAACAGTTCCCTTATGTTAACTCCCAAGGGTTACTGGACAATGTATCAATATAATAATGAGATATTACTGTATAGTTTAAAGCACACAAACAGTTCCCTTATGTTAACTTCAAGGGTTACTGGAAAATGTATCAATATAATAATGAGATATTACTGTATAGTTTAAAGCACACAAACAGTTCTCTAATGTTAACTCCAAGGGTTACTGGACAATGTATCAATATAATAATGAGATATTACTGTATAGTTTAAAGCACACAAACAGTTCTCTAATGTTAACTCCAAGGGTTACTGGACAATGTATCAATATAATAATGAGATATTACTGTATAGTTTAAAGCACACAAACAGTTCTCTAATGTTAACTCCAAGGGTTACTGGACAATGTATCAATATAATAATGAGATATTACTGTATAGTTTAAAGCACACAAACAGTTCCCTTATGTTAACTTCAAGGGTTACTGGACAATGTATCAATATAATAATGAGATATTACTGTATAGTTTAAAGCACACAAACAGTTCCCTTATGTTAACTTCAAGGGTTACTGGACAATGTATCAATATAATAATGAGATATTACTGTATAGTTTAAAGCACACAAACAGTTCCCTTATGTTAACTCCAAGGGTTACTGGACAATGTATCAATATAATAATGAGATACTACTGTATAGTTTAAAGCACACAAACAGTTCCCTTTTGTTAACTCCAAGGGTTACTGGACAATGTATCAATATAATAATGAGATATTACTGTATAGTTTAAAGCACACAAACAGTTCCCTTATGTTAACTTCAAGGGTTACTGGACAATGTATCAATATAATAATGAGATATTACTGTATAGTTTAAAGCACACAAACAGTTCCCTTATGTTAACTTCAAGGGTTACTGGAAAATGTATCAATATAATAATGAGATATTACTGTATAGTTTAAAGCACACAAACAGTTCTCTAATGTTAACTCCAAGGGTTACTGGACAATGTGTCAATATAATAATGAGATATTACTGTATAGTTTAAAGCACACAAACAGTTCTCTAATGTTAACTCCAAGGGTTACTGGACAATGTATCAATATAATAATGAGATATTACTGTATAGTTTAAAGCACACAAACAGTTCTCTAATGTTAACTCCAAGGGTTACTGGACAATGTATCCATATAATGATGAGATATTACTGTATAGTTTAAGGATAGCACACAAATAGTTCTCTAATGTTAACTAGAAAGGTTACTTCGTAACTAACGCCTTTTGATTTTTGCCAAACCTAATGCTAATTTGTAGAAACTAATGTAATGAACAATGAACGATCGAACTGTGTTACAACATTGGAATGTTTATATGTTGTTCATACACACGGTGGAATATAACCAGTGCCGTATACTTTGGTAGTAATCTACGTTTTGTACAAGTTAATGTGACGTCATTGAAATCGGCAATGCATAATTTGGGAAATATATTTGGTCTCATTCGGGCTATACAGACATTCAACAACAACTCTAAAATGTATGTAACAGAGACAGCCAGGCGGAACTAATTATTTCCATCTAGTCAAGCTTGTTCATTAATGGTATAACTGAGTTGGTTGGAATTGATCAGTAGTTAGACTGCCTAACCTTTCATTCTGAATTAACAGAGAATGGAATAAAATCAATATAACAGTGTAAACATATAACACAACATTATTTGAAATCCACCTGCCAAGATGAAATATCAGGCGATCGTTACATAAAAGAACCTTACAGTAATATTAACCTTTAGTGCCATCTGTCAAAATTGCAGTACCTTAGTGACTTATGATTACCATAGAGTTTCGTGCAAGGGGTGGGGATCTAAGTTATGTAATAGATGTCTTTCATGTACACGATATTGTGATGTGTCAATTACGACATCCCCGTGGGGTGCCCGGGTTAGAATAGGCCCTCAGTTCCTCCTGCTTGTCGTAAGAGGCGACTAAAAGGGGGCAGTCTGTTTGCCGTGGACTGCGACCTGTACGGGTGGAGGAAGGATGCCTGGTGGTTGAGGCTTGTGTGTAGCAGAATGCTACCACTGACCAATACACTGCTTCGGCCCCGACTTCATCTAGACAGGTGGCCAGATTGGTCCGGTCTTTTCAATCGGCTGGTCATGCCAAGCACTTGGTTGCGCACATCTTTGCTATCCTTCTTCTTACTCTGCTACCACTCTTTACAATTAGTTTCTTTACTTTCTTGGTGCTCTCTTGCATACCTTCACCACCTTTCAACAATGCTTTCCTTCCTGATGTACTATCCCTACTCTCTGCACTCTTTCTTAGTGCAATCTTGCACACATTCATCAACTTTACTCAGCTTCCAAGATAGCGGTGGCCAATGGGCCAATCCAGTGAAACATTGGCAACGTTTTAGTGGAGTATATCATCCTGGTATCCCCGGTGCAGTCAGCAGGAGATCCGCTGACATACAGCATTGCCCTTGTTGGTGCTCCGTGGTGGGTGGGGATCCAGGTTGATGAATATTTACAAACCCAACATGCCCCGTTCATACAAACACAAGCGCAATCTTTCAACAGATGATTGTCCCTCTTCTGACGAAGAGGCAACAACATCAAAATCAAATAAACATTCAAAATCATCTTTCTCAAATCCCTCAAACTCACCTTCAACTAATACAAATTCAAGCACTTTTCCTCGGTTTTTGGTCATATCATCAACTGATGATAAACCTCTACGGCTTAATCCTTTTGCCACCGCCAAGACCATTCAGGGTCTTGCTGGTGATGTGAAAGATGTCAAGAAGATCAGGAATGGGTTCCTGCTTGTGGAAGTTAAATCTAAACAGCAGGCAACATCACTTCTTACCTTGAAGAAAATTATTGATAAACCTGTTGAGGTTTCTCCACACAAATCTTTAAACAGCAGCAAAGCCATCATCCGGGACAAGGATCGATGTCTAGAGGATTCATCTGAACAAGAGCTCCTTGACAACCTCAGGAACCAGGCAGTGACTGCAGTAAAGCGGTTCACTATCAAGCGAGAAGACAATATCATCAAGACCCACACCTATCTCAACTCCACAAGCTCCAAAAACAGTATATGCAGGGTATTACAAACTCCCCACAGAACTGTATATCCCTAACCCACTCCGTTGCTACCGGTGCCAGAAGTTTGGCCATGGAAGCAACTCCTGCAAAGCGGATGAGCGTGTTTGTCCTCAGTGTGGCAAACTCGAGGATGAAAGCCATCCAGACAAATGCAAGGAGTTGCCTAAATGCGCCAACTGTGCTGGCGAACACTTGGCTTCCTCTAAGGAATGCCCACGGTGGCAACAGGAATCTCAAATCCTTAAACTTAAATTCACTCAAAATATCTCCTTTCCCGAAGCCAAACGCCTGGTTCTTGGGGGTCCTAAACCCTCATACTCCACGATAGTATCTTCAGCAAGTGTCACTAAACGCTCTGTATCAACTCAGACAGACATTGAGTGGGTCAGTGATCCACAGACTCAAAAAACATTCCGCTCTTCAACATCCTCCACCATAGGGACCATGAAATTCCCTCTTCTATCACTTTCTTATCCCATCAAGTCAGCTTCTGAAACCAAAAACCTAAAAGCAAACAAAAACTCAAACCAGAAACCAAACCCAAAAACTGGAAACAAAACAAAAACAAAAACATCTGACCGCACACCCAAAGGCCAAAGGAATGTGGTTGAGATCCACAACAAGTTTGGGTCTCTTGACCTTGGGTCTGATGAAGTCCTTATGGACGCTTCAGACACAACACCTCATAACTCGCCCAAGAAGGGGCTGAAGGGGCTGAAGGGTCGGTCCTCAGATGGACGCCTCTCTCCAATTAAACTTCCAACATGAAGCTTTTAATATTTTATTATTTTATCCTCGCATTTATGGCGATTCTCCAGTGGAATTGTCGAGGCTTTAAGGTCAATTTTAATGAATTGGGCTTGATAGCCCAAAAGTACAATCCTCAAGCTATTTGCCTTCAAGAAACTCATCTTAAAGAATCTGATAAAGTTGCAATGAGACCATTCACTTTTTATAATTCTTTCTCCCCTTCTGCTGATAGGGCTAAGGGGGGTGCATCAATTTTAGTACGTGATGGAATTATCCACAGAGAAATTCCATTAAAAACACAATTACAAGCTGTAGCTGTCAGCTTATCATTATTTAAAACTTTAACTCTTTGTTCTTTATATATTCCACCATCTCAAGATCTTACTATAAAAGATCTTGATCAACTTGTTACCCAATTACCTAAACCTTTTATTATCATGGGTGACTTCAACGGTCACAATCCCCTCTGGGGTAGTAATACCCTAGACTCAAGGGGCAAAATACTTGAAAGTTTCCTCACCCAAAATGATTTATGTCTATTCAATGATGGTTCAAACACATATCTACATCCTGCTACAGGATCATATACAGCTATAGATTTATCAGTAACTGATGCATCCCTTTTACATGACTTTTCATGGTCAGTCCATGAGGATACATGTGGAAGTGACCACTTCCCCATTGTATTAGAACCCTCATCACCTGTTCCCGAGGAACACAATCCTCGTTGGAAATTTTCCAAGGCGGATTGGGGTACATTTTCTGCCCTATGCCGTGATCGTATTATATTTGATGAAATAGTTAATGCAACTGATCCTTTTGAGGCCTTTTCTAAAGGTCTCATTGATATAGCAACTGAAACTATCCCTAAAACCTCGGCAAATCCACGCATTCACAAGCCATGGTTTAATGAAACCTGCGATACTGCCATTAAGGCACGTAAAAAAGCTGAACGCAAGCTCAGTAAACGACCTACAAGAATTAACTTAGATAATTGTCGCAAGGCTCGAGCTAAAGCTCGACGCACAGTCAACCAACAAAAACGCGAATCTTGGAGAGGCTATGTCTCTAAGATAAATTCCAGAACACCTATAAGCAAAGTCTGGAATATGATAAGTAGAATTAAAGGCAAAGGTTCCAAATCTACAATAAAACATCTTAAGGTCAATGATGACCTTCTTACATCAAAATCTGACATTGCCAATAAGTTGGCTGAAACAATCTCTAAAAATTCTTCATCTGCAAATTATGTCCCTGCTTTCCAAAAGTACCAAAAGGTACAGGAAAAACGACCACTTAATTTCAAATCTGACAATGGAGAAGATTATAATGAACACTTCTCCTTGTCAGAGCTCAAAACTGCACTTTCTAAAGCTCATGATACAGCAACCGGCCCTGATGAAATCCATTATCAACTTTTAAAACATTTACCGGAACCTTGCCTTGAGGTTCTACTTCATGTATTTAATCATATATGGGAAACAGGTGAATTTCCATCTTGTTGGCACAATGCTACTATTGTGCCTATCCCAAAACCTGGGAAGGATCATACAGACCCTTCCAACTACCGTCCTATAGCCTTAACAAGTTGTGTATGTAAAACTATGGAACGGATGATCAATGATCGTCTAGTTTGGTACTTGGAAACTAATAAATTACTTACTGATATTCAATGTGGTTTCCGCAAACAACGCAGTACCACTGA
This sequence comes from Gibbula magus, assembly GCA_936450465.1. Lineage (NCBI taxonomy): Eukaryota > Metazoa > Mollusca > Gastropoda > Trochida > Trochidae > Gibbula > Gibbula magus. The sequence continues at coordinate 65,947,104 of OW388300.1, read as the reverse complement.
TCATCTTGTTCGTTTAGAATCATTTATTCGTGATGCATTTATAAATAAACAACATGCTGTGTCTATCTTTTTCGATTTAGAAAAAGCTTACGACACTACATGGAAGCATGGCATCCTAAAAGATTTATTTGAATTTGGCTTGCGAGGTCGTATGCCTCATTTTATATCTAATTTTTTACATGACCGCCAATTTAAAGTGCGCGTCGGTTCTACCCTTTCTGATTTCTTTGATCAAGAAATGGGTGTCCCACAAGGTAGCATTTTATCTGTCACATTATTTAGCATTAAAATCAACAGTTTGGCTAAAGTCTTAAATGACCATACAGATGGTTCACTTTTTGTGGACATTTTGGAGTTTCCTGCAGAGGCAAAAATATGCCATCAATTGAACGCCAATTACAGCTCTGCCTCAATAAAATACACAAATGGTCGTTGGAAAACGGCTTCAAATTTTCCAAAGCTAAAACATATTGTGTGCATTTTTGCAATATGCGCAAAATGCACAAAGATCCAGAACTTTTTCTGGATAAAATTCCAATCAAAGTCGTTCCTGAGGCCAAGTTTCTTGGTCTTTCTTTTGACAGCAAATTATCATTTATCCCTCATATTAAACACCTAAAAGCTAAATGCTTAAAGGCATTAGACCTTTTAAAGGTCGTTTCAAATAATAAATGGGGTGGAGATGAAGAAACTCTTCTTCATCTCTATCGATCACTCATCCGCTCCAAACTGGATTATGGATCCATAATATATGGATCTGCCCGCCCCTCATATATCAAAATGCTAGATACAATCCACCATCAGGGTCTCAGGCTTTGTATTGGGGCCTTCAGAACTTCACCAGTTGAAAGCCTTTACGTTGAAGCTGATGAGCCATCTCTTGAAGATCGGCGCATCAAGCTAGCACTTCAATATATAACCAAATTAAAATCAAACCCTTCAAATCCTGCATACAACTGCGTATTCAATCCTGAATACCAGCAGTTGTATAACTCAAAACCTAAAGCAATTCCACCACTCGGTATCAGACTTCAACAACATGTTGAAGATTGTGATATTGACCTAACAACAATAGCAGAGCACGGCCTGCTTGCCACTCCGCCATGGCAGCTGGTGAGGCCCCGTGTAAACCTCTCTCTATCTACTCATAAAAAATCAAATACAGACCAATTAATATTTCGACAGGCATTTTTTGAACTTCGTAATTTTTTCGCAGATTATAAACCAATTTACACTGACGGTTCTAAAGATGGACCCACAGTTGCAGCAGCAACTGTGACTCCTTCAACAACATATGCTTCAAGGCTGCATGATGGCAGCAGCATCTTTACTGCAGAAGCTAAGGCCATTCTTAAGGCCGTCCATCACATTAAAAACTCAACCCCTAATAATTACATTATTTTTTCCGATTCACTTTCTTGCCTACAAGCAATTAAAAACTGTAAGAGTGATCATCCAATTATCAGGGATATTTTATTACTTCATAATTCTTGTCTCCAATGTGACATCGTCTTCTGCTGGCTTCCTAGCCATATGGGTATAAGAGGTAACAACAAAGCTGACTCAGCTGCTAAATCAGCATTAAACCTCAAACATATTTCTCCTACCAAAGTTCCATATACGGATTCTAAACCTGCTATTAAATCTTACATTAAACAACGTTGGAATTCCCAATGGGACCAACAACATCATAACAAACTTCACACTATTCAACCTCATTTAGGTTACAAATCTCTATCCTCTTTTACCCGGCAGGAAGCTTGTGTCCTACGACGATGTCGTATTGGACACTCTCATCTTACACACTCATATCTTTTAAAGGGGGAAGATCCCCCGGTATGTATACCCTGTCAGTGCCCTCTCACAATCAAACACATTCTCTGTGAGTGTTGGGACACTGCACATATCAGGGAAAATTTTTATCCTTCTATTTCAATCAATCAAGTTTTTACTCATTTCGGTGAGCATCGTGTTTTAGATTTTTTGAAGGCTATACACCTTATTGACAAATTGTAAATTTTAACTTTTCATTATCAGCTTTTATTCAACTTCTGATAATACGCTGATGTTTTTACGGCCTTCGTGCCGTGTTCTGTTTTTCAATAGCAATTTTCTTTTTTAAATTAGGCTAATAAATTAAATATCTCGCCGCTAATGGCTGCAATACTGCCGAAGCGGCGTTAAACAATAACTCACTCACTCACTCAATTACGACAAAATTTCCTAATTGAAATTCTTCAGATAGCCAGTCCGATATATATTCATGCGGTCGCCATTCTTTGCTTTAAGCTATATTGTGATTTTAATCATTCGTATCAACATAAATGTTAACCAAGTAAAATATTTTCCTGTGGTGTTTGAGGCTTGAAAGGAGAATAATGTAATAAATCATTCTTATGATGAAGATGAAATGTGATTTTTTGGATAACATTTATTTGCTAGGTGAGAATGTGGTAGTATGGGAAAAATGTGGTAGATTGAACTTTGTTCTTCAGAATTGAGTGTTAAAGCAGTAATGTTCAAATACAAATACCATTATATTCAAAGTTTGTAAACATGAGAATATGAAATCTGAATTTCTTAACCATTTCTGGAGCCTTATTATTTCAAATATTTCCATTAAATATAATTTTGCCTCGTTCAGTCATGTGAAAAATCGCAAGGTTTGACCTTTATTTCATGCCAATATACCACTTTAGGTCTTATTACTCTTTTGCATCGTTGATAATTTCACAGATTTTTTACATATTAGATATAAAATTGTAGAACAGTTTCTTCATTTTGATTAAAAGAAAAGTATATCCCGGCATAATGTTGCTTAGTTTAATTGGTTTCTTAATTTAAACTTTCAAGTCATTCAGCAAGGCGTACACTTTCTGACAAGGGAGCTTTGGAAATAAACTATATGAGCAATTGGAAATGCATTTAATCTGAGAATCAATAGTACTTCAGCAATTTAGGTTTAATTCATTGGAACCTCACGCGGGGTGAACCAGTGTCACATCAAATCAATACCTTACACTTCTATTAATGTAATTGAATTGCTTTCATGGGGCTAAATAAACATTTCACAAAATTCTCATCGATGGGATGCTTTAAATTAGATACGATGAACTAAGTAGATTAATCTTTCTTTAGTTCTGAAACCTGTAACTGTCAGTGGTTAACGTCTTACTCCACTTTGATCAATTAAGCATCATTTGTATTGATTAAATCAGTATTTATTGTCCACAATCTGAGCAACAACTTGGCCATTATAGGTAAACCAGAGTCAATATAGGGCAAATTTTGCTTTTCAGGACATTATCATTTGCAGAAGCCAAATGTTTTTATTTAAGTGCCCCATTATAGGTAAAATGAATTGGATTTGTTCCGTTGTACTCGAATTCTTCTGCAACTGTGAATTACAGCTGTACATGAACAAAACAGCGAAACCCGCACAGTGTTACCGGCGAGAAGTATTATGACATCACAAGTGACGCATAACGTCATAGTCGCGCTCGCTTTACGGCAGAGAACGATATTGATTATGTTAGTACATTTTTTAGAGTATTAAATTCCGATTTCTTGTTTAAAACAGTTTAAAATCAGTGCCGCTGTATTGTCACATTTTGTTTATGATATAATCATGCAAAATAACGTGTCCTCCTTGAAAGACATAGATGGACACGTTTTAAAATGTTTGAGTCGATATGCTCATTCGGTCGCCATATTTGTTCAACAGGTGAATTTAAAGTGACGTAACTTAGAAACGAAGTTATAATGTCCCGTCGCCAGCATTGAGTGGGCCAATAAAATATGCCTCCGTCCACTAATAACTGATAACACAAGAGCGGTTTCATAATAATTCCATCCATGTGTTATACTTGGTTGGTAGGAGTCTGTTAACAAATGGCCAAAGACACCAGTTGCGTGAAAGTAAAATACCAAACTCTTCAAATAACACACACATTCCCACAAATATTTAAACAATAACTAAATAAAAGGACCATGATATCCATCAAACAGCATGACTGTTATTCTTGTTGTAAATACCTTAGTTTGAAATATAAAATTGAAGAGCAATTATCCAAGGGCCATAACTCTCAGCTATTCTTTCCTGATCATGCCATTGATTGACATAAAAATATATTTCAGAAACATGATAGTAAACTTTTGGAGTAGAGGATTTCACAAGACAGGTACCATCAATCTGAAATGAAACGCCGATCACGAGTGTTCAACTAAACATGTGTAAAGGTTCAGACAGAATGATTATAGCAAGCATATACCCCTTTTGATATAACTCTCTTCGGCTTCCCCAAGGGGACTTAAGTTATGAGAAGAAAAGCATCAGTTTTATTGGAAAATGCTCAACGAGCTTACATTAAGTACTGTTTTATAAGTTAAAGAGTTAGCATCAAACTACAGTAACGAGGGTATAAGTGCAGTGGTATAAAACAAGTTAATAATTGCTGTATACATATTTTTTTACGACCAAGTACTAATAATGTTTAACAGCGTCCTCTCCACGTAACCCACATGCTCTCTCCAGGATTGTGTGCTTTCACTTATGCTTTTTAATGCTCTAACAAAACCATTGTGTCAGTACTACATCAATTTGTGATCAGTGAAATTTGCCTGCTTTTTCAACAAAAACCCATTGTCGGGAATGCACATAATGGTGCAAGGATAACCTCTTTTAACTAAATCGGAAGAAGACGCCAGAACTTTTCAAACCTTAGTCAACTCTAATGGTCAAACATGTTGATACCTCCGCGCACCCTAGGATAACCATTGTTATCAAGCTGACCTTTACTCAAAATACCAGTCAACAAATGTCAGCCTCGCTCCACATTCATCCCACGTTTATGTCTTTGATTATATACCAGTTGTGAATCAATTTTAACAGTGTCTTTCCGATGCTGGAATGGACCTTTGACGTTGGAAAATAGGAACAACCATAAGTTAATAACATTTTAATCTGAAGTGCATTGTTTTGAAATCGAAATAAATTAATTGATATTCATCTTAGAAAAGTCGCTACAGTAGAGTGAAAAAAATGAGCGTCGTTTTCGTTCATCAGTAAAAAGTAAAAAGAAGTGGAACCAGCCAGAACTATTATCGATTGCCAAGTTGTTGTTAGATCCATCTGGGTAATGTGGAGTGTCTTTATATCAATAACTGCCACATTTTGTTTGAAAATTAATTTAGCTCACACACATAGATTGTACTTTAGCATTCCTTTGGGAATGACAAATACTTGGTGATGACTTGACGCCCTTTTCAGAGTTATCTCTGAGTATGATATCGCGAATACCATTGAATACGCCATTCTTTAATCACCTTTGGTCAAATCATTAATTGTGAAAAGTAAAATAAAATTATGTTCTCTTTAAAAGAAAAATATAAAATTTAAAATTAAAAACAGTGACAGAACTTCGAAGAGTGTCATATAAAGGCCTGATTTTTGTTGGTTTCACGATGTCTATTATGAAGTATGACAGGATGGGATTTGTTAATTTGTTTGAAAATTTGACATGTGTATTCAGATAAGCTTTAATTAAATTAACTATACCTGCATACTCTAAAATGTTTTTCGAAATTTTACACTTACTCAACGACATTTGGGTGATTGTGTAGTTGTATTATGAATTATCTTGTCTTGTTTGTGTCACCATATAAAGTGAAAGCATAAAACTTGTATGTGAAATTTGAATGCAAAGATCTACAACAAAGAATTATTACTGAATTTTTTCTGTAAATATCAGTTAACTGAAATGTGTATATTTACAAGTATGTAAATAATGCAAATAATACAAAGAAAGTTCAGTTACGTTATGATAATCATACAAGAGAACGTTATTTCCGGAATAGTTAATCAATCCTAAAATAAGTCGATGATATCAGAGGATTGGGTTATTTTAGTACTGACTAGTATAATGAAAATGTATGTGAGTATGTTGAGGTATCATTTTTACAAACCCATTGGCAAGACACCTCCATTGATATAATGTACTCTAGGCGACTGGCCTCCTGAGAAAAACTTTTCATTTTTTTTTACACAAACCATAAATATGTTCATCTCCCCGATTGGCTGAATCAAAGATATGTCTTTTGTACTTGTTTTCATAGATGTTCATATATCAAACAAAATACATTTGATTTGATAATATTATGTTGTTTACCTCGTTTTGTATTATTGTTAAAGAACGCAGTTTGACGTTAAATATTATTTGGAATAAATAGAATAGATGACATCAAAGCAACGCTAGAGCTAGATGACAAATGAAAAGATGCAGGTCTATTTAATTAGATAAGTCAATCCTCAATGTCAATCAATTCAATGTTTTTTCGGTACGTGTGGCCTCCGGCCCATATACAGGCAACAGTAAACAGGTTGGACAATTTTACAACACTTGGCTCCTCAGACGGAGTGCATGGTGGATAAAGAGCTTAAGTGAAATAATAGTCTTTGTATTGTATGATGCCATTAAATTGATGAAACTATTTTTTAAACCATATGACGAACAAGCATGCGGCAAATATTTAGATCTTAGGTCTTGAAAGGCTGGATAAACCATGACAAAATGAAATTCATCTTCAATGTTATCTAGCTTACATACTCTGCACAATCGCAGTCTTCTTATATAACATTACTATATCGCCCAAGCTCCACTTGTAATCTTGCAATACTGATACGAAGTTTCGTCATGTCGCGGCGGTAAAGGGAACATTCCTTATGAGTTAAGTACAATTCCGGTTTTAAATTCAACTTAAATACAGAATAATATGCATACCTGCTACTAGACTGCAAGGCTAATTTCCATTCCGGAGTTAAAATGTCAGTGACCTTTTGCTTAAATTCTGACACAAATAATTCTACACTGTCTACTCCTTGAAACAGCCAGCCATTCTTAACCGTAGAAGCCAATGTATGAGGATTAACGCTATCTAATGTATATTACATCTTATATGCGTTAAATGGGTAGCGATGGGCAGGGAAACCTGTAATTCCAAACCAAAATTGTATGCACCTCAACAAGGAAGCTAGATATACAGGAAACCTGCCACATTCTCCCATAGCTAAAACATACGGAACTTTTTCACCAACATTGAGAAATCACTTGCAAGCTAGGTGTTGTACTCTCTCTAAACACCCTTGACGCTGAAAGCCCCACAGCTCAGAACCGTATAACAAACTTGGCATAATCTGGGAATCAAATATTGTAAAGAAAACCGTGTAGGAAAACTGGCCATAAGAATACATCGTTCTTATCTTTCTTTGCGTCAACAGAAACAAAACTCTGAGAAAAACCTAATTGACTTGTAAGTACTAGATGAAGAACGGAGTTTCCACAGTATAAGACAGGACTCAAGACGCAACCTTGCCTAACTCCATTTGGACATTCAAAGAAATCTGAAAACCCATCATTTGTCTTAACACAGGACCTAAATACTTTACTCTTTACACTACAAAACAACTTTCCCTTCAAACCAATTCTGTGAAGAACTACCAACGACTTTTTTTTATTAACACTATCAAAGGCCATTTTGAAATCAACAAAGGCAACATACAGTCTACTCTTATTCTTAGAAAGATAATTTTGCACAAGTGTACATATGAAAAGGTTATCAGCTGTAGAATATCCAACCCTGAACCCAGACTGAGATTCCGAAATAAAGAGACCTATCGTTAGCCCAATTGGTTATTCTACTGCTAAGAATACTAATATTATACTCATGGTAATAATGGTTGACACCCCCTAAAAGTTATAGGTATGAAATGTTATATAAACAACGTAACGTGTCAGTTTCCATAATTATTTTGGTAAAACATGTTACTACTGGATGTCTTTTTGTGAATAGTGTCCTTGAGCATTTGCTATTTTTCCTCTTGTACTTTAAAATACCAAAGAAATAGGAGTATAAGAAAAATGAAATTTATTCGAAAGAGTAATTTCCTTGTGTCTTGAGATCTTGGCATTTGGTATATTGTTACAGTGTTTGGGTGTTCTCATTTTGGTAGTAATAAAAAATGAAAAAATGCATTTGAAAAAAAATGCTACTGACCTCAAATATACACAACGTCGTTCATGGAGTCCCATTCGCACACAGTGCATACGTGACAAGTAATGTTTAGTTTACATCATTTGTTTGTGTCCTTTTATTTTAAAGGTACCATAATATCGAACACTATTTATTGTTAACTGCATTTTATTTGCTACAATCCGTTTTCTGTTTAGGGGTGTCAACCATTTTTACCATGAGTATATTTTACTGAAAATTTATAAGAACGTTATGCCTCCATAATTATCTGCACAGTCAAGCTGTCCTCCTTTGTGCAACGGAACAATAATGCCTTCTGACCACTTCGAAGGAAAAATACCTGAATCAAATATAGTATTGAATAGTTTAACCATATCATTAATTAGAAATCGATTGTCATATTAAAACATTTCCGCCAAAGGTTTATCGGTACCTGCTGATTTACCCGACTTCAAACGCCTCAATGACCGAATAATCTCATCCTTCACTATCGGACAGTCAAACAGTTCACAGTCGTCTCCAATGTCAAATTGAATGATCGGCGACAATGATGTCAGTTTCATTTGACCAACTATCAGCGCCGTTATATAATCCAGTGAAATGTTCAAGCCATTCTGCACGATATATCGGAGCAGGGACAACCCTCTTACGCATACGCTTCAAACAGGACCAAAGCAAACGATGATCATTCTTAAAGGCTAGAGAACATAACCTGTCAAACACCTTCTTATTATATGCCTGTTGTTTTACCTTTAACTATTGACTTATACAAAACCTGTTTATACTGACTAAAACTATGGCGTGATTTACAATGCCTATGGCGTCTTAACAGCCTCCTACTATCCAATTAAAAACCCTAACATTATTTATCATACCAAGTGCATTTCAAATGTTGATATTTACAAATGGATGGCTAAACAAAACATGTTGATGCATCATATATAATATTATTGAACATTGAAATAGACAAATCCGCATCAGTGTGAAGAATACCAGTTGCATTTGTTATAGATGACATAGTTTCAACACTTGAAAGATTGTTAAGTACACAACCACCTTCGATTCATCCCAGACATATTTATCAGTCTCTCTATAGCCAGCAGAATCAGGCGATATTGTTCCTGTTGTAAACGTTAGTGGTAGATGTTTAGATTCAGATCTTTTTCCAAGTTCAAAGTCCTGTATTGTGGAAAATAGTTCAGGAGATGCAATGCAATAATATATCGCACTTGCACCATTATCACAAAATAATGTCAATTTGTCCGTTGGTATGGACACCAGAATGGACATATTTCACGAGCTTGGTAATTATAGGTCGATTTCGATCGTGATGACGAAAGCCAACTCTATGAGCACAAGAAAGGTCGTTACTTGTCAGATCGAGAGAAAGAATTTCATTCAGTATATTTAGCACCTTTTGTCGAAAATCCGATACAGTCTCTTTATGAAATATATAACCAAATTATCACGAATGTTTTTAGCTTCCAGGTCATCTACATCGCTGTCAAGCCTCTTGATTGTATCTGTTTGGTTACGAACAACACATTTTAAATTGGTTATCTTGTCTTGAAGTTCGATAACCTCCAATCTCATGACTTCATGCTTCACTTCCTGCAACACACTGTGTCACATCGATCCGTGCTTTTAATTCCGAAATTCCACTCTTTATGTCAGTTTTCAGATTGTCAATATCATCAATAGTCCTATCTAGTTCGTAATTAATGTCATTTATCGGGTCTGTCCCTGGGTTGCTCTCAACATCAATCTCCACATCTCTCCAGTCTGTCCGATCAAAACACGGAAGTGTCAACATTCGGTGACGTCACTTCCTAGTTTACCGTGCATGTGCTTAAGGCTTTTCACCATCTAGTTATAACTCTGTCATACACATATTAATAGCTATTAGTGCAACGACCGGAACCACTGACTAGTTTTGTATTTATGTCCAGAAATAAGAGTGGTTGTGTTTGCTTCTGACAGTCAAATGCGCCACACGGCGTGCTTCTGTTTGTAGTCCCCGTTATACCGCCACATACACGGGTGATCACTTTGCCGTTTTCCAAATCCTTCAGAATACACAGTTATGTCAAAAAAGTTAGTAAGTAACATCAATGAAGACTTCTGTAACGCTAGCCCTATTCCTCTGCACAAAAGTAGAACGCTCACCAAGCTAACGAATCCGTAATTCAGTTCCGTGGTAGCATCCCAACTCGTCTCGGACGTGTAGGTCGCCATTTTGTCGATCTGCCTTGTACCTGTTAGTATCGTGAATGTCCCAATACGGCCTCGCCATGCAGAAATGTCGATCATTGTTTTCGCCAGTGATGTCAGATAATACATATTTACTCCCCCGATGCGGCAACCAACCTGTTCTGCTCACGCATGCGCATGTATAAATCAATCAGTTTCTCAAAGAGGGATATCACACATAACTGACGAACTGAGAAAAGTTTAATATGTGTTTGGCATAACCAATATTTTACAAAAGCAAGATTTATAAACGATAACTTCTTTATTGAGAAGCGCTAAGTAGCAGCAATACAACGGAACAGCAGTAGCACAATGCATTCGGGGAAATAATGTACCGCCATTGAGCAGTGGTTACACTGGATAATAGACGTTGAAGTGTATATTATTATGTATTTCATTACTACATATTTAAGATTCTATCTCCAATATTGTATTTCCAAATGGCATCTGTTGGCCCTTTTCACAAAACACAAAGTTTATCGTAAGTCACTTAGCTAACCAAAGTGCATTGTTAATGAATGTGAGGTATGGTAAAACATGATGATTTATATTTTCAGTGTTCATTTTACAATTATCTAATACCATTCCTAAATATTATTATAAATTTCCCGTACAGAAGCGGTTCCAAATGATCATATCTAAGAGTCAATTCTGTATCAATAATCTAGATAAATATTAGTATTTTCTCTCTGAAGAAACATGAAACGTTCTTGGGGGCTGTGATATCCCTGTATCCGGGTGTAGGCTACATCTTCATCTTTAGCAACGGTGTTGATTTTATTGGCACATAGAAATTGTGCACATTATAAAATATGTCTTATAAGGGGCCTGTGGTCCATTTACTGAAACGAACTGTCCTCTCTCTCTATAGCATGAAACTGAATACATATTAACTTGAAAAAAAGAATTATTGAGTAATAAATAGAGGTTATCATGAGAGTGTGTTTTGGGATGGTCAATATCCTGCATTAGGAATAAACATTGTATTTTGCGAGCCTTGGCGAGCTAAATACATTGTGTTTATTGCGCAAAACAGCAAGACAACATTATTTCAAAGTTGAATGTTACTGTAACTAAGCGTATTGATATATGCAAATGAACTGCGTGCTATTCTCACAGTAAAATGACACAAAATAACGCCTCCTAAATTATGCTTTCAGTGAAAATAATTGTTATTTTTGGCATGATCTTAATTTTCAATGTTTTAATACGTTTTAAAATACGTTTTTCAAATGAAAAATATTTAACGTGAAGACAGCGAATTCGAACTCGCGTCCTATCGCTTGTGTAACCATGACTGTAAGCGAATCTGTAAGTGCGAGAGTTGCTTCCCTTCCGCCCGGTTGCAAATGGCGACTCGCACCACACGGAGAGCTAAAGTAAGCTTATTCTAAAATCCCCTTTACAAAAGTCACATTATGGAACCGTGAAGATTGCCATTCGATAAATGAATGTGTGACTCAAACTGCCTTTGTTACCTGTGAGTGTTATAAAGTGTTTGCTCGGTAGTTTTCAACTCGCGATTAACATGTTTGGGCACTGTTTGAACATAATACATTTTTGCCGCACTATGTATTGCACAATGATTTTTTTTTATCATTTCTCAAATTAATGTGGATCTATATGAAATGAGGCATGTATATTTACATAAGCAGTTACGTTATAAATGTCACGGTTATTCTACAGGCATTTGAAATGTTAACGCGTGTGACGTCATTTCCAAAAGAAGTTCCGTCACTTGACCTCTGTAATTTGCATCTTTATCCGTATATGACCCCAACGGATACCGAAAATATCCGTTGCCTTTATCCTGCCGTGAACACCACCCATTGTATGATAAATCAAGAATAAGTGTTATTTGCGCACAAGAGCTTCAACACCATCAAATGTATTATCACGTCAATTCAACTGTTACTGCGTTTTGTTTACTGTTCCTGTGAATTGCCTTGATGATAATAAAAGGGTAAACTTCAATTCAACCTTTCACTGATTTAGGAGAGCCAGGAATTTATAGTCTCTTTAAGCAGAGAGACAAACTAATGTAGGAAAATATTCAGCGTCCTTATGAAGAATTCTCGAAATTAATTAACTGAATTTACAGGATATCAATTTTGCAAATACAAATTAGCCATGATGTATAAAGCTCTGAATTATGCATATAAAATACATCATGCATGAGAATTTCCATGCAGTTGCAGGGATGTCAGAAAAGGCATCACATAACTAATTAAAGTTAAAACTGACTGCTGATTACATCGAGGGATGCATTATCAATCAACCAATCAGTCATACACATTGGATTCTCATAATAGTCCAAGAATATATCTTCATTCCTGTATTTTGTTATCTATTATCTATCTCACAAACATTATTCCGTCAATGTGTTTGTTTGTTTTTCTTAGATTTGCCTTCCTAATTTAGGAATGAGAGACTACGATATTCAATGAGTTGAGACGGGAAATCAGAATTTTCTTAGCAAGTAGACTGTTACAAATATGATGTTGTACAGAAACACAATCAGCTTTCTTAAATTACATTCTTCAGATTAACTGTAGCAATTGGCTACGTTTATTCGTTAACAAATTTGCAAATATCAATTTTGATGAACTTTTAATTATTGCATCATTTGTTTTACATGTCGTTATACTATTTTTTTCTAAATGGATACTTTATACACGAGAGCCTGTTTCTATAGAGGTGTATTAATAGGTACAAAACTCGGGCTGGTAATCTGGATGTCCTAACACTCGGGCTGGTGACCAGACTGTCCTAACACTCAGGCTGGTAACCAGGATGTCCTAACACTAGGGCTGGTAACCAGGATGTCCTAACACTAGGGCTGGTAACCAGGCTGTCCTAACACTAGGGCTGGTAACCAGGATGTCCTAACACTAGGGCTGGTAACCGGGATGTCCTAACGCTCGGGCTGGTAACAAGCTTAAGGATGTCCTTAAAGGTACACCCATTGTGTTTTTGGGGTCACATATTCCAAACGTTACAAATGGTGTTAGTTTATCGAGAAGTACCGACTGTTACCGAAAACTACCATTTTGATGACAGTCGACTTACTATATTGACGATATGAAGGTAAACGTAGTGATTTCTGATCGAAAACCGGACAATGCATCGCGATTGACGCGCGCCAATGAGTCAAACGTAATTTTGGAATCTTATTTAAAACAGACAAAATAACAAATTTGGTTTGATAATGTTTAATAGGACATATACCCACTGTGCATGTAAATTGGACGTGCAGTTTCGGTTTGTGCACATGCATAATGATCTTACTCGATTTTAATTGGAAACTAGTAATTATGATATATTTTGCGATTGAGGATGAATGAGCTTTGACAGCTCTTTGAGAGTAAATATTTACTTGAAAATAGTTGACGAACTTCCAACAAACTTGGTGAGGAGCAGCACGGTTCTCGTAACAGTTATTTACGTAAATCAATGATGCCATAAAACTAAATAAAACTTATTTTATTATCTTTGAAAATCCACATATCAAGTGTTCATGCATGAAAAGGTGTATTTGACAAGTCTTCTTATCCCTGACAGCGGACGTTGACAATCTAGACTCAATTAGTAATTATTACTGCACAGTAGGGTATGATCAGAACTGTGATTCTACGAGAGCGTGTATAATAATATACAACTTTTCTGCCTCACGAGATGAGATAAACATGGTATTTGTCAAGAATTGACAGATATTCTATTTATTATATGATATTATCCATGTAATTACGTCGGAAAAGGGTCGTTTTCACGCCGAGCGGCCGCTCGAAACAGCCCGTCACCACAGTAACACTGTGACGTCATAAGCCAATTCGCCGCGTGAGACCATTGTTTTATGACGTCAAATTATATTAGTCCCATTTCGCAATGAAAATATAAGTTATTTTCACTGTAGCTTGATATACAGTTTATTTCACTGATAAATCCCAGTATTTCATTGCTCGTCGTATAATAAATAAATATATTCAATTCCTCACAAAGACAAAGTCACATGATACAAATCCATACGTCTCCTATTACGAGTATTTCATATGACATATATGGCATCAGATGTATATTTTCCTATGAAATAAATGGCATTGACATGAGACCTTTGACACAGACACGAAATGTGTATTCCTATTATATAAATACTCATAAATGAATGTCATAAATGTGTAACAAGAATGAGATTAATTGATGTCAGACAATGGAAGAGCAAATCAGTACACTATAAAGTGACGTACAGTGTGACGAGTGTCTATGATTGGCTACCATATTTGAGGGGATAGGTTTAATATGTTTTCCGTACCTAAGACTCGTCTTTGTCAATTAATTCGAAAACTACGAGTATAATCATTCATCTAATGTCCCTCCCACATATTGTAAACATTGTTTGTCAAGCAGTTCTGGAGAGGTAGTAAAAAGTTTACTGACGACGAACGACGGATGCCATAGGCCTGATGACGTATACAAGGAGAGAATATAGCTCATAATATTAAGCTTAACATGAAACACTATCAAGCACAAACGTCAAGTAGAACATTTAGTAATTTTTGGATAACCCTCAACAATCTTACACGCCATTACAAACAGCAAAATCACATTTAAAAGCTATCCGCAAATAGAAATGGTTTCGGGTTGTGATTATTTAACGTAGTGAGCACTTAGAATGTAATACTACCATTTATAGTAGCATGAAACGCGGTCTTCAAGAGAGAGGTGAGGTGAGGTGAGTTGGGGTTTAACGCCGCTTTCAAGATTATTTCACTTATATCGCGGCTGCTAGTATTATGGCAGGGAGAAAGCCCGTAACGCCATGTGTCTATGCATTGCGGTGAAACCTGCGAACATCGGCTGGAACAAGCGAACCATGGCTGGTACTAGCTGAAATTCAGTGCAGCATTGCACTCAAACCTTACTGCGTGTAGAACAGTTCTCTACTGCAGACAAAGTTGCCGTGCCCCTGGCGGGATTCGAACCACGGACTCCCCCCCCCCCCCCCCCCCCCCCTTCAAGAGAGAAGTGTATATTCCTTTTGCATTTTCCTGTGTTAATTCACCACTATCTTTCACATTATGACATTGTTGTAACACGTGACTTATTTCAGAACTCCACTGACTGTACTGAACCATGGAGTTATTGGAGTGCCAAACCACACAAGAATCTATGCCATGTCAGCTACCTATCATGCGGATACACATTGCATTTCCATGTTCTGATACACGATGGTCGTAATAGTTCACTCGCCTAGGCTGATAAAGAAAGCTCTACTACTCGGTCGATAACCATGTGCATTTATCATGAAGATGCTTACCATTGAGTTTAATCTCGTTCAAAGAACAAAAAGTCGTGGAATCCGCTTGCGAGATCCATCCATTCGGGCGGATCTGCAAAGATCCGACAAGCGCATTCCACCACTTGTTGTCCAGGGTTCTATTTGTAGTTTCACCATATATGCAACTATCACCAGTGTTAAAACAAGGATCCGTCACAGGAAAAGGAGCGGTGTGAAAACTATACGTTTATACAGTTTTCTATTGTTTCGTAACGTCAATAAGTTATCTCCTTCCCCTTAGTCTCAAAAGAAAGGCAATTTGTTTTGACACGATGTTTTCAAAACTTTCACCATCTGCTGTAGTGACACAGCAGTCTAAATGCTTACTAATTGCATGCATTCCCCGAGTCCTAGCCCAACTTCTGCTTTCGGTTACTGTGATTGAATGTTATGTCAATGACACCTACAAATCCATACTTGTTATTAATGAAAACTTGTTCGTATGACGTGAAACCATTTTATTTTTTATTTCCAATTTACATGAAAAGAAAGGGCTCGTAAAATCCCCAAGAGGAAGAAGAAGAACTACATAGGAAAGCTAGGAAACCACATGCAGTTCTATAACGTGTTCTCAATAATATACCTTAACTGGACAGTTGATAACATTTGCAAGCCACTATTACAGTTTTATGCTCAAATGCGGACACTTTCTCTCAAACAAGTACACCAAGGTGAATGATGAACTATGTTATGTGAACCATGCTCACTTCGCCTTGTTCGTTTTATTAAGAATACTGATTTTAAATTTAATTACCTCATCAGAAAGTCTATTAGACAAGCTAGTAAAATACCAAAGCTTCAATATGTATTACATATGTAGATATTAGATACAGATATGACATCTGACATATAGAGCTTGTAGATCGGCAGAAGCATTTCAACGTGATTTGTAATTGCGATTGTGTATTATAAGATGTGGAAACCAACTCGTAATAACAGTTAATTTTCGCCATGATTTAAGGATTTGAAACGTAAACAATCCATGTATTACTTGGTTCACACCTTTCATGAATCACAGAAGTATATGACAAACAATAATATAAATGATAAAAAGCTTGATATATATACATGTATATTATTCTGGTACAATTTCCTCTACTGTAAACACGATAATGTAGTTTCTAGGTACAGTGTTAAACACACAAGTTTGTATAAAAGACAGCAGAAATATATTCAGCAATCAAAGTCGTTTTGTTCTCGAAAGAAAGGAATAAAACATAAAGCATATTCATTCATATTTCCGTGAAAACTTTAACCTATATCCCCCTACTTGATTTATATAATTTGTTTACACCAAAACTGTGAACAACGATCTATTTTCGAACTCGAGATGTCTCGTACATGTGGTACAATTAGAACTATATCTTGAATAAATGTATTTCAGTGAGAATGCCATTGATCAACCATTACAAAATTACAAAGACATTTTCTTACACTTATTTTCACGATTCTGATTGGTTGAGAGCTCTTAAAAATACAACCATTTGTTGATGAAAGCACATCAAACGTGTATTCATACTTAGTGCATTACACGGTGTACAATTCCATACAGTGCGAACCGGATATACAGAGTGATGCAAAAAGCATTCGGACGGTGACGTTATTTCCATAGACTTGCATGTTAGTCTTGGATAAATAATGTTCATAAAATAAATTCTGGTTTGATCAATGTCAAATTTACCAGCTTGATTGGAAAACATCTCAGCTTGAAGTACATACAGTGATAAAGTAGTACCGCAGGGTATGAAGGTTATCCTTTTCAGCCGGCAATATTGTATTTATGAGAATGTATACCGGTCACATGACTCGTTGTTGTGCTTTATCGAAGAATAAAACATATCAGAGAGCATAAAACACTCAGGGCTGCGCCCTTCGTGTTTTGCCAACGACGTCCACTCGTCTTCTCAAGTTCCCACGTATAAATCAGAACACGAATGACGGTATCAATACCACAAACGCTAAGGGAATTGTTTGGAATGATAATTCCGCAAGCATTTTCTAATCGAACGTAAAGGAAAAAATAAATTTGTTCGGGTATATTGTGCTGGAAACAATCGATACAGATATAAATGGAGCCATAAATGACTTTGTAAAACTTTTGTCGACTTCAGCCGAGTGTATGCTGAAAAATATAAATTGCAAACCCCGAAAAAGTAATCAAAATATAAATTGTAGAAACTCGAATCGGAATGCTCGTAAAAGTCTTCGAAGATTCAGAGTTACCCGTAGTAACTCCGATAGACAGAAATATTTCGTAAGTAGAAAAAAGTACAAAGCTTGTTGTCGAAAAAATAAACTTGATATGAAAATGCGCAGACAAAAACAACTTGAACGATCTATAAATAATCCATCTGCTTTTTGGAAAAATATTCTTCAGCTGGGGGATAATACACAGGGATATAATAATTGAAATAGGAATAATAATAATAATAATAATAATAATATAGGAATACATTAATACTACAGTGATATCAGGAATATATGATGAAACCTATCCCTGAACAATTTCCACACCAAATGTGTTTCTATGGAAACGAAAAAAATATTTTAAAAATCTAAATCTAAAAATATTAAAAGGCTCCACTTCAGCTAGTGAGAAATACACATGCAATGTTTCATAAAGATATCATGAACGGTTTTTGAGTTCTGCTCTGTAAACGAAATGATAACGGAAGGACAGACATATCGACAAGGTGACGACTACATCCCAACGTAGTACATACCGGTGGGATAAAAACTAGCCAACCAGCTAAAGAGTGTCTTTAAAATGAACTTATTCAATGTTCCGCTCTAAACAAGATGTCACAAACCTAGACAACTACGTGGATACCTCGATGCTGTGTGTATCCACAACACACAAAAAAACAGACAACGCAACATACACTATATTCATTTATACTACACACATAAACATACCATATACTTAAAAGACATAAAACACACTGGCAACATCACAAACAGTATACTTAGTACACAGACATGACGCAAACCATAAATTAAAGATATCTCAAGGATAAAAGTGATTCATTTAAAGCATACTCGTAACACTGTTTGGATGATAGTAGTACATATAACTTGCACAAATACTAAACAACCTGTGGATAGGACATAGTCATACAGCACACGACGTAACCACATAAGACAGAAAATCATACGCTGAATAATCAACATAAACACCTCTCAGATTCCACACGACACAAACACACTGGTTGGTTGTGGCAATGTTCAACATCGCTGTATTCGCTAATGGGTGTCCGTGTGTAGTCTTTTGGTTATTTTCCTGTCACTATCCCCGTGATTCTCGGGTTGTTGCAAGGATACAATGTTGACAGTTTCAGGGGATGTGACAGACGCCCGACTTGTCAAACTTATCTGAGGATTTTGAACATTCATTCTAGAAACTCTATTGATACCAGTTTGCTGAGTTTGAGGTTGATTTTGACGTTTGATTCTACGGTAATACGATCTACAGAATATCTTTAGGAAAGCATCTCTGAATGGCGTGTAGGTCACTGAATATATGAGGACGTTCCAAATGCTGTTGGAAAAATAAGACACCACCGCAAACCTGGAAAACAGTTCATCAATCAGAGCGTTCTTAACGATAGCATGCATGACCACCTGTACAACAATGGGTACATAACTGAGGCAAAAGACACCTGCACTGAGGACACCTATCAAAGACCGCTTCCTCACGGAAACAGAGATGAGAATTTGTTCAGTATGTACCCTTCTTTTGCCACGAGATACTTCCCTAAGTATGACACAGGAGGAGACAATAATTACTCCAAAGGATACAGCTGCAGGAATTGCAAAAGCAAGTGCCCCTTGAGTAGTTTGGTAGGCTGGTATACACAATGCAGTTGTCTGGTTGTAAATGTAATCTGCATCGGGAAATATCATCAAGAGCATTTGTACCATTGCCATTATATAAACACAAAACGCAATAAAAGCAAACTTACCTTTTGTTCCATGCTTCCGATAAAGAAACGGCTTTTTCAGAGATACAATTCGATCTATGACGAGTGCAACAGTGTTGAAGATTGCCATCCCTGCTGAAAATGACCCAAAAGAAGCTTCCCAAATCACCATTGATTCTGTGTAAGCAAAACGGTTCAAGAACGCTGATGGTGTAGTAAAGACTAGAACATGCAATCCCTGAATCAAATCCCACAAAGCCATATGAGCAATCACAGCCAGATTAGACACATTTTGGTAATCAGTTTTCAGGACGACAAACACCACAATACCATTACATAGAACCACAAAGACACTGACAACAAGTAACATCGTGCCATAAATGTTGCTACTTATAGATCTAAAACCAGTACTAGTCGTATCTGATGAGTTGTTTGATGCATTGACGCGCCCGCAGGTGCTTAATATTAATACAACTGTTGAACAAATATACAGCGTTGATGTCATCGTGTTCAAGTTACTTCCTCAGTTCCTTTCTGACAACAGCTACTTAACAAGATATATATTCATGTGTTCACCTTTTCTAATTTTCAGTTAAGTGTTTATCGAAATGCTTATTCCTTTTCGTTGAATATAGTTATTTCACAGTTTTCCTTCTGGTAGGATAGCCAATCATCAGTACACTTGCTTCGTTCACTTTTGTCAAGATGTTTATTAACAAGTTCACTTTCTGTCGCAAACACAATTTCTGTCAAAAGTATTCTTCTTTTCACTTTCTGCGACTTCTCTTAAAATAAATTTATATATTATTAGTATTCCTGAATACGCTTCCTGTCAAAATGTCAATTCTTCAGATCACTTTCTCTCATGTTCATATTCTTTCCTTCACTTTCAGGGTATTCAATCCGTTGTTCGATTTCTGTAAAAAAAAGTGGGAATTGAACAAATAGGCAACACGTGATAACATACATCATCTATTCAGACTTCATTTGACATTAAACTTCTCCCATTATTATGTATTATTATTATGCTTTTGTCGTCTCTTATTGGAAACAAAAAACATTTTAAAGACGTTTTGAAGTTATCAAGGCATATCTTGGTTCAAGTATACATTGAATACATTTATGTTTCAGTTATAGATTTAACTTTCTTTACTGCATTTAAATAATTACAACGCCCTCCTGTAAATGATGAAAGCATTGTATTCAGTAGATTCTGAATACCTACGAAATATATAGTTATATTTATCATGTTGGTTATTTGAATATGAAGATATTGGTGTTATACTTTATCAGGGTGTGTATGGTTTTAGTTAATGAACAAAATCTTGTTCCAATGGGGGAAGTTCACAAATATGCGAATATTGGAATTGAAGCAACCATAAATGCCTCATTCAAACAATATTCAATTGCTAGTAATTCCTTCACCATGTGGTATGGCATTGAATTATCATTTTTGGGACAATTTGCTTCATATATTAATTTTTATTATTCAACACATAAGCTGACGCTGTTGAGTAACTAGTTTTTGCTTCTATGTAACAGCAACCAGAGTTTACACTGTTATTTGATAGTTTGTCAATTGAATGATGAATAGCAAATTAACTTTTTATTCATATTTCATATTGTTCACATATTTGAAGGACAAAAAGCAAATTTATTTGATAATTGTCTTTGTATTGATGTGCAAATTGAATGACGAAATGAAAATTTATTTACTTTTTGTCTTTCACATTGGTCAGATATTGGAAAGGCAAAAAGCGATATATTTGGCCATCCGCCATTTAGACGTGTTATGTTCAAATCATAAGTGTAAGCGTCCCACTAAAAATGACTGCACCGAGAGCATATCCGCGGGATTTTATTGATATTGAATTCCAATATTGGTAAGATATTAAATAAATTTGCATTTCGTCATTCATTTTGCCCAATAACTCGGGGGAAACGAATTTGAAATAAATCTGACTCCTGTACATGCGATGTGGAACAAAATTACCTAAAATTCATTTACCCGCTGTTAGAACGTGGGCTTATGATATTGATTTATTATTTCATGAAACATTTGCCATTGTCATTTGATTTATGTATCCTTGAAACGTGTGCTTAACATATTAAAGAACTATTTTTTTAAACATATGTTGACGAAATTGAAGGAGTTGTTTGATTCACTTGAATCAACATATGTGGGGACCGAAATATTGCACAAAACCCGGAGATTGACAACGTCAACTAAAACATATTCATAATCCAAATGCAATAGAAACGGTAATAGTATATAATATAATAATTATTAAAGAATATAGTCTAATAGATCCTTAGAACTCAACCTACTTTCTCAGCCAATCAGATGGTCGTATTTTCCTGACAAAATAGACTCTTAATGATTAAGAACTCAACGCTAAAACGCTCTTCATGACACTCCCTCTCTGTGCCTGATTGGTCAAAAACAAATGATAACAATGTTTTACAACTTTTTATTGACATGTGCCCCACGTGACTCGAAGTAAACACGGCCTCGACACTACGCTATACAGGCGGTATAAAGAGATAATGGCAAATGAGTTTCGAAATATTTTGCATGCAGCATGCATTTGTTAGTTAGAGTTGTTGTTAAAGTCGTTTTACAAACAAAAACGGTCAGTCTTTTAACGAACTGAAGCCAAAAAAGCCGACTTTAATTTTATTATAAAATTATGAATTAATTATATTCTGTTTTTTTTTTTATGTAATCTAAACACAAAGCACTAATAACTAAATAGATATTTACTTCCATTTGCATTAAATTATGAAACAACAATGTTAATTTTAATGACTCGCACATTCCACAATTTGATTTAGACAACGGTCTCCACATGGTTATAAATAACCTATTTCCGAATACAATGAACAGAGGAAAATGAGCTCACCTCAAAGACAGACGGAAGATTATCTCTAGTTTTACCACAACAAATGTGACGATCAAATACGTTATTCGAAAAGTGAGAGTTCATAAAAACACGTCCATACAGCTTGGCGACATCGCGTCATATGAAACGATTACGTAGGAACTCACGGAAACAGTGACGTCATTGAACCTGTCAATCAAAAGTAGGTGGAGTTCTAAGTCAGTTAGAACCTATGAAGAGAAATCTTCGTGATTAAGAAGGAGCTCGCTCGCTACGCTCGCTCCGCCCCTTCTTAATCACGAAGATTTCTCTTCATAGGTTCTAACTATTACTTAGAACTCAACCTACTTTCTCAGCCAATCAGACGGTCGTATTTTCCTGACAAAATAGACTCTTAATGATTAAGAACTCAACGCTAAAACGCTCTTCATGACACACCCTCTCTGTGCCTGATTGGTCAAAAACAGATGATAACAATGTTTTACAACTTTTTATTGACATGTGCCCAACGGCCTCGACACTACGCTACACAGGCGGTATAAAGAGACACTGGCAAATGAGTTTCGAAATATTTTGCATGTAGCATGCATTTGTTAGTTAGAGTTGTTGTTAAAGTCGTTTTACAAACAAAAACGTTCAGTCTTTAAACGAACTAAAGCCAAAAAAGCCGACTTTAATTTTATTATAAATTATGAATTATGCCTAATTATATTCTGTTTTTTTCTCTTCTGTAACACAAAGCACTAGTAACTAAATAGATATATACTTCCATCTGCATCGCTACGCTCGCTCCGCCCCTTCTTAATCACGAAGATTTCTCTTCATAGGTTCTAACTATTACATAGATGACCAACTGGTTTTTCGAAACAGTATTACTTATTATGAGAGGACAGACAATAAAGTATTCTTCTGAGAAGAACAAAGAAAAAGAAAGGAATGAAGAATTGTTCTCCGGTCTATATTTGGTTCATGTTGAGTCCTGTGTTTATTTCAACAAATAAAGGGTTGTGACAAACTTGTTGTACAAACAAATTTCATATTTGAATACCTTAGGGGAGAGTGGGGATTGTTTTGGACAGCGGGATGGTGCGGACACCCCCGCTAATTCTCAAACCGAAAATGTTACAGATACATGTATTTTCATTGGTTGAGGAAATTCGCACCACGTCAACAACCATATTCGCGAAAAGTTGGGCAAGCGGGAAGTTTGATCAGCTAAGACGATTTTCGTTTTTTCCTAAATCCAATGTAACTTTTGACTATCAGAACGTAAGCGCTCACTGCCATAAAAGGCATAGTTTTTTTAGTTATAGAATAATGCCTTGTTGTATTTAGCACAACTCATGTTTCATTCTCGTATAATCTCTCCGGTCTGGTTGTCAATTTATATTTATCTGAAAAAAGTTACAGTGGGTTAGCTTCGTCCACATGGATTCGAAACCAGACGACGCCGGAACAACAAAGCACTTTTTCCCCCACATTAATTTATTTCTCTGTATTGGAGAAAAAAGAGGAATATAGATGAGGTTTCACGATCCCATTTAGCTACTTCTCTCTTATATTTTCATTTCATCACCTGCAATATTCAGTTCACATATCTCATGTAAAATTCCTCTTCAATTTAATTCGTTGCTGTCTGTTACAATATTCAGTTCTCACAGGGTCACCAAGTCTGTACATAAGCCAAGGCCTGTCTTCTATGATGAGCTTAAATATTGATTCCCAGCTTGCAAGGCACCTTCCCACAAATTTCATTAAAGTTCGGTCCTTCATTGTTATTGAATATTCATGGACTTTGTTTATAGATAAAATAAAAATTTATAGACGACGGGCAAATGTACATGTTCCATGCAATCTAGGAATCATCACAATCTGCAGATTGTTCGAAAAATCTAGGAATGTTTAACCATTCAAATTATGAATCAACCAATACATTCGGTAGATAAGACAGAACATATGCTCACAATCTACAACATACAACTGCAAGGTAACAAATTCCTAGATTGTGATCATTCTCAGATTGTTAGGATCGAACAATCTGCAGATTGTTTAAACAATCTAGGAATGGTGAAATATTCCTAGATTGTGAGCTCACAATCTGCAGATTGTTCGAACAATCTGCAGATTGTGATATACCCTAGATGGTTCGTAACATACACATCAATAATCGATCTGTTTAAACACGACTGGCCAATCATAATTGATATTTAAAGAATAATTACTTTTTTAAATGTTTAGTAAACAAAATAAAAGTAACTCACCATAAAGTTGTTATCGACAGCAAGCAAGCAACCACATTGAAATCAGACTAATGCAAACATTGAATGCATTGTTGCTGACATGGGTGACTTGGGAATTTAACTGTAGTTCTACATCTGTCGCTACACTACAGTTACTGTTAAGTTTTCTTATAACCAATCAAAATCATGCTACCAGTAACATATATTATACCAAACGGGAGATAGCAATATGCCTCTTTGTGAATACATTAAACATTATTGTACATTATATTATACATTAGACTCGCCCTGTTCTGTCTTATATAAATCGATAATTACACGAAGAGGAATAGTAATATGTATTTACATTTTTGACGAGTTGACTGTGCGAAATGGATCAGCCGATGTCGGCAGGATTGATCTGAAATAGATTCCATAATGTGTTTGCTTTTAAGCCACATGACGGATTCACGTTTCACAAATGGATAATTAAAGGTGAATGATACAGGTTATACTATTGTCCTCTTTCATATTGTTTAAAACCTGACTTTGCGAAGTGCACCATGCGTTGCCTAAAGGATTTACCCAGTGGTGTTGCAGACTTCACCTTACCTCGAAGTGATTACATACATACTTGTATCAGTTTATATACACAAAGAAACAAGTTAAGCACCCCCTGATATTTGTGATGATATATTTTCGAGAATATTTTAAAAAGTAAAACAAGGTTCATTTATGAGATGTGTAGTGTTTGTGCGATACGTGCCAACCAGTGATGCGTGACAGTCGCGCCTGCACGTTCGGGGCATGCAATGCAACATGCTACGCTCGAGGATCACAAAAAACAGTATGGCCAAACTGCATGTAACGTTGCTTTCCATAGCCATTCAAGCATATCTATTGAACTTGGCACGAAGACGATTGTCAATGGATCTCAGAAATCAAATTATTGGTATGCACTCTGCAGGAATATCCGGAAGCATGCGCAGACAGAAAGTGCAATGGACCGTCCAAGGTCTGGAATACCTATTGTCACTACACCTCGAGAGGACCGGCACCTTCTTCGACATGCACGCCGAGAACCCTTCTTGACAAGTCCTCAGCTGAAACGTCTCATTAGCACCAGAGCAGTCAGAAATCGCTTTAAATCGGCAGGATTAAAGCCAAGAAGGCTAATTAAACGCCCCTTGTTGAGTGAACATCATAAACGTGTCTGGACAGCCAACACTGGAATCTGAGGACCTGGCGGAAAATCCATTGGTCTGACGAGAGTCGATTCTTGGTCCATGCTACTGATGGGCATGTGTTTGAAGACAGAAGAATACAGCTTATACCCCCAGCTTATATCCAGCCAACTGTTGCGTATGGAGGTGGCTCTGTTATGGTATGGGGATGCCTGTCTCATGACTGCAAGGCTATTCTAGGGCGGCGACTCCAGGCTCGGAACCCTCCAGTACAGAATGTATATGAGTTGGAGGCAGCTCTGCACGCTGAGTGGATGTTATTGACACAAGAACAGATCCGACGTCTGACTGGAGGCATGAGACGTAGGGTCCCCCACATGTCGTTATCTGGATATTCAAAGACATCCAACAATGAATACTTCCTGTCAAAACTGTGCATCCCTCTATACCGTCACCCAGTCTAATTAAAATTGACGGTTTTCCGAGGACTAAAACATTCAAAAAAGTGCATCTACCGGGATACGAACTCATATCGTTCAGGGGTGTCCACGCCAAACCGTCTGATAACAGCCCGTTGACTGTCGTGTTCTAACGCAATTCAGTTAAACAATCACAAGACGTCAAACAAAAGCTTTCGGTGCGAGAAACTAGGGGCAGATAACTCCAAACAGCTCTCCTGTCGTCTGTTCCGAATGCTTTCAAAATAGAGACCGTTTAAAAACTATGATGTGATTGGTCAGCTTTATATTTGACTGGGCTTTGGCTGCGCTAAACTGGTTCGGAACACGCGTCTATACAGGGTGTTCTCAGACCTTGTGGCGAGGAATCTACAGAACCTGTTCGTATCCCGGTGGATGCATTATTTTGCAAATTTTATTCCTCGGAACAAGGTCCATTTTAACCGGACTGTACCGTTACCCCAAAGGAACAAGATTAAACATAAATTCAGAAGAAAAATGTAAGATGTAAATGTAAGATTGTTCCAAAGGTAAGGCATTTCATGTATATCCTCTTACAATTCTGCTTTATAAACTACCGGGCAAAAGAAAGTACTCACCTCAGTTGATTTTACCATATGTATGATTTTCAATTGCAAATATCTCAAGTATTCGATGTCATAATCCAAAACTGATAAGTACAGGTGTTTAGTAAGCAGTCAAAGAATACTTCTACATGTTTTTGATTATTTTTTTAATAATGAAATTTTAAATTTAATTTTGTTTTTAAATTATTTAATGAAACACAACTGTTCATCGACATATAAGACAATTCCTATGTGAAAATAAATAAATGTACCTGATTCTGCACTCATTTACAACATTTTAAACATGGTAGGGGTCATGTTGGTGTAAATTATATTCTTAACCCTGTCTTCATTACAAAAAGATATTTGAACTAAAATTTAACCACAGTCACCAACAAAGTCATTCGAACTATTGCAGATAAGTATTATTGTATCACGCCATAGTCAAATACATCTGATTTCTTTTAAATATGGAATTAATAGAAACAAACTTAGGCGAATACTTTCTTTTGCCCGGTAGTTTACATGAACCTGTTGTAGGTAATAGCCCCGGTAATGGAAAGATGTTTTCATATTTTATCTAACCGCTTACATTTCCCTGCTGCACGACGGAAATACGAGTTTAGTATTTATATTTGTCAATGATCATGTTAAAGTGTAGCAATTATTGCAAACTCGGGCCGTATTATACTCACATGTTACCAATAACTTCAAATCTATAACATCTCTAACAAAATACTTTTACATATCACGTAGAAACAATTCAATATTCATTCTCAGTGCTGAACATACCATAGGCATATAGTTCATTTGTCAGTGTCTCCGATGTTGATGGAAGTATGGTGTTAGAACATTTATTGTCGGGATAGATGAGGTGGAAATATGAAGCATTATCTGCAGCAATACAATTAGAGACTATTGGTAATATTATGCCATTTCCATAGTGAACAACTGTAACAGTGTTACAGTTGAGATAACAATGTCTGGACAAGTACAATAACTATTACAGAAAGTGTGATCCCAAGTATAACAGTGTTCTACAGGAAAGATTGAAATTCAGATGGTTTTGAAAACAAATAATGAATT
The DNA here is from genome assembly GCA_936450465.1 of Gibbula magus. NCBI lineage: Eukaryota > Metazoa > Mollusca > Gastropoda > Trochida > Trochidae > Gibbula > Gibbula magus. The sequence continues at coordinate 65,919,176 of OW388300.1, read as the reverse complement.
CCCTTCAACATACAACTCCCACCAATACCTTTAACTGCTGCACTGGCAGTACGTTAGATCATGTAATGTGCCTGTTTAACACATAGATGTTTGCATCCTCATTACAATGATTCTGATTAACAAATACAATTTGAATGTGATTTAGAAAACAAAATCCGAGGACGTCTAAAAAGCATTATGTTGGACAATAGGGCATACAATGATAAACGCCATATATTGATACAATAATTGAAAATATTTATGTTTGAACTCAATTGAATTTGTTTCAAGTTAAGTGATTCCTTTACTGCAGAATTAAGAACCCTGAAGGAAATAAATGATATAAATTGTATTTTATAATATCAACGCCCTGACTTTATGAATGTGTATCATAATACAATTCAAACATGTATCAGTTTTCCCGTCAAAGTATAGTTCAACCATGTATTTCATCAACATTTGAGCTAATTAATATGTTAACATTTGATGATTTAAGTGTTTAATCTGCCTTACATTTCTAAATGATTAAAGAGCATAGTTTTACAATGTCTAAATTAAAAGGAAACACCAAATTTTCATCTTTATTATTCGTTCAATCGACAGGGGAAATGAATACTTCGCCCTCAGCATTTGACAGAAATGGGTAAGTAATTTTTTTGACATTTCTAATCAAATAATTTACTCGTAATATGTATTATATTTGGACATATACATGAAAACTATTTTCAAATAATTATATTGCATATATTGTGACTTGCTTAATCATTCCTTGATTCACACAACCAGAACGAAAAGATGTGTACAAACATTTATAGGGTTCTTGGTACATATTCAAAAATAACAACTAACATTTATATAAATCATGTGTCTATTTTCAATATGCCTCACATAGTATTTTCTTGTCTGTTTTCAGTATTGGAAAAATTTGGCGGCACTCGGTCTAACCCCAATCTACTAAGGGGAGATAAGAATAGTGTGAGAGAACGATTCCTTATCAGAGATACTGGATGCTATGACAACCAGTACATGTCATGTCAACTGTAAGTATTTTGCACTTGATACACAAAAAACAATATGTTACGTTTAATAATATAGATCAAATACAATAAAACTATCTGCAATAATATTCCTTTTCTTTTTAGGGTCTGCACATAATATCAGCAGAAATTGCTGCATCGAAGTTCCAGAAACCAAAGTCATGTTGCCAGCGTAACCAACAGGGTGGAAAAAAACGAAAGCAAGCAACGCATCGAGAGAGATGAAACCCGTACTATCCCAAATCAAATTTACTTCCCCCAAATGTCACCACGTGGAAACAATTTAACCATTCATTTCTACATTCAGTTATAGCTGCATCATTTGTCTATCAGACAATATTAACAAAATAATGTTCATAAAATAGCAAATCTAAATAATAAACCGCTATATGTTTATGTAAAAAACCAAACTATTTTTCCCCATTTATGGGACATCGTCAGTAAAGAGTAAAACTGTTAAAAATTGGTATGACCAACCAAATTGTGGGTAATTATGTCAACATAAAGACTGTCAAAATAAAATAAACTTTAAGAAAATGTGATTTTTTAACGCACATGTTTACGTTTAAAGCACATGTTCCCACAGAGGAACACTGGCATGGGAGGAGAAAGGTGTTAAGCCTTCCAGTTTTCAAGGCAGAGCTAATTATCAAAGCAGTAAGTCCGTCTGTCGTTTCGCTTTCAATTTTCGGACTTTGTGTTATCCCATTTCACGTTAAACAGTAACTAACTCACACCTTCACTATCTGGGAAATTTAATGACGTTAGCCAAATGTTTAAGCAGCCTTCGTGTACCATTCACTTTTTTACATTTGGAAAATACACCATGCAGCATGTAGGAGTTAGGTTACGGTCGAGTCAACCAACAAGTTCTGATAAAGAAATTGTCCATACTTACATGTGAAGAATAATCCTGGGGAAGACTGCAATGTTGACTGTGTGCGAAGTATCGACATGACAGTCTTTCAGTGGTATATGAGAAGGGATAATATTGTTTAGTGATGTAATAAAACAGAAATAAATATACTATACTTTATTAAAAAAAACAATGAGTGATTTATGAGTAATATTAGTAAGGACGATTACTAAAAAGAAGAAAAGAAACTATAGGTGATGTTACATTCATTAACAATTAGTAATTTGGGAGTAATATTGTGAAGAAAGATTTTAACAAATTATGACAGACCATTGACAGTGAGCTCTATGAGACAATAAAACATGGTCGTGATTTAATACGTCAGATAAAGCGTCGCTAAGCAAATGACGTCATATTTTACGTCACTCTGATTGTTCAATGGCTAGTGAATACGTTCTACGACGGGAGACATTATCATTTTCAAAATATAGTTTGTACAAATAACATAATATCTAAACGGTTTTTATATAAAAGCGAGTAATTGTTTGAGGGCATCTCCTATAAGAAATAGAAGACTTGCAGCTGTGTTCAACCGTAGAATAAAACAAAACAGGGAGCATACACTCAGGGCTTTTTTATTTTACGATAGAGCACGCCAACACTTCTTCTATTTCTTAAATAACATTGATTGACTTGGGAGTAAATTTTAAACAGACTTCATTATTGTCGAAATTACAGAGAATTCATGAATATTTTAAACAGAATGATTATTTATGCTGTGGTACTATTGAGAGGAACTTATAATATAAAACGATGCTCATAGGCAGGTGTCACTAGACACATCCTTTAGTCATTCTGGTACCACTGAAGATTGACGTGTCATGTACAACTTTCCTTCGCAAGGCTAAACTCGTAACAAACGCATTCACTGGCTAATTTAACCATTGTAGCATTTCCTTATATTGTCCGTGCTACCATAGCGGAGCGCTGCACCTTAACTGCGCTGCGGGCGCTTATTCGTAGTACAGAAATGTTAAGAAATGTCAAAAGTAGTCAATGATGGATATATGTGGGTTTTTTTAAAAAATAGTTGACCCATTGAATGTGTGTATATATGTTTTGTGTATTTTGTCTTTATTGCCAATCCATATTATCAATAAGTGTGAGGAATTGCTGCAGTGTTCTCCAAATAAACTAATGCATGTCGTTACTTAAATAATGGCCCGAACACGTCTCAAATTAAGACAAAAAGTGTATGTTGTGTACCTGTTGTACCTATAATTTGTCCCAAACGTGTTGCCATGATACTGGTGTAAGTGATTCCGCCAGAGAAATACCTTTAAAATATATTTGTTATTGTATCCCTCAGAAACTGAGAAGACACAGCATCTTCGCTTACATTATTAAGAATGACCTACCCAACAGATGGCACTTGTCATTCACAGTAGTTAGTGAATAAGACAAATAACAGATTAAAGTATTTTTATTGAACGATGACAGCAGTCTGCTTCCTCTTATTGACTTAGTTGTACTATGTTGGAATCTACTTTGTATGTTCTAAACATATTTTATTCGATGAAGAAAGGGGCTAGGAACAAATGATCCAACTTAGGTAACCTGTTTGTATTCCACACACTTTTAACAATATAACAATAATACAAGGGAATTGTACAGTAACACAATACACTGATAAACATCGAAGCTTGAGAAAATAATACAAACTAAGAGATATATGTGAAACGGACACAAATTGTGTTATCCATCACATTCGTAATCTGATGGTAGACAACTGGGTGGGGTTTGCGCAATGAATACTTATACATAATTATGTTAACAAAGTTTAACTACAAGAAAATGCATTCACATAGTAATATAATTTTAACACTGTGCCGTCACTGCAGTAAAGGTTACGGGTTCTCTTGCGTTGAGGCATCCAGTTTTCAGTTAATCTATATTAAAGGGGAAGTAGCACGTTTTTTGAAAATTTTATTTTTTCAAATTTTCCATTTATAATGATAGTTTATGTCATTTATATTTACTTAAGAAGGTAGAACATCTTACTACACGAACCAATTATCCATAGTAGTAATAACGGTGTTGCGTATATATATAGAACATCATACTTGTGCATTTGGATCGTTTGTATTGAACGAGAAGATGTCATGGAAGCGGAGGAACAACGAGTTCGAAGAACGAGTTGTTCCTCCGCTTCCATGACAGCTTCGAGTTCAATACAAACGATCCAAATGCACAAGTATGATGTTCTATATTTATTATATACCCCTTTTTATTAGCAAATTGGTAAACAAATAAAGTTGCATAAATTTATGGGACGACGTGCTGCGTATTGATACACGGGCGGTTGCTTGACTAGCACGACTCACGATTTGATATCTTAATAATATCTTTATTTTCTCATTTGTCAGCCCAAAAGAGCTGTAAGTGAAATTTTCTTCAGTGTGGTAACATCATTAAACCATCAAATTTGCTTTATTATCATTTAATTACAAAGAACTGAAAATAAGAAACAACATTCAGGCTTCCGTGCGTCGTGCTTCTTTCGAATGACGTAACCATGGTGATGACGTCACAATAGTAAACGGTTGTGACGTCACTGTGACGCAGCATCGCTAGCGAATCTTTCGGCAATGCTTTCGATTCCCCTTCTACTTTACGCTTTTCTGCCTTGTTAATGATAATTTGAGCAACATTGTCCCTGCTTGTGCTGTTAATATTAGGCCAAATCCATGCTGATACTTTAATCAACTGAACAAATACTAGCAGTATTATCAAAACATAAATTCAGGAGATTTAATTGGGTAAACATTGAAAAGTACGGAAAATTCCGAGAAGTGCCGAAGTTTAAAGAAAGTAGAACCGTCAGCCGTGCAATACGGAATTCACCGTGCAATACGGAAATCGACCACGGGAACCGTATTGCACCCCTGTATTACTATCTTAAGTTTACATGGGTATATAATAAAAAGCAAAAACTGCATGGCGGCAATTTTATTGTGAACACATTTTATTATTTCTAATGACAAAAACGATCCCCATGACTTAACTGAGCCATGTGCACTCATTTTAAACTATATTTTCCGAAGAGAGAAAGGTGTTTTTCTATTAGTGAAATTATTTGTCAATTACATTTCATTGACTTATTTGAGCGAAAAAAACGTGCTACTGCCCCTTTAATACATTTAGTAGTGACATTTAATTCTTACAACTAACTTTAAGGATATTCCTGTTTGTAGTCATAACCAACATGTATTACTTAAAATACTTTGTTTGATAAAAAAAAGTCCCTTACTTTATTCTTCATGAAACTAAATAATTTAGACCATTGCCCCGATTTCTTACCTGTTCACCCCTCTATATTCTATGTTTAACTGTTAACCATCTGGGTAGTAAATTGCTCTTTAAGGAGATATGATAACGCTGTCCATTGTCAAAATTGCGAATCGATTGTTTAGAACTACAGAATTCTAAATGTCCAAACCATTGAGTATATTTTAGCCCTGATTTAACTTCTCCTTCTTTTTAAGCAATGAGCGTTCGTAAGGAGACGGATTATCAGTTACAGAATGGAGCAAGGATTACTCAATGTTGATAGACGTACTCTATATGACCTTTATTTTAAATCTTACTGCAAGAGCTGTAAAAGATAAACCAATAAATTGCCCTATTCTTTTAAACTCATACCATCTGTTTGTGGATATGCTCAGAAGACAGAAAAAAAACTCTACGCTTCAGCACATCCATTTCACAAATCTACTCTACATGTTATCATATTTATTTTGTGATGGTTGTCGTATAAATACTGTTTTTCACAGTGCGATCATTGTCATTGGTTTTACTCACATCTTATATGTTGTATACGTATGTTTTTAAATTTTCATGTACACTTCTCAAGCACAGTATTATTATGCTCTCTTATATTTTCGATTCATACATGCGTATCTCTAAATGATGCAGCTAACAGTTACACGCATAGGTAGACACACATACTACCACCTGCCTGGTAATACAAATCATTATCTGCAGTGTGTGGCCGTAACATAGAAATAAATCAATTTGATATCCATCAAAGAACATTTAATGCAATGGAATTTAGAATGAATAAGATGTCGTTTTCATTCACAAAGAAGTGGAATCCCTTGGGACCAGTCAGAAACATTATCGATTCTCAGTTTGTTCAATTCAGCTGGGCTATGTGGAATTCCAGTACATCAATGACTGACACGTATTGTCTGAAATTAATTAAGTCTGAACACATTGCTTGTACTTCTGTATTCCTATTGGATTGTCTTTCTCGGTATGCTCAGCTAGTTTCCAACGGATATTGAGAGACCAACTCATGTCTGTGACAAAGTCTATCATATTTAGGTGATTGTGTGTCTACGTTTGGTACATCTTCACAACGTCACGGGCATAAAAAGATTAAAAAATGGGTAGAATTTATTTGATACTTGTTCACCTTGCCGTGGGAAGATGCGTTTGGTACTGTTTCTATTTATATTTCCGAAACAATCACATGAAGAAAATAAACAATTCGTTATGAATCTTTGATTATAACATTTATAGGATAGAGAACTAGCTATCTTCTGTTCGGAAGGGAAACCCGGACACTGGGACGGACGGACGAACAGACGAACGGACGGAGGTCATATCTATACCCTCGACAACTTAGATAAAACGCATCTCCTTAACATGTTACATGTACACCCACGATGTACGGTTTACACTGTCCAGTCCATATTGTATGATTTTGGTGTGCTTTGGAATTCTATTGATATCAATTACGATCAATTTAGTCCAGGAGGTAAGTAATTTCATTACAAATGTGACGAAAACGGTTTTTGTTCCACAATTACTAAGAATCACGAGGAAATGACTGGTGACACCATTTTGTCAATTAGGTTTACAGCGACAATTGTGCAGTCATCCTCGATAATCCAGCGATATTGTTCGGATAAATCTACACACAAGCGCTGGAAAACAGTAAGGGTATTTATCCCTAACCTAGTTACCTCCTCTTGGGTCCATGTTATCCAATCAGAAACGAAACGCAGACACTCTCTGCGTAAACAACTCGACCAATCAAAACGCATCACTACCGTTGTTTATAGAAACAAACATGGCAGCGGCTGACTCACTCGATTACGATAAAGTTTGTAACAAATTCAGCGTAGAAAACCTGACAGAAACTCAAAAGAAAGTTTTAAGAAGTCTGTACGAGAAGAAGGGTGTATTCATGTCCATCAAAACGGGTGGAGGTAAATGATTAAAATCCCTGTGCTACCAGGCGTTCCCAATCATCTGCGAAAGCCAAGATCCTGACACGAGAGTGCTTGTTATTTCACCCTTGATTTCAAGTGATCTCATTGGTTGTTAGAAAGCAAGCGTTTCGCTGAGTCATTGCGAAGGGAGGTGACTAGGTTAAGGATAAATACCCTTACTGTTTTCCAGCGCTTGTGTGTAGATTTATCGGAACAATAGCGCTGGATTATCGAGGATGTTGTGCAGTATGTATGTATGTATGTATTATTATTATAGTATGTATTCATTTGATTAAACATGAGAACTTTTTTCCGGAATCAATTACATTGCTGCAATTCATGGTTTAATGACATTGACAGTCTTGTATTAAAATTGATCATCGCTGCAATTTAATTAATCTAAGGTGTGCAGTTCTTAGGCATCATTACTCATGGAATCTTTGAAATATTTACGTTTGAACTTGATTAAATTTGCTTTTTATTTAGATGGGGCGAACTATTTAATTTGCCTTAGAATTGACTTCCCACCAGGGAATTGATGATATCCATTTGATTTCAAGAAATTAATTCCAATAATAGCAAATATAAATTTTTGATAATTTGATATGATATGCCACAGAGAAAATCTCATTGTGCTGTTATAAACACTGCATACATTTTAATTCCTCGTCTTCCATCACCTTTTCCAGAAGCATCAGGGTTTTATATGTATAAATTACCGTAAACAGTTATTACTCCAGATAGTTGTATGCGTTTATTTCGTAAAGGGGCCAAAGGTCCATGATACAGATATAGATACATACATTTGTTGTATAACAGAGAGCGATGGTAAAATACAAAATAAAACTTATCTAATAGGCACATTTTTAAAGAACTTAAATCTTGACTTTTCTGCTAAGAAGATAAATTTACAAAGATTCCTTAAAATTATGCCTTTTGAAATTTTGTTTTCATCTTGTCTAAAGTTGGGGTTTCCCAGTTTTATTTTGGAAGGAGTGAACTTCTTAAATTATGATAAATGGACATATTAAACAAAAATTATACTCAGATTCAATGTTTGGGGCTATACAGAATGGGCAAAATCATTCCGAACTAAGTATATTCCACCTCATGCCCGATTCAATTAGTGAAACATGATTTGAGCAGCAAAACCGGATGAAATCAGTAATACAACTTTAACCGACATCGTTCCGAGTAAATATAAATAATTTCTTACTTTGAAGTTTACACGGAATCCCGAACTTTGGTTGGTTGAGAGCGCGGTCAGGTGATCAAAATTTCGAGGTTCATAACCCATGAACTCTTGGAAAATCGTTCATACTCGTGTGAACGCTTTCAGGTCGTGTGAACGTTCGACGGTACTGTTGGCCCAGCGTTCTATCCTGATTGAGCGTGCTTTTGTTAGCAAATTTCAAACGGTTACCATGCATTTACCGACTTAATTGATTGAATAACATAAACTAATTATCATATTACCTTCTCAATTGTTAAAATAATAAAACATTTCAATAAAAGATCGCGCATAAATAACTGTTAGATGTTGAGCTAAGCGAGTCACAAGGCCTATTTCAAGAACCGATCGGCGAAATACACTCACGGTCGCCGGCTGAATAAAAATTATGCAGCAAATACTCACAATCTAATCATTATGAACTGCCGGGATTCGGATTTGAGCAGTCGTGGTAATGAAATATGGCTTTTCCGACTGTTGTTTACATAATATTGACGAGGATACAACAACAAATGGCGGCCTCTATGTCATGACGTCATTCAAAGCACGGATAACTATGATCTCGTGTCCCTGAAAGATTATATTTTATTACGCTTCACTCAGCATGATGAGTGCCGCAGGTTTCATCAAACAGGTAATCACGAAAAATAACGTAAGAAATTATAAGAATTGAATGTCAGTTTGTGTGTTTGCACTGGAAAATGAACGATGTCAAAGCGGTATTCAAACTCTCACGTGAACTTGCTCGCAAGCTCGCCGTTCACGGAGGTTTGAATCCCGCTTTGACATCGTTCATTTTCCATTGCAAACACACAAACTGACATTCAATTCTTAAATAACTGATTTGATTATGTAGAGTGCTAAAGACATCTAACTTTGTAAAGCCTCAAAATCTACACTAGTACTCCAGATACGAACAACGGGAACGGGTAGGAAGACTCCCCTGGAGGGAACTATCACACGGTAACATTCTCGTTGACCAATATGGACCATGGCATTAATCAAATTAAATTGAGAGGAATCTAGTTAAAAAGTTCTTGAAACATCTAAGATTAGGATTGAGAAACAGGTAAACGATTGCTAATAATCATCTGTCTAAAGAACAAAGTAAAGTAATAGTAAAGTACCAAAAAAAGAACAGTTTTCCCTGCAAAATCCTTTTTTTCTGAAGAACGTCGAACATTGCATTAACCATCCTGCATTAGCAACCAGAAACTGATGTCAAGACTTTCTGGCGTCTGGGTTCAATTCTAACTTGTCTGGAGTATCACTGTCAAGAATAATTCGGAATAAGCTAAGATTGTGTTATTCTATTATAAATCTCGAAACTAATTCCTCTGACAAGTGTACGGGTTTTTATACTTGGATAGCTGTAACTCGAATTATAAACCTCCAGTGACGTCACTCTATTATTCTCCGGGGACACTATTTCTCGTAATTTCCCTCAAATCTGATACAATCTCGCGTTATCTGGCATTTATCATAATAATGTCCCTCTGCCCCGGGCAATTATATTTCACAACCGGGAACAACCTTGATGATACTCCTAGACAGAGGTAAACTTTAATATGATTTAACCATGGTTCTTTACATGTACAATACCTTACTAAATGATCCATCCAACCGGTCGAAACATTCAAATACCTAACTTTCAAATATCTATTTTCATAAATGGTTTAGATAAGCATCTGTCCTGCATAACACAATGCGTTTGTTTTCCGTTAAAATTTTCATGTCGTCCTTGGTATTATGTAAACATGGCATATGTTACAAATAAACTAGTCTCTTGCTACATACATGTATGTGGTGTTATTTATATATTTTCTATCTGAAGCCAGCTCTGAATAAAACTTATAATGTAAAATATATTAAATTGATATGGAAATTCATCATTTAATGTAAAGCGTGATGGACATATTTAAAAGTTAATTTAGCCACACTGAGACTGTAATGTAAAAATAGCCAATGACACTTGATATCTAATGTAACGCAAATGCAATGAAGAAATGCAGAATAAAAACTGCGGCAACAAATCCATGCAACTAAATGAAATGCGGAACATTAATATTCAGCCAAATTGGGTTACTACAATCTTAATGCAATGCAGAACATGTATCATGCATCCAAACAGAATTAATGTCACTCAAATGTAATGCAGTTAAACAAAACGAAGCCAAATAGAATTAAAGGCGCTTTAATGCAATATAAAAGGTACGAAATGAACAGAAATACAATTAATTTCACTCAAATTATTGATTATTCGTTTTCAATTTAAAACCATACAAATAGGTTGAAATTGTATACTTCTGTAATAGTTTTGTGTCTTGAGCTCGTCGTCTTCTAGTCAGGTTTGGCGCCATGGAGATACACAAACTGAAATACAGTATCATATTCGACATTCATGTAATCGATACATGTTGATGAATCTAAGGATCAATACGTGCTCTTCGGAAGAGAATTAAATCTATCAAAGGAGTGGAATTATCCTACCAACGAATAACAGTTTGCTCAGTATGCTGTGGCAGTGTTGTTTTACAAATCAAGTATTAACACATTCTCATGTTCGTATTGCATGTTCATTTGATAACCTGATCGTTCATGTCAACCCTTATGTCATGACTAACTCGTATATTCCTAGATTCAATTCCCGTAATATATAATATTCTGTACAAAATTTGTATGCCAACTTGCTGTACGCAACATTTCACCTGATGAAGGAGTAGCATATACTCCGAAACGTCGTGTATGTCCATAATAACTTCAACATTAGTGTTCTTCTTTTTTGCATTTGTTAGTTTTTTCGTGTTTCTCGTTTCTCTTGAGCGTCACAGATACTATGGTGAGTGAACATGTTTGTGTGTGCAACGCCTCAAAGTTGCAGCAGTCGCGTTCCTTGCAGTTCCTCAATATATTATTAACTGATCTGGAATCTGATGCATCAATTACCATATGAATAAATCCCAAAAGTGAAACCAGTCTTCTTTCGTCCCATTCTGTGAATATCTTATCATAGTAAATCTGAACTGAAAAATCATCACTTTTAACGATTTCGAAGCTGTCTGTGTGCTAGTCTGTGTGCTAGTCTGTGTGCTAGTCTGTGTGCTAGTCTGTGAAAATGTCAAACTAATTTATTTACAAGAAAACCTTAAATTTGAGTAACTTGTTACTTTCCCGTTTGTGTTTCATATAGAATAATGTCTTATTGGTAGAATTGCCAAGCCAGTTGTATTTCTCAAACAACTCGAACCAAGAGGAAATTTGTCATTATCACAAAAGAAAACTAAACACTCATTGACCCTGTCACAAGTTTGAGGAATGGTTAATAAGCAAAATAATCATACCGTTTTGATAAACTTGCTTGTACAGGTGTAATTGCATGGGGATGTGTCATGATTACATTTTAGAAAATAATTTTACCAAAACTCTTAAAAATGAAAATGTTGAGGCACAAATGTATGCATTATTTCATATAACTGTTAGTCCTTTTTAGATCACAACTTATTTTTTGTCAGCCTGGACCAATATTTTCCAAGCTCTCTTAGCGCTAAGATAGTCGTAAGTGCCAAACATTAACATTTACTTACGACTATCTTAGCACTAAGACAGCTTCGAACATATGGGGTCTGAGACATGAAGAGACCAAGATTAGCATTATGGTTTACTTTCCATAACGTGAATTTCAGGTTAATATGAAAAGACTTCCTCTGTCATGTTAATATATGTTCCATAACTTGTTTGATTACAAGTAAAAAGACCTGCAATATGTGCTGTTACGCCACTATTAGAGGCACCGTTACGACGTACATTGTAATAACGACGTGAATTGTAATAATTGTAGCAAATTAGGCACACAGAATGATTTTGTGTGACAACTGCTCATTAGAAATTAATATGTTTGTTATTTTAAAAGAAACACCTGCACCTGCAAAGATGGATGTATGTAAATAAATGAATTACTTAAAACCAGCTAAATTACAAACACATGTTACCAAGTTTAAATATAGATATTTCAAAGGTCTCGCAGGTGATGATGATGCCTTAGCACAATTAATTAAATTACAGAGATGATCAAATTTATTTTTAATCTGTTGAGCGAATCAAAAAGATTCCATTTCGTATCATATAGGCTCAAATATATTATCTGGAGCGGTATTCAGATAAGCTATTGCAGCTTGTTTACCAATCCACTTCTTTGTGAAATAAATATGTTAAAACCAAATATACTATGTTGAAAAATTACGGCAACCGAAATTTATTTAAACAAATAAGTTTCTTGTGGTAATGGAGAATAAACTTTTAAAAACATATGGTCATGACAATTATATGGAAGGCCGTGTTTAGTTATTAATTACGCGATATAACAACCGGGAGCCTCCGGCAAACTTACGCTATGACAGATATTCCATTTGGTCCGCCATTGTTCAACCGAAACATAGAGTACCAAAAAGGATTGTGGTTGTTTATTGTAGAATGCGGGGCAAGGTCGGACTTAGTATGGTATATTATGTAGCGTAGGGTATACTTATTCACGAAGGCCTCGAAGCAAGTTTCATTACATAAAGTGTGTTTACGGACGTACGGGGATAGTGGGGGTTAGAGGTAGAGGTGCGGTTTAAATGTGTATGTTTACAATCGATTTAACAGGAGGAATTTGTTGTTGATTGACACTGTGCATATAGTATACATGGATTGTGTCATACCTACCATATCCGTTGACTTATAACAAACACAACATTCTCAAACAACATTTAGGAACAACAATACGTTTCTGATTGCTTTATTGAAATTCTCTTCTTCAATTCGTTGTCATTGGTGTTTAATTTATGAACGTATACATCGCTATCTGTATATCTTACTCTATTTGATTATGACTAGATATCAGATTTAAATAATTTTATTTAAAATCAATACATTCGACAACAAACACGATTTGAATATTCTAGATTCACATTTCTTTTCCTTGCAACTGGTTGCTTTCGCGGTAATATACGAACAAAGAAAGTGTAATTTGTAGTTCAGAATTTTAATAAACTATCATTATGTACGGTTTTGACAACCATTTATTCAATGCTATTTTCATATGCCAGTCCCAACGTTCCAATAAGTATTTCCAACTCTCTAAGGGTTGACATCTGACAGCTCATTCTCGCTTCCTATTGTTCAGCTCAATCTTGTTTCACAATGGGTTCAAACTGATAAGGGGGAATGTTATTTACGTCAGGTTGTTGAAAATAAACACTTCCAGCGCTATCCAAGGATCCGCGGATTTACGGAAAACAACTCGAACCCAAAACGTTTTTTCCACGTTTTTACATCAAATGTTTCATTTAATAATTGTTGACACACTTTCTCTTAAAGACTGTTGAACCTGTTAAAAGCAATAGTTTCTCTTAGAACACATACTTATATGATACATTATAAAAGAAAAATTAAAACGTCCAGTCATGTCATCTTGCTGCAATATTAGGGTTCAAACACAAACTAAAATGATTTTCAAATATTGCTTTTATATGTTTACAGCTTTATAGATTCGTGAATTCCACTCACGGTTCGAAGTATTATTACAGGGAGAAAAGCCGCAACGTCATTGTGACTGTGCATTGCGGTGAAACATGCGAGCATCTACTGGTACTAGCCAATCAGGTGTGGTCCTGCGCTGGAAGTCAGTGTAACATTGCAACTAAACCTTACCTTGGTACAGCTGTCTACTGCAAACAAATATGCCGTGCCCTAGCTTGATTCGAACCCCGGGACCCGGACTGATTTCACAATGATAAACTGCTCTATCACGCCCCCTTTAATTGCGCCTCAAAGCTAAAGATTTTATAGAAAGTGATTATTGAAAATATCCATAACAAATGTATAACCAGATCATGTAGTCATTGTTCATATCGTGAATATTCGAAAAACTAATCCACTATATTTCATAATAAGTGCAACAAAATTTACAGTTTGTTACGTGATATGTAAGGAGTTATTAGTAACGACTTCTTCCTCCCCACATCGGACTGGTCTAGATCGTAATAAATGATGTTCATGCTTTATTGACAAGTTAAGTGAACACTGCCACCACGTTCCCTTTGGCGTCGTCGACCGTCGTTCGCTAATGATCGTGAAAACATAATTCATTGGTCATTATCGTTGATGTGTTAAAGTGATGTTCCATTGACTCACTTATAAACAATTAAGAATATATATATTTATAACTATTATAGGTCAGTACATGTTATTAGAAAAACAAATATTTCAAACTGAGGCAAAAAACTGGTAGATTAAATCAAAGCCCTTGCATTCATAGCAATAACCTTTTTCATGTACATGTATGAAGATTAAGTCAGTACATGTTATTAGAAACCTATCAGGGATACTGTCTTTTGTTTCCTGACTATCTTGTTTTCTCGTATAACCCCTCATCATTATCTCAGTCAGTTTTTCTTCTCATAATGACCCGTATCAGATTTTTATTTTGAAAGTAAGTTTTTAGTTTTGAAAGTAAGACCTTAAATGAGACTTAGAATTATTTGCCAGACGATCAAACAATTTTTGTTCAGAACTCTATTCCCAACAATTAGAATCGAAAAGTATATTTCTTACCTCGGGCTTGACAATCCAAAGCATTACTTACCTCTGTATCGTGTTTTATCCTACACATAAGACATATAGCTAACCTTAAGTATGCAAAATACACTTTTTGGTATTTGCCTGAAATGCATGTCTCTGACAAAATTGAGCAGGCATATTAAGTGTACACAGACGAAATGATCATCTTATTATGTATTGCCTTCAATTCAACTTTAATTGTGCCTTTTAAAATTGCAAAACTATTTTTGTTCTGCCCTGCGCTGTTTGACCAAACGTTATTAATGAATGGTTTACTATGTCAATGATTGTTTCAGTGGTGTGGATGAACATACATACAACGTTATTCTAAGAGATACAATTACTTGAAACCGGGCCGACTCTTCATCCAGTATCTGATATTCCCAACGGAATACTGAAGTACAAGCAATGTGTTAGGACTAAATTAATTTTCAAACAAAATGTGGCAGTTATTGATATAAAGACACTCCACAAAGCCCCAAATGGATTAACACACAAGCCTGGCAATCGATAAGGTTCTAGCTGGTCATACGGGATTCCACTTCTTTTAACCCTTACTGTTGAAAGAAAACGACACTCTCTTAATTCATTAACTTCATTGCAGTTACCTTTCTTATATGAACATCACATTAATCCAATTCTGTTTTCAAATCATACTTTTCAGATGAAAATGTAATTAACAAAGTGTTTATATTGCTTCTTTTTTTCACACGACAGAGATGCAATTCAGCAATGCATAAACAATGTTAAACGGGACTGAATACATCAACTAAGACATAAACGTGGAAACATTGTTGAACGAGACAAACATTTGTTATGAATTTGTATTTTGAGTAAAAGTCAGTTTGCTATCAAGGATTGGCTCAGTATTAGACTATTGATGATAAAGAGTCCGAAAGTCAGTTTGTTCCTGTTTTTGTGTGCAATGTTAAAGATTAATATGATCAGTTGAGCATGATACTTTATTTGGTTCTATAATGTACCAATTTACAAAAATTGCTAGTTTAGGTTATATCTTCTAACTAGACTTTCAAATTCACCCCCAAATGCTTCAAATATCAAATATATATATATGTTTCAATGAAAACCAAGGAACGGTCTCGTGTATGCGTAGTAGCCGACAATTATGGCTCTATCTCACTTATGTAATCGTTATAAGATCAATTAAACGCTATAGAAGCCATTCTGCTTCCTACTTTATTTAAGTTTCCAAAATTACGTTTGACTTCATGGTTGTAGCAAGCCAAGGTCCATTGTCCTGTTGTCGATCATGATATAGACTTTGATTAGTTGTATTTTTCTTAAACTGAACTGATTGACCTTAAACCGGTTAAAGTTGATATATCTCAAATAAATAACTCAAATTGTAACATTGGACATACATGTATATATGGTTTCCCCAACATGAGAATGCTCCTCTAAACTTGTGTTATACGACTGGAGCTATGATGCCACTATGTAGAACCACTGTGACAATAGTTTGTACCAAATCCTTAACTTGTTTCATTAACATGGTATTGTTATATGTACATTAGAAAATATGTTATCCATCTCATAAGTTGTAGACTAATATCCAGATATGTTGATTAGTTTATGAGTAGGTGAGGGCTGGATGTATATAAGCTGATGACTAATGTTCAAATATTAAATGTAATAGTATTGTACTACATTTATTGTTGCCCGTAGTTGGAGTCTGTTTCAAATGTCATTCTTCTAATTGAACACTGATCGAATACTGACCAGTTACATGTACCATTCTCTCATTTAAATTATCGCCATTCAAAATGTTCTGAAACTTTGAAATGTTGTTTAGAAATGGTGCGATTTCATAATGCTATATTATTACTCACATGTCTTCTATAGGTTTTACGAAATCTTCTTACATTTCTTCTGGTAGAATTTTCTGCTGGTAGCCATTTCTTCTGGTTGGCGTTTCTGCTGGTGGGCGTTTATTTATGGTAGGCGTTTCTTCTGGTAGAGCTTTTCTGCTGGTAGGTGTTTCTGCTGGTAGGCGTTCCTTCTGGTAGGCGTTTCTTCTGGTAGGTGTTTCTTCTGGTTGGTGTTTTTTTCTGGTTGGCGTTTTTACTGGTAGGGGTTTCTGCTGGTGGGCGTTTCTGGTAGGCTTTTCTTCTGATAGGCGTTTTCTGACGGTAGGCGGTTCTTCTGATAGACGTTTCTTCTGGTAGGCGTTTCTGCTGGTGGGCCTTTGTTTCCGGTAGGCGTTTCTACTGGTAGGCGTTTATTCTGGTAAGTGTTTCTGCTGGTAGGCGTTTCTTCTGATAGGCGTTTCTTCTGGAAGGCTTTTCTTCTGATAGGCATTTTCTGCTGGTAGGCGGTTCTTCTGATTTACGTTTCTTCTGGTAGGCGTTTCTTCTGATATACGTTTCTGCTGGTAGGCGTTTCTGCTGGTAGGCGTTTATTCTGGTAGGCGTTTATTCTGGTAGGCGTTTATTCTGGTAGGCGTTTATTCTGGTAGGCGTTTCTGCTGGTGGGCCTTTGTTTCTGGTAGGCGTTTATTCTGGTAGGCGTTTCTTCTGGTAGGCGTTTATTCTGGTAGGCGTTTCTGCTGGTGGGCCTTTGTTTCTGGAAGGCGTTTCTGCTGGTAGGTGTTTCTTCTGGTAGGCGTTTCTTCTGGTTGGTGTTTTTACTCGATCTGATTTCATCTGGACAGATGTATTTATTTCGCCTTTCGTTATATGTTTACACCTTTACGTTGATTCTGTTTCACTCTCCGTTAATTCAAAGTGAAAGCTCAGACAGTCTGATTACCAGAGATTAATTTCCAGCCTACTCAGTTTTACCATTAGCGGACAAGTTTGAATCATTGGAAATAATTAGTCCCACTAGGTCTGTTCTCGTAGAGACACTTTGAAGCTCTGCAGTCACAGAGTTGAATCTGTGTATAACCTGAGCGTGTACAAATATTCTTTCCAAAGAAGCACATTGATGCCACAGATGAAGAAATATATACTATTGTGCAAAACATTGGTGATTAGCAAACCATATAACACTGGTTGCATTTCACAATGGGTATTATAACAACATATACATTCCAACAATGCAATACCGTTCAATCTGCTTTTGTTGTACACGACTTTCTTATTTTCCATCAACTGATATTGGATATAGCGATCTGATTAAATTGAAATCGGAGCTGTATACTAGACGTTCTGGTAACACACTGACTCAACAACCCTTCGATTTAATGTTAGAGAAATATTTGTGAAGACAACCTGTTGTGTGTCTATTGCCTCAATACGTATACGCATTGAAAAGAGGTTGAATGAAATGACGCTGGACCTCATCAGAAATTATGATAAATTTCTTAGAAGACATTTATGATTTAAATGTTCAATATTAATGTTTTCTTTTGTCGGAGTTTTATTAGCTTAAAGATTAATATAAGAAGACATAAAATGAAACCAGAAGTGAGACATGACTACCTACATGTGTAACAAAATTATACAGACATTGACCTCACGTACCGGACCGCAATCGAATGTTAACATATTTAAAATGTTTCTTGACTTGTCACAGATATAAGAACATGTGGTATCAAAAGGGGAAAAAAAGAATGAGAAAACATGCGAAGTCTGGGATGGGTGTACACAAGAACAAGTTAATAAATTAGAGCAAATACAGTAACAAGCATCACGGATTATTACTGGATTGCCCAAATACACATCTACGAAATTTCTATACTTTGAAACTGGTTTGGAACCACTACAAGAACGCCGGAGAAAAAGAAAATTAATGTACTTAATGTATAACATTCAAAATCAAATGGCTCCCCAATTTCTAACTGAACTACTCCCCCTAAACGTTGGTTCAAAAAGTAATTACAATTTACGTAACTCCCAAAATATTGTAACTCCTCACGCGAGACTTAAACAGTCAAGAGAATCATTCATTTCATCAGCAATTTGTTCATGGAATTATCTATCAAATCATGTCCGCAAATCAACAAGTATCTCACTATTTAAAGCATGTATTACTGATAAGTATGTCTCTGCTTCACAATATTTTTCATGTGGTAAAATAAAATTAAATATTTTGCACACAAAGTTACAATATGCTGTGAGCACATTAAATTTTGATTTAAACAAAATTGGAATGAAATCTGATCCAAACTGTATGTGTGGTACTTATGTTGAAAATACTTACTTACTTCATGCAACATGTTTGTCAATAAATCTTGAATTGTTGTTAGAGGGAATTGCAGACCTGTCATTCTGTCAAAATGAAGATGTATTTAAGACAGCTCATTCCTTCATAGATGAGAACAAACGATGCGTGTAACAGATTTACACTCATGCACCATTTCTTTCTTGTTATTTCATCTTATTACATTTCTGTCTTGTCCACTACCTGTCACCTTTTAAGAAATGTAATGTTTTATATTGTAAATAACAAGGAGATGGTATCCAAGTTGGATAACTTGTTCCCAATCCGTTTCATCATGAATGAAATATGTTTAAACTAATGAGAATGTTTTAACAAGTTTAGACATTAAGGCAACAATTTTGTCAGTGCCTGTTCAAGGAAGTTATTATTATCATTATTATTATTAGTAGTATTATTGTTAGTATCATTTGTACTGCCAACATATGTAGCGTCTCTTAATTGAAAACTTGCAATCATAATGACATAAATCTCAAGGGATTTCTCCAGTCAGACGGGTTGTATGCATCAACTGAATTGTCAGTTACTGGGAACAGTCTGTGGATACACATGTGAATTACACTTGTGAACATACACTTACTGCTGAAAATGTTTTCGTCTGAATGTCACCTAGATTGGATTATGAATAAAAAAATTATCCATGTAGACGTATATAATGATAAAGTAACACTGACAAAGTAGCTTAACATGAGGTAACATGCAGATACATGCATCGACATTCATGTTGTGGGTATGGTCATATTAGTTTCATTCAAGCAACGCATGGTGATGGAGAAATAAATTCGGTGTTATGTTTTTAATTTTTTTTATAATTTGAAGGAGCCATACACCTGGACATTTGACTTTTTGTACAGATATATATATTAAAAATTACTCTCATTTGAAGATCAAATGTAAACTCTTATAATAATACAAGTTCACCAATAACCAGAACGTTATACAATTATCTAAATGTATGTTTCTGTGGTTTCCTTGTGTTATAAGACAATTTTTCTTAATGAGTTACGACACCCTTGATTGATTGCCTTTAAAAATTGTGATAAATTAATTTTGCTAAATACAGGGACGTTAATTTAATTAACTAGGACTACTAATAGGACCAAATATAATTATTATCACTGACGACTTAAATAATACACTATCGTCTTTATGCACTCGATCGAGTGATACAAATGAAGTAAGTACCTCAGAAAATATTGATTTGACAGTAGTTATACAGAGTCTAGACAGTAGTTATATGCGCTTTATGTAAATGTGTGTACATCATTTCAAGATGAACAGATAGCCACGCATTGGACAAAAGACGCGAATCAAGATAAAAGGGGGAGAACTTGTTTACAGAGATAGGAAATAGGATCTTAAATGAAAATATGTCTGAAGCCGTCTCTTTTTGGCAAGCTTTAAGAAATGTTATTTAAATCATTTAAGAAATACTTAAACATGAAAGTTCCATTTGGATGAAGAGTGTTAATGGCTCAAACCGTTGTCATAGTATGTATGTGTTGTACCAACCAAACATACATAATTCAGAAAATAAGTAGAAAATAGTTGTGGCCCCTTTGAGGTGTGATTTTATTCCAACGAACTTATCCACACGAAGTCGCCGTTTTAGAGTTTTACAAACAGAAAAAATAGGTCTTAAAGAATGGCACAATTTCGTAATTCTTCGATAATGATACAGCAAATGAAATCTTAATATAATACGATTCTGACTTAGCTTTTCTTTCCTGCCTTTCATAATATGTCGCATTTCCTAATGGTGTGTACCCACAGCACGTATAAATGTACATGTATCCCTTAAACTGGTTTTTCATAACATTTTACTTATTTTGTATATGATCATTTAAGTTCAAATAAGTTCATGTGATGTGCCATACTCTATGACTAAACATATGATAATTACTTGTTTCCAATGAATATAGAGCAAAAGCCTCCTGCAGGTTTTGAAACCGAAAGTTGACATATAATATACACTGTGGCAATATGACCTAATACAAATCATCAACACACATTGTCCGGTATTCTATCCTAAACCGAGACTTTCACCTTTACGAATGAGCATTAAATTGATAACTTTCAGCAAAATTCAGTATCTGTCAATAAAATAACACCATTTACAACGTTTGACATAATGCATCTCCAAAACATTTCTGACCATTAAACCTGTCTGATTTCTGAAACGGGTTAAGTAAATAATACTGTGTTATGTTGACGCATGTCACTAATTGAGGAAACCGTTGCGTTGCATAGGTATACATGTACATATTCCATTCGTTAACAGCAAAAATTATATCTGAACGTGCATTACTCTACTAGGGACAAACGTTTGGTAACACAGACATACATTACTTGTTTCCTTTGATGTATGAAGGCGTATTACACGGCTTGAACAAAAGGTTTCGTTGCGTAGACATACGTAACCTTTTCTTTCTTTGAACTTTTGATGGATGAAGGTTTTAATGAAGTTTTAGTCATCGTCCCATCGTTTTGTTCTGGCTGTAACTTTTTTCAAAAAGGTTTTAGGAATTTCTTCCTTAAAACCCGGGGGAATGTTTTGATATCTTTACATTCTTGTCAAAGGTCAAGGTCACGAGTTATGGAATCATTAAAAATCCTTGTAAACACGATAACTTGCATTTTTTATGCTATCAAGATCGTATTTAGTACATATCAACTATGGCCCAAGACCCACGATTTGATAAAGCTTTCGATATAATCCGTCAAAGGTCAAGGTTGCAGAGAGGTTACGACTTCAGCATGCATTTGCTATTATGCCTAACTATAAACACTTTGAATAATTCAATGATTGTTGTACACAATGAAAAGCGATCATTGATAGTGTGATAGTGTTAACGGTCAAAGGTCAAGGTAACGAGATATTGGTTAAGGTTATGTTAACTCTTTTTTATTTCAAGAACTCATAATAATTTGTTAATTATACCACCTAATTATTTTGATATGTTTACAATAAAAATCAAACGTGTGGTGACCCCACTGATAAACAAAATTGTGTAATGACCTCAGTGATGATCGATTCAAACTTATTTATAATGACTCCAGTGATGAAAATGTTTTTGTAAAGTGACCCCAGTGATAATGAAACTTGTTTCTACTTCAATGAATCGGACGCGTGTCCCGAGTCACCCAAGTTATAGTCATGAGATCTGAATGGTACATGTAGAATTGATGTTCAACTGTTCAATGACCGATATATAATAATTTCTAAATTAAATTATGGAACTTTCATCATTTCCTATTTTTGTTTTATTCTATATTGATTTAAGGTCGAATGTATAAGGATAGTGATCGTTGATTTTTAGCATGAGCATATATGTTGGTTAGACATTGAACATTTTGACATTGGTTATTTGCAAGGCAATTTGCAGGGCTTCCATTGAACGTTTAAAAATAAATATATTAATAAATTATATGATCAATGGGTTATGAACCGAACGACCCTGACATCAATTATGTTTCATAAGCTCAAAACGGGATTTCTATTTTGACACAGACAAAAACTATAGTCAACAAGGAAAATCAATAAAGTTAAACTCTGTGAAGTATTTCACACGTTAACTATTTGTAGAAAATCATAAGACCATAACTATTTACACGTTTGTCTTCGTTCTGCTTATTAGAAAATCGGATGAATTGTTCAGCTAATTAACTGTCACAATATCTTCACTAAATCAATTCTAATTTAAAATGTTCCACTTTAAGTGTATCGATCGAACCTCAAACACAAATATTTCAAACTGAGGCAAACAAACTGGTAGATTTAATCAAAGCCCTTGCATTCATAGCAATAACGTTTTCCATGTACATGTATGAAGATTAAGTCAGTACATGTTATTAGAGACCTATCAGGGATTTTATTTTTTTGTTTCCTGGGTATCTTGTTTTTTCGCAATAACCCCTCATTATTATCTCAGTCAGTTTTTCTTCCTATAATAACCCCGTATCAGGTTTTTATTGTGAAAGTAAGTTTTTAGTTTTGAAAGTAAGACCTTAAATGTGACTAACAATTATTTGCCAGACGATCAAACAATTTGTTCTCACAACTCTATTCACAAAAATTAGAATCAAAAAGTATATTTCTTACCTCGGGCTTGACAATCCCAAGCATTAGCTACACGTAAGACATATATCTAAATTCAAGTATTCAAAATACACTTTTTGGTATTCGCCTGAAATGCATTTCCCTGACAAAATTGAGCAGGCATATTAAGTGTAATGATCATCTTATTATGGATTGCCTTCAATTCAAAACGTTTGTTGTGCCTTTTAAAATTGCAAAACTATTTGTTTCTGCCCTGTGCTATAAATGTTTGACAAAACGTTATTAATGAATGGTTTACTTTGTTATTGATTGTTTCAGTGGTGTGTATGAAGATACATACAACGTTATTCTAAGAGATACACTTACCTGAAAACGGGCAGACTCTTCATCCAGTATCTGATATTCCTAACGGAATACTGAAGTACAAGCAATGTGTTAGGACTAAACTAATTTTCAAACAAAATGTGGCAGTTATTGATATAAAGACACTCCACAAAGCCCAAATGGATTAACACACAAGCCTGGCAATCGATAATGGTTCTAACTGGTCATACGGGATTCCACTTCTTTTAACCCTTATTGTTGAAAGAAAACGACACTCTCTTAATTCATTAACTTTATTGCAGTTACCTTTCTTATATGAACATCAAATCAATCAAATTCTGTTTTAAAATGATACTCTTCAGATGAAAATGTTATTAACAACGTGTTTATATTTGTTCTTTTTTTCACACGACAGAGATGCAATTCAGCAATGCATAAAACATGTTAAACAGGACTGAATACATCAACTAAGACATAAACGTGGAAACATTGTTGAACGAGACAAACATTTGTTATGAATAAGTATTTTGAGTAAATGTCAGTTTGCAATGAAGGATTGTGCTCAGGTAAGCAATTTGACTAAAAGTCAGTTTTTTTCTTGTCTACTGTGGGCAATGTTAAATATATAATATCAGTTTAGCATTATATTTTATTTGGTTCTAAAATATACCAATTTACAATGAGTGCTGGTTATCTCCTAACTAGACTTTCATATTCACCCTCAAATGCTTAAAATATCATATATATATATATATGTTTCAATGGAAAGGAAGGAAAGAAGGAACGGTCTCGTGCATGTGTAGTAGCCAGAAATTATGGCTCTATCTCAAGATTGTACTCGTTATAAGATCAATTAAACGCTATAACGCCAATTCTGCCTCCTATCTACTTTATTTAAGTTTCTAAAATTACGTTTGACTTCATGGTTGCAGTAAGTCAAGGTCCCTTTTCCGGTTGTCGATCATGGTATGGACTTTGATTAGTTGTATTTTTATTTAACTGAACTGATTGACCTTAAACCGGTTAAAGTTGATTTATCTCAAATAAATAACTCAAATTGTAACATTGAACATATATGTGATCTCCCCAACATGAGAATGCCCCTCTAGACTGGTGCTATGATGCCACTATGTAGTACCACTGTGACAATAGTTTGATACCAAATCCGTAACTTGTTTCATTAACATGGTATTGTTATCTGTACATTATAAAATATGCTATCCATCTCATAAGTTGTGGGCTTATATCCAGATATGTTGATCAGTTTATGAGTAGGTGAGGGTTGGATGTATATAAGCTGATGACTTATAAACAATTATTAAAT
Source organism: Gibbula magus (assembly GCA_936450465.1). NCBI lineage: Eukaryota > Metazoa > Mollusca > Gastropoda > Trochida > Trochidae > Gibbula > Gibbula magus. Next base: position 65,894,304 of record OW388300.1, on the reverse strand, counting down.
GTATTAGTATTGTACTACATTTATTGTTGCCCGTACATCTGAAACTTCGAAATGTTGTTTAGAAATGGTGCAATTTCATAATGTTATATTATTACTAACATGTCTTCTATAGGTTTTACGAAATCTTCTTACGTTTTCTCTGGTAGGCGACATTTCTGGTAGACGTTTCTGCTGGTGGGCGTTTGTTTTGGTAGGCATTTCTGTTGGTAAGCTTTTCTTCTGGTAGACGTTTCTGCTGGTGGGCGTTTGTTTTGGTAAGCTTTTCTTCTGGTAGGCCTTTCTGTTGGTAGGCGTTTCTGCTGGTAGGCATTTGTTCCTGGTAGGCATTTATTCTGCATATTTGTCGATAAGTCAAACTATGCTCAGATTGTGGACAATATATACCGCAGAAATAAAATTTTGACCAAGACGTTTGCTACTTACAGTTAGATTAATCTACTAAGTTCATCGCGTCAAATTTGAAGCAATCCATCGATGATAATATTCTGAAATGTTTATTTGGCCTCGTGAAAATAATTCAATTACATTTAAATTTATTTATTTAACTATTAAAGTGTTCTTGTTTACACAGGTTACGTTTATGTTGATTTGAATGATTGACAAATACTAGTTCAGTGCAGTATATCTCAAAATAAGGACACTTTTGATGAAGTGTGTGTGAAAGGCGACTATAAGAATATTATATAACACTGGAAAGTTGATGGGTTTTTATTATGAAACATAAACTTATCAAATGGTGTACATGAAACATAAATAAAATGCATTATGTCAGCATAATTCATATCCTGACTCGCTCTGTTTTCATCTGGACAGATGTATTTATTTCGCCTTCCGTTATACGTTTTCACTGTTACGTTGATTCTGTTTCACTCTCCGTTAATTGTGAAAGTGAAAGCTCAGACAGTCTGATTACCAGAGAATCAATTTCAGCCTACTCAGTTTCACCTTTAGTGGACAAGCTTGACTCGTTGGAAATAATAAGTCTCACTAGTCTGTTCTCGTAGATACACTTGGAAGCTCTGCAGTCACAGAGTTGAATCTGTGTATAACCCGAGCGTGTACAAATATTATTCACAAATTATTAATGGTACTTTCCAAAGAAGCACATTGATACCTAAGATGAAGAAATATGGACTATCGCGAAAAAACACTGATTATATTTCACCATGGGTATTATAAATATATATACATTCCAACAATTCGACACCGTTCAATAGGCTTTTGTTGCACACGACTTGGTTATATCAACTGATACTGGATATAGCGAAATTCAATATGTTGTTAATTAAATTGGAATTGGAGCTGTATACTATACGTTCGAGTAACTCACTGACTCTGTATTTTTGCAGGCGATCTATTTTGTGTGTGTTGGCACTGGAGAAGAAGGTGAATGGAATTACACGAGACCTCATCCGACATAATTATCATTTTTTAGGTACATTTGTGATTTAAATTTTCAATAAATATATTCTTTTGTCGGTGTTTTATTAGCTAAACGATTAATATAAGAAGGCATAAATTAACACAGAAGTGAGACATGACTTTATATCACAAAATTATACAGACCTTGACCTCACAGATGTGGATTTACTTACTGAAGAGAGGGCGAAACGCAATCGAATGTTTCAAATGTCCCTTGACAAATTTGTTCTGTAGAAGGAATTGAAGTTACTGATAAAAGAATATATGGTATCAAAAGGGGAAAACCGAAGGCGAATGTTTTAACAAATCGAGACATTAAGGCATTAACCCTATTTCATAGACACATATGATGATAAAGTAAAGAAAAGCTTTATCACCACAGGCCGTCTTGCTCATTTGATCGTGCGTAAATCGCATTATTATCCATTTGCCTATCTTCAGGACACTATTGTACATCTTCATACTGATTTGTGGTCTCTTTCCTCTCACTATACAGTAATATCTCACCAGTATAGGCCCAGATCGTCTGGACACAAATAGTTTCTTTGTTACCTTAACATATGAGGTAACATGCAGATACATGCATCAGCATTCATGTTCTGTGTATTATCATGTGTGTTTCATTCAAGCAACGAATGGTGGTATTAATGTTGACTAAAAGTAACTCTCATATGAAGATCAAATATAAAATCTCATAATGTTTTCTCAATAACCAGTACGTTATACGATTATCCAAATGTATGTTTCTGTGGTTTCCTTTGTGTTATAAGACAATTTTTACGGTTTCTGAATGATTTACGACATCCTCGAACGATTACTTATAGAACTTGTAATGCATTAATTTGGCTAAGTACGATGACGGTATTTTCATTAACTCAAGTTAATACTAGGACCGAAACATATATAACGTTATTATCAATGCCGACATGAATAACGATATTAAATGATCATCTTTATATAATTATGCACTGAGGGAATCTGAGTTTAATTGTAGGGAGCATACATTTTTGAGTTGTAACGTCTCCAGTAATCCGATACATAGATAATACTACACGAGGTCTCATTAGATACGAATTATACAAAACGAGTGTCCTTCCGACGGTATCTGACTGAGCGAAAGCGAGGTCCGATATCATAGGAAGGTAACGAGTTTCATATAATTCGTATCTAATGAGACCGAGAGTGGAATTTTATTTATTACACAGGTTTTTTATCCGCGGATACGTCAGACATCTTAATTTTATTACTATAAGGTAAACAATTCTACAAAACCGAAACCGGTTTCAATAACTGAGTGCGTAATGATTGACGTAAATTAATTAAAATGTTCCACTTTAAGTGTATCGATCTACCCCAAACAAAAATTTGTTTCAAACTGAAGCAAAAAACTGGTAGATTAAATCAAAGCCCTTGCATTGTTAGCAATAACGTATTCCATGTTTGGAGACTAAGTTTCTTGAGTTTAAATGGATTGTGATATAAATTCTTCGACAATTTCTTCAAAACCCCGTTTATTGGTATGATCTTCTTTGAATTGATTTATAAGGCGATTCGTGTAATTAATGAATAAATTCGTACTATTTCATTGATCGATTCATCCACGGCTACTCGGGAATAACGTTTCGCCTCTTTGCAATGGAGAACATAACCCCTGTTTAAATGAGAATGAAACCATGAAATATTAATCAGATAACTAACCTCACGGCTCAATATCGACAATCCTTTAATGAATTATATGTGTATGCAGTGAGATTGGTCATGTCATTTTGTTATCAAAATTTAGTTTCAACAGAAAATATTAATGATTGCAAATACTTGGATATATATAAAACAAAACTTAAGACAAAAGCAACACGATTTATTCGCCGTCTTTTTCACAATAGATATTCACATAATAATGAGTGAGTGAGTGAGTTATTGCTTAACGCCGCTTCGGCAATATCGTAGCCATTTGCGGCGATAAATTTAGGTTAAGTGATTAATTTAAAAAATAATTGCAAAAGCAAAAAATAACGACACGAAGGACGTAGAAAACACCAGCAAATTATCACAATTTGATTAAAAACTGATTTAGAATAGTTAAAAGTGACAATTTGTCGAAAAGATTTACAGCTTTTAAAAAAGTCTAAAACACAATGTTCGCCAAATTGGCTAAAAACTTGAGATATCATAATAATGAAATGAACAACGTTTGCGTAGCCTGACTTCGATACACACGTGTTCATGGTTTATAGTTAGTATTGGCGATATCAGATAATCCCTCCTTCAGCAGTCATTATTTCAACCACAAAGACCGATGAACATTAGTTTTAAAAGTGCATCCATCCATTGGTGTCACATATGCCAAACATTATAAATAGTGTTATTTTAACGAGAATTACTGCCGAATATAACAAGTTTAATGATACTCGACTCAGTATAGTGACGATATAAAGATAACAGCAGTGCCTTCTGATCGAAAACCAAACAATACACTGCGATCGACGCACGTCAATTAGTCAAACGTATAATTTTAAAAACATATTTACAACAGACACAGGGACAAATTTTGGTTAATAATGTTTCATAGGTCATATACCTACTGTGCATGCAACGTTTGCGTGTCGTTTGCCACACATGTATAACGATGTTGCTAGATTTTAATTGGAAACTTGTAATTATAAAAAATTTGTCAATTGGGGATTTGCAAGTTGAGAGAATTTACAATCAGCACATGTCGTATGTTGGGACGTATTAAAGCCAAATGGAATATTATGAAGCACAATGGGTGCATATTTAATAAGAACTGTTTGACTAGTCAAGTGTGTCATTGACCAAAAAATCATTATAATGATGTGATTGGTTCCTAGTTTGACACTGTCTCCAGGGACCGTCATATTAGTTACATAGTCAGTGAGCTCTTTCTCTCCATATTGCCGTTGCCACAGAACGTCTTATCACTTTTCATTTGTCAACTCAGTTATGATATCATTTTTGGTTTTGGTGTCAGCAACATTTTATCAAGTTGAGTCAGTATGCGTGAGTTTATCAACCATGGTAAGTAAAGATACCTATCTCCAACATAACCTACTTGGTGTGACCAGAACACCGAGCCTGTTGGACTGTGCAGTGTCTTGCCAGTCCCACATTGAGTGTCTGTCATTTGGATTCGAACCACGGAAACGACTCTGCCATCTACACAACAAGGATGAGGCGTGTGCTCCAGATGACATGGTTTCAAGGAAACATTGGATCCATGGAGATTTATCTGCCCTTCCCAAAGTGAGTGTAGTTGCTACCTTCATTACCAATATAAACAGTATCCTATTTTCAATATTGCAACATGATTCATAATTACTTCAATATGGAATGTCGGTGTGGTTCTGAAGGTAAACGACCATCGCTTTCAATATTGAGGATTCTTTAATTACCTCGTTGTTGATTCTTTAACAATTAAGTGTGTTTATTACAATTACAATATTTCTTCTATTTTTTTAGTTATTACTGCTTTGTACATCGGTTAAAGTTGATGATGTATTGTGAGATTATTTATAGAATGGAATAAGGTCGGAATAACACGATTTATTAACAAAAACAACTATGGACATTTTACGTGCATTGTGTACATTTCTACATAACGAAAATACATGAACATTTCGTTAAAACATGTAACTATTGGATTACGAGCATCCAACTTTACACAAGATATATACAACAACATGTCCTTTCGCTAAATAGTTCATACATTTAGTGAATTCCTAACAGTTGATACATGACATAATGATAATAAAACCCTTATTTTCACAAAGAAGTAGAAACAATATGTCTTGCTGCAGTATCACTATCATGTTTGTTTGGTGATGTGGTTTATTCAGTAAATATATACGCCTATAAATTAATATGCATAGTGTGTACCTGCACGAGTTAATACTCATCTTTGTTCTCTGACAATACTTATTAAAATGAGAAGAGAATAAATCATGTACCTAGGATGTGTGCTCATGACTGTAGAAAGTTACAACACATCCATAAAGACTACTTGTATACCCCACCGTGTATTCAGTGCACAAAACACGCTATAAGGTGTGGCACTTTGAAAAACATTATTATTGTTTCCAAGGTCATAGTGAAGATTTTAATTATACAGCATTCGAACCTGCTAGTTAAATTCGCCAGTGTTGCACTTTTCTACGTTCAAATTTGCCGAGGCGGCGTCAAACAATAACTCAATTTTCTTAACAGTCGACTGAAATGGCCCATTTGACAAACATCCGGCTGTTAATTGCTGAAATCGCTGACATTAACTTAATAAATGAATAAATGACTTTTTTTTTACTTTACTTTACTTAAATACGGCTTCTTTTATTTCACCGACTGATTAGTGCTGACTAACAGTTCGCTGAAGTCACTTAAGCGTATCTGCTCGGAGTGACGTCACTGCCGGTGCTTGGATATATACGTCCATTATTACAATTTTATATTTCAACTGTCGATTCAACATACTAATATTCATCAAAACAACTCAACTTGTCGATATATTGCATCATGAGGTATCTAATTTGGTATTTGCCTAAATGACATTTGCATGAATATTGTATAAACATGTGATTTTGTCAATTTCATATACCCAATGATTTGATATAATTGAAGTAACAATTCAATACAAAGCTAACAACGTTGCATGGCCCACAATTTACCATCACATGTGTAACAGACGAACAGGTGGCCAATCCTGCAGTCACGCTTCATTGCGCTCGTCGACCTAAGTTTGAAGCTAGTCTCAAGTCGGGTTATAAAAGTTGTCTTCATAATTAATTGGAAGTATACAGTGTATTAAAGGGGCAGTAGCACGTTTTTTGACAAAATGTATTTTTGCAATTTTCCAATTTATAATGATAGTTTGTGACATTTATATTTACTTTAGAGGGTAAAACATCTTATTACACGAACCAATTAAGCGTAGTGGTAATAACGGTGTTGCATATAAAGCAATAATTGCATGACATTGCAAAACCTTTTATTATTTTGATTGACAAAAACGATTTCCATGGCTTTACCGAACCATATACACTCATTTTTAACCTGATTTTCCGAAGAGAGAAGTGTGTTTTACTATTGGTAACATTATTTTGCAAATACATTTCGTCGACTTATTTGAGCGAAAAATCGTGCTACTGGCCCTTTAATGTTATGCTCATTTGGTTCCGATATACATGATGAACATGAGATAATAATCATTCGTTAGTTACTAACATGTATTACAGTTGAAATGTAAGAGGTTAAAACAGTCAAAGTCAGTGTTAACCTTTTAATAATTAGAGGATGGGAAATTGATTCGCGTTACATAACTAAACAATAAATATTATTGTTATAACTCTATTTATCGATTGAGGAGGAGTGTTTTGTAACTGGCAACATTTCTTTTCAATTTGATGAGATCTCTTAATTTCCAATTGAAAACGTTCTACAGTCCTTTTAGTAAAATATCTGCGTGGCTTGTGCAAGAGTCAGTGCCAGTGCCAGTGCCAGTGCCAGTGCCAGTGGGATATCTCCAGAACTTTTTATGACATTTTCCTCTTTCATAATTAATAATATGAACAGAATCAATAACTAAACAGATAGGGACTTGTTATTCAATGAAGTTAACAGGTTATATTATAATGGTCGTTGGTGACGTTCCTGGCGTACTACAGATGCATTTATACAATTACAAACGCTTCTTAAATAACAAGGACTACAATTTCTTTGTAAATGAAAAAATAACAAACAAACACTGCCAATACTTTCAATGAATTCATTATGTATTTGTCACGTGATCAAGACGGTTCCGGGTAATGTGATGGGTACCCGGGTCCAAATATTTACCCACCATTTACCCAGTCCCAACCCTACACAGTTCCAGGAACTGAAGTCATGTCGCCAGTGTAACCAACAAGGTGGTAAAAATACATCAATGAACCAAAAGCATCCCCTACTAACCTTGTAATAAATCATTTGAGCAATATTTTGTCATGTTTTTATTCTTTTTGTCAAATGAGCCCATTTTGACATCGTCATTAACATTATACATCCCTTACACAGACAAGCTGATAAAGTCTCTCTTCAAATTAGAAAGTCACGAATAAATTGAACAGATTGAACGTCATCACCTTCTTTGCGGTCTTGTTTGCTGAAGCCGTTTCGAGAAAGCAGTGCCTGTAAATCTTCGTTGGAAGACGCTCCATATTGAAGTTACACCCATATGCGAGAGAGTATGTGTGACAGACACAGGACAAAAAGTGGTGGAATCCGCCTGCCAGGTTCCTTCGGATTCTACCGGGTTCTTTTGGATCCGGTAATTTTTGGGAGAATCCGGAAATCGGATTCCACCACGTTTTGTCCTGTGAGAGTATTGTTCTCTGTCACTTACTTGAGCGCAACAAGCGTATCTTACTCTCTTTTCTCACATTACATCAGGACCTATGGGGACCTTGTCTGGACCACAACTGCACGGTTGGACAGAAATGCATCAGACACAGAGTGACAAAACAGGCTGTATGTGTAAAAGGTCAGTAAAATGTTTCTAAATGTAATACATTGGGGAGACAAGCATGTACATTGCAAAAAAAGGAAAGAATGAACAATGACATGAAAGTGATTTACAAAGGCGGTGTTAAGAGGTCTTAGTACTCTGCTTACTCTCTTGAGGTTATAATCAGGAAAGGTGTACTTATTCTTTTAATAAATATTTCATTTCAAAATTTAGGTGCCATTTAAGTTATTTTTTATTTTCAAAGTCTATTTGTTATCATTACCTTTTTTATAAAATTATATTTTTGTTAACAAATTAGGTCTTTTATTTTGTTGAATTAGGAGATAAATGCCTTCCGTTTTTTATTTTGGGGTTGTATGTTGTGAATTTGTTACCCCTAAATTTAATTTCAAACCGAGCTTGCGAGGTTTGAAATGTTTTATTTAGGGGTAACAAATTCACAACATACAACCCCAAAATAAAAAACGGAAGGCATTTATCTCCATTCTAACATGACTAATTAGGAAAATAACGAGGAACTATGTTATTTGCCTTGCGCCACAGCGACGTGATAAGGTCAAACCAGTGCAGACCTGTTCCACTCGAGTGAGAAGCTGCTTGTTCATTTTTCAAAGAACACACTTCAGTCAAAATTTAATAAACAAAATTATATATACACTTTCAAATATAACTCATTCTGTTTCATTGAGAACAATATCAACAGAAAACTTTGACACAATTTCAATGTCGACACAAATTTACGATTTTCCATCCATTCAACGACCACCTCGATTGCTTGGTTTTATCGCTTGGTATGGCTTCAAGGGACGTTACTCTAAACGTTGTCGTCCACTACAATCACGGGAAGCTACTCTGAAAGCAAGACGAAAGAGCTTTATTTTGTGTCATAGTTGAGGACACGATGCTAGGAATTTAGGAAATGTAATCACTTGAACATTTTGTCGCTTCTGTTCGGTCAACGATATGTTGCTGTATGAAGCGAGCGACGCGGAGGAATGTGAATCGGTCGCAAATATTTTGAGGTGATTATCGGTAAAATAATTACTCCAAAATTGTTACGAGGAACCAATCAGAAAGCAGTATTTTCATTCTAAATATAGTGTCATGTTAGAATTTTTATTTAAGTATGTTTTTCTTTGAAGACGATTCATTTCAAAGTTTTTGGTTTCGGATCAATAGGTCTGGGGTTCGAATCCCGCCAGGGGCATGACAATTTGGTCTGCAGTAGAGAACTGTTCTACACGCAGTAAGGTTTGGTTCCACTGAATTTCAGTGTAGTACCTACCATGGTAGGCTAGTTGCGCATGTGCCAAATCTGCAACAGTCCTTGGTGGTACGGCTTGAGTTCGAACCCGACGTCCAATATCATCCAAAGGTGTTAAATAGGATTCATGTCTGGAGACATGACGGACATGATGATTGTTCAGAAAACCTGGCACACAAAGTGATGGAATCCGATTCCCGGATCCTTTCGGATTCTTCTTGATCCGGAAGAATCCGGCAAGGCTGTGGCTTCGCGCGTACATTTGCTCAATACAACGTTATCAGTAATAAACAAATAGAACCATGGGCTCTGTAGCTCATCAGGGTTTTATACTGTTTAATGATGAAGACTGAAATAGATTTTTAGGTCATGGCTTGAGGCCCTTTTTTGGGGCACCACAGGGTTTCCAAATCTACAATTTAGAATCCCCATTAGCTAAAGAGTCTGCACACAATAGTACAGCCTTCTAGGTACATTTGTTCTGGAGAAGATGAAAATAGGTTTTTAGGTTATGGCCTGAGAGGTCTTTATTTGGGGTCCCAGGCCAGGGTCGATATCTCTAATAACGCTGTAAATTTTACAGTGTTGAAGAAACGCTGTCTGAGACGAGCAATGGTGTATGGATGGTTATGAAAGTATTTTGCGATGGTCAGCTGTGAAGTGCATAGTTTCAGTATGCCAAATGTTCCGGTTGTCTTCTGAAAGGCGTGGCATGTTTCCATGAATACCAAATGTTCATCGGTATTTAAAGGTCCAAAGAGCAGGGAATGTAAGTGCAAAAACGAAACAAAACAAGTGTTGTGTTTGCACGAACAAAGTTCAGCACCAAGAAGTGATATTGGATTCAAAACTAGAACTCAACAATAAGGGTGAGTGAGTTGGGGTTTAACGCCGCTTTCAAGAGTATTTCACTTATATCGCGGCTGCTAGTATTATGGCAGGGAGAAAACCCGCAACGCAATCTGGCTATGCACTACGGTGAAACCTGCGAGCAACGGCTGGAACTAGCGAACTATGGTTGGTACTACGCTGAAATTCAGTGTAGCATTGCACCCAAACCTTACTGCGTGTAGAACAGTTCTCTACTGCAGACAAAGTTGCCGTGCCCCTGGCGGGATTCGAACCCTGAACCTCTTGATCCAAAGCCGAACACGCTAACCACTGCGCTTTCCCGCCCCCCAACAATAAGGAGTCCCAGCACAAGTGGAAACCACGTGCCTTCACATAGGACAGCCAGAGAGAAAGTGTTTACCAGATTGAGTTTTTAATGGCGTTTAGTGTGTAAATATAACCGTTTGACGATTGCCGTAATGTGTTTATATAAGCATCATCTGTTGCCAGGACATGAACTATGTAAGACCACTGCATTGATTATAAAATATTAAGCCTGATGAAACGTCAAAATCATATACATTGATACAATATTTCCTTCTTGCAATTCAATCGTGTGTAAATATATTGTTCAACAGGTGACATAAACCCACCAGAAGGCCACTGTCCAGTTCCACCCAAGCTGGACAATGCAAACATCAGTCAAGGAGGTCTAACACCAGGGAGTACAAGGAACTACACCTGTCTGGAAGGTTACCTGGACACACAGTCTTTTGTAAGCTCAGGTGTCTCTACCTGCCTACCTGACTTTACATGGTCAAACCCCAACCTAACCTGCTCAGGTATGTTGATGTTAAACACTTTCAACGAAATTGTAATCTGTGATCTTGGATTCTATAGGGCTTGAAACAAACTAGAAGAGCGTTTGCGGGACACCGCAAAAGCAGAGCAGCTCCGAAACCGAAAGTTGAATCATCACTGGGGTCACTTTTCACAAGTTTGTTCTTAAAACCTATTTCTGATTTCAAAATTCGATCAAAGGATTAACATGGCCTTAACCAATATCTCATGACCTTGACCTTTGACCTTCAAGGTCACACCATCAATGATTACTTTTCATTGTGTATAACAATCATGCATCATTGTTAACATAAGGCATATTCCCAATAGCATGCTTAAGTTGTGACGTTGATAAGACCTTGACCTTTGACAGATTTTAGCGAAAACTTTTTCAAATCTTGGTCTTTCTCCATAGTTGATTTATACCAAATATGAGCCTGACAGCACAAAAATGTTTGAAGTTATCATGTTTACAAGGATTATTGTAGTAATTAAAGAACTCATGACCTTGACCTTTAACCTTGAATGTGAACATGTCAAAATCATTCACCAGATTTATAAGAAGAAACTATGTATATGAGGTGTTAATACCTTCTTGGAAAAAAGTTATTTAGAGATTTCACAACTGGTCACCATGACCATATCTCGTGACCTTGACCTTTGATCTTCAAGGTCACACAGTCAATGATCACTTTTCATTGTGTATAACAATCATGTAATGATTCAAAGTGTTAAAGGCGCTGTAGCACGTTTTTTGCAAATTTTATTTTTTCAAATTTCTCATTTATAATGATAGTTTATTAGGTCTTCAAGACGAATGTCTGGAAGACCTATTGTTATTATCCGGTTTTTTTTCTTTATTATTATTATTTGTACGTTTTTTGTGCGCGCGATTCTGAAGTAACGGCTGAATCGATTTGCACGAAATTTTCAGGGATAATAGCCTGTAACAAAAACTAGCCTTGTACGTCGGCCGAATTTTGATTTTCGTCTTCTATCTTGAGTTATCTCCCCTTGAAGTCAAAACTTTAAACCTTAATAGCTCGAAATCTAATCAAGATATTTTCATAAAACTTTCACCAAAATGTGGGCAACAATATTCCCCATCGATTAAGCCTATAGCGGTTTCGGCCGTAATAATAGATTTTTTGCTATTTCGAAAAAACTGAAAATTTTGTTAACTTTCGCGGTTTTCAGGGTACGCGTCTTTAAAAATCTTCTCCTAAATCACGGAAATACATACAGCTATGTGTGATAGCTCATCTTAAAGCTAATTGAAAGTAGAAAAAAGTGATCATGAAAGAATTTTAAATTTCGTCCAAGAATTTCAGTAATATGCCCTTGAATAAGGACCTTTTTGAAAAAGGCTTTTTTTTGCTGCATGTTCAAAGGGGCATAACTCTGTTACAAATGAACTTATGTCAAAGTTACTTATTACTGTCTCTTTCATATAACTAGTTAAACATTTCCACAATATATCATTATCATGTAAAAGTTGATAGTATCGACACAATTTGGACGTTTTCCCAAAAAAGTAAAATTTTGGAATTTTTAGACTTTTCGAGGGGTACTTTCTTTGTAGAATTTTCCATTGTAAACCACTGAAGATACAATTATGTTTAATATATCATCCTGGAGTAGAGATGTCCTTTTTTAAGGTAAATAAATTTCAAACATTTTTCTGTCATAGTTTATGTGTGACAAGTCATAGAAGATTGCCATTTTTCAGAACTCGCCATTTTCAGCCATGTTTAAAGGATCATTACTGCTTCACTTATTACGCTATTGGAATTGTGCATACACCAACGTATGCACAATTTCAAGAAGAACAACTTTTATGTTGACTGCTTTCATCAAAAAGTTGATAGTTAAGCCTCGAACATCGCAAGCGATGTCTAGGGGTCATAATTTAAGCATTTTTGAGTATTTTCTTGAATATTCAGAACAGCATAACGCATTAATTATGTATGCAATCTAAATGATGAATACATCTTCTTAAGTGGAAATTAAAGCACAACATTTTCTATGTTACACCTTAGTATGGAAATATTAACCATTTTGTCTTAATCGTGAGAAATGTAATGCAGGGGTCCATTAATATGTGATTTTTCCGTTTTCAGAGGGGTACCTTCTTTGGAGAATTTTTGTAAAAAAAACTACTGAAGATAGAGACATGTTTGATAGCTCATTTTAAAGCGGAGAAACAGACGAATAACCCTAAGTCCAACATTGAGTTCTAGGTCAAGCAGAAGTCTTGAAGACCTAAGTATTGACGTGTCAATCCTAGTGTCATTTATATTTACTTTAGAGGGTAAAACATCTTATTACACAAACCAATTATCCGTAGTGGTAATAACGGTGATGCGTATAAAGCAAACATTGCATGGCGGCCATTTTATTGTGAACACATTTTATTATTTCGAATGACAAAAACGATAGCCGTGGCTTTACGGAACCATGTACACTCATTTGTAACTTGAATTTCCGAAGAGAGAAGGGTGTTTTACTATTGGTGACATTATTTTTCAAATACATTTCATCGACTTATTTGAGCGAAAAAACGTGCTACAGTGCCTTTAATAGTTAAAATAAGGCATGTTCGCAACTGCATGCTTAAGTTGAGAGCTCACTGTGACCTTGACCTTGGACAGATTTAAGCGAAAACCTGCTCAAATCTCAGTCTTTCTCCATAGTTGATATATACCAAATAAGGGCCTGATAGCACAGAAGTTATTGAAATTATCATGTTTACAAGGAATTTTGTAGTGATTCAGAACTCATGACCTTGACCTTTGACCTTGAATGTGAGCATGTCAAATAAATTCCCAAGGTGTACAAGAAAGAAGCTATATATATGAGGTGTTGATACATTCATGGAAAAAAGTTAATTAGTGATTTCAGAACTGGTGACCTTGACCCTATCTCGTGACCTTGACCTTTAAAATTCAAGGTCACACAATCAGTGATCACTGTTCATTGTGTATCAAAATCATGAAATGATTCAAAGTGTTAATAGTTGATGTAAGACATTTTCTCAAAAGCATGCTTAAGTTGTGACCTCGCTATGACCTTGACCTTTGACGGATGTTAGCGAAAACCTTTTTAAATATTGGCCTTTCTCCACAGTTGATATACACCAAATAAGAGCCTGATAGCACAAATATTTATCAAGTTATCGTGTTTACAAGGATTTTTTTTAGCGATTTCAGAACTCGTGACCTTGACCTTTGACCTTGAATGTGAACATGTCAAAAAAATTTCCCAGGGGCATTAGTAAGAAGTTACGTATGTAAGTTCTCAAAAGCTTCTAGGAAAAAAGTTAAAGCGAATACAAAACGCACCGGCGGCGGCGGCGGATGCGGCGGCGGCGGCGGCGACGGAAACTGCACAAAAACTGATAGCAGCTCCGACTTAGTCGGAGCTGCTAATGACTGCTGACAGGTTTTTTTCATTTACTACCTTTCGTTTCGTTTAAAAGTTTTACACAAAAATAATCCAATCTTTCCCCTCTCTCACTATTAAACTTGGTCGAGTAAAAGTGGAAACACGTGGTGAATGCATAGATTGAATCATATTGGAATATTATCACAACCATTCAAACGATTTGTTATCTACGGAAGCATCCTAGTGCCACAGTGCGATTTTTTTTATCTCATAATTAGGAGATACTAACTCCTAATTAGGAGATAAGTAACTCCTAATTAGGACTTAGTTATCACCTTCTTAGGAGATACTAAGTCCTAATTAGGACATACCTATATCCTAATTAGGACATAAATATCTCCTAATTAGGACTTGATCAACACATAATTAGGAGAAACTATATCCTAATTAGGAGATGCTGTCTCCTAATTAGGAGATACTAACTCCTAATTATAACATAACAAAACTATCACCTATTTAGGACATAAATATCTCCTAATTAGGACTTGATTATCACCTAATTAGGAGATGCTTTCTCCTAATTAGGAGATACTAACTCCTAATTAGGTCTTGGTTATCTCCTAATTAGGACATAACTATCACCTATTTAGGACTTAAGTAACTCCTAATTAGGAGTTATTATCTCCTAATTAGGACTTAGGTATTTAGGACATAACTAAGTCCTAATTAGGAAATAACTAAGTCATAATTAGGAGTTAATATCTCGTAATTAGGAGATACTATCAACTTATTAGGAGATAAAAAAAATTCTCACCCCGGCACTAGGATGCTTCCGTAGTTATCACCCTTCAAGAATCAATGAATCGTTCATCACTACCATAAGATTATGTGAAAAGGATTATGGTACTTGCAACTCACGACCCATACTGCTTGATTACCATTTGCCTTGTTGGAAGTTTTCAAACTGTATGTTCAAACTGGCTGATCGTTTGATTGTGGTGAAACCTGCGAGCTCGGAACTAGCAAACCCAGGGCGGTTCAGTGTAGCATTGAACGAAAACCTTACTGCATGTAGAAGAGTTCTCTACTGCAGATAAAGTTGCTGAGCCTCTGGCGGGATCGGAATTCAAGACCGAACGTGCTAACTGCTGCGCTATATCTAAGTATCTTAGACACTTTTCTAACTTAGCGAAACATTCTTTATTTCATCAAGAACGCTTTAGACATATTTGACAACTTATGCGCTTTACATGTAAAGCTTGTCACGATCAAAAACTTTACTATAATGTTATAAGCATTCCAGACTAGATGAGGACCTGTGACTGGGTAAATACGAAAATACTTGATTTATTGAAAACTGTATTAATTAACCTAATGTGCGACTGCGAATGATTAGACTCGTATTGGCCAAGTTTGTCTCGTTTTGGCCCTGTTTTTCCTGTATTGGCCAAGTTGTCGAATCATATGGTCTAGGCCATAAATAATGTAGACTGACATAACATTGATAGTTGATTAATAAGGATTAATTTAAGGAATAACCATTAGTATTCTGTTGACATCCTACTTCCTTTCATTTTTCTCTGTAATGTTAAAGTGACAATTGCTGCCTTCTATTTTGTTACAATTAAGATACAATGTCTTGATATTGGGTATTGCTTTTTTTTTTTCTTTTTCTTATTTTTTTTAAATTTTTTTTTTATTATAACAAAAATAGTAGGCCACGATTATTGAAACAATAAGGACCATTTCCCTTGCAGTGTGGTATTTGTGGGGCCATAAATAAAGCTTTCAATTTCATAGGTTTCCTTGATGCTTGATAACAGTCCTGGAAAATGCAAGTGTGTTGCTCTGTGTTTACATCTATAAATATACATTTTGAGGAGGTAGTACAGATGATTTACCAGAGTGCTTTGATTGGGATCTCCTAGTAGGATGGTAGGTTTTGACATTATTAATTTCGTCTTTGTTTTTCCTTCAAACCACATCCGAAACTGTTTTATCAAATTTTGAGTTTTTCTGCAATCGTAGAATAGATGTTCAAGTGTCTCAGGTTCCTCGGTACAAAAGAAGCAATAACTACTGTCAGATATCCCTATTTTGTGAAGAACAGTTTCTGTGGTTAAAAGCGATGCACAATTTTGTATTGAAACTTTCTTGTCTTATTATCGATGCAAGTGCTGTTGATGAAATGAAAACATTTTGACAAACAATCTATTGAAATTGGCATTTGTAGTTTCATTGTCCATTTGTTTGTTATATTTTCTAGTGAAGTTCTTACTTTATCGCATAAGATTTGGTAAATGAATTTGCTGTCTTTTGATGTCATTAATCGTTTCACGATTTCACACCTACTTTCCTTATCAATGTCTTTAATAGAGTCCCAATTCAACTTATTTCTGAATTCTTTTGGAAGAGCTTTCAACAATTTGAAATATAACAGATAAGTTCCAGTAAGATTATACTTCGCTTTGAGCGTACCGAAATCAATCAATGAGCCCCTATCTGTGTAAAGGTCGAGGATTGTTTTTAAACAACAGTCATGCCATTTGAGGAATTCTTTGAAGTCGCTTAGTTTGATAAAATTCAAAATAGAAAGATTTACGAACTCGTGAATGGTTGTTACTTCTTCATTTGCTATAAGACTGTAACTGAAAATAACATTTTGCCAAAATTAAATGGTTAATGATTTGCTTATACATTGTAATTGTTTTCTTTGGAAATCAAATATAGTCTTATTTCCGTATGGGCGAAGGATTTCTTTAACTAACGATTGCCATATTCCTTCCGATGATATAAGTCTTTTTATCCACGATATTTTCATGTACCTATCAAACATTTCAAGATTTATCATTTTTAGTCCACCATTTTCATATTCATTTATAATCATTGTTCTCTTTATCTTATCCCTTTTGCCAGACCATAAAAACTGATAAAACAAAGAGTTTAATCTTTTGAAAAATTCTTTGTCTGGACTTGGAAGAGAAATGAAAAGATGTGTGAATAATGGCAATACTTGTGATTTAAGTATGGTTACTTTACCCCTGAGAGTAAGACATATCTTTGTCCATGAAAATATAATTCTTCTAGCTTTTTCAAATTGTTTATCAAAATTCGTTGCTATCATCTCATTAAGATGTGTGTCAAAAATAATGCCTAGGATTTTGAATGGGTCTTTTGACCACTCCATAGGGATATGGGGGCAGAGTTGTTCATTGCTACTTTTTTTGGATCCTATCCATATTGCTCTTGTTTTCTCACAATTTATGTTAAGTCCTGAACACACAGCAAATTTCTTTAGAATTGAAATGAGTTCAGCAAGGCTAGCTGCAGATCCGTCAAGCGTGAAATTTGCGTCGTCCGCGTATTGGAAAGTTGTATAGGTTACGCCATTTATGTCATTACCTTGGATATTTTTATTATTTTTAATTGCGTTTGACAATAATTCAGCGCAAATGAGAAACAAGTATGGCGACAGGGGATCTCCTTGTCTACATCCTCTACCAAGTCTAAAATAGTCTCATATGTGGCCCGCATTTATGGTAGCGCTACAGATACCTGACTGGAAAAGTTTCACCCATTTTCGAAAAGCTGGTCCAAAGTTAAACGATTCTAGCGCTTTGTCTATAAAATCCCATTCAATAGTGTCAAAAGCTTTTTCAAAGTCAACTGTAACAAGTAAGCCAGGTATTTTGTTTAATTCGCAATATTCTAAAAACTCGTATAAGACTCGTGTATTTTCTCTAATAAATCTACCTTTCAGAAATCCGGTTTGTGTATTACTTATGATATCTGGTAATACTTGCTGTATTGGGTATTGCTGATACAGTAATCAAAGATGCCAATGAAACGATTCGTCCGAAAATCAGAATAGTAGCAAACCAAAGTGCTTGTTCACCTGGACGCTTATTTTATATTGTGTAAGATTCTATCAAACTATCCTGATATGTTTGAACACTGTGGTATTACAGTTTACTTGTTTACAAAGGACCAACATAGGCGATGCGTTTTATATGTTGACACATATTCAGAAGGTCTTAATACAGAAATACTTCAGTTTCAGTTAGGTACCTTATTTGTACTAAAACCAAACAGACATGACAAACAAATAGGTATATATCGCTGAACGAGTGTACAACATGACTAAGCGAGTATACACTGCGATTTAAAAATCGGTCAGTGACTACTATGTTATGCTCTTTGATTCACTCAATAAGATCATTTTGTTTTCCCATCCTCAAAAGGAACGCGATACTGAAAGCAAGTGGTAGACTGATCAAGCTTGCATGGCTCTCCCCAATGAAGTTGAATCACTATCTTAATTCGGGATATCCAATTGAAAAGCTTGACGTCTGGGGAAAATGATTTTGATGAAACATTGAAATGATACGACTATTTTGATGAGATTAATCTCTATTTCAACCATTACTACATTTGCAGGATGAACAGAGTGCGTTTATGAAATATGTTTATGGAGGAAATTACATGTACTTTGATGAAATAACATAAATATACTTTAAGGAGTTTTCAAAAAGCCTATGTGCTCGATAAGAATTATTACATGAAAAAGCGATGATGAAAATAATTACCTTTCGTGAAAATTTAACTTTGAAATGAAGTGTTTATCTTAACAATGTGTTTGATAAAGTGTATTAATTTAATGATAAAAAATATTGTTGATAAGATAGCTCTAATATTTATCCCTCATGTGGATGAATCAATATCTCAAGTTTGGATAACTCATCTTATCAGGATGAAGCAAAACTTTTGAAAAATTACTTTCGTGGAAAATCAGTTTGATGAAAAACGTTATTTTGATGCAAACATTGCTTTGATAAATTTCAACTGTAAAAGGAAATGAAAGAAACTTAAGAAAATTGAGAAATATCGATTTTGCCAAGAAAAAATCATTTAATGAGAAAAAACGATGATGAAAATAATTGCCTTGATGAAAATTGAACATTGAAATGAACTGCTTATAAAACTGACTTTGATAAGAAGTTTTATTAGGGAAATAGTGATCTGATGAAAAATCTGTTGAAAATGGGTAATGAACTTCAGCATTGAAATGAAATGCTGATAAGACATGAAGACCTTGATAAGAACAATCATATTTATTTTTGAGAAGGAACATTGACTTGATGAAAGACTGACTTGATGAAAACAATTCAACTCGAAAGAAATGTTGATTGAAACATGATCTTGATAACAACGATGATTTTGATGAGAAAATTTACTTTCTCGGGATACAGTTTAAATTAATGAAGTTTCAACTTCATAAATCTTGTTTGTCACAAATTGATAAAACTTCAATGTAACGAATCGTTGATAATATAAAAAGATTTAGAAATTTTGATTAAACCAATAACTTGATGACAAGAAACTGGAATGAAATTGATAAAATATTGATACATTTATTATCATTTAAACACTTTTACCCTGATTAGTAATTTGATTTATTATGAACAGTTTCTATAATGAAAAAATAAAATTGCAGAAAGTTTTTTTTATGGAAAAATATGACTTGTGATACAACTTTGAAATTTAAGTGAAATGTCGATTAAAAAGTAACCCAGAAAAGAGTCTTTTTGAAAATAATTTGACTTAAAAGAAATACTGAGAACAATTTAAAAACAAGTCTTTAATTGTAAGTTTTTAGTCTATAATAAACCTTAATTTACTTGCTGACATGTTTTTAATGAGATATTAATTTATGATCTATTCAGTTATGATAGTCAAACACAATACTTACACTTTTTTCATCAATTTCTTGTCATCTTAACATTAAGAAGACAAAATATTTTATGGATGATCAACATCTTTATTAACAATAGCTATTGTTAATCAAGAAGTTGATCATCCATAAAATAGTTGTCTTCTTCATCACACACACAAACAGTTTATCTTAACATTAATTTACAATGTAGTTAAAACTAGCTGTAACGTTATACCTGCAGTAACCTCTGACACACATAATATATAACATTTAAGTTATTTTAACTAGATTTTATCATTTATTTCACCGAACATTTTTTCCAGTAAATCCATGCTTTTCAAAGTCATGTTTTCAATGTATCCACAGCGCTATACTTCGGACACAACAACTGCTGCATAAGTCTGCCGAATAGCGATCTAAATATAACCTGTATTGTTTTGTGTCCCATCAGCCATCATTACATGTAGGGAATTACCCAACTGATCTGTGTCAAACTGCGAAAATCAGCTAATGAAGATAAGTTTGTCCATTACAATCACCCTCACTTTTATACATTCCTATTGGAACCTCGATTAAAAAGTTTATTAATTCTGAAAGGGACCACATGCTGATGCGGTGTTATATGCCGTGTGATTTGTGCAAAAGTAAATCAATGAAGAGGGTCAGGAAATCAAAAAGAAGTATTTTGCTTATAATCAATACTGACGACATTCTGTAAGTAGCTGAAATTGGGTACAGTACAATGATGTTTTCGAAAATAGTTGTATGTCAATGAATTATTGTACTTTATGAGTAACAGAGATGATGAGAAGAAAACACCTGTCATTGGTTAAAACTAAGGTTATGTTTCTCATTTTACTGGTCGGTCAAAGTTCGTTTAAGAATGTAATCAAATGGTCACCCTAAGCACTGTTACAAGCCTCAAAACATAACGATATGCCAAACATCAACAGAATAGACATTGGTCAGCATATATATGATTTTCAAGATATTATCTAAAATGGAATTTTGCAATATTTGTTGATATAAGGAAATACCTACTTACGGAAGTACCCTACAATAACAAATTGTTTCAGTATATTGCTTCAGAATAACCAGGTCGTGGTAAAACTACATGTGTGTCTCGTTCTTTTATGCAGGTCCATACATCAGACATGATATGAACAGTGAGGATACTGACATCTTTCAGAATCTTCAACATGAAACCTTTAAAGATGTCAGTGGAAATACTTCAAGTTTTGTGTTCTTCGTCAAAGCATGCAGAGACTGTATATTTGCTTTATGTGATGTTCCTCAAGTATCTCGACGAAACTGTTATATCGTCTCAATCGGATCACATGGGAACTCTAAATATGATAT
This sequence comes from Gibbula magus, assembly GCA_936450465.1. Taxonomy (NCBI): domain Eukaryota; kingdom Metazoa; phylum Mollusca; class Gastropoda; order Trochida; family Trochidae; genus Gibbula; species Gibbula magus. The sequence goes on along the minus strand of OW388300.1, from coordinate 65,872,980 downwards.
AAGAAAAACAGGAGGCGCTATCGTAGCTTCTAAAGATGAATATCAAGTATTGTCCTGCACAGAGTTCCTCCCATTCTGGATCAGCTGGCTCGATGGAACCATCGCTGTTGGGAAAGGAAACATTGTTGGAAGCCAGGAAGTGAGTCACTGGAAGTCAGCTACCCTCTTCGACATTAACTATGCTGGGCTGGGTCTTTATAGACAAAATGAAGGCATATGGTTTTTCCTGAAACGAAACTAAAGGTTACCAAAGTTTCATCACAAATGCATTTCACACTAATGCTGGGTTCATATCTGTGTGAACTAAAAGCATTCCAATATTAATTCATGTTGCCCATGTACACATTTTGGTTTCTCATCTTGTTCAGACTCTTATTCTGGCCGCTCCCATGAACGCGCAAATTAAAAAATGTCACATGAACATTTCGCTTCCACAACAGAATTTTAACCGTTAACCTGGGTAGGACTTTGGAAAGAAATATAATATTCCTGAGAAGTGTAAATTTACCAATGATTTTATGACAATTTAAAACCAAACACAAATATGAGTGGTATTATGTCAAAAAGGTCACAGGCCGATAAGACATAACATGTCAATTTTAAGTTACAAGTATTTGCTTTACAAAAGTATAACACATAAACACTTGCCCCAATCCTAAATAAATATGTACAACGTATATTTACATATCTATTTTGATATTGATTTTATCTCAATCCCGAGCAGCAATGCAGGCACGCATTCATATTGAAATAGTGAAGACACTGCAGATGTACGGCACCAGATTTACGTAGTCACGGTGCGCGAGTAAATTAACCAGAAGCTATCATGAGGAACGGTTTTCTTTTAAAATATTCACGCGAATCACACTCCATGAGTTCAATGGATTGTCATATTAATGATTGTTTCAGCATTACTTGGAGACCAACATTTAAGGTTAGATGAAATGACATATGGTCACATTCGTATTCGTTGAAAAGGGGTTTCAATTTGACAATTGCTCGATTTTAAATTTCCGAAATCGACCCTTATATTACTTATATACGGCTTTTTAAAAAAGTGCCTAATTAAGCCCCGGCGACCAGAATGAAAGTGGGCGGGCGGTGGTTACTGAAGCGTATCGTTCTGTGACGTACGTGGAGGAGCCTCATTATGGCCGCTTATCATAATTTAATGCGTTTTTAAACTGTTCATATAAGACAGAAAACTTCATCCAAACAACCCCAATTGTCGATAAACAGATTACTTAATTATTCAACTAGCGATTTCATATGGTTACAACAACTGGGGCCTGCTTAATAGGAGTGCATTCTGCGCTTTTGTATAGTATGTTTGTAGTAATTAACCGCGGAACTAGAACGTCCCCTTGAACCCTGTACTGCAGGGCTCTAGTGATAGTGATTTTGTACAGCGAGAGATGCAGTGATAGTGATCGGATTAGCGAGGATAATTGCTGTTTGTGTGTACAAAATGCAGCTGTAAATCAACATATAGATAATACACAGTACATGGTTATGACTGATGGCAAGCTGAATCTATGGCCCATTCATACGTGTATATACACTTTTAATGATGCATATGTTTGTGGTCACGTGGTTTATTAGTCTTGGCCGTCACAACAAAACCTTATTTGAATACGTATGCAAAATACTACGCACCATATAGACCAAATTGTAGAATTAACACTCAATTTAGCCTTCAGAAACCACATTGTATAACTTTGGGAGATATGTGTTTATTCTGTGAAAAGTTATTGTTAAAATATAATACTGTACATATCTTTGCAGTGATCGTGATCAGTACAGATCAGTGATCATGTTTGGATAAGTGTGCAGTGATCGTGATTTTCTATACGCAATTAGTAAATATACTATACAAAAAAAGAAACGCAAAGGCCAATTTTATAAAGAAATTTTTATGTATTTCAAACATAAAAAAACTCATGAACAAATGCTCCGATCATTATGAATGTTCACATGTGTACAGGAGAAGGGAATGTCTTTGGCTTACAGTCATTGACATGTGGCAGAACAATCACGTTTTTCGCATAACTCCCTCCAAGTGTCAGTACCTATTGTGTCCACCACGTGCTCCAATAACAGTTCTCACCCGCCTTGTCATGGAGCGAATCAGGATAACCAACTGAGGAATCCTCCTCCGCTCCTCCTGAAGAAATGCAGCCAATTCTTGGAGAGTTTGGGGCTGACGTTGACGTTGTCGTAGACGACGATCAAGTTCATCCCATAGGTGTATATTAGATTAAGATCCGGCGAATGAGAAGGCCAGGGAAGAACATTGACATTGTTTGCGGCAAGGAAGTCCGTTGTTACACGTGCTGTGTGCGGTCGTGCGTTGTCTTGCTGAAACAAGTGACGTTGGACGTCGATAACTGGCATGAGGTGTGGCTGTAAAATGGTATCCCGGTAGCGTACGGCCGTCAGGTTTCCTTGGACGTGGACCAGATCAGTGCGGTTGGTGTAGGATATGGCAGGCCACATCGTAACGCTGCCTCCGCCGAATCTGTCCACCTGACGTACGCAGTTAGGAGCGTAAGGTTCATGAGCTCGTCTGTAGACCCTATTCCGTCCATCACGTCTCTGCAGCAGGAATCGTGATTCATCACTGAACCGAAGGCGTCTCCAGTTCTGCAGGTCCCATGCGGCCACATTGTTGCACCAACGGAGACGTAATGCACGGTGTCGATGACGTAGGACGGGCCCAACGTAAGGTCTTCTGGCTCTTAGGCCAGCTTCCCTCAACCTGTTCCTTACAGTTTGGCCGGATATCCTCCTAACTCCTGGTACTCTGGCTGCTGTACTAACTGCTGTGGCTCGGCATTCACGCAAATGAAGGACCCGGATGTAACGATCTTGGGCTGCATTGGTCACTCTTGGTCTCCCTGATCGTTGACGGTCGTTTGCTGTACCGGTCTGGTTGTAGCGAACGACGCGTCGACTGATGGTGCTCTGACTGACATTCAGACGCCTGGCAACAGCAGACTGGGACTCTCCAGCTTGAATTCGTCCGATGGCGATGTTCCTTGTGGCAATGTCGAGACGTGGCATTTTGGTATGGCGCTGCAACTCATTCAAAGCGATAACATTTCCGAAAACAAGCTGCCTTTTATAGCCAAGGTATACATGCTGCACGTGCTGCAAGTTGCACGTGCATTAGACATTCATGTGCGTTTTGGCGATGTGTTTCGTACTTCCTGAAAAAACCTCTCAAGTTCAACCTTTCCGTTTTCAGCTGCACTTATCATTTGGAAAAGGGTACAAATCATGTTCTCTACATCATTGTACAACATATTTATGAATATCGTAACTAATAACCCACATGGGACTTCTGAAAAACAGCAATCGCCTATGCGTTTCTTTTTTTGTATAGTATACTATCAGAATCGATGATTAATTAAATTCAAAAGAGGAATTTGTATTCAATTTCCAGTCAGGCATCGTGGAAGATACTGTAGGGTGTGGAAATCGTTCTGTAATGTTTACTATCAAAGCAACTAGTGTACAATTCCATAGAATGACCAAAGTAAGATACTGACTGTAAACTATTATAAGATAGAGGCAGATACCTAAATCTTCCTTCACAGACAATGTGCCATGAAACCCTGAAAACTCTAAGATGACATTAAGTTTTTTAATCGGCAAAAATGATCAATAAAAGAAATGATCACGCCAAATTGGCGATTTCTTTCTTTACGTGTAAGAAAGATTGATTTGAAAGAACCCGAAATGGTATAAACCGAACCCAATTGAACTTATTCCATGCTTTAATCAAAATCCATAATTTATTTGCTCATACTCTTTCTTCTAGTTGCTCAAAGTAAAATAAATATCATATTTGAAATGTGTTTAATGGTCTATTGGTTCGTCGGTCAGTGTCAAAAAAAACAATTTACTGAAGAGATTTTGACATTTCATCGTATTGACAAGTTATAAGTACTAGTTCATTAAATGAACAAATGCGATATCATGCATGGTATGTTTAATTTGTCACCTCCTAACATCTTATCTGATACCATTGTATAGGGACACATGATGGGTAGAACTATTAATAATGTTTCTTATAACTTTCAATCTTTCAACAACAATCATGTCAACTAGTTATGTTGTCAAAATCATGATAAATGTCCTTTCTTCTTAACATGCCCAGACTAAACATCGCATTATTATTACAACATTTACCAACATGTAATTTACTACACTTAAATGCATTATAAAGGTTTGATAATTACAACTGAGTAGGGTAATACACACGTTAAGCGTTTAACATATTGATTTGTGAATAAGTTTTTGTTTTGGACACTTATGTGGGAATTATTTCATTTAATAGGCAATTCTTTAGTTTAGTTTTCTAGTCAAACAAACATCAAATAGACACATCTCAAATATAAGCTGTGTTGATATTCAATAGTAGTAAATTGGTTAACAGGATGGCAACATGGTGACAACACTAGGATGTTTTAGTACAAATGGCAGCTTCTTATGGTGTGACTTCTCAAATGCAGTACAGGGTTCCAGGGGGTGAGAAGGGAAGGTAGTCGGCAGACATAACTTCATTTACACGAAGTATGTCTGTCAGCGATTCAGGAAATGACATATCATTTTCCATTGAGTGTTTGTCTTCAAGCTCAAATTCCATCAGTTCAAGTGACGTGACCGATGCCTTGCCTTACCTGTATGAACCAAATGACAGTTCAAGTGACATTGAAACAAGGGAAGAAGACTCTCGCGGGAATCGGGTGAAGAGAGATTAAGTAGCATCAATTGATCAAATTATGTTGAATAATCGGCAGGTTAATTTTGTTTTGTATGTATAAATAAATAAAGTAATATGGTAGGTATAATTTCATATGCACTGAAAGATTGGCTGTTCAAACAAGCGAGACAACATTGCAGATTTATAAATAACATTGTGTATTTAATATAAAAGATTACTGTATTTAAAGTTTGTCAATTAAAATATTCCATATATGATGTAATGCAATGCAAACCATTTTCACTTCACTTTCATGAATAAATACATGAACTGGATTGGTCAACAAGCTCAATGAAATTTACATGAAGAGTGCTCTATTGCACACGCAAACATATACATTATGATTACACAGATTGATATAGACAACGAACATTATCGAATGAAAGAATTATTAACAAGTAGCATCTTAATGCACATCTCGTAAATGAAAACGAAACGGTTTAATTAATAGTCTGATGGCCTTTATGTGTCACTTCAGCACACCAACACACAGTTCTCAGTTGAACGTACCATATAAGGAGGGGAGAAGTGTTGTTACAAAATATTAGTTTACGCAATTAAGAAGCTGAGTATGTAAGAAGGAAGGAAGGGGTGTAATGATGTTTGTATAGATAAATTATAACAAGCTTACCGGACTGATTTAATTATATAACAAATTGCATGTCGGTGACCGGCATGTCATATATGTTTATTGTCAAACGTCCTGTCTTGGTGACATACAATACACTTAACGCGACATACAGTCTAGATATTGTCAAGTTATCGAGTTAAAACTCTGGTTTAAATAACGTACCAATGAAATTATTTTTTGTGTAAAATCATCGTAACTATATGGTTTTCTATCTTGCCATTTGCGAGAAGACTTTTGCTGAAAGATGGTTATTATTTGACCATCTTCTGTTTCCAAGTACTTTCATTGATGGATTTATAGGTTTACAATTTGTGTCTAATGTACATGTGCATTTGGATATTCATATTTTCCGTTTGGATACGTTGATAAGGTAAGTTTCTTACATTAATTGACACTATTGATGAAATGTCAATTTAATACGATGTTTTTTATATTAGATTTGATTAACCAGACATTTTATTGAAAACATTATTTTATGATCTATTAGATTCTGAATGTTTTGATGTGTTAATAACTAATAACTCTATCGTAAAATGTAACATTGGGATGCGGTGTTTTCGTAGGTGGATTCGAAGACGTTTTTTTTATCGTTGATAATGAAATTCTTTTGATGTTTTAAAATATGTGGTGAGTAGCTTTAATTGTTGTAATGTACAGTTAGTAGATTAGGTTTTCGGTTGATTAACAACGTTTAAAAACAGGATGTTGTGATGTGCTTTTATTGTCGATGGCTTACAATAGGGCCTACTTCGCCGGAGTCTGCTAATCTCCCGTTTGTTGTGTTATTTTAAACACAAGCATTCTCCAACAAAAAATAACAACACCGACTATCTGATTTCGTTGTCTCAACTATACTTCGTTCATATTATCATATCTTGGTTTCATTTTGTCATCTTATATCTCTTTAGCATTGATTTATCCTATTTCCACGAACGTCTATGAATCCACCGTCTTTCACTATTCATATCAATTATATTTGATATACATAACAATATTTTGGGACATTTTTCTCACAAAATAGTCTAATGAACCAATTGCAGTTAAGAATTCAATAGAAAATAATATATATCGGCCTTCCTTTAATTTTAGAAATTATGTAATTTTACATCTAAATATAAATCATGTACATGTATGTATTGCTTATGCCCTGTAATGTGTCACTCTGTACAACAGGGAATTGTGTTGTAAATGGACGTCAATACATGTATTTGTTTAGCGTTTTAAGACAACCGTAGAAAGAGGCAAGTAAGTGTATGTTCACAATAAAAAATATTCAGACAATCGTTTTCTTCTTCCTTTTAAAACATTTTATTTTGGTTGTAACACGTAATTAATGACGTTTATGAAAGATACAGAACGCTGCAGTATTGGAGGAAATAATTCCCGCAAAAAAATAACTATTTTGCTCAGGAAAAACAAACAGGTAAACATAGTTCAAAGATGTTATTTCACCCCAAATGAAAAGTCCTGTGATATAACATGCACTGCCGTACACAGAACATTTGTAGGGACAATGTGAACGACTGAAGTGTGAGAGGTTATGGTGTATTTACATATTCAAGAATTTAAGGTTGTGACCCCTGTAACTCTATTTAGGGTCACGGGGTCACCAAATCTACAATTGAGAATCCCCATTGGCTAAGGAGTCTGCACACACCTTTTAAACTCTCTAGATCTTTTTGAATAATTGAGGAAGAAGATACAATTAGGTTTTAAGGTCATGACCCCTGTGACCGTATGTTGGGGTCAAGGGGTCACCAAATCCACAATTTAGAATCCCCATCGGCCAAGGAGTCTGCACACAAATTGTCATTTCTCTAGACCTTTTGGAACTGAAGACAAATATGACAATAGGTTATTAAGGTTGTGAACCCTGCACCTATTTGGGGTCATGGGTTCACCAAATCTACAATTTAGTATCTCCATTGGCCAAGGAGTCTGCACATACCATTTCAGTTGTCCAGACCTTGTGATACTGCAGAAGGTGAAGAAAATAGGTTTTTAAGGTTGTGACCCAGTTGACCCTTGGTCAATGAGTCAGCAAATAACATTTCAGCTCTCTAGTGTTATTGGTTCTGGAGAAGAAGTCGAAAAAGCAAGAAGTTTACAGACGGATGGACACCATGGCATGAGGCCTGATGAGCTAAAAATTGGGCCATTTCCCTTGACTGAATAACCATGTTATGACTTTTCTTTCAAGATTTCACACAGTGTGTTGTTATGAATGACGCCAACTCGATGGGAGAAAAGGATTGGAAATATATTGTCATATTGTCATAGACTATATGATCTTCTAATTCAAATTTTAAGAGTGGTTAAGACATCTCTTGGCAAGTGGAAGGTAATTGTCTGTTATTAATCAATAAACAGAAATGTCCATTCATTCGCATGTGGTAGACATTTGCGTTCCAGTTGTGTGTTTTTGCTATGCAGGTGCTATAAGAGGGGTGGGGTGGACTGTGTAACTCTCTCTGTGTATATATATATATATATCGGTACCAGAGTGTGAAATCAGCTCCGCTGTTGTAACAAAAATAGCATGTAGAAACCGTTCCTTTTTTAGGCAAGACCAGTTGTAGTACCTTCTCGACTGCTGTCGATGCAGGCGTTAATTAATAGAATATTATACCAACAATGAAAGTACACACCTCATTTGGTTACGATTTATTCCACTTTTTAAAAGAAATAAGATGCATTTGATTACAAAACAACTTTTCTACAGATGTTTGAATGAATTATTAGCGCATTGGTTATTGTTTAAATAAAATATCTTCGTTTAATTTAGACAGGGGTAAGCCATGAACTGTACACCAACATGATCCTTACCATGTTTAAAATTAAATTCGAAATTTCATTTAAAAAAAATAAAAATAAAAACGACTTAGAAGTTTTCCTTGACTGGTGACTTAAAGCCAACACTTTTCAGTTTAAGAGATATTATAGATAAACTCGTGATTGCATGTCATATATTGAAAAAGCATCCTATGGGGAGATTCCCTCAAGATATTAGTGGTAAACATGTATAAACCAATGTCCGTGAAAATATTTGGTGAACAGATGTTACATATCATTTATGAGGATTTGCGGTATAGTGCAAATTACACCGAAATAAGATAACAGTCATATAGCATTACAAGAGCATTGGTGACAAAAGGACCGGTCACACAGCCCAAAAGTCGTGTAAACACATGAATCACGCACACGATTCGCGACTTACGCGATACATGCGCGATTTGCGCATTTCATCAGTTTGTCTGACGTGGAACCTCCTTAGGTGTCCGTCGACGTTTTGAGCAGCTCAAAACTCGACTTCGCGTAAAAGTTTACGCAGTACTACGTTGTTTTACGTAAGTTTTGCATAGTGTGCATAGTTCTTCCTATATACGTGGACAGTGCGCGAAATATGCGTGGAATGTCAGTGATCGTTCGCGAACATGTTGCTGCTATCGCGTTCATCGACGACTGTCCTCTGACGATTAGCAGATATACGACGCATGGTTCGCGCATGTACGCAGTTCATTAGTGCAAGTGCGCAGATTTTGCGCAGTTTTTCAGCGGAACTTTCGTCGCTCACAACCACGTATTCGCCCTATTTGCGTGTTTTGTTAGTGATTTGTGAGTGCTCTTTCCATACTTCTTTCGCAATTCATCGGTGATTTTTAATCGCGTAAATCAGTGAAAATGCTCAAATTCTCGACAGACAGGCACGCCCAACCAAACTTTGAATCAAACGTGATTCATGCGTCTACGCGACTTTCGGGCTGTGTGACCGGCCCTTTAGAGAAGAAAGTGAGTTGACAGTCAGAGCACGACAGGGCGGGACTTTAACAAGTGAGAAAAAACACGTAGGCCGTACAGAAGAAATATAGCAAATTTTCGTTCTTACCTTCTTTTTTTAATGATAACTCAAGTTGGGGATCCCAGACAGTCCCTACAATGCTTTGTTTACCGCCAGGTCCTGTTTTTTGGTTATCACTCCCTCCAAACGAAACATAACGCTGTATACCAATATAATTTACTTCTTTGTTGACTAAATCTCAAAAGAATAGCTCTATATCACTGGGCGGATTATGACATAAATTGAGTTACGTTGTGACTGTACATCGGATACCAAACTGTGTTTGCAATATATATATGTACATGTATCGAGTGTAAAGACAAACACGTGCTTCAGAGCGCTGAATTGTATTTCCCCTGATAATTTATGATGAACCGTCAAGCTGTAATGAGAGGAAACAAAGTCTAAAATTTAGGATATTGTTGATATTAAGTGGACCAACTATCTTCGCCTGATAATTCCAACAGCAATCCATGATGGGCTGATTCAAAATGATAAGAGAAGTTTTGCAAATAACTTACTCGTTAACATCTATTATGCGCCTATTAGATTATGTGTAAATGCTATTTCCGAGCTTCAGAAATGTTACAAGGAGTCATTTTCTGCAATATTAAATATCTTAATTTCAAATGCACACATGACAATCAAGTCGAATTCCGTGATCTCAGATTCAGTATTTCTGCATGGAGATCTCCATTCCTGTGCAGACAGAGTGTTAACGTGTTATTGACACTGGCAGCACAATATGTTATGCTCTGTGAATACGACGTATTTCCCTGATGTGAGTACGCCGACATCCCTGAGGCTGGAACATCAGAAGACGGTCAACTGTATTCATATTTTTTTTGAGCAGATTTGTTGAACTAAATACACTGTTATTTTGAAGACATTAACAATATAAACATACTTAAGAGCTCTGAAAACAAGTTTATTGATGTCCTAAATTCAAATTACTTGGGGAATTGCTTCAGGGCTATGTGGTCGATTCTATATTGATGCCAAGACATGGTAGACAGTATGTATGAGAGCTCATGAGGTTGACGATATTTTTTTAAAGCCATATTCTATCTTTCAGTTATTCAGTTTTAATTAATGAAAGGCATTTAGATGTTAACTATTATAATTCTTCTTATCCAAAAACTTAATTACACGTGGCACAATATATTTAAGCATATTAAATGTCATTCATGAAAAGCAAGGACCAGCTTGCTTATATGTACCAACTCTGTGCATACCAGGTATAACGATATTTACAGTTTATCTCGTATATGGATATTGTAAAATAATTTTTTAAACGCACCAGCTTGGCGCCAACATCTGGCCCTTGTTGATTAAAAAAAACAGGCTACTGATCCAAAGCATAATCGATAGTTCTACACAATTGCTTGTATGATTTTGCAAGAAAGATTTAACAGAAATGGACTTTTGTCTTAGGACACGTTTGAGGACTATTTAGCTAATAGTTCAATGAAAATTACATTTTCAGTGACACAATTGTACTCTATACGGTTTACAGTATCAATATATAAACTCACGGGAAAAAATAAACTATACGAACATTTCTTTGGTGTTGGCAGCGTTAACAGTTACATCAGATACACAAAGTGATATACGTTTGTTAGACAATTCATTTGACAATATTTTGTTCACAATTCCACAAAACTGTACAGTACAGTATACAGTATACGCGTTGTAACGTTACACATGGAACTGGGGGTAAAAGCCAATTTGCAGAATAACAGTTCTTTTTAAAAACATGACAGAAGTATATGTCCAAAGAACGTACAGTATCTCCTATGACACCCAGTGATCTACATAAACTGTTGTACTATTGAGTACTGATATTGCTCCATTGCCATTCCATTGATTTCCGATATCACATGTCCGCACACATCACATGTAATCCGTGCATTGTTCAATACAAGTAATACTGTTATCATGACAGTTCTCCTTATAAATACAAATAATTCATTGCGTCAAAGCACGTGAACCCATGAATATGATGAGATAATCATTAACTAATATATTCACAATTCAATGTAAACTATGTGGTAACAGTTGAAGGATTTGACGATGGTCAAAGTTATAATTCATGTCATTTAAAGTTAAAACTTCTTTATTGTCATCGTATAAATTACACTCTTTTTCTTACACGGCAATTAATATTTAATACAGTTTAAAGAAATTGTTGGAAGTTGGACGGATGTGTCTGTAGTCCATCCTCTTGCCTAACTGTCAATCTGTATTCGTGTGCTCTATTAGGTATCCATGACAATCTTTGCGCCAATATGGGGTTCTCAATTCTGTGTCTTGCATAATCCTGTAAATTTAAAAAAATGATGATAGATAAGAAGGTAATTAAAGAATTTCCAGAGTTCTTTGAAACACATTTAATGTAAATACGAACCTTTTTTCTAAATTATGTTGTGAATTGGTAATGTACTGCTATAATCAATGCATGCGATGACAGGGAAAACAATCCGCATGATATGTTGCTCATTCATGTTATATGTACATTCCGTATTAAACTTATTCTGTTTGCCCAATGCTTTTGTAAACCTAAATATAGCACTGTTCAAAGAGCTTTTAAAACCCTTAAACAAAGGTACGATTGTTAACATCATATTTTTTTAAGAATATGAACGACTATGCCTGACACTACTAATGGAATGCCTTAACATTAATACGCTGCAAATGCGTAGTCAGACAGTCAAGGGCTTCTGTAAAGTGATGCTAAGTGCGATATGAATCCAATGTTAATCCATTAGTTTGAAGAAACACACTTTGGTTGATCTATGGACTTAGCTGATGTAGAGCCACAATGTCTTCATTGGAAGAAAACATTTATAGTTTTCACCAAGAAAATACAGATTTTTAAAAGGCCTTTAGCTGGTCCTACATGGTACTAATTTTGAAAAAAACAAATTGTTAAGCAACACGTGATTATAGTAATATGTGAAATCATGATGACTTTATGTGTCCTACAATGGGTAGTTCAGTCCTTATGGAGCTGTGCAGAACAAACATTCATAATTCATGAAACTTCATAATACACTATTCAAGTTGGAGACAATTGAACTGAGATCTTAATATTTGAATTAACATTTGAATCTGGGTTGTCTAGGGGGCCAGTAGTTTGTTTGATTTAAAATAGTAGTCTATTTCGATGAGTTGGTTGTTACATTTGTTCCACTTATGTTACCATACGCTCATTCTCAGTACAGTGCAGAAAAACACAGACATAAGTGATTAACGATGTGATCTCATGACAAGTTGATCTACCTGAGGATTGCTTGTCAACTTTCACAAAAAGGACGATAATTAATTGATGCCATCAACGTCAGAACTTGTTTTATCTTCTCTCGAAGTACATAATGACGCAGGATGATTATGACAGAGATTATTGATGATGACAATGTTAAATGTATACAAACCATGGACTTTTGATTATTATCAAACGTTTGTTTTTAATCTTCTTTTGTTAAAAGACTTTTTAAAAAAACAAATTTGTTATGCTATTAAGAATTATGTTAGTATCTATGGAGTTCCCAATCCTTCGTCCCCTTATTATCTCTATCCATTTACATTATCTGTCTATGCCATTCTACCCCCGATTTACAATTTTAAACATAAAAAAATCTAAATATTACAAAACGGTCATCAGATCATTACATTTTCAATTAAGACGATAATTTTCACTGAAAATGTGTTCTTCTAAATGTCTAAATATTATCCATTATTTACACACATTTTATCCCGAAGCTTAGAGGTATAATTATCAATATTAAAACAATTGTTATTATGAAAAGGTGAATCTAATGACAGGGGATGGTTTATAAGTTTTGTTGTGACTTTGAAATAGATTCTGAGGAATTTAAGTATGGCTGACAAAACTGTGTTCCTTTGTTTTCTTCAAAAGTGAAAGTTGGATATAGGACTTAGAACATTGATAACGTGGATACAATTGTTTAAGGGATCTAACGGATAATCTTATTATCAAGGGATCATCTCTTCCGATTTCATCTACAGAATAGTAGGAACTACTTGCTAGTTGTTCAATCTGGTTAAACTCCAGCTGCTCAGTACTTTCATGTAGAGCAATTACCAAAACCATCTGTGATACCATTACATCATAGTTAAGGTTCATACTTAAGTGAAATTGCTATTGGCAAGGATTTGATGTTTCTCTACTGATATTGTTAACTAAAATGTTCACGAAGAGTATATCTGAAAATTTACACATGGACGATACTTGACTAAAGTAAAAATGTGATATTTACAATCAGTATGACATATATTAACAATTGTGCATACATGTATATAGTTATTGAAGTAAATATTTTGCGGTGCTTATAATGTTGAATGCATAATAAACCTACATATACTTCTACATATATATTTCTAATAATGACATCGCAAGTTGTCCTACCATTGCCTTAAATAATGATGTTGTGAGGTGTTAAGAATAAATACATTAAACACATAACTGATATTGACGACTGACATATCATTATCAAGTTGAAAATGCGTGGGGGTACAATGGTTCATTAGCATCCGTCAGCTAATTACTTTGCTTACAAGAGGAAGTATGTTTGAATGCTTCCGTAATAACAATGAAATCAATATTCCTACTTTCTGTTTAGACAATTTATCAATCTTCTACCAAGGTGTGCGTTTATCTTATATGATTTTGGTTAAATGATGAGAGATGAACGTAATGAGTCAAAGATGAATAACTGGTACTGAAAGTCTTGACTGATAACATCCCTTTGGCCTGGACTTGAACCTGCGATAAATTTTGATTAATAGTCTAACTCTAAGTTGTTTCAACATTTCCTTAATTCAAACATTGACTGCCAATGTATATCAAGGAGCAAAAAAAGTAATAATCTTAAAACATTAAGACAAACACCCTAACACACTTTGGAATAACAACATATTTTTTGTTTAGAGTAGACCCTTTCCTCTTATCTCAATGTATTGTCTGACACTAAAAGCTAACCTCTCCATTATGACCCCTGAAAGTAATAAATCGATTATCTAGGCCATAAGCGGGGAAACTGTTATCATCATAAAATGTCCTCCAAGTTTATGACAGTCACTATCACGTCTAACACCTTTCAAAGAAGGAAGAAAGCACAGGGAGTTGTCCGGTCATATTTGTGATGAAAGAAAACATTAAAGTCTGTGATAAGGTGCTTAGATATGTGTTGTGGTAATGCAAACATGAAACTCACATTTTGACTTTCAGATGTATGTTGAAATGACAATTAATGGAGAGAGAGAGAGAGAGAGAGAGAGAGAGAGAGAGAGAGAGAGAGAGAGAGAGAGAGAGAGAGAGAGAGAGAGAGAGAGAGAGAGAGAGAGAGAGAGAGAGAGAGAGATATCACGCACATGTACAAGTGACGTAGAATTATACAGGTAAATTGTGTTTACGATAAATGGCAACATTTTTCAACAGTTTCACATCTGGTGTTGTTAGTAACTGATTAAACTTTGATCTTGTAGGATTTACAATATAGAAATGAGAAATGTATAGTGATCGTTGTTGTGAATAGAATGAAGATACGAGCAAGAAATGAAACTAATCTTTGAATATGATCAAACTTAACAGAGTCATCAGTTGAATATTGGAACTTGCATAACACGCGTAAAATATATTTGGCATTGCATAACTTAAGCTCAAATATAGTTTTTAAGACGAGTAATGTTTTAAGAATGAGGTAGAAGCTATTTTATGGTATAAATGTTGGATATATATTATATCTTTGTTTAAAAGCACTTATAAAACTTGTAACATCCCCACACTCTTGTGATATCCACACGTAGCCGGACATGATGTACTAAAGTCCAAGTACCAATGTCGGAATATCATATTGGATTTTTTAAATTATTATTTTGACTTCTATCTGACATTGTAAGTACAACGTGTCAAGATAGTCTTACACATTGCTGCTCGCATATTTGAATTTCTGACAAAAACTAACTATACATGATCACATGTGTCAGTCGTTGGAATTTTTGTAAATGATTGTGATGAAAAAAGACATCTGAATACCCCCATGAGAGTGCATTACATAATATGTATTAATGTATTGATTACTCCCTCAAATTTGTTATAATTACTGACCTATTTTAGAGTCAATATTTTTGTAATAATTTGGAAATCTGTTTGGAAAATACTTCAGATTTTCACCAGTCTGAATCTCTAAATTATCCCAATGAAACTTTAATTTAAATCTTCAAAATAACTATGAAAAATGATTAATAACATATGCTAAACAAATATCTTAGGAATATTATGTTCTCTTACAACTGGCATCAGCGTTTATTCTTTCTGGGATTGTAGTATTTTTTAATAAGAACAGAAGTTTCGGGAATGGAGCAATGGAGGTTAGCCTTACTTATATAGAATCGCAAAATAAATTTCATCTGGAAGGAAGGACAGATTTAGAAGTGGTACAATGAAATGACTAGAAGCCACATCATGGTTGATTCAATAAACATTGATCAGCTCAGCAGTTCTTACAACAGATCTCAGAAAATTTATCTACCTCTCATTGATTTTCGTCAAATTGACAACTGAAATGAAATTCTCAGTACTTTGCAAATAAAAGTTCACATTAATCTTAATGAAATCTTGAAAATGAACCTTACCTCTGAAATAGAATTCACAAGGACTGTAAAAATCCACTCTAAATGATTTAGATAATTTGTTGTGGGTATCTACATTTAGGATTTCAAGTATTAGATTAACCAGTGGCCTGACTGACGAACTGCTTACAGCACAAACTTGTTGAAAACTGTCCCATGTTCTTCAATTGGAATTAAAATGATTCTGAGATTCAGAGTAATGTACGTGGATTAGTAACTTTCATTAAGGACATTGATTCCCGACAACCTGAAGTGACTGAAAGCAATTTTGTAGTGATAGATAACCTCGACAAGCTTCTGAGATATAGGAACTTTAGAAACAGAATGTCAATATTTGTGGATAATTAAGATCCATATTCAACAACTGATGGTATGAATCACATTAAGGATGTTCGCTCCTCAAATTTATAGAATTAAACTTTTTTCTAACTTATATTTTTTAAAAGATCAAAGTATATGATTGAAAAATCAGCATTAAAAAATAGGGGGTAGTGTGGGTTTTTTCGAGATATGACGCCTGTAAGATAGTGGGATGAAGTACAATTTTAACAAGGGAGTCTATGGGAAAATGAGAAAAAACTGCTAAAACCTTTAAAATACTACATTTCTAGTATTCAACATTTTTTACTTTTTTGAAAGGTTCATGTTCCCCTACCGAAATCGATGAAAAACTATATAGGGTAGTGTGGGTTTTTAAAGCATTGACACAAAATGTACCTGAAAACCTCCCTTTTTAGTCAAATTGAGGGCATTTATGCTGTTTAAGCACTTTTTAGAGGTTCTGAAGTAATATCTTCTTAATTCATTTGCTTTTTAAAAGTATGTAGGTGATGTGGAATATCATGAAGTAAATAAAAATGACAACAAATCTTTACTAAATCATATTTCATTTTTGAAGTTCGACAAGAAGCGAACATCCTTAATAACAACTTTAAGTTGTTCTCAAACGCTTTTTAAAGATGCTTTGATTCTGTTGACTGAGGCATGTGAGCAACATATTTAAACTCTCAGCAGTTAACGAAGGATCAGTTTGTGATGATGGGAATGATCATAAATCGTAATGAATTTATAAGTGAAAAAAATACAAATTATGTCATCAAAGGCACAGGTCGTTCTGCACAGGGCTCGAGATGCGTATCTGAGTAAAATACGCTTGGATAATTCAGATGTATGCCTAAAACTTACATCAACAGATACGCAAAGCGTCCGGATAATACGACTCAGATTTCATTTACATGCGTGGATGTAATTGTCAACTACTGTTTCCTCACTTCTACATGTTCGATCTTTACATCTCGAATAGTATTAGCTATCCATATTGAAGAGAAGACTTCGATTTTGTTCTGAATGAGCCATCGTTATCCTTGTTCGGGGACACTTTCTTATACAGCATGCCGTGAAACAAGGACGTTGCTATAGCTCAGAGCACATTGCATCATAACTAATATCTTGAACGTGATGGAATTCTCCTCGATTACTTTTAGTTTGTCAATTTAAAAGTGGATGAGTGAAATACAACCGAATCAAAATAATATCTGAAACCCTGCCTCCAGCCTTTCTATAAAGCAACACATTCATTAGACGTGTAAGATACAAGATGGGACCCCAAAATCATATCAGGCGCCTTCAAGTGTTAACCCATGTACAAACATATTACATCTTGAAGAAAATACGTGAAATGTAAGTAGCCATGCTAACGAGTGTAAAGGGTTTGGTTAACAATCAACAAATTTAATTGTTTCAGCTATTTTAACTATGTTAATACTGACACATGTATATGATCCGGATTCAAAAGGAAACCCGTCCACAGATTTGTAAAAGTAATAAAGGTTTATGAACTGACTATCTCTTTTCCAGAATACCCTTGAGCATGTAAAATACATCATATTTATTTAAGCCTTGATATCTGCATGCAGTTTCCATTATTTTACATTTAAACATTTCAATTGTAGGATCTTAAAGGAGGCTTTGTCACCTCTTATATATCAAATTTAGTATGTTTTTCTATATTCCTATGGCAACTGACTGCATAATAACACATACAATTATTCTAGTTTACACATTGTCAACACTGTATAAACAGCACTACACATTCATAGGCAGCATTTTATTTTAAATCTGGATTTGAAAATTTATCATAATCTATTTGAATAACATTGCCAGGTCGAAATTCAGATAAATGGCTAGTGGAGGCCGAGATCTCAACACAGGCTATCATCCCCGAAATATTCATGTAAATCGGTTCAGCCGTTAGTTCGGAATCGTGTCCACAAAATACGACGGCAGAATTATAATAAGCAAAAACAAGATAATAACAATAGGTCTTCGAGACATACGTCTTGGAGACCTAATAATACACAGAATAAGAAACTATAATTGTGCACTTATATTGCGCCTTTTCCACACCCTGCGGTATTACGTCCAATCAAAACTGGCACTAAGCATTTCGTCAGTACTACCCGTATCCAGGTACCCATTTGTACAGCAGAGCAATATGGATGAAGTGCATGGCCCAAGGACAGAACACAGTATTCGACCCAAATCACAAGTCTTTGGTGTCTTCACCGGGAATCGAACCAGGGTGGTCGAACCAGCGTGCTAACTACTACACCACCGTTCTTACTAAGAATATTGATTAAATCTCGTTTTTCTGAAAATTAATAACAACATAGAAATGGCAATAGTTGAGAAAATCTAAATTACTTTCCTTGAAATTCCGATATTAACCCTGAGGCAGGAGCTACAAGTGTTGAACAAATTTCACTACAATAAGTTGTGATCTAAATAACATGTTCATGTGAAGTGTTTCACTTATAAATAAACTGAAAGGCCTGAATCACAAACTATTGCAAGACCAAACACATACAAACACCATTCCCAGCAAACATGATTGTACTGGGCCAGTACTGGCTTCGTACTGGCTTATAAATTTGATATAGGCATATTGGCTAACGGTAAAACACAACAGTACTGGCCTAGTGACATTTTAATTGAATCGGCCCATATAAGGCACACTTGTTACGGCCCAGTATTGAAAATACGCTACTGAAGTACGGTACTCGCCCTGTACTGGTCCAGTTGAGGTATATCATTTCCTGCATCAATGCATTTTGGGATATTTTCAAAGGACCAGTACTGGACCGGTACATGTGCAGTACAGATTCAGTTCCATTTCTTAGCATAGTCTTTGTAGGCCTACTTGTTTGATATAAATTCTGGCTTGCTTTCAAATAACATAAATAACATAAATAATATATAAATAACGCAATATAAACATTAAGTTTCATTATAAAAATACAAAGGGTATGCAAACAAGCTGAACGATTACAAACTGATATGACATATTGTCTAATTTAAGGAGAGTGATAATTTAGAAAAAGTAAGAGAAATGATAATAGTTAAATCAACCTTGATTTATCAGTAAACCTATGGATATTTAAAAGTTCCAGTATACCTGATATATTAAAGGTACCGGGGCAATGAGGTCATGGTCTGGTCTGGTCCAATACTGGTCCAGTACAAGGTCAGTAAAGCCTAAACTGAATAGAGCTGTATAGGGAATAGTTTCGTTTTAGTAATGGTGTGATACTGGCCCAGTACCGTTTGCCAGTACTGGGTCTGTACCATGCCAGTGTGCAAGTTGATACAGGGCCAGTACCTGATGCTGAATCGGGCCGGTACTGGATGACTGTATATGTCACTACTGGCCAAGTTAGGTCATGTTTTCAGGGTAGACATGTTCTTGTATTCCACACAGACAAGCTTGTATGGACTATCCTTCCACTTAAAGCAACAATGTAGTCATACCTTAGAAGAAAGTTCTTTTTTTAAAAACTAAAGAAGCTTTTGATCTATGATAGTATAGATATATGTTGATGGGATTGTACTGTTGTATGTCAAATATTCCATGGATTATAAAATATAACACATTATTTCAAGATTATGTAAGAGCTCATGGCGATACATGGATGATTCCTAAACACTTTGAATGTTCCATATTGCTCTGTCGAAGGTATCTTGTTTTTGTTGACTGACGCATGTGTGTTTACCAATCGACCCAGTACATATTAGAGAGATATTATAGTAGATGTTGCAGGGAGTGGAGAGTAGAAACTGCAAACACACCTATGAAACGGCTTTTACGCTCATGCAGTATAATTATCCGCCAAATTCAACAACCAAAGCAATGAACATAGCTTAAAAGTAGTATCAATACGACTTCTGATATCTGTTTATAGGTAACCCGATTTTTGCTGAAGAGGGTTAATTTTCACCTGGCGGAGAAACAGTAAAGAGTCTCCTGCTCAGTTAAATAATGAGAGGAAGGTTCAGATATCACTCTGTAATAATTGTAACAACCGCAATGGGAAATCATATGTTTATTGGGGATATTTGAGTGTATATAAAGAACAGAGAGATCTGATTGGAATTTAGGATTCAAGATATTGGATTATTAGATTGTTATTGCGTCAACAAATGTATTGTAATATGACATAATTATGTAATAGATAGAGGACGAGTAGCAGTACATTATCGGGATATAAATGTACGGGTTTGAGAGGGTTGGGCGAGGCGTCAGCCGAGCCTAACCCTCTCAAACCCGTACATTTATATCCCGATAATGTACTGCTGCGAGTTCTCTATCTATCTTAGAGCACAGTCAAATGCTTGAGTCGTCAAGAAAATGTCTTAAAATGAATATATTTCAAATGAATTGTCAACAAATTTGGGAAACATTCTCTCGAACACAACATGAAAAACATTGACATTTCTCATTATCATATGCAAATGTTAGGGACATTGACGTCATCATCAGCACTGTGAGCACTGAATTTCTTAAATTGTCCGAGGTGCATGAGGCGTACATTTTATATAAAGCGTACGAGTCGTTCTACAGCATAAGCGTCGTGCTTGAATCACGAACATGCATGATTTAAGCACGTTTTTATTCAGCAACATTGAGCAGTAATACATTTCATTGCCTATAAAGACTGGGTGGTTTTTAGAATGAATCAGTTCACACAATGGCTTCATCATGGACAGTCCAAGGACAAGTACACTATTCATTCAGGAAAGGTAACTTTACTATTTTACTCCTTACTTTTTAAAATGTATATTTTTAAAATTATCAAATGCATTTTTTAAAAATTACACTAAATTGGTTTGTTTAATAAAAGTTATTGTCTTTTGTATTTCAAATATTTGTGTTTGTTTGTTGAGCTGTATTTATCAATATGCGAGTTGTACTATCTATTGTTGCATATTCTATTGTGCATCCTGTCATATGAATTATTTCAGGTTACTGCAGCAACGAAATTATACTCGTACTGTCTATGGGAAAGAATGTAATGTCGTACTGGACATCGCTCGGACGCTGTGTGATAATACAGGGGTTTCATTGAGACGACAATGCAGCCTCCATCCTCAACACCCCAAAAAGGTACTTTTATATCACTTTCTTCTCTTTTTTATGTCGTTCTATATAACGTCTGAATATTTTTTTTAATATCGTGGTTGAAAATATATAAAACATTGGTAACATGGTTTGATGCTTGTCGTTGTTTCACTTACTCATGATATAAATGAAATACACTTGACAATTACCAATTGACCTCGCATTACTTGCTTGAGTTACATGATTTATTCTTTTTTTTTAGGAATATCAAGCTCCTTAATATAGAAGACCCCCATCGACGGCAGCGACTTTTTCCTTTCGGAAAGGGAACACAGCAGATCATTTGTCAATGTAATAAGTGTTTAATTGTGTATTATCCACATAAATAAAACAATCAGTTGACATTGTTTGTTGTTTTTATGGAAGTCTGTGAACCAGTTTTATGAGCATGATACCCGAACGCAACCAGACAACCGTACATCTATCGGGATATAAATGTACTCCACGTGACCACAATACAATCATATGATTGGACGAAAGCATTTGACTGTGCTCTAATGCCCGTTTAAGGTATTTGTCAGCGTTGTCTCGTTGTAGAACTGACACAATACTCTTACTCTTGTTGCAAGATAGTTTGGCATGTCACTAAATACAATTTTACTCAAAGTTCAAAGTATATTTCATTAGTTAAATCTTGTGACTTATTTGCACCCAAATTATATTTTAGATTAGTTTAGTATTGAACCATGAAACATATAATGAGATTTCAATATTTCATTGACAAAAACCAATGTAGTTTATTGAAATTGGAAGTCAATATTGACATATGTTTCACGTCTGATTGGAGGGAATATATTCAGTTAGGGAAGAGGAATTTTTTGTTCTGAAAAATCTTTGCTAACCATGAATGAACTTCCATCGAAAATTACTAAAGCAATATATGCTCTATTTGCTTAATGGGAAAACATGGGAACATATGATTACAAAGGTTGTGACCGTTTTTAGCTATGTTGTAACCTCCAAAGCAGGCATTCTTAAATAACAGAACAAAATCCCTGTCTACAAGTCTACAAGTAACAAAACATTGGAAGCGGACACTATTTGTCTCCTATCACTCACACACCTTGTTCCTTTCATCCTATGTCTACTATTTCCGTACAGTAGAATAAATGCGTCCCTCACTGTAATTCTATTTCTTTCGGTTGTTTATCACAAAGACCCAGACTATTTGTAGTCTCTAGAGATAGCTGTGGTGTTTCAATTCACAAATTCGCAAAGGGAAGTTTCATTGCACAAGGTTTCCTTCTCATTTTGAAAACAGTAATATCATATCCTATTTCTGTACCACTCCAGAAACCCTGTCCTTTAGCTTCATGGATCTGAGTAAACATTACAAGGACATAGGGCTGTGTATTGCCTCAATTTTGTATTGCGATACGTATTGCTGAACTGTAATGTATTGCAATACGTACTACAATATATTGCAGGATCCTCTGACAATGAGATAGTGCCAATAATATTGCTAAATGCTAAATTAACTCTACATTCAACTTTTATACTTCTTTTTGCAGTTTAAACATGTCACATTGGATAAAATGACTTTCAGATATTTAAAAAGATCATTTGTAATACAGTCCAACACACATTCTAGTAATTCACAATAATTTTCTAAACACAAGTTCACCCAGTTAATGTGCCTTTTACAAGATAAATGAATAAATTTGACTTAATATTTGTTTGTGCAATATATTGCGATATGAAAATCGTATTGCAATACGTGTATTGCACAACTCTGTATTGCAATATATTGGTATACAAATTCCCCATGTGTGATGGGTTGATATGTCCATACGAGGAGTAGCCCTCCTGATCCAAAACGGGAGGAAGTCTGTGCAAGACAATATAAGTTGTATGCTTCTCACGAGGGTAATACGGTCTCATGTACCATCTTTGTACCAGTGTCGCCCGAGCCTTCCGTCATGTCAATCAAATTAGTACTATTATAGTTATTGCGTTTTGACTGCGAGTGACTGATCAGCTGATATAGCTTGAATGACCTTCACCCTAAACGTAAACAAAATGGCGTCATCCGTCTCGACTGAAATGTTAAAAGTCGTATAACGTATTACTACAAGCTTTTAGATGCCTTAAAACGAGGGAATGTTAGTTTAATTGAGTGTGCAAGAAATGCACAATAAGATTTGTTTCTAAACCAAGCAGCAAATAAGGCGAAAATATGTTTGTAATTAATAGACTCGTAAACAGCTGATTGAACTGTTCAAAACTCCGTACACCGCGTGCGTCATTTTATAACGCCATCTTGCCATAATGCGACACCTACTCTTTGCTAAGAGCTGTTACTTTGACAGCGGGGTACATGAAATTTGTACACCGTGGGACTGACGGGGTACATGAGAAAAAACGTAGCGACTGTTAGCCAATCAGAAACGACTATTTTACTGTAAGGAAAGATAATACTTGATATTCAACTCTCTTATATCAAATCTAGAGTTCCCATATGATCCGATTTCGATGGTGTAACAGTTTCGTCGCGATTCTTGAGATACATCACATACAGCAAGTATACAGTCTCTTCATGCTTTGGTGAATAAAAAAAACTTGAAGTATTTCCACTGACTTCTTTCAAGGTTTCATGTTGAAAATTCTGAAAGATGGCATCTTCCTCACTGTTCATATCCTGTCTGATGTATGTACCCGCATAAAGGAACAAGAGACACGACCTGGTTATTCTGAAGCAATATACTGAAAAAAATTGTTATTGTAGGGTTGGGCAACATTGTCCTTACATCAGCTACTTTTTGCAATATGTTTTCCATTTTGTGACATATCGTACATTGTATGTACATTGTATGTACAATCATATGTTGACCAATGTTTGTTCTGTTTATGTTAGGCTAGATAGTTATAGTGATTGCATTAGGATTACCATTTGATGATATACTGGACAGCAAAAGAAACACGAGTCCTCTGTAACAATTTCGTAATTACTGATTACGCTGTATAGAGCAAATCTATATCAAAGCAATACAATTTTGTTGACATGATTTTAATAACGTGTTGAAAAAAAAAACGAAACGTCAATACTGCTTTAGAATTTCTGCAGAACATTATCTTGTGCCATAGTCATTCTCTGGCCACATTCCTGTTCAGATGATGAAGGACCCAATGCGCTTTTAAATGCAATTGGAACTTGTGCAAACACTCCCATGATGCAAAACCCCTGTCTTTGCTGATGTTGATTTGACTTTATGACATCATTTTGAATTTCATTCAGAATGGTTCTATGAGTCTCATATTGGTAAAACGTCAAGGTATTGCATCCTTTCTCGGTACCAAGGTGTTCCGTGAGCACATTTACACTGCTTGGAAACTGCTCAGGATACAATCGGCCAATATCCCAGTTTCCGAAAATTGCACGTTTTTTTGCCAAGCATTAACCCCTCAAACATTGAGGCTGGAGTCACACTTGGGGTCCTTTTTACAGCAGGAGTAATTTGAATTTTACCAGGCTCTGGCAGATAATGTTACCATGACAACATGTGACGTGCATTTTTGCGAACTGTTACAGTTTGACTTTGCAATGGTAACCATCTGACATTTACTAATGATATGAAAAACCATGGGCTTATATGCAAACAGAATCTATAATCATTAAAAATCGCGTTTCCTTTACTGATCAGTATATCTTGATGAGATGATTTAATCAATATAACATATATTAACAATACTGCCTGCATTTACATGCTTTTAAAAGACACCTATCTAGGATACATACACTATTAAATGTATAATTGACTAACCTAATTGAAAAAACCCAGTAACATTTTGGTACTTCTTGATATCCTACATGTGAATGAATATTTTTGATATTGTCACAGGTAGTTCTGCTACCATCGCCCTGAATAGTGATGCAGAAGAAAGGTCGACAGAAGATCGAGTTAACATCAGTGAAGTTTTAAAGGTATGCCAGGTTGTGTCCCTCAGCTATGGACTTTGGTTCCCAGAACAATTATTTTCGAATAGCCCGATAATAACAATGAAATCAATATCCCATACATGTAACAAACATTATCAAACGTCTTTCAAGTTGTTCTTTTATCTTATCTGATTCAGTATGGCTAAGAGATGAGAGATGAACTTAACGATTTAAAAATGAATGATTAATAATGAAAATTTTAACATTATAATGTATTATTATATAAATTATAACAAATAATAACATTGTGTTGGCCTCGATGTACAGGATCACACTATTTTGACATGTACAGCTAATTTTATTCAATCATACATTGACTGCATTGACTGGCAATATACATGTATATCTAGGAACGAAAACAGTAATAATTCGAAACCTTAAGATGAATTCTTAATACCATGTCACACTTTGGAATTACAAACAGTGCGTGAAATGATCACTTCTATTACCCGGGTAATAATCAAATGCTTGTGGGGGTTAGAGCGTTCGGCTTCGGATCAAGAGGTCTGGGTTTCGAATCCTGCCAGGGTCACGGGAACTTTGTCTGCAGTAGAGAACTGTTTTCAACGCAGTAAGGTTTTGGTGCAATGCTACTCTGAATTTCAATGCAGTACCACCAATGATTCGCTAGTTCCAGCCGATGCTCGCAGGTTTCAGCGCAATGCATAGCCACATGGCATTGCAGGCTTTCTCCCTGCAGTAATATAAGAAGTCGTGATATAAGTGAAATACTCTTGAAAGCGGCCTTAAACCAAAACTCACCTCACCTCAAAAGCGTGTTTTATCTTTCTCAGTATTTGTCCATACTTTATTATATGTTACTCTTAGGAGATAAACATAACAGATAAGTTGGTCGATTTATGACTCTTTATTGAGTATTAGGATCAATTCAATGTTTTACTGTATGACGTTAGCGTTTTATAGTTACAAAGCCCCATCCTCTTAACTCAATGTAATGTCTGACACTTATATAGCTAGCCATTCTGTGATGACCCTTCAAAGTAATACATTAGTTATCTAGGACATAAGCGAGGAGACTGTTATCATCGTAAAGCGGCTTCACAGTTTATGACAGTCCCTATCAGTTCTAACAGCTTTCAAAGAAAGTAGCAAGCACAGGGAGCTGTCCAGACATATTTCTGATAAATGAAACACATTAAATCGTTTTGAAACCAAGTACCATCAAACAAAACGATGAAATGACAATACTAATTTCAAGCTGACAGTCTGTGATAATGTGCATTCATATGCTTTTCATCAATGATAGAAAGAAACATAATAACCTCCAAATCGTTCACAAAGTATTGAGAGTCTTACAATATTCCATCACAGTGTATATTATCTTTTATTACTCGCCCGTGTAAGATACTGCAGTGTAATATTTATACGGCAATATTAAACTAGTGTAATACCGCCGCGTGTATGACGTCACAATAGTTTGCGGTTATGATGTCACAATTGGAGTAACGTCGTCACAATGGTATCGGACTTGCGGGAATCATAGTTTAAGAGCCATGTCGGCTATTTCGCTGGATTATATGTTGGCGAGTAATGAACAGAATACTAAACTCCCTTCTATTGAATACCATTTTTATTAAACTCGTGAATGATTTGGTATCAAACTCGCTTTCGCTCGTTTAATACGTTAATCATTAACTCGTTTAATAAAAATGGTATTAAATAGAAGGTCGTTTAGTATCCTCTATCACAAATACCTGTAGGTTAAATGACAGTATGATCTGAACTCTTTATCATCGAACACCTCTGCTCTCGTACATTGCAATCAAAACAGTGTGCACGGCGTGTGACTTAGAGGTTGTAGAAGGAACAGAAACTATTATGATGGCAGCAAACATTTGATTTAGGCAAATGTCCGTGCTCTAATTCACTGTGGAATGTGAGTCACGTGTTAGACATATATGGTGTATATGGATAGTAAATGATCGCAGGACAATGTGTCGCAATGTATAAACGTCTAAAGTTTTGTTTAAATCAGTCGCGTTTACTCGTATTCTCTCTAGTGAAAACAATTCGCATTTTCATATTAAATCAAAGAGAAAATTTAATTAGCAGCCCTGACTAAGTTGGCTTTATACTATCAATTTTTTTGCACACCTGGGGAATTATTTTGACATGCTCTCATTCAAGGTCAAAGGTCAAGATCGTGAGTTCTGAAATCGCAACACACATCCTTGTAAACACGATAATTTTAAAAGTGTGCGTGCTTTTAGGGACTTACTTGGTATATTTGAACTATGAAGAAAGTCCAAGATTTGAAAAGGTTATCGCTGAAATCCGTCCAGGGCCAAGGTCACAGCTAGGTCACAACCTAAAGGATGGCCGAAATATATTATTTTCTATTGAATACTTAACTGCAATTGGTTCATTAGACTACTTTGTGAAAAACGAGACCCCAAACCCCAACCCCAAATCAATATGTTGTTTCTATATTTAACTAGAGTGACTTAAACTTTGCATAACATTCGTCTGCTTTTCATCCGGGAGCAACAAACGAAAAATGTTATATCTATACTTTGCAACAGTGCCAAATCACTGTTCTGCTGTAAACTGTTAGAGTAATGTCGGTTATCAAATTTCACTTTACAAATATCGTTATACGTGTATATATAAAATATAATTGTTTTGAATATTGAAAGACGGTGGATTCATAGACGTTCGTAGACATAGGACAAAATCAATGCTAATGAGATATAATATGACAAAATGAAACCAAGATATGATAATGAGAGCGAAGTATTGTTGAGACAACGAAATCAGATATTCGGTGTTGTTGTTATTTTTTGTTGGAAAAAATAAAACAACAAACGTGAGATTACTAGTAACAAACGCCGACGAAGTAGGCACTACTGTACAATAAAACCACATCACAACATCCTGTTTTTTAAACATAAAACATAAAACATTAGACATAGAAAATGTC
Source organism: Gibbula magus (assembly GCA_936450465.1). NCBI lineage: Eukaryota > Metazoa > Mollusca > Gastropoda > Trochida > Trochidae > Gibbula > Gibbula magus. The sequence continues at coordinate 65,844,756 of OW388300.1, read as the reverse complement.
ACTCAATTCTGTTGAGATGGAGTGTAGGGGTGGTATTATTATTAATTATTTAGAAAAGTAACACATATTTAAGAGGTTGCTTTATTTATATAAATAATTGTATAAATTGTGATTGTGTGATTAAAAAATAAATGTCGTAAATAAAATACAAAATCACGTCATTGCATCATTCTTGTCAGCCTGTGAAGACCATAAACATTTTATTTTTTTAGGCCTAAGGTCTATACCATCAAAATTAACAATCCTGTGTTTACACGTTTCCTGTCTTACGATGATACTGATCCTTTATTATTAAAATGTAATAACTCCTATTCCATGCTCTGTTTACTGTGCTATGATTAGCCCGGGTCATATAACATTTTTCTATGCAACATATTCCTATTTCAATTACAAATCAATAAGAGCACTTTGAAATTTCAAAATTTAAGTCGTATTGTTTAGCTGCCTATTTGGATCATCCTGCGTTCCAACGCTTGGAACAATAACCTTATCAGTTATTTGAAAGACAAGTCATGGTCAAAAGGTGTAATTAAAGTTTTGAAAACTTTTTGATTTTGACTTCCATTTGACATTTTAAATACAACCTCTCACATTGTTGCTGTTTATTTGACTTTCTGACAGGAACTAACTATACATCACAGGTGTAAGTCGTCGGCATTTTGTAAATTATTGTGACGTAAAAGGACATCTGAATGCCCCATGAGAGTGCATTACATAATATGTAATAGGTATTAAATACTTATAATAATATATAATATATATGGTTCAAATATTGAAATATTGTTACAGTCATAATTTGTATGGAAATATGATTGGAAAAATACTTTAGGTCTACGTCAGTTGAATCTCTATAAAAGATAAATTATCCCAATGAAACTTTATTTCAAATCTTTAAATTATGAAATAATAATATAAAAAAACATTTGATAAACAGATATCTCAGAAATGATATTTTCTCTTACAACTGACATCAGCTTTTATTATTCCTTTGATTGTACTATTTCCAAATAAGAACAGATGTTTCAAGAACGGAGCAAGGGGGATTACCTTATTTACTTACATAGAATGGCAAAATAAATTTCATCTGGTTTAGAGGTACAATGCAATGACAAGAAGCCACAGCATGGTTTATTTAATAAACATTGATCAGCTCAGGAGTTCTCACAACAGATCTCAGTACATTTATCTACCTCTCATTGATTTTTCTTTAAATTGACAAGTGAAATGAAATCCTCAGTACTTTGCAAATAAAAAGTCCACATTAATCTTATTGAAATCTTCAATTGAAGTTAACCTCTGAAATAGGATTCACAAGAACTGAAAAAGTCCAATCTAAATGATTTAGATAATTGTTCGTGGGTATCTATATTTCGGATTTCAAGTATTAGATTAACCAGTGGCCTGACTCACGAAATGCTTACAGACCAAAAGAAAAGTTTCCCAAGTTCTACAATTGGATTTATTCTGGATATGACCTTCAGGGTACTATAACTTTGTAACTTTGATTGAAGACATTGATTCCCGACAACCTCAAGTGACTGATATCAATGTTGTAGCCATAGATAACCTCAACATGTTTCTGAGATTTAGGAACTTGAGCAGAATGTCAAACTATATAATGCCAGCGAAGGATAATTAAGATCCTTTTTTAACCACTGAAAAGATAAATTACGTTAATACAAACTTTAGGTTGTTCTCAAACGTTTTTTAAACATGCTTGGAATTTGTTGTGTGAGACATAATTATGTTTTAACAACGGATGTTACCAAGAGATTTAAACTCTCAGACGATGCTGCAGGGAATGAACTGTAGAACCTGCAAACTAATTGATACTAGCGACACAACTTTTGAACCCAAGCATATGTAAAAACATATTTGTCACAATGTTCTCAATATATATGTTCTCCTTGCTGAGTTATAATATATCACATGCTTTATATAATTGTGCTAATATCTGCACTGAAACGACGCACCCATTCTAATAATGAAGTTCACTATCCATATGTAATTCGGGGTCGGGAGAACACTTGGACCTTCGGCCCGCGGGTTATCCCTCTCCCTCATGTTTACATATTTAACCAAAACCTCAGGAGAGTGTTATATGCTTTACTTACATACTGGCTAGGTACTGGCCGAGTACTGACCCAATTCAGATATGACACTTCCTGTTAAGGAATTATGGATAGTACTCAGCTTGTCGTCTGCTTTAGAGAGGCAAGAAGAGAATGCCGGTGGCCGGATTATCGCGGCTTGACTGTATATTGACAGGTCTTTGTCTCTTACATAGTAGATTGCTATCAAATATAAAGAAATTATATCGCAGTTTATCACCGGATTTGAGTAGAAGTTGTAGTTGTAGCAGCAACATCACCACCAGCACCAGCAGCATAACCGGTGGCAGTAGTAAAAGTAATAAGAAAAATTTTAGTATTTACTGTAACTACTTATTGAGTATAATTGGCTGAACTATGAAACAAATTATGACATTTTCAAATAATATTTCATGAACAAAAGCCAATGTAGTTTATTGAAATGGGACAGTCAATATTGACATTTATTATATGACGAGCAATGAAATACTGGGATTTATCAGTGAAATAAACTGTCAATCAAGCTACAGTGAAAATAACTTTTATTTCATTTACTGCGAACAGTGACTGATATAATTTGACGTCATAAAACAATGGTCTCATGCGGCGAATTGGCTTATGACGTCACAGTGTTGCTGTGGTGAGGGGCTGTTCCCAGCGGCCGTTCGGCTAGAAAACGACCCTTTTCGGGCGTAATTACAATTACATTCTCGTGAAAATACATGTATAACATTTCTACCTCACTCGATAAGATAAACATGGTATTAGTCAAGAAAAGACAGATATCCTCTATACATTGTATATCCATGCATGATGTTCCATCGAAAGTTATATATATGCTCTGTTTGCTTAATAGGAAAACATACTTTCGTAGGAACATATAATTACAATGGTTGTGACATGTTTTAGCTATTTTTAACCTCCAAGGCAGACATTATTGAATAACAAAACAAAAGCCCAGTCTACAAGTCTACAAGTAACAAAACATTGAAGTTGACACTATTTGTCTCCTATCACTCACGCACCTTGTTCCTTTCATCCCATGTCTCCTATTTCCGTACTGTATAATGAATGCGTCCGTGACTGTAATTTTCTTTCTTTCGGTTATTTATCACAAAGACCCAGACTATTTGTAATCTCCAGAGATAGTTGTGGTGTTTAAATTGACCAATTCGCAAAGGGAAGTTCATTGCACAAGGTTTTTATTCGTCTTGAAAACATCTATACCAGATCGTCTTTCAATACTAGACCAGAGCCTTCCCCTTAGCTTCATGTATCTGAATAACATTACCAGGACATTTAGTTTCACATTCCATCCTTGAAAAGTTTGGATTGTAAATGTAATTTAATGACGCAGTTCAACAAGATTATGTGAACCATATGGTGATAAAAAGTCAAACCAAAATTCCACATGTGTGATGGGGTGATACATTGTATGTCCATAGGGAGAGTAGCCTCCTGCGAAATGGTAAAGGGTCTGCTCACTATATGATGATGTGTGTTACATCAATGAAACAATTTCCAAAATGTCTATATGGTTTTTTTTTATTCATTAAGTAAACACAATTTCCATTTACACATTGTTATGATGATTATCTGCAAATATGTTTTAATGAAAGTGTAGTAATAATACAACAAATCGACGTTTATGTTTTTAATATTTTTATTTGACCTTTTTTCTTAATGTTTTATGTTGATTTTGGATATTTATGTCTTTTTGAAATGCTATGTCATTACATCGTCGTAAATTGCTAAAGTCATAGTAATGATACATTAGGCAGAAATATAATGGTCATTGTCTATTTTCAGTAATACTACATGGTATGTTTTTAAGAACCTGATCAGAGTGATATTGTTTATTGTGGTACTTCACGATAAGGGGAGATAATCTCAAGAATGACTTACCAGAACATTTGCAATCGACATTTTAAAGGGGCAGTAGCAAGTTTTTTCGCTCAAATAAGTCGATGAAAGGTATTTGAAAAATAATTTCACCAACACCATTCCCTCTTTGGAAAATCAAGATAAATATGAGTGTACATGGCTCAGTAAAGCCTTGGGAATCATTTTTGTCGTTCGAAATAATAAAATGTGTTCACAATAAAATGGCCGCCATGCAATTTCTGCTTTATACACAACACCATTATTACTACTACGGATAATTGGTCTATGTAATAAGATGGTTTAGCTTCTAAATTATATTCAAATGGCTCAAACTATCATTATAAATAGGAAATTTGAAAAAGTAAATTTGGCAAAAAACGTGCTACTGCCCCTTTAAATGTCACAGCAGTAAGATTGTTCTGGTGAAAGTCCAATATAACATTTTAAGACTGTTGGAGGACAGGAGGTATCTTACTGCTACATATCTCAGTAGCGTTTGCACATTGAACCTGCATTGGTGTCAAGTTTTACCCAAAACAGCTGTGCTTCGTGATTGAACCAACAGCAAATGCCGTGATTGGAGCCCCAACCACCATTTGCTTCAACCATTCAAGCTTTAGCTTTGTTTGCTATAAACCATTGTCATTTCATATATAGAAAACTGTAATTGTCACTTACCAAATGTCATCATGATTACTAATTCGACACATTATTATTACACAATGCTCCAAAGCGCCAAACACTTCCCCTGTGGGAAACACCACTGTGTCACGTGTCACTGTCCATATAAATGAAACAGTCTCGCACTCAATTCACAAGGTGATATGTTTTCATAGATTGACGGTTTTTCTTTTAGTACTCCAAAATGTAATGTTTAGTTCAATTACATAAGGATGAACTCTACTTTAACTTGCATCCAATGACATCACATCCAAACTAAAAATGGAGACACTTACAAACGGTGAATTATTCATAGCATTTTGAAAACAAGTGACATGCTTTCAGCAAAATAATAACTTTTAACAGCTAAGCATTGAGTTTGCAAATGTTATGAAGTGATGACATTCACACAATCCTGTTGAATGTGTAAGCATTATTTATATTTTAAGTGTAGATATTATATATATTAACAGTATTATCTTTACCGTGTAATAGTTTTCTAATAGGAAGATCCAATTTGCCAAGTGCTAACTAAAATGGGAACTCATTGAAGAAAGATTCGCTGTTGCCATGTGGCAGGAAACACAAAGTTCAAGATGAAACTGAATGGTGTGTTTTGAAATGCTATACACAAAACCAGTGTTTTTGCTGTCATAACATTGTCCGTTTCTCACAATAGTTCACAGAATGAGAACTGCGCTTTTATGAATGACTCCATCTTGATGGGTGGTAGGATTTAAACTATATTTTCGGACAAAATAGGCCTAAGTTTGAAGCACATTTATTTTCGCTGCATAATTGAACTGTTGATGTTATTGAAATAATATTTCTTTAGATACTTACCTGGCCATTGTCAAGCCAATTAAGTTGTGAAGTTGTCAAACCAATCAAAAGTGATGGTGCAATACTCGAAAACGTGCTTCATTCTCACCTAGGTCGTATTAAAGTTAATGATGATGGTTATGTATTTAAGGTTCCTTACGAATTTGAAAAAAGTTTCGAAAATTGCTAATACGGCACCCTGTTTATCCGCTGAATTTGGTTGAAGTCGAATATCGTCAAGATAGCAAGTCGTGCGGTTAAGTGAATCCTCATTTGTATAACAATGCATAGATATGATTTGAAATACCACCGATGACAATGTATCTAGGGAATTTCGACGAAATTTAAAAAAAAATGGCATTAAAACAAAAACAAGCATCGACAATTAAGTTGAACATACAAACGTCAAAAATACTTTTATGTACACTCTCTCTGCATACCAAGTGTTATAATCTTCACTGTTGTTTTGCTCTTGCGTAAATGTTGTAAAATAATATTTGTATCGTACTATCGTGGCGCCACAATGTGGCTGATGTTGATTAAAAAACAGGCTTCAGATAAAAGCTTGATTGATAGTGCTACACAATTGCACATGTGAAGATAAAGATGCTTTAGTTTGCAGGCTGATTGAGCAAGAATAGATTTTTTAATAGGGACACGAATGGCCATATTCAGTAAATAGATCAATACAATTTCCGTAAAGTGATGTAGATAAAATTCTAGTTATCAGCAAAAAGTAGGTAGGTGAAATACAGGTTGTTGGATTTACAACGTTTTTAATGCAGTGAGATGCTCTGTTTCGATGTAGATGCTAACACAATTATCAAACAACTGATTATGGTGTATGTACCCTCACTGAAACGTCGTATCCCGCAGCAAGGTAAATCCATAAACTGATATTTCTTCACCTCAACAAATGCATGCCTCTGAGAGAAACAAATAGGTGATATGTTATCATCAGATAAGTGTAAACGGATTTTAGGCCATACACTTACATGTAATGCTGAGCACTAAAATTGCACAGTGCTTCTCAATCAGGTGTTCAGAATGTATATAGATATAATGTTCACGTATTAGATGCTGTGAACTTCTCTCGAGAATAATGTGTGATTTATAGATTACGGCCACTGTAATATAGACGTTACCACTGTGTCTGCAACGGAGGGATTTCCTTGTTATATACAGGTCCATATTTCATATAGTAATTCCCAAGGGAGAAGCTTGCTTGTACAATAAATTATCTAGAATGCCCTTTAAAAAATAACTCATATGAATTTGAAAACAAAATAATATTGATATTTCTCCACTGAGTTTTTGTTTTTAATAACGTTTTCTTCTGACAGACTGAAACCTATAATAAATTCTCCTTATTGTCAAGTCAAGTTATTGTCAAGTGTACAAACGCTGCAATTTGTAAAATAATCAAAGTTCCCTAACTGAAAAGTGTACAAAGTGAAATTTCAAGGTTTTCCATTTACGAGCACGGCATGCGTTGTGTTGTGATACCTTGCTTATTCTCAAGAAACGTTGACGTTTGCTATGACCACGAGTAATATTCTTTAGAGGTACACGTATCTACTGTCTAGGAGTATGACACGGTGACTCGTTAAATCTGATTATTTCTTCACTTCTTATACATACTAGACAGACAGTAAACCTTTCAGGCTTACAGATAAACGGTCAAAATCTTAATGTTTGCTTTGTAATGCTTTCTTGACAAATAAGCTCATGTAGAAATTGATTTTGTTTTGACAAATCATCCATTCTTCCATGTTATATTTGACTGACTAACGTTTAATACAACACGTCGTTTAGTGTGTGCTATATACTGCGGGACAGCAATAGTTTAAATGTATGAACTAGATTTACCTCTAAATATGTTTTTTATTACTAGCTGTGATTCAATCTGATATCAATATAAAATATGAGGTATAAACATTTCCTGCAGTGACGACTTTTTTTGTCTTCAAATGAATGTGTGTCTATCAGGTCAATTCCGATGCACTCTGCATGAATAGATTTTATTAATCCATGTGCAGACAGATCGTTAAAGTGTTATTGACACTGAGTGCACAATTTTCTATGGTTCTCTGAACATGATGGGCTTTCTCCTTTAGAGTCTGCTGTAAAGGAAATGTACAATCACTTGTAGGTGGCTGTCGTCATTGATCCTGTTTGAAGCATGCAACACAACTTAATAACATACATATATGTTGAAAATACACCTGTTCAATAAAATTAAATGTTAAAAATATAGCTTAGATAGATTACATAGGGAGTTATATAGATACATAATTATTCCGAGTGCATCATGTGATGTTTACGAAATGAGTTAGGGTTTCGTAAAAAACATATTTAACACCATCAAAAGTTATGATTTATAAATAAATGAGTGAGTAAAGACGAGGTAAAAAGACGCTATGTCCAGCTGTTGAACGGCTTGATTGACGACGAGATATAGGAAAAAAGTATAACGAGGTTGGCTTGTCATATGGACATATGCACAATCCATGTGTATGACAGTGGTTATATTTCTCTAAAACATTTTGAGGTCAGGTGAGGAGATATGGGGTTAAACGCCGTTTTCAAAAATATTTCATTATATCACGGCTACTAGTACTATGGCAGGGATAAAGCCCACAACGCCGTGTGGTCATGCATTGCAGTGAAACCTGCGACCATTAGCTAGAATGAGCGAACCATGGGAAGTATTAAGCTGAAAATCGGTGTTGCATTGCACCCAAACCTTACTGCGTGTAGAACAGTTCTCTACTGCAGACAGTAATGCAACACTTTTACGATACATGTAAATTAACAAATTAATAAATTAATAAAGATAATAGGTCAATTTGACAAGTTGCCTTTCTTTCTAGATTATATAGTTCTTTTTACTACTGTAAATGTCATATATCATATTAAAACTTGTGGACATTAGAGAATCAGCAGTTATAAGATCCAAACACTTAGTAATTGGAGAAAAGACATGCCCTCATTGCCTGTTGATAGTAATGGCTTTCTGCAGCAGTACTGAACAGGAAATATATGTCAAATATTGATGGTCTTCCTTTAAGTACTTAAGAGTGCTGTCTCAAACGTCGTTTCACTTAGTCCACTAGTAGTTTATAGGTCTAATGCATCCCCTCGCACTCTCTTCCCACACGTGACGGTATATACCTTTCCACGTTTGTTCCAACAATACCAGTGAACCATAAGACTTAGCATGATGAATATACTGATGGTTCGTAAATCTTAAAATCAAAGATGTATTCCGTTATCCAGTGCAGACATACTTTAAGTTCCTTGACTACGTCCTTTTCTGAAGAAATACAATGGCAACCAAATGAATAAAGTGATCTACAAGTGACGCTACATCGCTGGAAGAAAAGAACATTGCACGACACTGTTGGCGTCAGTTTGACTTTATTTCATGTCTCATCTAGCAGATAGATTGAACGTCTTAGACATACTGTCTAAAGCAGTATAGATATATAGAAAATTATGAAGTGACGCAAACAAGAAGATAACATGTACCCATATCGTGTAATGTTTTCGAAGTTAGCTTCGCCCACTCCATTCGATATAAATCTAATCATTAGTGATTTCTAATATTTTTCAAGCTGCCTTATTCATCATGGAAGGTATGAAACGACTATATACACCAAGTAAAGTTTCTCTCTCCCCGGGAGTGCTCAATGTTTAATGTTCTGGTCATATTAGTGTGCATCCATCTCAAAACCTGTGACGTTTAGGTACGATTAATTAAGTCCTGGTCTTTAGGTTTCGAATTGTCAGAAATGTATAAACAGTGACGCAATTTCACACACATTTCCATTTGGAAATCACGAAAAAAAAGATATCATTACTACAATTACAAGTGTTCATAATGTTCAGAAGTACATACTTATGAAGAATATCACGTTTAGTTTCAGATAGTTCGTGTGAAAGTACTTAAATCATATTACAAGTCTTCTAACATTATATTGTACATGTGAGTTTATATAACCAAATAATTCCGGAAAACACTTTAGAAGACATGTGCACTTGTATCATAGATATACATGCATGTCGCGTAATATTATATGACGAGGACACATGGTCGATTATAAAACATACCATCATCAATGGCCAATCCGGACTCACATTGCACAATAAGCAATGCTAATTCTATGATTTCAAAAAGAGTAAGATTGGATGGTTTCAATATTCAAAGTAACTTAAACACCTCTTATATCTATGCGATTTACAAGTATATGGTCCAATTAACTGAACCAGACCGTACTAATGATGGTATATATAACTACGTATTTCGTAAGCATGTCTGGTGTCATACATTAATAACCTCTTATAGTTAATGGTACACTAAAGCTTGACATTGTAACTTAAACACAATTATAGAGAATGCGTTGTAATGCATACATTCCGGTCAATTTGACCTTTATTATTAAGAATTACTTTTCTCATTATCAGTCCTGCAGTAATCATAAAACATATATAAACAAACGTTAATTTCTGTTAGTGCTGGCGGTTATTATATTTTATTTTCTAGCGAGCACAACACGGCATGATGGATGGAAAATGTCATCTCAATTGACAGAAACGTAATTGCTCAAATTGTTAATGGATCAAGTACCAACTTGGTTCTCCATGAGATAGAAGCAATGCCCTAACATTCACCTTTACTTCTTAATCGCTTCAACTTTGTGGTCAAGTTGTTCAGTTTTGACAGCACGAGGAGGATACATTATTGAACCATCTAAACGACCTATATCAGTCTATATGCAGAAAAGAACAGATCAGTTTCTTTAAGGAGTCAGAGAATACAGTAAACAGTTTTCAAAAAACTGCTACAGTGTATCTTAACAATATCAATTCTGAGCTTAGTTGTCTTTTACTTAATTTATGATTATATTAGCGATAACACTGTGTATATTTACGTTTCCGGCCAACTATACAGGTGTACAAAATGAATCATGTTTGTTGAGATTTTTCGTGAAAATATGCTTGAGGAAATCAGATGGTCTTATAGCATTTACATTTTAAATTTTTAATGAAAGTGAATCTTATTTGTGAGAAAAGGCATGTATTCAAACCTTAACAATTAAAACGTGTTCGTTCGTAGATAGAGAGATGGTCGCTTATACATTTTTAAAAATAGTGTGTAATGTATGATAATATTTGTTAGCAGTTAAATCACAATATTATATCATTGAAACTGTCAAAGTGCGGATACACTAGGGAGCCTTACATAAAAGCTCCACTCTTACTCTGTGTGTGCAAGCTACACTAGAACACGATATCTAAATGTGTCTAATGCCAGTTACATAAAAGCAACGGTACAGATAACTGCCAAACACCAAGCGATAAGTATGGTAATATCTTCTCAATATTTAAAATAATTGTCTTTTCTTCAGTCATATTTTTCAACACCACGATCAATAGCAATCTAAAGGTAATTTACAATTTACAGTTAAGAACATTTGAAAGGGTAGCAGGATTTCATTAACTGAGGAAGTAATGACTCTGTCATTCAAATTGATGTCTTTCAATTATTTAATTGTGATCAAAACGAATAGGTAAAACTGGTGATCAACATCATTCATGTTAACCCAAGGACCATAACAAGCACTACAAATACTGCGGTAAGCTAGTTCTAATTTTGAAAACGAGGCAAACGTAACACTATGTTTTAATCATAACACAACTTTCACTGTGAATTCACTGTGAGAAAAATATACAAGAGTACAAACGAAGACCGATTTCCTGATTTGTGAAAAATGTAATTCATATGCTATGGGAGACGAAGGTCAGAACAGAAGAACAGTGTTATTTGTGTGTTACGTGTTACGAGAAACAGTAAATAGAATGAAAACGAGTTCTAGTTATTGAAGATAAGCATTTAAAAACTGTAATTTGCATATTTGTATGTCTGTCATGTTTCTGCAAATATTAAAAGAATTACATAGTACCGAGTATACTTAGAATATGTATTTTAAGTCCCCGTAAAGATATATATTTAAAGAGAATCACATTATTTTGTTGTAATGATTAAATAATAAGTTAGCTACATTCGGCTTATGGAAGGATAACTTTGAACCATAATCAAATCATGCACATTAAAATTTTTTATGTGCACAATTATGTTTTTCACGTTTTTCAAAAGGCAACACTCCAAGACATGTTTTTGCCAAATGGAATTTTATTTTCTATTCATAGTTTTAAAAGTCATCCACTTTCACTAGACGTTTTTGATGAGTTGGATGTTGCTGTTGTTTTGCTAACGTTACCACATCCCTAGACACAGATATACATACGTTTATTAACCTCACTTTGATATTCAGGAAGATTTTAAATTATGGTCATCCACCATCGAAACGTTTATATTTTCTCTATGATTACGAAATGTCACATTATGTCAGAGATTATTCAGGATGATAAGGCATTTTTTCCTGATGAAAAACATGGACTTATGTATGATCAAGATCAAAGGTTTTCTTTTTTTGTTGTGACATATTGACAAAACTTGTATGCTATAAATAATTATTTCAGCATCAATGGAGTTCACAACCCTTTGTCCCTCCAATAACTTGTTAACTCTGCTTAATCGTTTCCATTGCCATTAGTGTGCTGTTCTTTGGTACCCACGGTTCACCATTAAACATATAAAACATCATGATAAAAAAAATCTGAATCGAAAATTAAGCACATGAGCTTCATTGATAATATTTAACTTTCGTGTTCAAAATATCTAAGTCAGTCTTTAAATTAATGTACCTTGACGCTTATAGGTATACATTATTCAGTATTATTAGAACAATATCAAGCTAATTATTATTTTGAAAACCTAAACCGAATGACAGCGTATGGTTTATTAATTCTGTTGGGCTTTGTAATAGTTCCTCAGATAATAATTATTTAATTAGGATTGACAAGGCTTTCTTCCTTTGTTGTCTCCAAAAGTGAAACTTGGATGTTGGATTTCAATAAACTATAAAATCTTTCAGGTTATTGACGTGAACACGTGGACACAATGAAACGCTGCTTCTGGGTCACATGTGTCTAATGTACAAACGATTTACATTAATCCTATCGAAATTGGTTCCTCTTTGAAGTATTAATAAGGACTGGAAGGAACGGAACCTATTTTCCTCATTATGTTGACGGGAACATTTCTCGTATCAATCGGTACCATTTGTGAAAGAGATTTAGTAGATGGGGAATGTAAGGAACCATAATATTAGCAAGGGAACATCTCAACTCTGGTAAGATGGTTATGCTTGAAATGAACTAGTTGAGCAATCTTGTGAAGCCTCATGTGCAAGTTATCTCAGTACTGTGAATATTCATGTTCCATCTAGAGCAATTTTTATTACATTATTACTAGAACAGGAAAATTACCAAATCCTCTGAGGATGAAAATTGTAGGACACACCTCTGAAAAGGGCAGCTGAATTGGACAGCGTTACCATTACAAAATGTGTAAAGGTTCATAATTAGGTGAAATTGCTATTGGCAAGCATTCGATGTTTCTCTTCTAACATTATCAACCATAGATTTCATGCACAAAATATCTTAAACATTAGAAATTAAAGATATTAAAATGAAGCAAAAAAAACAACAATAGTGCCTGCATGTATATGTTATTACCTATTATTATAACTATGTTCTTGTGCACATAATACCGAGTGCATAATTGACAAACATGTACATGTATGCAATTTGTGTAAACAATTGATCAATCTTCTCACAAAGTGGGCCTCTATTCTTTATGATTTCAGACTAAAGATGAGAGGTAAACTTAATGACTGAAAGATGAATAATTATTAACGAAAGTCTTAAAAAATAACATTTCGTTGACCTAGACTTTTAGCATCACAACATCTTGATTAATTTGCAAATCTAATTTGGTCTCAACATTTTATTGATTCAAACAAGGACTGACAGTGTATATCTAGGAACGAAACGAGTTATAATTCAAAACCTGAAGGCGAATTATTAACACCATCGCACTTTTGAATGGCAATACAGTGCTTGGAATAATCAATTGTATTTATGGGGGCAATTCTCCAAAACTTATTGCATCTTTCACAATATTTTTGTTCTATACTTGATTATTTGTAACTTTTAGGAGATAAATATAATTGATAAGTTGGTAGATTTAAAGTATGTAAATGAGGATTAGGGTCAGTTTAATGTTTACTGTAAGACGTATGAAGTTTAATACTTACAATGTTCAAGGCATCTTCCTCTTAACTCAATGTAATGTCTGACACTAATAGCTAGCCTATCTGTGATGACCCCGTCAAAGTAATAAATGGGCTATCTAGGCCATGAGCAGAGACACTATTATCATCGTAAAATTGCTACCACTTTATGGCAGTTCTGTCACATTTCAAAGAACGTAGTAAGATCTGACCGGACATATTTGTGATAAAATCACATTCAATCTTAAAGTCAGTATCATCACACACACAAATGAAATGACAAAAATAAGTTGTAGCTGGCAGTCTGTGATAATTTGCATCGATGTGTTTTATATTAATCGAAGTAATGATTAACAGCTAACAAAGCATTTATCTAGTAGAGATACTCTTGAAATATTCTACCGCACAGTTTACAGCCGATCCTTAAAAATATATTCAGTTTGAAGTGTAAGAGAAGACCATGGGATATACATTTTATTTTTTACTTTAATAGATTCCAACAATATATACGTGCAATCAACAATTTCCAATGTATATATGTATACGAAAAGGACTCGAACATACTAACATTGTTATTCCAATAGACATCATGTTTCTTCTGTTACCTTGTATTGACAATTCAAGGCTTGATTAATTTCGACATCAAAAAGAAAAGCTAATTATCACCGGATGAATCAGATCCATGACTGACAGAACATCAATAGATGGAGAGGCTTTGTAGCTTTGTCAGTGTTTCGTAAACACCCGTCAGCTTAGAACTTGAGAGAGAGAGAGAGAGAGAGAGAGAGAGAGAGAGAGAGAGAGAGAGAGAGAGAGAGAGAGAGAGAGAGAGAGAGAGAGAGAGAGAGAGAGAGAGAGAGAGAGAGAGAGAGGTTTAAATGTATGAAATGATTTGAATGATAGAGTAACATACATACATAAAGTCTACAGCTGTACGTTCATTAAGTATTCTACAATGAAATTCTAAAATCCTTGATTTTGATTGGTTTATTTTATGGTCGAACGGAGGTTCAAACACGACTTTTGTGACAGGCGATTTACTGCGTTTGAATACATGATGACGTAATATTTAAGACCAAACTACATGTAGATCTATCGATTCTATACCATTGAAAAAACATGCGTAAATCAGTTGACTTCGCCTTTGCGGTTTCCACCATGTTTCCTTTCTACGCAATTGAATCGATTTATCACTTTGAGCAACTATTCTAATTTGGACCGATGTCTTGACAGGTGAAACTACAGTAGCCATCACGACAGACGCCAACATGGTCTGTGAGATAGTGTGCTGTTCGGAAGTCGCATCGAACAGTTACATTTAAGAATTTAAGGTGGTGAAGCATTAATATTTCTGAGCTCTCCCAACCTATAGGTTATATTTATTCAAAATATATTCTCTCACTTAATTATTATCTCTTAATAAGAATGAATTGTTAATTTCACTAGGCCCCTAATTAATTCTACCTAACCGAAAACAACGGAAAGTGATATGTCATACCTAACCCAAAATGGGTTCAACCGATTACTGCATGACTCAGTTTATTTCCCCGATGTTAGAAATACGCGTATAACTAGTCATGGTAGATTGGAGAAAAACCTACTATGTTTTTAAATGTTTGTGAGTCGTAGAGTCGATACTAATTTTTATCATTCATAAGCCTCCCGTCGACGCGTTCAGTATCGGTGAAATTAGTATCGAATCTCCGTTAGACTCACAAAACGTTAGGTAATCTCGTAAATAAATACACCTCCTTTGTGAGCTTGAAATAAATACTTACATACTTCTGTTAATGACAAGAACTCGCGTATTAATAAGGAAACACATGAAGCTATTGGTGGGGTCGTGCAGATTGATTACACTAATTAAACGATTTGGAATAATTCAAGCATTCATATACGTGTCGATCCGTGCTCTGTAAAGAATAAACATACTTTATTTCGACATTAGCAAATTGGAAAGTAGGGCCTCTGTAAATCCATTTCTAAACACTCCCTTTAATTTAATTACTTTGCCTTACTTATTATTGATTGAAGAACTGCGGACTGTTGACTGGCGTGAGTCGTGCATGCAATTCATGTTTTAATTATGTAACAGGGTAATCCTTTATGAAGGTTAACACATAAACTAACTCATGGTTTTCTGCTTTAATGTCTTTATTTAGAAATCCATTTGCATTTCCATCTGCATATTGGTGTAGTTATTACAAAGAATTGTAGAAGAACTGAATTTATTCGACAACACAAAAACACTCTGTTCAACTACTGTTCAAAGGTTTATTTGAATAGTCGCTAATGGAAACTAAAGACAAACGAACGGATTTAATATACTCAATGCGTTTGTCGAGTTGCTTGAAAGCCGAGATATTGCTGTGAAATACACACATTGCTCAAGAGGAAATAACACTCATCCAGTTTTGTAACGCTTTGTTTTAGGTAAACGATTATTTTGAAGTAGAACGACATTAATGTGTATCCAGCAATCAACTTTATTATTTATTGAAAATTAGTCAGATGTTTATAATGTTTAATAATCAAATCCAGTTCCTTTTGTTTTATTTTAACTATACTTTGAGTGTGTACTTGTTTAAAAAAACAATAGCTCAAAAGGTTATGACATGCAGAACTCGATACTTATTTTTAACCAAAACATATTGAAGTCAAAGAAAAAAATACAACGATAACTTAGGCACAAAGACAAGATATTATGTGTGTTCTTATAAATAGTATTGCATATGTTGGTTACATGTGGTTCTGTGCATAGCTCAGTCGACTGCTATCACTGACATTACTGATGTAAACAAAAATAATACTCTATAAATAATGCAGAGTCAATTTCTTTAGTTTGGACATTTTCGATATTTTCGAGGTTATTTCATTAATGTTTGATCTTATGTGAAGTAAGCGTACATGTTTGTGATTTTTATTTAATACTTTAATAATCTATTTTTTAGGTTTGATGTTGGACATGAATGTCGTTATTTTCAATGACAAGTGCGCAAATGACATTCAATACCACAGTGTATGCCCACACTTTAGACACTTAGTAGTATTTACCGGTAGATGTAGATCAGAACATGAAGACGTGGATGAAGCTCAGCTGGTAGAACGTCGGTCATCCAGAGATCAAGGCTCAACTCCTGACCATTTCATACCAAAGGAAACGTTAGAATATAACCATAAGAACATGCATGTTGCTCGTATAAACGAGAAGAAAGGACATCTGAATAGCCTATGAGAGTGCATAAGACAAATTTTAATATGTATTGATCACATATTATATTTGACAATCCCAATTTGAAATGTGTTTAGGAAAATACTGCAGTCTGAATTATTCAAATGAAACTTACATATATTAAATTTAAAAATTTAAAAATAATACTTAAACTTGAAACAATGTTTTTAGATTAATTGTGTCACAGATATATCGTGGTTGTTTTTATTATTTAAAACAATCGTCAAAAAAATCATCTTTCCTTTAACAATAGGCATAAGTTTTTATTCTTCAATTTGATTTGTCTGGGAGTTACACTTTTGTAACAAGAAGTGTCGAGAATTTTGAAAGCATGGTTTACTTTATGTACAGCGAAATCTCAAAATTAAATTTTAATATGGAAGGACGGGTAGATTTATGTGAGGTTTTAAGCAATGACTAGAAGCCTCGGTAAGGTTTATACAATAAACTTTTATCATCTCAGTGTTTATATATATATATATATATATATATATATATATATATATATATATATATATATATATAGAAAAACAGTTTAAAACATCTTCCAACTCCCAGGTCTCATATAGAAAAAATAAAATGTTCGAAGAAATTACGATGATTTAATCAGATTCACAAGCATGCTTTCGACCATTACGGGTCTCATCAGGTGAATGACGTTGAGTCGGTTGATGCGTCATAAAGTGTATTATGACGTCACAATACATTGCATAGATACATTCTTAGATACAATGCATAGAAACAGATGTACATTGAGAATGAAATTACATTTTAGAATTGAGTCTTGGCTTATATTTATTAATAAACAATAATTCTTTTTCTGCCAAGCAATTAGATTCAGTTGAATCAACTTTGTATATTGGAAAAACAGAATATTTATTTTTTCCACATAGTTCAAGATGTGCACTGAGAGGGATAGTACGATTGTGTTTTTGTTTAATTTGAGAACGATGAAGATTCATTCTTCTTTTTAATTTTAATTCCGTTTTCCCGATGTATATTTCTTGACATCCATGACAAACAATCATATAAACAACATTTTTTGAATCACATGTCATGTTTCTTTTTACAAAAAACATTTTATTTGGTGGGATACTAACCGATGTGCCCTCAATCAAAATGTTACATGTCGCGCATCGTTTATCACCACATTTTCTAACCTGGGGGGTTTCTGTAATGGAGTCAAATTTGGAATTAGTCAACATTTTCCTTAAATTTCGGGGTTGCCTTTGACTATTAATAATCCGATAATTTTTCAAAATTCGTGCCATCTTTTGGCTTTGATATAAAACAGGCATATGTTGATTAACCAATTTCATCGCATTATTATGACTTGGATTAAACGTAGTGATCAATGGGAGACAACTCTTATCTGAAATTGGAATTTCAGTTTCACTGGTTCCTGGATTGGGAGCGTTTGCGCTATTGTTAGCAGGAGAACTGTCTCGTTTATTATCAGCGGCTTCTCTTAGTTTTATTTGGTCTAGACTCAGTGCCCTAGTAATACTGTCATCTATTAAGTTAATTGGATAGTTTTGATTGGTCAAAAACACCTTTAAATCCTTAAGACGCTGTTCTTTGATGTTATTTTCTGAGACTATAGTACAGATTCTCCTTGCTAAACAATATGGAATATTACGTTTAGTATGTCGGGGATGGCAAGATCTAAAATCCAAATATTGATGTGTATCAGTACTTTTGTAAAATATATCAGTATTTACAATGCCTTCAGAATCTAATTTGACTTTAACATCAAGAAAATTGATTTCACACTTACTTTTTTCCATAGTAAATGTAAGGGAAGGATTAAGAGAGTTAAGGATATTGTGAATGTCATGTAGATTTTCTGCCGAGACATTCAATATTGCAAAACAATCATCTAAAAATCTTTTCCACATATTTTCTACGTGTTCTTTTGTTTCCTGTCCAAGTTTATTACCCACTTTTTCATAAAATAACTTTTCTAGATATCCCAGAACTAAGGTTGCATAAGTAGGCGCAACTTTGGTACCCATGGCAACTCCCTTTTCTTGTGAAAAATAGCAACCATCAAAGTAGAAAACATTATTGTTCAGAATTAACTTTAAAGCATCTATTATAAAGTTTTCTGAAAATCTATCCAATACGTCCTGTCTAAATTCTTTTATCCAATATGTAATGGCTTCAATGCCAAGTGAAGTATCAATGTTGCTGTATAAACTAACTACATCAAAACTCACTATAGTAGAATCTTTGGCCACTTGTGTTGGTAGATTACATAGGAAATCTATATCATCTCTGAGGTAACTTTTGACATGTTTACACAAAGGTTTAAGAATTATATCTAAATAATTGCTTAGACGTTGAGTACAACTTTCGGGTCCCCCAGCTATCGGCCTAAATGTTAAATCTTCTGGATTAACAATATTTATTACTTCTTTGTTTTCACTTAATACTTTTTCTTGAATAAGTTTACTTTTGTGTACCTTGGGTAGCCCGTAAAAGTTAGCAGTTTTGGATTCAAAATTGGTTAAGTAATCCTTTTCCTTATCTAAAATTTCATTAGAGTAATGTTCAATTAACTTCTTAACTTTGTTACAAACAGCCTTTTCTTTAGTTGCAGATGATTTTTGATAATATTCTGTATTATTCAAAATGGACATGACTTTGTCGCAATAATAAGAACTGTTCATTATAACTATAGCCCCTCCTTTATCCGCTTCCTTAATTATAATATCTGTAATATCAAATTAAACAAAAACACAATCGTACTATCCCTCTCAGTGCACATCTTGAACTATGTGGAAAAAATAAATATTCTGTTTTTCCAATATACAAAGTTGATTCAACTGAATCTAATTGCTTGGCAGAAAAAGAATTATTGTTTATTAATAAATATAAGCCAAGACTCAATTCTAAAATGTAATTTCATTCTCAATGTACATCTGTTTCTATGCATTGTATCTAAGAATGTATCTATGCAATGTATTGTGACGTCATAATACACTTTATGACGCATCAACCGACTCAACGTCATTCACCTGATGAGACCCGTAATGGTCGAAAGCATGCTTGTGAATCTGATTAAATCATCGTAATTTCTTCGAACATTTTATTTTTTCTATATATATATATATATATATATATATATATATATATATATATAGCCTATACAAGTTTCACATTAGTCTTATTGAAACATGGAAATGTAACGTAATCTCTAAAACAGAAGTAACTGTGAAAAGATTTGCATCTAAATGATTTACAGGTTTACGTGAAGTATGATTAATAACAATGGATGTTATAATTACTTTTAATGACGAGTTTTGTTTTTGTTTTTCAACAAATCCACTTTCAAACCATTGCGTATTTTCGAAATACATACCATTTAAATAAACTTCATACAGTCAACTTGGTCTGATGACATTTTGAAATTACAAATTTGCATATCTCATTATTTTGATATTTGTGTTTATCAATGCTGAGTTGAACTTTATATTAATTAATTTTATTATGTTGTGTTGACTTACTTCTAGTGGGGATCCTGACGAATTATGAGTACGTGTATTTGAAACCTATCACAATTTTACTTTAAATCATCAGTGACAGTTTGTGAAAGTTTGCACATATCTCACTAAGCCTACCATTTCTGTATAACTTGGCAAGTTCACTTCGATGTAAATCCCACTGGATAATGGTAGCTATGACATTTGAATACCATAATTCAGCTCAAAATGTAATGTTCTGTACTGTGTGATTCAATGTGCTGTCACCTTTCTCATTTTAAAACAATCGTCTCTGGGAACATGCATCAGCTATTTATAAATACAGAAACGTATGTTCCTAATAACACTTCCGTGGCATGGACGCTGTTATGTTACCTTGTCATATCTGATAATGGAAATTGTTTAGTTCACAACATGAACATGATACAAACCAAATACCAAGATAATATATAAGAGAATAACTTAAATGCGATACTGAATGTAATACTAAACGATCGGTTCACAGTTACTCTGAAATAATTAATGAGTCAGGTTAAAGTTTAATTGGCCCTAGAAAAATAGTTTTAACGGATTAAAACTTACATGTGTAGTAAATGGATAGTAAGTGTAACTGATTAAGAGTTCAGTAGACTTTGTAAGCTGTGAAAATGAGAGGGGGGTCAATGAAGAGGAGCAATCAACTCTAGGGAAATGCCTCCCTGTTCCACTATTACTTTCAATATAGAAGCTTAACGGTTTTGCCATTATAACTATTTATGTTAATGAACGCAAATCCCAAGTTCCGATTTAAACCTCTATGAATGTGAAAATAGTCTTTTTGCAGCAATCATTTGTCATGAAGATAAATTATTGTTCAACGTTTTTATAATGCTTGTTATGAGTTAAGATCTAAAGTGCTTGTCAAATATTATACTTGATTATTAAAAGATAAATACACTTTCCCCCACTTTCTGTGCACTAATACTCAGTTGAATAGTTCTATGATTAAGCTGACATCAGATTACAGTTTCAATGAGAGGATCTGTTTGTCAAATTCTGAACTGTAAGCTGAGGTTTTAAGCTTCCTATTTGGTTTCTGGGGGTTATAATTATAAATCAATATCCTCATCTCCAATCGCTAAAGGACAAAGTAACCGTAAAGAGGTGCAATTACTGTGGAGAAGAATGGAGTATGGGTCTATAAAGGATGATTATAGCATAACTGTGACGGGTTGAGTGTAGATTGTCATTAATAGACTCTCATGTGCTTCGTGTATGCTACTAAGAAGACAAATAGATGCATTTGCACATTTTTACATTCAACATTTGAAGAAAAACTCTCGCAAAAGTGCCATGTTATTAAACATTTGGAAATTGAGAACGAAACCGAATTTTGTTATAGATAGACTTTTTCAGTGGAATCTCTAATATCTTCCAACGTTTTAGTGAGTGGGGCATTGCAATTGAGCCGTTCTTTAATTCAGATATAAACATCTAAAAGTGCAGTACAATGGTAATTCTGATGATGTGCAATGTAAACATTGACAATTTAACCATTCACCATACGAGTTTACGCTATCAGATCATTACTAGTCAACTGTCCCTTGATTAGTGTGTCAGCAGCGCTAAGTTTGTTCCAAAAGGTTGAACCATTCTCATACCATGAACCAACATAAGAAAGGAGTCATTCATTTTAAACGAGTCATCGAACTTCGACAGATATAAAAGTCACGAGCTATTATTAACATAGGTAGTTTTAGAGTTACTTTGGTTTCTATATGCATTCACAATTTATAAAATAATAATGATAATCTTGGGGATTTCAAATGTGAACAAGAAACTTGAAATAAAATTGATTATTAAAGTGATTGTGACACTTGGTAAGAGAAGTTTTTATTCTGTTTAAATACAATCGCTAATTCGTCTCACTGGTACACTTTCCTGACTTTTATTAGGTTTGTTGCATGTTGAGCTTTGAAACTATAAATGTTAAACGCTTCTTAACAAAAGTCGTGGCTTCAAGCAATGTTCCCTTTGATAGTGTGCAATGAAAACAATGGACGGCAGCTCATGTGAATGAGACAAAAGACGAAGAAGGTGGTAGACCAAATTACTTATCAGCGGCACAGTTACTAGATTCTCAATAATTCTTACATGCGATATGAAACAAACAGTAAGTTCCGTGTATAGCAACATATTGACTAGAGAATTGATCTTTTGATATGGTGATCTTTAAATATATATTTGACTTATTTATTTAATACCTAAGATTACACAAATGGAAGTGACAAAATAACAATCCCTTTATTTATCTCCAATTCAAAAGCTTGCTCTTAAGTGATTAATTCATAGGCTACTTCACGCATTACAATCACAATTGAGGTCTCAATCTCTTTTTTCTTGCCAAATTATATTTCCGACCAAGTCAAAGTGTATGCAAATAAATAAATATATATGAAGAGATATGTGGAAATAAATATTGACTAAGATTTTTTTTATTTCATTAGAGAAATTACATTTATTATTACTCCAATTCGTCAATTTTATGGTTGATGCTTCATAATGCAAAGCATGGTTGTTAGAGAAGGTAACACATTGAATTACCACATACAGAGTGTTGTTGAGAACCGGATATAATGAATTGAAAGCAAGTGATGGCTTTCTCAGAATTGAGTATTGACTGTATTATCATTAAACATTGGTTAATTGAGCACTATCTATGGATATGACATGAGAAGGATATTTTTGCTATAAAGATAATATAATTCAAAAAGGTAGATTGCAGGTTCCCCCACCCTGAAATGAAATATAAGCCCATGATATTTATGTTAGTGTTTCATATCTCTAACATAGCTATCTATTTTGTTCTGTACAAGTGTCCGTCACTAGAAACTACATTTGTAATGATAACAGAATTGACTATACATCTATGCAACCGACGATTTCAATTCAGCCTCCATGTCACTGCATTGAACTATGATGTCCAGGCAGTACGATGATGCTGTCAACATAGTGTGTATTTTTTATCACGTTGTTGATATACTCATTGTGGACTAACTAATGGTTATTTGTACAATAACAAACACCCATATACTTCCAATCTTTTCTAAATATGCTTCCAATGGGATTATCTTGTTAAAGCTTCACTGAAAATTTCAAATTTATTGAAGTTACTGAAAAACACCAGCGACAAAATAGAGTTGTTGCCTTTTTATGTAAATGTATACACAGGGTATTGTTAAAGACCATAAGCTTACTGTCCATTCTCTTCACGTGTGTGATTCACAGTTATATAGCGTAACTGATGTGCTCACAATAACAAAATACCATGAACCCGATGACATCCCAGTGATGTGACTTCACAGCAATCAGCACTCTTCAGATACTTGTAACATTAATCAATTCGTGTGTTGATATTTCATTAAAGAGAGTTTAGATTAGTTAAATTTATTGATATTCTCATTACAAGTATATGGATTGACGGGGAAAATCACATTAATACCAGCTTAAACTGTTCTTAAAAGCTCTGTATAGATGCCTTCATTCTGTTGACTGAGGGATATGTGTTTACCAAGTAAAAGATTAAAACTCTCAGAAGTTGCTGCAGGGAATGCACTGTAGCTCTGCAAACTAATCGATACAAGCGACACGTAACTTGTTAACCCAATCATGCGTAAAAACAAGTGTATATATTCTCTTTTGGACATTATGATACACGAAGTACTTGTTAACGGTGATAACATCTGCACCAGAACGTTGCACCTATTGGAAAAACGACCTTGTCTATTAATGGAGCTTCTTCTCCTTTATGACATCAGTTCCTAATGTGCCTTTCAGGGAACACGTCTATATATTTACCAGGGTAATACTGTTTGTAGCGCTTTGGGCACGGTCCTTTGTGTGGTGGATTTAGCACGATATAAGTGTCCTAATTATGAACCAAATGGACAATTGACAGGTATACCAACAATTACGTGTTCTCAAAAGCTCTCATACTTTGATTATATTGATCCTGAATGTGTGCTGTTAGCGAGAGATTAAACTCTCAGAAGATGCTGCAGGGAATCAACCTTAAAATCTGCAAACTGATCGATACAAACGACATGTTTTGTCATGTAACATCGTTATCACACAACTCTCTTTAACAAGATTCACTAGTTCTGCTCCGGAATTCAGACCTAACTCTGAACAAAGTCCAGATCCAACACGTTTCTATGGAAACGGTAAAAAATAAAATTTTAAGAAATCTGAAAATATCAAAAGGCACCACTTCAGTTGGTGGTTAATACACATGGAAAGTTTCAGAAAGATATCATGAACAATTTTCGAGTTCTGCTCCGGAAACGAAATAAATACAGACGGACGGACAGACAGCCGGACAGGGCGACGACTATATCCCACGGTATTACATACCGGTGGGATAAAAATCAGTATGATGTCCACAACTCTAATTTTCTATTGATAGAACGTCTGCTGATCGCGTTGTTTCATATAGCAAGAATTGTATACATCTGCATAAATGAACTGTAAACTGACTTGTTTTTGACACGATGAAAGAACAGCAACACATCTCACGTGTACGTACAATAACGAAGCGTCAGTCAGAAATCATCCCGTGACAACAGGAACAATCATACAACTTTATGAATGTATAACACGATGAAGCACAGTGGTGTAGTGGTTAGCTTGCTGGCCTCTCATGCCAATGACCCGGGTTCGAATCCCGATGGAGGCACCTAAAAATTGTGATTTGGGTCTCTTACTGTTTTGTGTTCTTCGGCAAGTCAGTTCATCCACATTGCACTCAGTCCACCCAGCTGGACAATTTGCTACCTGAAAAATCGGTTGGTTTTTTGAAGCGCTTATAGCTGTTTCGAAAATACAATTCCGTCAGGTAATATCAGAAATTACAAAGTAATTTGATAAAGTGCTATGTATACAAGATGACACATTATCATTATTATTAACTGAACTAGAAGTATTATTAATATTGAACAAACTTTTTTTCAGTTCAAAAGGTAAATTATATATATGTGTGTATATTATAAATGTATAGGAACAAAAGAAACGATGCTATACAAATTATTGCAATCTATATTTCAATCTACGATCGAGACATTAGAGTTACATGTTGTCAACTCATCTCATCAACTCAACTAAATTTGAATTTTTTGCAACGGTAGCTCTTTATATTTCTGAGAAACACACGTTTTAGGATAGTGTCGTTTCAAATCTCCTTAAGCAGACGACATAAGATTCTAACATGACTTTTTGTCATATTTAATGACGTCCTACAATAATGGTGCGTCAACAAATTTAAGTTCAATAAGGCACGTTTTGCCGTCAACATCTTATAGTGAAATAATTTTCGTATTACCTTATATGTAAAACATTATGCCACGAAAACCCTTGAAATAGCAATTTCAACAACACATGTGTGTGTTTGAAGAGATGAAATCTCTCATTATCTCGTGAATGAAACATATTTGGTATATTTAGTTTTTTGGCCCCTCGGTGAATATATGGTATTAATGGTTGACACCCCCTTCTAGTTATAGGAATGAACAACGGTACGGGTCAGTTTCGATTATTGTTTTGGTTAAACATGGTACTATTTGATGTCTGTCTGTGAATGTGTGTCCTTTAGCATTTGCTATTTCTCCACTTGCACTTTAAAATACCAAAGAAAGAGGAATATAAGAAAAATAAAATTTAGTCAAAATAGTTCATTCCTTTTGTCTTGAGATATTGGCATTGGTACATTGTTACAGTGTTTAAATGTTCTCATTTTCGTTATAAAAAATAATGAAACCTTGTATTTGAAAATAAAAATTTAATGAACCCAAATAAACACAAAATCTTTCATTGAGTCTTATTCGCATACAATACATATATGGTAAGTATCATAAAGTTAAAATCATGTGATTGTGTCATATATTTTAGAAAATACCATAATGCCGAACAATATTAATTGTCCAGTACATTTAATTTGCTGCAATCGATTTTCTGTTTAATGGTGTAAACCGTTTTTACAAAACACGTTCTTTCGGAAACTTGATATAATGTGTTCTTGGTGAAAAGGGAACAGCAAAGCAATATTCTTCGTTTGAACACATTGTCACAATGAAGCCATCATGTTGCAACTCTCATTTACTTGTCTGAGTACATACACCTACATAGAAGTGAGAGCTCTAATCTGCTTGTAAGACCACATTTACAGTCGATGCTATCGATCTCAGCGTTCCTAATCATGTTTCCCTCGCTGAAGGTACCAACATGATGATGTTGGCTGTGATGACATACACCTTGGTAATCTGTCTTCTCTTGTGAATGGGGTGAGTTTAAACGTATACAACAAGGTTACCTTCCTCATGTTTGTAAAACAATAACTTGAGAGTTGGTTCTCTCCTCAGGAATATAATCAAGCATGTAAAAATACATCATTGTCATTTTAGTCTTGATATCCGTTCGTAGTTTCTATTCTTATATACGTATATATATACCATACACCTGTGAAGCATAATTAGCTTGATAACGGTGTTAGTATCTATGTCGAAACAAACGTCTACGTATATTTG
The DNA here is from genome assembly GCA_936450465.1 of Gibbula magus. Taxonomy (NCBI): domain Eukaryota; kingdom Metazoa; phylum Mollusca; class Gastropoda; order Trochida; family Trochidae; genus Gibbula; species Gibbula magus. The sequence continues at coordinate 65,817,825 of OW388300.1, read as the reverse complement.
TTTATGCCTCTCAAAGAAAACATGGAGGGGGGGGGGGGGGGGGGGGGGGGAGAAGGGGGGGGGGAGGGGGGGAGGGGGGTGCTGATTGGCACTGATAGGTGTTGATTGGTCGAGACTCTTGCTGGTTAAGTATGTAATTTTGGAAAAATTCAGCCGGTTGAAAACCAAAAAGTTACTTGAAACTAATTCATATTGGGAATAATGTGGGATTTCTAAGGGTATACACAAGTTATATGATGACAATGAAATTTGAGTACCACACACATATTATCACGTCTACTGGACATAGGTTGATACGGGGATGGAGCGGGATGTACAGTAGTAATATCAAGAGAAACAGAACAATTGAATATTGAGTCTGGCCGAATCTGGTAAACATGATGTAATAAAATAAACCATTCAGAATCAATGACACACCGATGTCATCTGTGGCATTGCTTTGTATCAATCTCCAGGCTTTATTGAACTTTATGCCCAATTGTTACACGAACAACTGATAAGTATGTTTGCACAGTTACATACACCCTTTATTGTGTTTTATTATATTTTGAAACAACTTGTTTAGTTCTTAATCCTGAACTATGAAAAACTTAAAATTTTTCAACTAAAATTTCATAGAAAAAAAGTACAGTATATTGTGATGACACATATCCATGTTTAAAGACTTATCGGAGGGAATTTATCTTATTTGGGAGGAGGAGATTTATCTTCTGAAACTTCTTTACTAACCTAGAATGGTGTTCCAACAAACATATCTTTGAGACACACAAACTCTATTTTCTTAATCAGAAAACACTTACACATTTAGGTTTCGTAGGAACATATAATTGCAATTGATGTGACATGTCTTAGCTATTTTCAACTTTCCAAGCAGACATCCTTAAATAGCAGATAGAAACTTCAGTCTGCAAGTCTACAAGTAATAAAACACTGAAAGTGGACAACATTTGTCTCCTATTACTCACACACCTTGTTCCTTTCACCCTACGACTAGCTATTTCCGTACAGTAGAATGAATGCGTCCCTCACTCTAATATTCTTTCTTTTGGGTTATTTACCACAAAGACCCTGACTATTTGTAATCTCCAGAGATAGATGTGAAATTTGAATTGACCTATTCACAAAGGGAAGTTTCATTGCACAAGAATTTCTATTAATCTTGAAGATATCTGTACAAGATCGTCTTTTAATACTAGACCAGAGCCTTCCCCTTAGCGTCACGTATCTGAATAAGTACATTTGATAAGTTGTATGCTTCTCACGAGTTATTCTTTGTTTAATTGAATGTGCAAGCAATGAAAAATAAGATTTGTTTCCAAAAAAGCAGCAACTATTGCAAAAATAAGTGATTAATTAATAGACCCGTAAACAGCTGTTAATATGGCAGCGGGGTACATGAAATGTGTACATCTGTGACTAAAGAACGACCGTTAACCAATCAGTAACGAGTATTTTACTGCAAGGAAAGACAAGTTTGTTTATGCTATCTTTGAAAAGATGCGATTGAACACTTTTTAAGAGAGATAGTGTGAACCTAGTGACACATTTAAACGAGATGTTATGAACGGTGTTGTGATTAATAGTCATTCCAACTACAAAACACCCATCTGTGATGGTTGATAACAGTTACTGCCTGACTAACATCAAATGTCAGTATGGGTAGTAGCACCCCGAGGAATGGTAAATGTACTGCTCTCTGTATGAAGATACACTGTGTCAAGACAATATTTCAGTCCTCTGTGTGTTCTATCTTAAAACAACATACCAACAAAGAACATGTCACAGCATCGGCCTGTTCTTGTGAAAGTCCGATATATATCATTTTAAGATGGATGGAGGACAGCAAGTAACATATCGCGAAAGTGTTTGCTCATTACACATGCTATAAGGGTGTCAATTCTAAAACATACCACTGGCATAAACGGTCCAGTTCTTAATTAATGTCAGAACAAAATATATCAAAGTGTGTAGTAGTACATGGTATCAAAATATCACAATTGCAGCATTAGAATCAAAATGGGTTCAGATAGGGCCGAGACATTTTAGTATAATTTTGTACGGAATTTATCATATTTAGTGCAATTTCGTCAGTACTATTCTGTCAATTAAGAGTGGCGGAGAAATTCCTATTTTTTAATCATCATCCTCATCATCTTTATTTCAAGTATATAGGCCGCGGTGCCAAAAATACAGGGATACACAGTTCATATACAATGCAGAATGCAACAAGTTTACAAATTTACAAAAGGTACATAACATGAAAACACATAATTAACACATACTGATTCATCAAGCTTTTAACACAGTTGTCATATGAGTAAAAAATGAAATAACTTTATTTTTAGCACAGAATGATCATAGGTAGTAAGAATATTTTTAAACATATGAATATTTGCGTTTACAATTTTCGGTAGGTACATTTTTCTTAATTCGCTATAAAATGGACATATAATGATCAAGTGAAATTCGTCTTCTATTCCATTCTTAAAACCACAAAAATCCTCAAAAACCTTTCTTTTTCTGCCATCAACATTCATTAATCCTTAAACGTAACAGCCCGATCGAAATTTAACAAGAATTTTACGAAATCCGTAATCTACAATCTCGAACAATATTTTTCTGGTGCTAGCAGACTTTTAAATTCTCTATATAAATCGTTTATTGCACTACTTTTTAGCGTTAAATGCCAAGTTTGGTAGAACATATCTCCAGCCCTAGTTTTAAAAGTGTTTACAAACAAAACTCTGTTCCCTATACATGACAATTGTCTCTGAACATTTTATCATTTCCGTTGAAATACAATCAAAAACTGGAGATTTATCTTTCTTCATTCCGTTTATAGCTTTTCTTATTTCGGTGTCAGTAATGGGAGATTCCAGTATCTGTTTTCAACATCATTCATATCGACCCTCTCAGAGGAAACTCTGTATTATCATCTACCTCAACCTCCGGCCTGTCATAAACAGATTTTAAATAATTATACCATCTTTCACAAGATATGTCCACTATAAGCATTATGTTACCTTTAATACTTCGTAATTCTTTCCTAAATAATTTTGAATTTGTTCTATATTCATACAACTTCCTTGCTGTACACCGTCTTTTCCCTCCACAGTTTACATTAACTTCTATACCGATTTCTTAGTATACAGTATCTGTTTCTCTTTATGACAATTCTAACCTTTCTAAAGTATTTTAAACTCTCTCTAGCTTCTACCTTTGCTTTATGAAAATCATAACCGTAAAATTTCCAATTCGATTTATTCGATTGATTGTTTGTCTTCAAAGAAGAAGCTGCTTCAAAAATGTATTCTACAAATGACGAACGAGCAATTCCGTGCCGGCTGTTACTGTTTCTATCAATTTTATTATCTTCAAGCTTGTCAAGAACTGCATTTTCATAATAAGTGTAACATTTATTATTTCTATTGTTACAATATCCATCCTCAGAATATTCACCTGTAAATATACAATTGAATGTAAGAACAATAGGCATGTGCTTGCTCTCTGTTCTATAACATATATTGATACTAGCATAATGAGAAAACAAGTTGATAGAATTATGAAATGACATAATCAATAACACTGCACCCTTGTTGTGATATTTAAGTAAACTTACCGGGAGTATCTCCTCCAACCCGTCCATTCAATGTGAAAAAAATTAAAAATGAAAACAATATTTAGCAACAAATCCCCAAATCTATTTACAACACTATCGTCAGAGTAACGTAAATCTAAAGGAACTGGTTCTTCTTCTGGGAAAACATTATCGCATTTACTCTCAACAGCAGTGCTGGATTTGCTGGATTTGACATTCCGGTACTAATACCTAACTTGATATTCTTATGTTTCGAATATTTATACTAAGACAAGACAAACCTTAAATATAAGCATACAATTTAGATATAACAACACATGCGTAAATAAAAGTTTAAAAGCTAATTATGATTTGAATTCATAAAAGGAAATGAAGGAAAATAGATAATCACGTTTATTACATACATGTACATGTCCTAAATATATTTTTTGAAACGAGTGTTGTGTAACCAGTTGAAAGTGACAAGTTATTCAACCATAGTGACATCATAACGCCGTACTATTTTCGCCAACAGCTGATCAGGCGCAACCAAACACTCTCGCCACTTCAATTTTTCAGTTCATCATATATTTTTCCCATTTGTTGCTATACACTGTATATAAATTGCAAGATACAGAAGAAATAGCGAATTAGTTTTCCGCTCCTGCATATTTTAAAATTAAATCATAATAAGCTTTTCACTTCAAATTAGTATTGGCAGAGTTATCGTTATTGTCATCACGAATTTCTTTTCAGGAGTAAAATCAGAAAATTCATGTACGACTGTGTTTGGAATCGCCATGTATAATCAGTTTTTATATGATCACTGCCCTTATATACAGGAATGAAATTCACCATAATAAATTTCAGCGTAACGAAAGTTAAGTTAAGAAATGAAGACTTCTGTTAATGTCAACAGTGGCAGAGTTTATTGTTATAGAGCATCCTAATGTTTTGATTTAGGACAATGATGACTCCAAACATTATCATAATGCTTGTTTAAATGTGATATCTAATGTACAAGCGAGCAAACGAGAAAACGGGATTAACAGCACTTACTTAAGATAACTTATTATATATATAATAATGACAAAACACCAGTAATAAAAGTACAAGGCAAAACACCAGAAACTAACCCATATAGAAAATGACATCCACCAGAACATATGTGTCATGCCGGTTTAAAGGGTTTCTGTTAATGGACTATCTAAGATAGTTATTCCAGTTCATATCCTGCTTATTTAAACATATTTTGATGGTTGACAGATTTCTGTAATTTCAAGGATAATATGTGGTCAATCCTGTGTAATATCTTCTATGTATTACTCGTCTGTGTAAGATACTGCAATGTTATATTTATACGGCAATATGTGCATTAGGGTGTAGATTAGCGCGATGGTGCAATTCATACTTTTGCCTGGACTACGAGTTGGATAACGTCTTTACTAATTCGGTCAAACAGCTGACTTAACATGAAACAATCGTTATTTTTTGTTACAAAATGATCACGTAATAAAGAAGTAATATTTTGCCGAAAATAATAATGCTTGACTTTCACATTAGATCATTTGTGATTGGTGTGATGTGTGGGCTTTAGAAATGTTACACGAGTCATTTTCTGCAATGTTGAATATCTTGTTTTCAAATGCACACATGGCAATCAAGTCGAATTTCTTGATCTGAGATTCAGTATTTCTGCATGGATAACCTTTCAGTGAGTTCTCCATTCCTGTGCAGACAGAGTGTTAACGTGTTATTGACACTGGCAGCACAATATTTTATGCACTGTGAACACCGACGGATTTCGCTGATATGAGTATGCTGACATCCCTGGGTTTGGAACATGATAAGAATCTCAACTGTATCAATTATGTTTGTAGCAGATTCGTTAAACTAGATACACTGGTATGTTGAAGGCGTTTACAATATAAACACACTGGTGTTCTGTAAACACAAGTATATTGATATTTTAAGTCCAAATTACATGTGGCATAGCTTCAGGCGATGTTGACATTGGTACGGAAACTCTATATAAAAATATATCCCAAGCAATCGTTAATTTATCCGAGTGTAATGCTTGAAAGTATCCTTTATATATCTTCTGTCATAAAAGTACTTTTCCCAGACACGAGTTAGATGTAATGCACTATAATCTATTATGTGTTAAATGTTATTTGATGCAAAAACAAGGATCACAAATTTTAGTTTCCTTACAAACGCAAATAATGTCTGTCACAGAAGTAGTGGTAGCAGAAATACTAGCTCTGTGCATAACAAGTATAACAATCGTCACAGTTTCTTTCTTATATGCGCATAGTTAATTTTTTTTTAACATAAAAGCTTGACGCCAAAGTGTGGGCCATGTATATTCCAAAACAGGATCATGAAAAGGCTTAATTGTTAGTACTACACAATTGCATGTTTGAAGATAAAGATGCTTTGTCTGCAAGGCTGATTTAACAGAAATGCAATTTTTTAAGGACACTATTCTGTCAAGTGTTCAATATAAATTACATTTTTAATGTATTAATGCAGGGAGATGCAACGTTTCGATGTGGATACGATTACCATTATTAAAAAAATGATGGTGCCTCTAAGGAAACAAATGGTATTATGTTGTCATACATATAATTGAAAACGGACTTCAGGTCATAAACTTAGATGTATTGCTGAGCTAAAAAAATGCTGGATGCTTCTCAAGTGTTTGTATATAAAGAATATATATAGGTATGATGTATACTTATTAAATGCTGTAAACTTCTCTCAAGGGTAATATCAGTTGATGTAATTTGTAGATAACTGCAACATTGCCTGCAAATGAGGGACTACCCATATATATAGATCCATAGTTCATATCGTAATTCCCTAAGTAGAAGCTGGCAAGTTCAATTAAGTATCTGAACGCTGTTTCAAGATTTGTTCATATAAATCTCAAAAGTTTCTGAAAGTTTCTCCTCTGAGTTTTCACATTTTATCAAACGTATTCTTCTGATTGACTGAAACCTACCATAAAGTAAGGTTTTCGTGTTGAAGTAGAGTGTACAACGTTGCAATGTGTAATATACATGTAGTTCACTAACTGTAAATGGTACATAGTGAAATCTAAATGTTACCAATTACGACGTGTGTTGTGAAAACACTGAGGTTTGCCATGGCTATGAGTAAATATTCTTTGCAGCTGTCAACTATACTGTACTATGATAGGTGACTCATTCAAACTCAGGTCATCAATATCATTAGAGTATGTAAGAGTATGAATATTTGTTTATCTTTACTTCTTATACATCACATTCTGACAGTAAACCTTCTAGGCCTACAGATAAAGGGTCACACGCTTCATGAATTTCAATTCACGAGTAAGTCTTGATAGGAATGGGTTTTATTTCGAAATGTTCTGTATTCTTTCATTTTGCATTTGAATGAATTATGTTAAATACAACACGTATGTTGGTGTGTGCATCACAATGCAAGGTACATGTAGCAACAAAAAAATATATCAACTAGATTTAACTCTAACTACCCTTGATTGAATTAATATCCAGATAGATTATGATGTATACATATTTCATGCAGTGTTGCAGTGTCTATCAGGTCAATTCCGATACACTCTGCATGAACAGATTTGATTGAACTCTTAATCCATGTGCAGACAGATCGTTAAAGTGTTATTGACACTGAGTGCACAATTTTCGGGTTCTCTGAACATGATGGACTTTGTCTTTTCGAGTCTGCTGTAAAGGAAATGTACAATCACATGAAGGTGGTCGTCATCATTGAATCTATACATCCTGTTTGAAGGATGCAACACAACTAAATTGCATACATGTTGATAATACCTCTACGGAGTTTTGTTAAAGGCGATGTAGTACGTTTTTCTTACTGAAATAAAGTGATTTCACGAAAAGGAAAATACGTGTTACAAAATGGCTTAATAATACTCGTCAATCAAAGAAAGAGTTTTGTTAACATTAATTCTCAATGGAATAAAATGTTAAGAATACAGCTTACATAGATTACCCAGATTACATATGGAGTTCTTGTGATATGCGTAGATGAATGATTATTCCGAGTGCATCCACTTTAACAAAATGAGTAATAGTAAGTGTTTCGTAAAAATCATATTTAACACCTTCAAAAGTTATAATTTATAAATAATTGAGTGAGTAAAGACGAGGCAAGCAAGACGTTATGTTCCATTGTTTGCTGACGTCATTAACGACGAAATACATGAACATGTATAACAAGGGTGGCCTGTCAAAACTGATATATGAATATATGCACATTCCATGTGTATGGCAGTGGTATTGTTTCACTCTATATGATTAAACATTTTTAATGAGTGTTTATCGTTCAATTGTTATTTAAGGATTGTTTTACATGTTTTGTGCCTCTATCGAAGTATAACAGCAATAAATTGTATAGCATCGCGTAGCGTAGCGGAGCGATTTTATACGAAATTTGTTGCTGTTATACTTCAATAGAGGCACAAAACATGTAAAACAATCCTTATAATTACAAAATCAAATTTAATCAAATTTAAATATTCACACAAATCTAATATATTTCATTATTTGTCATTTATCACGGGAGGCAGCAGCTTGTTACACGCAACAATACATGGCTGAAGCAAAATTTAGGAATCCTTAATCTAAAACGGCAGAGGATTCAATTTCGTTTTCACAGCATTCACATGCATACAATCAGGGTTCGTTATTTCTGGTTTACACAATTTGTGATTAAACCTCATTAGCATATCACCCGACGTTCAAACATGGCTACCGCTTGCGAAGCGCTAATGGATGAACAAGCTTGAGGACTTGTATCGATTAAAATGAAATGTTCCCGGTGAAATTAATTGTTTCATTCGGAAAAAAAATGTATATTCAAGTTATTGGCGTAGGTGTGAAGACGAAATGACACTTGTATTTCTTATTTTGCATCAAAACGTTACGCTCAGTTGTAAGAACAGACTGACACGTCCGTTTGTTCTGATGGATTGTGACATCACAAGGTACGAATGCACGAGGTATGGTAGCACATTTCATCTGCATTCATCGAGAAATGGCAGCAGGTTTTTGAGAGCTATCGTCCAATCAGAAACGCGGAAATTAGTGTAACAAACTCATTTTGTAATTATATAAGGATATAACTGCTAGGCTACAATACACCATTGCCTTTAGTCTAAATATTTTGTCTTTGTCAATTGTCAAATTGTATGTATGTTAGAATGGAAAACAAAGTTGTTAATTAACAAGAAAATTGGTCAATTATACTCACTGTCTAGCTTTCTAAACTATATAGTTCTTTTTACTGCTGTAAATGTCATATATCATATCTAAACTTGTGGAAACAGGTAGACATTGAAGACATTATCAGTACTCAAACACTTAGTATAGGGAGGAAAGACATACACACATTTCATGTTAATAGCAGTAGTGAACAGCAAATATATATCATATATTGACGGCCTTCCTTTAAGTACTTAAAGAGCCATGAAGGATGTTTTTGAACATATCGGAAAATTCTGTCTCCGTGAAATATATACTCTTAATTTTTCACCGATTTTTCCGACTAAAAAAATAAGCCGAGAAATTCTACTAATTAGTCAGGGTGTTTTCCAGTTTAAATCTAGATCAAGTCTATTATTTTCAAGCGCAAAGCATTGTAGTCTAACTCACACACTGTATACACAGACACGAAAGAATAACAAAGTTTTTGAGCAATAAAAGAAACCGAAATATATAAATATTGGTGATTATCTATCTACCATTTCATTTAATTATGTATTTTCTACAGATATTAATATATGTTTTAACCAACTAGGTAGTTTGTTTGAATCAATTAACATATATGTGTCATAATTTGGTCTTATCTCAATAAAAAGTACATTAAAGAGGCAATAATTATATTCTCAGGACATTTAGAAACATTGTTTACAAAGCAGTCATCGCATTCAGTAATGTATGACAAGGGTAGCCTAATTTGCAAGAGAAGCACGTGCACCACGTGCATCACGTACGTTGCTATGGCGACATGCGCTATAAAGATAAGCCTTCACGCTTCGGAAACGAATATTGTGTAGTACGTTTTATGCAATAAAAGGAATTCTGTTTATATGACGTCAGATACCCTTAGCGTGCGCTAGTCGAAGGGGGTACATCTCTTTGAAACCAAATTTCATTATATTGTCGTGATATGAAAATTATTTATCACATGTCATGTTGTAGATAACATATTTCTCTAGTGATTGACGTTATAAGTATATGTTCCACAAATAATGTTGTATTTGAAACACTAACATCCTTGGTGGCTCTTTAAGAGTGCTGTCTCAAATATCATTTGTCCATTAGTAGTTTATAGGTCTGTTTGCGCCTAAACCTTCCACTCGTACTGCCTTCCCATAAGCGACGGTATATACACTTTCACGTTTGTTCCAACAATACCAGTGTACCAACAGACTTAGCAGGATGAATATACTGAGAGTTCGAAAATCTGAAAATCAAAGGAGTATTTTTCTTAAACAATAGTATGACGACAAAATAACTAAAGTGGACTACAACTGACACCACATCACTGTGGGCGGCAGTTTGACCTAATTTAATGTCTCATTTAGCAGATAGTTTGAACGTCTAAGACATATTGTCTAAAGCAGTATAGATATATACACAATTATGAAGTGACGCAAACAAGAAGATAACATGTACAATAATTAATGTTATTGAATTCTAGCTTGATATTGTACTGCAAATCGCCCACGCCATTTGATTTAAATCTAATGAGTCTCAGTTTCAAATAACTTTAAAACTGCCTTGAATGTATACCAAGCATATAAAGTTTCTCTCCCCAAGGCATGGTCAATGTTTAATGTTCTGGTCATGTTAAATCCATCTCGAAACCTGCAACTTTTATGCACAATTAAGTTTTGATCTTGAGGTCTCGTGTTGTCAGAAATGTATAAAGACTGACACAATATTCCAATGTTCCATAATGATTTATATTGGGAAATCAAGGAAATACGTCACAGATATGAATAACATTATGAACACTATATCATAGATATCATTGTTACAATTGCAAGTGGTCAATATGTCCAGGCGCACACTTATGACGAATTTCATGTTTAGTTTCAAATATTGTTTGTGAAAGTATGTTAATCAGGTTACATATCACTGGTTTACTACATTGACACTCATTCCCTCTTCTGACATCGTACGTGCTAGTAATGGCCTTAAAATAACCTAACAAATCCGAAAAACTCTTTAGAAGACATGTGCTCTTGTATCACAGATATACATGAATATCTCGCAATAGTATATGACGAGGACACATGGTATATTATAAAACGTGATAATCAGTATCAACTGTCACTGTAAAACCATGATATTGCTTCTCATAGTTGCAAAAGGGTCGTGTTCTGTTTCAACCCTGACCTGTGACAGTATAAAACTCATATCTTTTGCAACTCATTGACTACATTAACACAATAATCAATAATAATTATATGATTTTACAAAAGTAAAATGTCAATAGGCTAGATGGTTTCAATGATAAGATTAGTAGGAGGCTGGCCAATTTTGGCAATATTTACTCACATATGTGTGTTTTGAGGTAATGATAAATATACATTTGCATAAATATTACAGCATTCGTTCAATACCCCATACATCAAACAATGCTAATTTCAGTGTTACAAATTCTTCTAAGGTGTATAAGGAATTGTCAAAATAATCAGAAAAGCTCCAATCTTACTATTTATGTGCAAGTTACATAAAAAAGATATTAAAAATGTGACGTTAAGTGTCAGTTAAGAACATGACACTGTTCGTATAAATGCCAATCAACAAGGGATGAGAATGGGGAAATCGTCTCAATATTTTAAATAGTTGTATGTTTCTGTCACATCTTTCAAAATGATGGCAGTTTAAAGATGATTTAAAATGTGCAGTTGAATACATTTGAAAGGGTAACAGGATTTCATTATCTGAGAAATAATGACTCTGTCATTCAAAATAATGTCTTTCAATTATTTTATTCTGATAACAACGAATATGTAGAAGTTGTCATTCTTTAGAGAACGTCGATAAAACCTTATACGTAATTATTACTTCAGTATCCAACTAAAACTTCATACAACTGTTATCATAAATGAAAATAAAATGAAAGGATTCTGAGATCACTTGAGAAGATACATTGTACCTTTGGGGTTGGTGGTTATTTGTTTGCATTCTGGTGTGTACTGATATTGCTTCATTGCTATTTCATGAGGTTCACTCGTCTCACTCGTCTCATTAGCTATCAGCTAAGACACACACTACATGCAGTACGTGCATTATTAGTCAATGTTATATTGTCCAATGTAATTAATACAGGTAGTGCCTTACAAATACAAATCATTTATTTCGTCAAAGCAGGAGAACCCATAAACATGATCATTAACTAATATATTCACGATTCAATGTAAACTGTGGTAACAGTTGAAGGATATGATTTCAAAATAAACAATGGTCAAACGTTATAATTAATGTCATTAAAAGTTAAATTTTCTTTATTATCATCGTATCAATTACTCTCGTTTTCTACCGCGGCAATTAATATTCAATAAAGTTCAAAGATACTGTTGAAAATTGGACGGATGTGTCTGTAGTCCATCCTCTTGACATTCTGTGATGCTATTCGTGTGCTCTATTAGGTATCCATGACAACCTTTGCGCCGATATGGGTTCTCAATTCTGTATCGTGCATAGTCCTGAAAATATATATGAAATGGGGTAAGATAAGAAAGTAATTATATCATTTCCAGAGTTCTTTGAAACAAATTTAATGTTAATAGGAACCTTTTTTTTTCTAAATTACGTTGTTCTGGTTAAGTGAATAAGTAATGTACTGCTATAATAAATGCATGTCATGACAAGGAAAACAAGCCACAAGTCATATTGCTCATTCATGTTATGTGTACATTCAGTATTAAACATGTTATGGTTGTCAAATGATGGTTTAATCCTACAAAATTACAACTGTTCGAAGGATTTTGCAAAGGTATGGTTTGTAGCCAAATTTTCTTTAGAATATGAAAAAAATGGCTACTAATGGAATGCCTTAATATTTAACAGGCTGCAAATGCGTAGCCAGATATTCAAGGGCTTCCGTTAAGTGATGCTAAGTGCGATATGAATCCAATGTTTATCCAAAATAGTTTGAAGCAAAACGTTATGGTTGAAACATGAACTTAACTGACGTGGAGCTCTCAATGTCTTCATTCATTCGTTTATGATTTTCGCCATATCGGATATCGCCTCTCCCTGGACTTATTCAACTGATTTTGAAAATAAAGTGAATAGTTAAGCAATATGTTATTATAGTCGTATGTGGAATCATGACGACCTTATGTGCTCTTAAATGGGTAGTCCAGTCAACGGAGAACTAAACAAAACAATTATTCATATTGCATTTCACCCAAAGGTGCGCCAAAACTTCATAAAACATTCACGTTATAGACATTTACAATTGAACTGGTAATTTAATATTTAAATTACCGTTTGAATATGGGTTGTCCAGGCCTCTAGTAACGTGGAAAGAGTGATGGAATATTTTCTTTAGGGAAATCAGGAAATGTATTCCTCATTCCAAACTGATTATAGTCATGTGTGTTTTTTTCCGCAAAACATTTTCGTTCTTAATGATTTTCAGTTTCATTTAAAGATATATGAAGTAACAGAGATGTTTCTTGGCATGTAAAAGAGCATACATCAGTGTTTGTATCCGCATAGGCAACAGTTAAACAAGATTTGTTTATTTTTTTAATTTAAACATCAATGAACATGTAAAGACTTAATTTGTCCGTTTTGAACATATATACAACATATTATTTTGTAAGAACAGAAAGATTTTCTGGATAACAACTTAGTACATTTGTACATTTGTTGTTATCCAGATCCAGTTTTTGTAGGCTTTTAAAAAGGAAACATTTGTACAATAGTTGTTTTACATTCTATCTATGATATATACTTACTGTGTCATGTTACAGCAAAATGAAATTATATGTTCTATTCATACTTTCCATTCAAGTTCAAAAAGGATATTATTCCCATTTGTATCATTAAATAGTAAAGAAATGTTTCACATTAAGGAAGATCATAAATTGCTATCATCCAGGTAAAACATATTTCTATGCTCTAGAAGTACAAAATGACACAAGGTGATTATGACAGACATTATTTAGGATGATAATTTTTCTAATGACAACTACATACAACACATTGACTTGAGTACACTCAACCCCAAAAGAACGGTCACCACATTTTCAACGGTGTGAAAAACAAAATACTGCTGCCGGAGAAAGACGATTTTAATGATTTTCATAGGGACATTATTTGTAAAGAGGTACTCACAATTTCATACGTCAGGGCGTAATTCTTTTATTTTCATGTATGTTGGGGTGTGGAAATCGCATTTTCAAAATGTTATTTTGGCCAGAATGTTTGGCATTTATCTTAAAAATCATAAAATGTAGAAATTGAATTAATGAAAGATGTTATCGACATAAATAACCTAAATGGACTTCAAATTGTTGACGCGTCTTTACTGTAGGACGTCATAAAACAAGCAAAGAAAGCCGTTTTTAACTCCCTTATCTCGCCCAGTTATGGATATTCAAAACCATGATTTCTTATAACGTGCATTTCAAAGAAATATGAACAGATAATGTTTTGAAATTTTAAATCTAGTTTAGTTGGCCTCTGGAGACATGATGTATCTCTGTTTCAGTCGCGCGGGTTGAATTATCTTGTATTGTGTTTGGTGACGTTTCTTTTGCGGTTGAGTGTATTATCAATTTCAAACGTTTGTTTTTATACCTCTTTGTTAAATTTAAAAAAAAATAAGGATTATTCTATTGAGAACTATTTAAGTATCCTTGGACTTCACAACCCTTCGTCCACTTATGTCCTTATTATCTCTTCTTCACTATATGCATCTGTGCTATGGTACCAACGATTTAACATTAACAAGTTTACTTTATGAAAATATTACAAGATAGCCAACAAATGATTACATTTCCATTTTAGCAAATAGGCTTCACTGAAATTATTTAATTTTTCTTCATCTAAATATCTCAGCCATTCCTCAAACGAATGTTACTTTAAAGGCATATTCAGTATTATTAGAATAATATCAAACCAATTGTTATTTTGAAAAGCTAAATCAAATGACAGGCTATGGTTTATAAGTTTGTTGGGACTTTGAAATAGATAATCAGAGAATTGAAGTAAGACTGACAATCTTTATTCCTTTATTTAATTCAAAAGTAAAAGTTTGATGATGTACTTCAACAAACTATAAAATCTTTAGAAAATTGATGTGAACACGTGGACACAGAAAGTACTACGTTTGGGTCACTTGTGGCTGATGAAGAAATCATTAACATTGATTTATCGAAATTGCCTTTTCTTTGATGTATTTATAAGGATTGGAAAGAACGGAACACCTATTTTCCT
The DNA here is from genome assembly GCA_936450465.1 of Gibbula magus. Classification (NCBI taxonomy): domain Eukaryota; kingdom Metazoa; phylum Mollusca; class Gastropoda; order Trochida; family Trochidae; genus Gibbula; species Gibbula magus. The sequence goes on along the minus strand of OW388300.1, from coordinate 65,802,756 downwards.
CATTCATGTGGACGCTAACAGTTGTTTTATCAATTGGTACCATTGATGTCAGAGACAAAGTATTTGGGGTATGTAAAGGATCATCTTGTTAATGGGGGAGCATCTCTTCATATTTCTACTACAGAAGAGTAGAACAAAAGGTTCTAATTGTGATGAACTAAAGCTGGTTAGGCCTCAGCTGCAAAGTCATCTCAGTACTGTGAATATTCATGTTGCAGCTAGAGTAATTACCTTCTCGCCTGAACAAGAAAAGTACCAAACCCTGTCAGGCAGAAATAGATCTAATTTCAGGAAAACTCCACTGAAAATGACAACCTTACACTAACAGAATGTTTTATGGTTCAAACTTGAATGAAATTGCTATTGGCAGGCATTCAATGATTCTCTAATGTTACAATCAACTATTTTGATCATGAAAAATTTACCATACAAATTAGAAATTTAACGTTACTGAAAATACAGCCCAATAAAGCAATCTCATCTTGATGAGATGATTTTATCAATATAACTACTATTTACAATAATGCATACCTTTATATGCTTATTAAAGAAACTTTCTTCGGGTTCTTACAATACTAAATGCATAGTGAAGAACAACAGTAACAGTTCTTGTACTTTTCGATATCCTGCATGTGAATGTTTGTGATATTGTCACAGCTAGTACTGATGCCATCGCCTTGAATAATGATGCAGACAGGTGATGATATATTGACTACATAACTGATACTGACGACCGACTGAACATCAGTAAATTTGAAGAGGCATGCAGTTTGCTTAAGACTTTGCTTGCCAGAGGAATCTTTTGAATTTCTGACAGAAGGTAACTACTTGTATATATGATCACAGACTTCAGTCATTGGACATGTGAGAAGAACATACATCTGAATACCACATGACAGTGTATAACACAATTTGTTACAGGTATCCTCATAGTTGTTATTAATATTTGACATATTCTATTTTACAGTCCCCATCTGTATAGGCATGTGGTTGACAAGGTGCGTCTGGTCATCAGTCTGAATATTTATATAATTATGATACATTATTTAAATTACAATTTAAGTTCAATCTTCAACATAACATTTAAACTTGACATACACGATCCATGTGGATATAGATTGATTGTGTCTGGTATTTATCACGTCTTATATAGTAAGAAAATGTCATATCACTAATAACCTTACAACAATAACTTCTTACAACTAGTATCAGCTTTTATTCTTTCTATGAATGAACTATTTCTTATAGAATAGAATTGTCGAGAATGCGGCAAGGAATTTTTACTTCACTTATATAAATATTCTCTAAATGAAGTTTAGTATAGAAGGAAGGGTAGATTTATGTGAGGTTCAATGCAATGACTAGAAGCCACAGCATGAGTTATTCAATAAACATTGATCAGCTCGGTGGTTCTTACAACAGATCTCAGGAAATGTATCTACCTATCAATTGATTTTCTTGAAATTGACGATTGAAATGAAATCTTCAATACTTTGCAAATAAAATATCCACATTACTCTTATTGACATCTAGGAATTGAACGAAATCGTAATAAGATCTTATCTAAATGATTCAGAAATGTTTTCTATGGTACTTATGTCAAGTATTAGATTAACAAAAGGCCTGGCTGACAATATGTTTGCAGACTGAAAGAGCGCAAAACTGCTGAAAAGTTTTAGACATTCTAAATTTGAATGAGGTGTGAACTTGAGAGGTCTACACGAGGGTTTATAACTTTAATTTAATACCTGAATTCTGGACACGTGTTAAACTTCTAAGAGACTGAACACAACCTCGAAGTGATAAATAACCTCAGAATGTTCCTGCGAATAAGGAACTTGACCACACATTGACAGGCTCTATGTTATCAGATGATACAGGGATGTTTATGAATAATGCAGTTATTTATTTAACAATCCTTAAAAGTTTAATATCTACTACGAGAACGCCTATCAAACACTTCATATGTAAACATAAGAAAAACTTGCATTGCATAAGAATAGCATATCTTAGTTGAGATTTTCTCAAATAAGAAATTCCTCGATCGAAGAGATTCTTTAGTGCCTTAGTTCTAAAGGTCAGGGTATAGCTCATAATGCGACCAACTCTAATGTATATGATATAATCAAATGAGAATAATATAATTAGTTCTTCTTCAATTACATGTATGTATAGAGGTTCATGTATTTATAAGCCGCTGTATTGCTTGTTTTCTATAGTATGTGGACCATGTCCATCGCATATTGGTTACTGTTACACAGTGACATATATAACTTTGTATACTTTACTAATTACCTTGACATGTTCACATTAAAGGGTAAATTGCAATTTGATTAAAGAAAGGTATTACCACTTTGATGCATGCTAAGTATTTTGAACATTAATTGTGCTCACCATGGTTTCCATGACTGATAACCTATTACATTAAGGTAGAATAGCAAAAACTGCTTGCTCCCAGCATGAACAGTTATTAAAACACGATCATAATTACGTTCTTTATACTAAATGTACATGTATTCATTTCTCTTTTAACATGTTGATCACTTTGACTGAAAAATTAAACATATTAGTAAATAACAAAATTTGTTATAAATACTTGTGAAGACAATATATATTTTAGAAATTATCAAATAATTGCATTTTCTATAAATACATGTAGAAAGAGAATAGCATCAACTTGTAACCTTATTATTTTTGGGATTTATTTCTTGTCATAATTGTTATATTGTCATAAAAGTATTTGTTCTGATGACAGTTTGGAATAATGATCTCAGTTGATTACAAATCCCTACATACATCATTCATTTGTTTTTAATATTATTCTCGAAATATGATTGTGATATTCAACATGGTTATGTATGTATGTTGACTTTATTCCAATGGTGGTCCTGAAGAATTATGAGTACATACATTAGTATGCAAAATATGTCTGTGAGGCCCTGATATGCGACCATAACATTTCTGATTATTGGCAATCTGTTGTTCACAATAAGAACATGACACAAATCAAATAAGAAGACCATTTACAAAATGTTTGACTTAACACCAATACTCCCTGCCAGTGTCCTCTCTATTAAACACATTTTGTGTGAATGTTTGGACACTGCGCAAATCAAACAAACTTTTTATCGAAATCTATTATTAGACAAACTTTATTTTCACTGAGAAGAATACAGCATGTTAGACTATTTGAAGGATATCAATCGACTTGATAAGCTGTGGTTTTTATATTTCGTGAATCAACTTTTAACTTGCACACTTTTTAAATTAATTAACTTAAATTTCCCGCCACTAATGGCTGCTATACTGCTGAAGCAGTGTTATTCAATAATTCACTAACTCACCAGCTACGGGAGGAATTGGCTTTACGAAAATACCTCCCCTTTCCACTATTAGTGTCAATATGACACCTTAACAGTTTTGTCAATAATTAGTCATATTAATCAATGCAAATCCTGTTTGCTGTGCTCCTGCGTATTACATTTTATTTAAAGTTCTTTGTCAATGTTATCAACATCTATGAATGTGAATTTGCAGATAATCCTTTTGCAGCAATCGTGTGTCATAAAGAAAAATTACTGTTGACATTTTGTTAATGCTTATTATCATCAAACGGGCAGTAGTATCATTATAAAAAGAACATTTTAAAAAATACAATTTGCAAAAAAACGTGCTACAGCCCCTTTAATATTAAAATTGCTTGTAAAATATTGTACTTGACTATTGAAAGATAATGACACTTTCCCCAATTATCTGTTCACTAATACTCAGTCGAACAGTTCTATGATTAAGCCGGCATCAGAGTACCATTTGAATAAGAAATGTGTTTGACAAATTCTGAATTTCAAGCTCAGGTTCTTTTGTGGCCTCTCAAGCTTATTACTATGAATCAATATATTCATCTCCACTCTCTAAAGAACAGGGTAATCGTAAAGGGGTAAATTACCGCGGAGAAGAGTATGGGTATATAGTGACTCATTAGAAGACAAATAGATGCATTTATATTCTTTATTTCATTTAACATTTGAGGAAAAATCTAATGTTATTTACAATTTGCAAATTAAAATTGAAATCAAAATTGAAATTAAAAAATCAACAACTTTAGAGTAAAAGCTCTAATTTCATCCCATTTTGAGGTAGTCCGTTGATGCTGTAAGCATTCTCTGTTCGTCATAGCACATTTCATATATCACTGTTGTCTCTTCCCACTAATCATCAGAAGACGCAACTTCTCTCAAAGATCAAAAACAAAACGTATTATGTACGTAAATTGCTATTCTGAATATACACATTTTCCAGTTGTTCTTAGCCTTTTCTAATTATTCATTTGAATAAAATAAAACAGTTAAAAGGAAGGTAAACAGTAAAAGAGTCAGCTCAAAGGAAATAGTAAACACTTACAATTGTAGCAAACAGCTTGTTATTGGAAATGTTTAGTTTTTCAGATTACCCATGGAATACAAATCCAAATTCTTAACATTGGCAACGAATACATCACGCATTTTACTGCTATTTTTTTCTCACAAAATCAAGAGTGTTGTAGAAAATGACAAAATGAGGTGGTACATGTATATAATTATGACAGTTCAACACTTGTGTCAATACACATCATCAAATTAATCGCTGCTATATCAAAACAGTATCAAATGGTGTCAATCCATAATGTATATGAAACTTCGACAGTTGTAAGTCATTTCATAGATAACAGTCATTTCAGGTGATTAAAGATCTACAGGCAGAATTACATCCGTCGTATATTCAATTCAATTTGAAAGCACAAAGCCGGGTTGTTTACTTTGTTTTCTGGCTGGAAAACCTTCTACAATTAAAAATAGATAAAATATATAAATGAGTAATAATCTATATTTTGTTTTATAGGATAAACAACTTATGTGTTCAATATAATATGATGTCATAAGCTTGATGACATCACACAACTATGGCTGTTCAACAATTGGCAATCCTCAGATATGTGTAACATGTATCATCTCATTGCAATAAAATGCGATCTAAATAACATTTTGTGATGAAGTTTTTATTTTATAAATTAACTAAAAGGCCTGAATCACAAAAATTCTACCAGATCAGGAGGAACGTGCACATACCATTGCCATTTTCCTGTAATCTATAAAAACATGTCTGCGTGCCTTATCCGTCTACTTAATGCATCAATGTAAGCATGCCTTAGAAGATATTCCATTTCTTTGAGCAACCAGTCGGTAGTTGTTTCGATGTTGTTAATTAATGTAGCTATTGAAATATGATAGAATAGATATAAGGTCATTGCATATCAAAAGTAAATAAATAGTCTCATTCATGAGGTTAAAGGTTATTGCAAATGTGTCAATTTGCAATAATTACATTTTGCATTTCTTAGCATTGCCTTTGTACGTAGGCCTACTTGTTAATCATAATTATGGCTTGTTTTCAAATTACATATATTTGACAATATTAAAGGCACTGTAGCACGTTTTTTCGCTCAAATAAGTTGATGAAATGTATTTGAAAAATAATTTCACCAATGGTAAAACATCCTTCTCTCTTCGGAAAATAAAGTTTAAAATGAGTGTACATGTTTCGGTTAAGCCATGGGAAACGTTTTTGTAATATAAAATAATAAATTGTGTTCACAATAAAATGGCCGCCATGCAATTTTTTGCTTTATACGCAACATATTTTTTACTGGTACAGATAATTGGTTTGTGTAATAAGATGTTTTACCCTCTTAAGTTAGTTTAAATGACATAAACTATCATTATAAATGGGAAATTTGAAAAATTAAATTTTGCAAAAAACGTGCTACTGCCCCTTTAAAACAATGGAAAAAATGCAAACAATATTTAAGTTGCATTATAGAAAAACAAATTGTAAATAAAAAAAAGCTGCAAGATTGCAAACTGATCTGATTAATAGGCCTATACACAATGTATGTTTACCTTAAGAAAAGTAACAATTTAGAAAATGGAAGAGAAAATGATAATAGCTCAATCAACCTTGATTTATCAGTAAATTTGGATATTGAAAAGTACAGGGAATGGTATCGTTTTAGTAATGGCATGATAATGGCCCAGTACAAGCCCAGAACTGTTTGCCAACAAAATGATCGTAATAAGATTTCATTTATGCCATGTTTAAGGTATTTGTCATCTTCGAAAAGATCTTTGCTAACAATGAATGATGTTCCAATGAACAAATTAAGACACTAAAACATTTACTTTTCGTATGTACATATTTTTACAATGAATGTGACATGTTTTAGCTATTTCTAACTTTCCAAGCAGACATCCTTAAATAACAGAGAGCAACTTCAGTCTGCACGTAACAAAACATAGAAAGTGGACAGTATTTGTCTCCTATCACTCACACACTTTGTTCCTTTCATCCTACGACTACTATTTCCGTACAGTAGAATAACTGCGTCCCTCACTGTAATTCTCTTTCTTTACGTTATTTAGTACACGACCCTGAATGGTCTCTAGAGATGGCTGTGATATTTGAATTGACCAAATCGCGAAGGGAAGTTCTATTGCACAATGTTTCCTATTCATCTTGAACACAGTAATACCAGATCGTTTTTAAATACCAGACTAGAGTGTGTCCCTTAGCTTCGTGGATTTGAAAAGATTGGATTGTACAATTGTAAGGAAAATGTGTAATCTATAACTCAAATACCATATGTGTGGTGGTTGATAACAGTTCCTGCTTGGCTTACGATCAAATGTCCTTATGGGGAGTAACGCCCTCAGAATGGTACTGCTCAAAGGCTCGATATCGTATTGTCTTTCTGACGTGAAAGAGTTCCAGGTGAAGATAATCGTGCTCATTAGCAATGATTTCAAGTCGAAATATAGATCGAATCTAGTATGTTCCTATGCAAGCGTTGTGGTCCTGGCACACTGTAAACAAAGAAGGCCGTTAACCTCTAGAATATATGTAATTCATGTTCTACAGAAGGAAAGGAAATATGCCTCTAGCTCTCGAAATAACATTCAATAAACCAAACGCTATTGAGAGAATAAAATCAAAGAAAAATCACGATGATTAATTTCTCATGAATCATGCTGTAGATATATGTTAACAAAGTAACGTTGTACTAAAAATACACTCACATAGTCTTTATTTTTTCGATGATGTTACCTTCACTTCATTGTACTCTGAGTACAAGGATCAAGTGTTAATGACTACTTCATTTGTGCACCAGACTTTTTCCAATTTATCAAGCTGTTGAACATCGGAGACAGAGATGACTCTGATAATTGAAGGGGTTAATTCTAAAAGGGGCAGAAGTCACATTTTAGGTCAAATTGAGCTAAGCACATGGTTAGAATCAGCTGACCTTTCCAGACATTTTGATTGGTCAAAATCATATATGTATTTAATTTTAGCACACGAAATAACGTCTTAACGTTTCAATATCACAGATCCAAAAGGGGTACAAGTCCATTTAACATATTTGTTTTCATAATATATGTATGATATGGTATTATTTGCTCAAAATGTATTCAGTAATAACTCGACAAGTGAATAGTATAGAGGTTACCATTCCATTTTAAACAGGGTCTTGTCTTCTAGTCACAAATCATAAATCTATCCTTTATTTAAACATAACATTTTCATATATTTGTTGTTGTTTGAACCTGTTTTTGCTGTTATTTTATGTTTCAGTAAAGTGTTAACTGCTGAAAACCTAGTTAATATTATTTTATTAAATTAAGGGTGAGTGGTGTTCAGTTGTTGACATAGACATCTTTTAGAATTAAGGAACTCATCGAGGACAACATTTTCAATGTTTGAAGGGCTTTCTCTGTGATAAAAAAGCATTCAGTCGCTTATTTTGGGGTATAAAACAATGTAAGAAAGCATTTAGATATCAGTTATGCCTTTGTTCACGAAAAGTTTTGAAAAGTCACATTTTGCTTCTTTACTCAAAACTAATGAACAGTGACTTGTGCCCCTTAAGAAATGACCCCTTCAATTTACCGTTAGAACTGATTTTTCAATTTCCAAACATGATAAACTCAAGAGGTGGAAACTCTGTTGATGATTTCAAAGAAAACATTGTTTGGAACAATTCCCTTTGCCAGATATTTTTAGATACCTTGAAATGTAAGATTTCTTCTTCCATTGACCTTCTTTCAACACAACTTGAGTTTGATCTAAACGGAGCTCTACATGATTTCGTCAAGATCGTATTAGATTCTGCAGTTTTCATGAAGAGAAAGGTTAAACAGGCAAAGAAAACGTGTAATTATAAACCACCCTTAAATGAAGAATGTAAAACCGCTCGGCGAGACGCTCGCAAAGCACTCAGAAATTTTCGATGTAGACGATCGGATTATAATAGAAATATATTTTGTAAAATGAGAAACAAATACAAAAGCCTCCTGTAGAAAATTCAAATCTAACCTTCAAAATCAAAGATTGAAAAGATTGAATGATACAATCCATTACCCTGCCAAGTTCTGGAAACAAATTCGTTCATTTAGAAAGAAACCGCTATTGGGAAAATATTTACAACTGTTCTGAATAATAGAATTTCAAACTGGGCAAACCTCAGAAACTTAATTCCTGAATGTCAAGCAGGTTTTCGAAAAAATTATTCAACTGCTGACCATATCTTTACACTATCTGCAATTATACAAACATGTTTATCTCGTAATAAACATACACTTTATGTAGCATTTGTGGAATTTAAAAAAGCTTTTGATTCTGTTGATCGCGGCAAACTATGGCAATGACAAACTGGTTTACAAGGGAAAATGTATTCTATTTTAAAATATATGTACTCAAATATTAAATCATGTGTTCGATGTGGTGACGATGTCACCGATTTCTTTGACTGTCCTGTTGGAGTTCGACAAGGATGTATTTTAAGTCCAATTTTGTTTTCCTTCTTTATAAGCGAACTTTATTATGATATCTCCAATTTAGGTACACATGGTGTCGATTGTTCCCTGCTATGATTGAAATTTTTATCCTACTCTTTGCTGATGATGTCATCCTAGTTTCAGATATTATAGTCGGTCTGCAAAACCAGCTAAATGTTTTTAGAGCGCTAAACACATGACTGGACGTTATCTGTTAATTTTGAAAAAACGAACATTGTTATATTTTGAAAAGGTGGTCCAGTCGCCTCTGAGGAAAAATGGTTTTTAAATGGCAAACAGTTATCCACTGTTAATCACTATACATATTTCGGATTTATGTTTTTCTACACTATGAACTTCAAACAAAGTGTGATAAACCTGACAGCACGTTCCAAGAAAGCCTTTATTAGTGTTATGTCAGTTTCTCAGATCTACGGTATTTTAACCCCTAAAATATTTTTCAAATTGTTTGATTCACAAATCCAACCTTATGCTTTATGGATCTGAAATTTGGGGATTCCAACGTCATGATTGTATAGAGAAACTACATCTTCTAGCATGCAAGCGATTTTTAAATGTAGCGCAAGCAACACCTAATTGCATGGTTTATGGAGAATGTGGCAGATACCCGATATTTATAAATTCCCAAATCAGATGTTTAAAATTTTGGTTAAGAATCATGGGAATGCACGAACAGAGATTACCAATACTAGCTTATAACATGCTTTTTCATTTGGATGATATTGGTAAGACAACATGGGTGACTCATATTACAAATCTTCTTTTTTCACATGGGTTTGGATTTGTGTGGCTAAATCAAACAGTTGGTAATATTAACCTATTTCTCAAACAGTTTCGAGAACAATCATGTATGTATGTAACATGTATTATCAAGAATGGCATTTGTGTATGGACAGTAGCACAAGATATCAACTGTATAGATCATATAAGACCTTAATTCAACCAGAATTATATCTGTCTGTATTAACATCAAGAAATATCAGACGCACATTTGTAAATTTTCGTTTGGGTTTGATAGATTTACAAGTAAATAAAGGCAGAAGATTTTCTATAGAAAGACATTTAAGACTATGCCCATTATGCAACTCGGCTGTAGAAGACGAAATCCATTTTGTTTTTGTATGTCATCATTATGCAGATTTAAGAAAAGAATACATTTCAAATTATTATCTTTCAAAGTACACTGCAACTGCCTTTGTTTCCATTCTGTCTTCCAGAAATGAAAATGTAATACGCAATTTAGCACTTTTTGTAAAACATGCTGTTATCCATAGAAGCAACCTATTATCTCAATTGTGAATATTGTTCTGTTCTGTATAACATTTGTACATAAACAACACATGTATGTAATATTTGTATATGGGTCGGAAGCCTAAATGCAATAAACATATTTTGACTTTGACTTTGAGTACATGGATTATAGACACTACATTAAGGTGTATTGTGTCATGTCAATATTTGAGTCATCCTTAAATGTGTGTTACATCAATAAAATACTGTTCAAAATGCTAATATGTCTTTTTCTGTTAAGGCAAGACAATTGTCCTTCACATAATGTTATAATGATAATATCCAAAAATGTATTGCTTTGGGTGCACACGCCCCCAAGTTATAATCGGTTGATTTTTACGGTATATTACAGTTGAATGTTCTGAACAACTTTCAGCCAATGACATACGTTGTCTCTGTATCTTTACAATTCTAATGACCATTGAACAGAGCTGTATCAATTTATGACCCACGTGACACTGTGGTTAATTCGAAATATTTGCCACTATGAAATGTGGAATTTGATTTTTATATGTATTTGGCAATTCAACAGAATTTCTCCTTATTTTGCCATTAAACACTTTAATAAACTTGTTTACCGTAATTTGAAACAATAATACGTAAAAGAAGCGCTTTTGTACTAATTCAGGACTTGATTTTGCAATACAGAATGGGAAACCACAATTCACTTTGATAATAACTGACCTACTTTTCCTAGAATCCTGTGTTGTTTCCTAGAATTGTTAAGGGGGGTATGTTTAATAACGTAAACGCTGAGGGCGCATGTTATGTCCCGTCAAAATAATTATTGTGCGTACCAAACAGATTGCTTTTTATGTTCCTGTTTCAAGTAATCGTTACCGCTGAAGTAAACGCCTTCACACTGTCACTGGAAGCAAATTATTTAAGAAATGAAACCGCATAACTAAAATGCCAATCACAACATGAGAATTGAGAGGCGCCGACACGTGTCAGTCACAATTTAAATAAACATCATAGTTGCAGCTCGCTAATTTCAATAAGTTGACAATAAACTGACAACAGATTCTCTATTGTTCATTGTTTTAATAAGCCTGAGAGTGATAGATAGATAGATTGGCTTTATTTCCTCCATTGATGAAGATTACAGACATTATATTACCATATTATATATACACAGACAGGTGATGCGTTATTTGCATTAAACAGTCAATGAAATAGAAAATCGCATTTTGTGACAAATTCAGCCACAATTATCATTATTTGGCACCAGGTGTCAAATTGCAGTTCCTCTGTACACTCTGGGAATCCACCAAGGAATAAAGAAATAATGAGATCATCATATTTTGACCACAGATCAGTAAAGCATTTTACATACATGATGTCAAATACTTTGTTATATAGTTCGTCTCTCTGTGTCATATTTTTAGGACATGATATAAAAACATGGTTTCCAAGATCATAAACAGTTGTACCACAAACACACTCTCTTGATTCCAGTGATTTACATGCTATATGAACAATGTTAGAAATAGCATTAACTTTCATTGGAAAACATTTACACAGTAACCAGAGTTTATTGGTATTTTCATGTCGTACTGTCATGTATCTGGACAGATCTAGTTTGCTGACCATCCTGTCCATTCGAAGTGATATGTCAAAGCTTTTGACTTTATCTGTGACCAGCTTGATCCATTGAGACTTGTTTTGGACATTACAGGCATCGAAGTATTATTAAACCGTTCATTTCATTTTCCAGATTGTATTTTTTAGCAAGGCTGAACATGTTGAAGGCAGATGAGTAGAGGCACCGTTTAGAGTTGTTTGGCTCACATTTTTACTGGCCAAATCGACCAATGAAGACACGTTTGAAGTAATATTTGCTACTCACTCTGCATAGCTTGCCCATAAGAATGAGTGATTGGCGTTCAATATAGGATTGTATTGTAGAGAGCTGTAAACTGTCCAATACAATATGTGAAGGAGTATGCCTCGGCAAGCCTTGTAATGTTTTGCTGAAGTATCTTTGGGGTACTTTGAGCATGTCATATTCTCTGAGAGAGAGTTGTCCCAAAGTATTGCAACCATAGAGCGCACAGGGTAAGATAACTCGTTCTAGTACCCGGACAGCTGAGAGTGGATTCAGCCCTCCGAAGAATAAACCATGACTGTGATTTATATTGATGTTCTTCTTAAGTTTTTCACAAGCTACTAGAGAGCGTCCAATCGTCTTTCCATTGCTGGATAGATGTACACAGGCATAGGTCACTGTTGATTTGTATGGTAGTTTGTTTTGACCACAGTACAGATCTGGACACAACACATTAGAATGGTAGCGTGGGAATACTAACAAGGAGCTTTTGCTGACATTATACACTAGTTGCCACTTACATGCATATTCGTTTGCGATGTCCAATAGCTTTTGGAGAGCTGGAGGTGAGCTACTGGCAATGATTGTGTCGTCAGCTAAGAGTTGACCTGGATAATATCCCCAGGGTAACAGTAAGCCGTATCAAAAGCGAGTATGAGTCCATTTATATACACAGTAAAAAGCCATGCAGACAGAACACTATCCTCGATAATCCAGCGCTATTGTTCCGATAAATCTACACACAAGCGCTGGAAAACACTAAGGGTATTTATCCCTAACCTAGTTACCTCCCTTCGCAATGACTCAGCGAAACGCTTGCTTTCTAACAACCAATGAGATCACTTGAAATCAAGGGTGAAATAACAAGCATTCTCGTGTCAGGATCTTGGCTTTCGCAGATGATTGGGAACGCCTGGTAGCACAGGGATTTTAATCATTTACCTCCACCCGTTTTGATGGACATGAATACACCCTTCTTCTCGTACAGACTTCTTAAAACTTTCTTTTGAGATTCTGTCAGGTTTTCTACGCTGAATTTTTTACAAACTTTATCGTAATCGAGTGAGTCGGCCGCCGCTATGTTTGTTTCTATAAACAACGGTATTGATGCGTTTTGATTGGTCGAGTTGTTTACGCAGATAGTGTCTGCGTTTCGTTTCTGATTGGATAACATGGACCCAAGAGGAGGTAACTAGGTTAGGGATAAAATACCCTTACTGATTATGATTTATGATCGCCAAAACCCGCCAACATATTTTGTGCAATAGAAAAAATATGTATTTACTCCTGATCTTAACTGTATGTAAATTATACTTCGCCATTTTAAATAAAAAATCATTAAAAACTATGCAACAGAGAGAGGGTTTTTTATTCAGCATTGGAGGCCACATGGCCCAGAGTACAAATGCAAAAATAGTGTGCATTTAAACAAATATTGCTATATGTGTACACTTTGTACAAACTATGCAATACATATCATTCAAAAGTATTGTCTCGCATATTAATATATACAAAAATATGTGGGTACGAGTTCTCCGTGTTTTTGGAGGTACGAGTTATCCATGGGTATAAAATCCCGGTGGGGACGAGTTCGTTTTGGGTATGAGTTTTCCGCATTCCATTTTTAGACATGAGCGGAAGAAGCACATCGCTGCTCATCGTTGAGATTACTATGTTTTACATACAAAATAAATTGCATGTCATAACCTAATTTTTATACGCCATGATATATTGTTTCGGGCTGTTAAATATTAAATTTTACAAAATGTTTATTTCATCAAATTATGAAAGATATTAGCAAGGATACGAGTATGTTACTAAAAACTAGACTAGTGTGCGTTTGAAGTATGAAGACCGAGGAATCGAACGTAAAATATAACGATTGTTGATTGTAGAATGCCTTTCAAACAGTTGATTGTTGATGTTAGTTCATGATTCTGTTGTCATCCCGAATATACAAATATATGTTGTGGCTATATATTGATGTGACATATCTACATTTCTAGTTTCTAAAACACTTTATTTAATAAAATTCGGACATGGATTAGCCTAACGAAAATGTCTTTTCATCGAGACATGTTGACCTCAGGGATCACCGATTTACAAGTAGTGATTGCAGCTTCTAACGACATATAACACAAAGGTGAGTATATATTGGTTATAAAGAATAATGTTTCTAGTTTCCGAAAAAAAACTTTCATCAAAATCAGTTGACGAATAACGGAGATATGTCATTTTCAAAATGACCCTATATAGATGTACACCTACGGTGAATCATTGTAGGCTCTGTTGACAACAATTCGTGTCAGATAGGCAACACATTACAGTCGATGTTGAGGTTTTTGCGTAAGAGTGTAGATTAGTGGCATACAGGGTAAACACAACAAGCTGGGAAACAAGCCATTGCCAAATACATGCGAGAGCCATTCCAGAGGTGGGCGGTGGGGTTGATCACCAACATGGCGTTGTAAGCACTGATGACGTCACGTACATGCAAGGTCTATTGCAATAACTTATCAGACATCATATTGGTCTGTTTGGCTTTTCCTTTTGCAATATGCAACTGGTGATGTCAATACATCATGGCACACAGACATAATACGTGAGTATTATTTATTCATGCAGCGCTGCAAAGAGTACCACATGCAACTTCTGGCCAACACATCAAATCCATGCCAGCTGATTAACTTTACAACAGCATGCAACAATTTCCTTCTTACATTCAAGTTTCATCTGTGAGGATACATGTAGATATCCCATTTTATTCTTGGTTAAGTCACATCACGTTATACCGTGTCTGAATGTACCGTAGTCAATTGTACACATTTGATTTGGCGTCATTTATGCCTTTTGCATTATTCTATACCAAATGATTTTCTGAATTTTTTAAAAATCGTCATTTGCACAATTCACATAAAAAGTTCACAAAGAGTAAGATAAAAGAAATTGACATAATAATCTTCAAATCCAAGAGGTCATATTAACAAAAAAAACATATTGTCAAACGAGTTAAATGAATGAATTAATTGAATTACTTCATAAGCACAATTGAATATATTAAAGTTATATAATGACACCCAAGATACCTATTGGATACAATGTTAAGTTTGTTCACTATCCCTATGACTACTATTTGTACTATATACAACACCACAATAAACCATTGATATAACATACTTTGATAGTTGATCATAAAATACTTTGTGAAAAAGATATCGTCTTTAATATTGTTAATATACAAGATGCCAGCTATTCCAAGAAGAGTGAACTATTATACCTACTGATGCTCTATGAATAAACCTCATTTTTGTCTAAGTTTTTTGTACAACTAAAGGTCAGCAAAATGAGACATCTCATTAGTATGTTCTCAATAGTTATGTTGTCAAGCTGTAATGAGATAAAACAAAGCTCAGCATGAAAATAGAACGTTTGGTGATGAATTCCAGCACATTCATGATGTTTTACAACAAAATTATCATGAATGAAAGCAAATAACTATTCTTGCATAGAATATCCCACATCCCGTTATGCTCCTATTAGATTATGTGTAAATGGTTTTTTTATCTTCAGAAATGTTACACAGTCATTTTCTGCAATGTTAAATATCTTATTTTTAAATGTGCACCTGACAATCAAGTCGAATTCTTTGATCTCAGATTCAGTATTTCTGCATGGATAATCTTTCATTGAGATCTCCATTCCAGTGCAGACAGATTGTTAACGTGTTATTGACACTGGCAGCACACCATTTTATGCTCTGTGAACACTGACGTATTGCCCTGACGTGAGTATGCCAGGATCGTTGAGGTTGGAACATGAAAAGGAGCTCAACTGTATCCTTAATGTAGCAGATTCGTTGAACTGAATACATTGTTCTATTATATATATTTGCAATATACACACACTGAAAATCTGTGAAGACACGGTTATTGATGTGCTAAACTCAAATCACTTGGCGATAGCTTCGGGGCGGTGTTGATATTGATTCATTGTAGAGAGTATGTATGACAGCTCTATTAAATATTTTAGTTTTAATCAATAAAAATCATTGATATATTTACCATAATAATACTCCTTATCCCTGACATTAATTACATTTGGAGCACAATATTAACACATCTGAAATGGCATTCATGCAAAGCAAGGGTCACAAATATAACTTTACCTTGCAAACATCAATATTATCTGTCTCAGACATTAGTGACCCAGAATCCTTTTATGTACCAATTCGTTTAATTACCAATTATAATAATCTTCACTGTATAGATCTAAATTGAATTTTGTAACAAACAACCGGGGCACCACAAGGTGGCTCATGTAGAGTATTAACAGTCTTCTGATCAAAGCTTGATTGAGACTACTACAAAATTGCATGTAAGACGATAAAGAGGATTTTGTCTGCAAGATTGATTTAACATAAGTAACTGTCCCTCTAAGGACACACATTTGAATAATTTTGAAAACTTTAATAAAAGTTACCTTTACAATTAAATGCACCCTAATCTATTTGTATTATTTGTATTGCGTTAATCTTGCATTTTTTTTACATGTAATACTGAAAACTTATAGTGGCTATAGTTTTTCTTGAGTGTTCGTATAATTATTAAACACTGTAAACATTTCCTGAGGGCAATGTGGTCAGATGCACATATTTTAGTGCTATATTATCCTGAGTCTACAAGCGAGGGATTGCATTGATATATAGATCCAAATTTCATATTGGACATTCCCGAAGGAGAAACTGACATGTGCAAATAATTTTCTCAGTCTCAGTTTGGACCGTGTGCAAATATTTTATCATTTTAATTTTAAATCATGTAATAAGCCTTTTTCTTTCTTTTTTTTCTGAATAATGTTATTCATCTTAACTGTTCTGTTGACAGAATTAAACCAAATACAAAATAAACTCATTGTGTTATAAAAAAAGCTTTAATTCACTCAATGAAATGAAGGTTTATGAATTAAGTGCACTACATGCACTATTTTGTGATGCCATACTGCTTCTCAGCAAACCTCGATATTTGCCATGGCAGCACGTAATATTTTTTAAAGTTGTCCTTTCATCTTGGAGTATGACACTGTTACGCGTTGAATAGCCAGAAACTTTGAAATTGGAGAAGAGATATATGCATAGCCCCTGTTATTACAAATGGATTTCTTCACCTGTGTTCCATAGCAAATGTGTCAAATATTGGTGGTCTTCCTTTAAGTTCTTTAGAGTGCTGTCTCAAACCTTATAATATCATTTAGTCCATTAGTATGCTATAGGTCTGAGTGCGCCTAATGCGTCCCCTTGCCTATACTCTCTTCACACGTGAGTCGGTATATATGTTTCTACATTTGTTGGCACAATACCAGTGTACAACAATATTTACCATGATAAATATACTGAGAGTTAAAAATATCTGCATAAAAAGGAGTATTCCGATAACATGAAGAGATATAAAGTAATTTTGCAAATTAAAGCTTGGATCATTTTCTGCAAATCACCAAATACATTTAATTTCAATTTGATCATTATCGATATCCAATCATTTTAAAGTTGCCCTATTCACCCTGGTAAGTACAACATGGCTGTATAGCAAGGATATCTTCTCTCTCCCAAGGGAGTGCTACATGTTTAATGTTCTAGTCATGTTACGGTAAATCCATCCCGTAACTGTGGCTTTTACACGCAATTAAGTTTTGACCTCGAGGTTTTGGGCTGTCAGAAATATATATAAAGTTATACCACACTGTACCATGATGATTCTATTGGGAAATCACGGAAATTTGTTACATACATAAATAACATATATGTACACTAAAGATATGATAACGACAGAATCAAGTGTTCATTATGTCCAGGGGCACAGACTAACGACGAATATTCCATCTATAGAAAAGGAAAGGGCGTCGTGTTTAGTTTCAAATCTTGTATATGAAAGTATGTTACCCAGATCATTTATCATTCATAAACTACATTGACATTCATTCCATCTTCCTACATACAATATACCAATTTGACATGTGGGGCTGACGTGTATATTTACATCATTTTTATAATTAAAACATATAAACAGTTAATATAAACTGAACAAATCCGGGAAAGACTTTAGCAGTTGCAAAAGGGTCATGTTAATTTTCAATCATTAACTTCATTAACATAATTAGTGATACTAATTTTAAGATTTCACCGAGTTTAACGCCACTCAACTTGAGTTATCTACCCTTGAGTTTGTAACTTTTTCAATATCTAAAAGGTGCAGATTATTTCACCAAATTCATGCAGGCAATATATTCTGAGGTGCTTGAAACAATAAAAACAAATAACTGACAAATCAGTTATCCCAATGATGTCAAATTAAAAAAAAAACAAACTTTTATTCGGTAGTATTTGTGATAACAATTACCAATTTTTTCCTAGAATTAAAACAAGTGAGCTATCGAAAATGGGCAAATAAAAGTATTGAAGACAGTTGCCGATCCGAGTTATTATTACCATTAACAATAGATATGTCTTATTATTTACCCCTACATTAATCAGTCAAAGGTTAGCTTTAATGAAACCTACATAAACGC
The DNA here is from genome assembly GCA_936450465.1 of Gibbula magus. NCBI lineage: Eukaryota > Metazoa > Mollusca > Gastropoda > Trochida > Trochidae > Gibbula > Gibbula magus. The sequence continues at coordinate 65,784,189 of OW388300.1, read as the reverse complement.
CCCTAAATCTAAGATTCTACCAGTTGTTTATTACAATGTATTTTCTGGCAACCACATGAAGACATGATGAATGCGATATGCCATCTCAGTTGACAGATAGTTAATTGCTGAATCGTTAATGGATTTGCAAGTACCACGATGGTTCTCCATGAGATATGAGGAATGCCCTAACATTCACCTTTACTTCCTAATAGCTTCAACTTTGTGGTCAAGTTGTCCAGGTTTGACAGCACGGGGAGGATAAATTATTGAACCATCTAATCGACCTATATCAGTCCTACGATGAAGGTATATGCAGACTAAAACTAACTCGATCGTGTGGTTAAATCATACTTCATTCATCGTTTGCGTGAATACAGTAAACAGTTTGAAAAATATTATATCAATTCTGACCTTTGTTTGTCGTTTACTTATTTTATGATTATTTGTGCAATTAAACTGTATGTATTTCACTACGGGGCCTCCAGTCGCTTGCTTGAGGAAACTAATGAAACTGATATAATGTATAAGTAACATTTGTTTTAAATTCTAAAGAAACTGAATCTGTATTAAGAAAGAAGGCTTGTATTCTAACATTAACAATTAAAACGTGTTCGTTCGTAGACATAATAGGCGGATGGCCCTTCTTGGTAATATATACACCTATATGTGTTTTGTGGTAATGGTAAATATATACTACACAAACAAGAAACGCATATAGATTATTTTGTCATGTAACTTCTCGAAAATTACTTATAAGCATGTAACCAATGATTATGTCTATGGTTAACTTATACTTTGAATCCATGGCTGTTCATAACAGCCCGTCCAAACACAACAACATTCTGTTTTTTTCAATAAATATGAAAAGGACTGAACTTGATGAGATCCGTTCAAATTTTTAGAAGTTATGCCAAAACTTATTAAGGCTCAGGACAACATTGCAATCGGTCATTTGTAAGCTGGTGAGTCTCAGTCAGCTGTAGCAAGACAACTTAATGTGTCACAGAGTACCATTGGAAACCTTTGGCAGCAGTACAAGCAGCAAGGAACGACACGTGACCATCCATTGACAAGACAACTTAGATTAACCACGCCCACTTGGGACAGGTACATCTGTCTTCAGTACTGGCAGGACAGCTTCCTCTACAATATCGGTAGTGCCAAGACCCCGTGCCTTCTTTAAGGAACTGTACAGAACTGTCTACGAGACAAACTGTGCGAGGATCAATTCTCACATAACTTCTTTCATCAACAACGTAGACCGCGCTGTTGTCTTTAGTAATCCATCACAGTGCATACTTACACATTCTGACGGGAGAGGACGTGTCTACAGACGTAATCAACCGAATGTCCAGAATCGTGTACAGGAAGTGGATAGATTTGGTGGCGGTTGTGTCATTGCATGGAAGAACACATCTCATTCTCAATCACATGCATGTCAAAGTACACGTGACTGCTCAGCATTAATGTGATGAAATCTTTCGATCACATGTCCATCCATTCATGAACCTTCAAAACGTCATTGTCAAAAATGACAACACTCGTCCACATACAGCAACAATGACAAGAGATCTTCTGGGTCCAAACAACATTCACGTTCTTGACTTAACCTCGTGACCACCATATCTTAACTCAATTGGACCCTTGTGTGCGACAGCGTAACCCTACTTGCTTTGTTTCTGGTCATGTGGCAGGAGTACCACTACATTCCCAAACACTTAATCAGAATTCTGATGAAATCCGTTTGACACTGATGTCATGTAATTATCGACGCTAATGGAGATCACAAAAGTTATTGAGGGCTACGTGACTTTGACCTATTGCCTTTGTAATTTGTAAAGCTTTAACACTGTTTGCATAAGGCAATACATGTTCAATCATGTTTTCTTTATAAATACCATGTATACCTCAAACTTACACCTATACATATACCACTATGATCAACTATGCATTTCGTTTTTGAAGTAAAAAATACACACAGCATAAGTTCACTACCCCGCTCTTCAAACAGAGAATTTCAATGTGAAGGAAATTTAATCTTGAAATAATTCAAATTCCTCGAAAGTTATTAGATATTGTAAATGTCAGTTTTATCTCAGCATGTGTTATGAACTGTCAACATGCAATTCTACCATGACATTGCTGGATACTCGATTTTGATTGGTTCTCCAGCAAAATCAAACGTGATCAATTCTGGATTGAATCTCCTCTGATTTTAGCGCCGCTTCACCGCGTATTGACAAATCTACATTGTGACGTCACAATCTATCCGAACAAACGGCCGATTTTAAGGTGTGCTCTACTTTTGGAACTCAAAATAACTGATACAATCAAATTAATATTTTTATATTAAAATTAATAGCGTGTTTTAGAGCTACATCAGATAGATTAGCAAGACAAACTGCGTCAGTATCAAGATCTATCCAAATAACGACACTCGCGCGCTAGCCATTGTACGCACTGTCAGCATCCGACAAAAAGAGTCCCGTGGTAAAACGGTCATGGTAGAATAGAGATAAACCTACTGTGTTTGAGAATCAGAGACATGTTATACTGGATTGATAGCGAGTAAATTTAAAATTGAAACCGAACGCGTAGCGAGTAAATTTAAAATTGAAACCGAACGCGTATGCAAGCTACAAAACGATATTCAAATGTGTCGAATGTCAGTTAAGACAATATTGCTGTACAGATAACTGCCAATCGACAAGGGATGATATCAATATCTTCTCAATATTTGAAATAATTGGATTTTGTTCTGTCATATCTTTCAACACCGAGATCAGTAATTATTTAAAGATGATTTACAAGTTACAGTTGAAAACATTTAAAGGGTAACACGATTTCATTATCTGAGAAAATAATTACTCTGCCATTCAAATATATTGACTCCAATTTGTGTTTATTCTGATGAACACAACTATGTATAACTACATATCAACATCATTCGTTTTAACTGATTGATCATACCTAGCTTAAAACAACACCACGTATAAACGTGATTTATTGTAATAGCAAAAAGCAAAGGCTTTTAATTAAACACACAACAAATTGTGAGTTCGAAATTCATAGACGAGTACAGAAGAAGCATGTTGTTTTCCTGATATCTGATAAGTGTAATTCATATGTTACAGAAGATGAATTTTATTTTATTCTTGTATGCCAACATTCTTTTATAAACCTTATACCAAATCATTACTGTCCATATGCAACTAAAACATCATGCAACTGTCGTAAATGAAAATAAAATAAATAAATATACTTAAAGTGAAATATGTAATAATATTTGCTTTGCATACTTGTTAAAGTTTGTCAAGTTATGATAAATGTTTCCTTCATATTGAATTGTACATGTATGTGTGCCTTACTTGTGAATAACTTGTGAAGAGTAGTGATGCCAACTGTGCTGAGACTGCTGAGATGCAGTATGTGCATTGGTACTTACAAACTCAATGTTACATTGTCCAATATAATTAATGCATTTATCCTGACAGTTCTCAACACAGTTACATACCATTGATAAACAGGTAGCAAGATATTCATGGGTTTCCGTTAAGTAATTGCTAAATGTAATACGAATCAAATGGTAATCCATTAGTTTAAATCAACACATTTTGGTTTAACTGTGAAGTTGATGCAGAATTCTTAATGCCTTCATTGGAAGGAAGCATAATTTATATTTTCGCCAATAATGTGAAGATATTCCAAACGCCTTACCCTGGTACTATTCGACTGATTTTGAAAATGGAATGAATGGGTAGGCAATGTGTGATTATAGTAGTATGTGAAATCATGACGATCTAACTTGAGCTAACAGGGTAATTCAGTCCATGGAGAGTTATACAGAATAAACATTCATATTGCATTTCACTCATATTTACGCCAAAACCTCATACAACATTTACATTTGAGACATTACAAATGAACTGAGATTTAATATTTAAATTACCGTTTGAATGTAGGTTGTCAGGCCGCCAGTATTGTGAACACAGTGATGAGATATCCCTCTGCATCTTACTATATTCTTAAGTGAAATCAGGAGATGTATTCTTCACGTTTTGAGTTTAGATGCACACTGATAATATTCACGTGAACGGTTTCTTTCCTATTGATTTTCCAGTTCCATGTAAAGGTACATGTCATAAGAAATTTCTAAGCATGTTAATTAATGATGCTGAGAATGAGGACACATCATTGTTCTTGTTCAAACATCAGGCCACAGTAAAACAAAATATTTGTTTACATTTTCTTCAGTCATAACGTCAGTGGAAATATATATATGGTTTATGGTTTTGCTGTTCTGATTTTATCTATTTTGACAATATTTTCTTTTGTACACATTGATGTTTTGTACATATTTTCAAAAGGCTACATCCATACAAGGTTGTTTTACATTCTATTTAGTTCGGTGTCACTCCAAGACATGTTTTTGCCGAATGGAAAAATTTGATTCCAGGTCAATGTAACCCCACACACCTATAAGAGACGTCTTTTTTAAAAAAAAAACCCTTATCTTACAAGATTGATTTATCACGTGTTGCACCATCTGCATTGACATATAAAGAGGGAAACATCCTCTATCGGCACGTCAACAAAACAGTTATTCAAGCACACAAATGAGAAACCTCTATAGCGTAACCTGGCGGCTAGTTAACTGTACACCGAATTGTAAACTAGTTTAATCAGAGTACTGAATACCATAGGAGACGTTTTTCAGACGTGTAATCTGCTTGTTTTGCAAATTTAATTTTACCCCCAGTGCCATGTGTAACGATACACTGTACATAGGTCAAAAACATGGTCAAATGAATCGTCTGTCAAATGTATATTACTTTATTTATCTGATATATCTGTTAACGTTAATAACACCAAATAAATGTTGGTATAGTTTAATTTGCCCATGAGTTTACTTTTAAAACTGGAATAATGTTATGCCATGTTGTTCGATTCAAGATAGCACATTATTTTGATGAGTTGGATGTTGTTGTTCTGGTAATGTTACCATATTCAGCATTTGTACAGTATGCCGAAAGATGCAGACACACATAAGTTAATCTACCTCAAGATAGCTTGTATCTTTATTATTCACGAACATTCTAAGTTACTGTCATTCACCATCGATAAATTGTTACAGAATGACACAAGATTATTATGACAGGGGTTATTTAGGGTGGTACTGTTTTTGTATCTGGTGACATATTGCTACAAAACGTGGAGTTGAGTATTATCAAATTAAAACGTTTTCCTCTTTTGGTATGACATATTACACAAAACAGTTATACTATTAAGAATTATTTCACCACCCATGGTTATATATGGCGTTCACAACCCTTTGTCTCTCTAATACCTTGTTAACTCCTCTTTAACGTTTCCATTTCCATTATTGTGGTATTTTTGGTATCTATGGTTTACCATTAAAACATAAAACACCATGATCAATTTAATGTGGTGAACAATATCATATTTACAATCCAATAGGCTTCACTGAAAATATTTAACTGTTCTAAATATCTCAGTCGCTCTTTATGTTAATGGTATTGTGAAGCTTAAAATTGTACATTATTCAGTATCATTAGAACATTTCCAAGCCAATTGCAAGTTTGAATGTCAGAGTAGAGTTCGTTTTGACTTTGAAATTGTGCCCAGATAATTTATATATGATTGACATAGCTTTCTTCCTTTGTTTTCTTCAAAAGTGAAACTTGGATGTTGGAATTCAATAAACTATAAAATCTTTTAGATAATTTATTGGAACACGTGGACACACAGAAACACAGCTGTGGGGTCACATGTGTCTAATGAACAAGCCAGTTGCATTAGTCTTACCGAAATTGCCTTCTCTTTGATGTATTTATAAGGATTGGAAGGAACGGAACACCTATTTTCCTCAGTTATGTGGACGCTAACATTTCTCTAATCAATCGGTACCATTGATGTCAGAGACAGAGTAGTTGGAGGATCTAAAGGATCATCTCATTAGCAGGGGAGCATCTCTTCCGATTTCCGCAACATAATAGTAGAGAAAAGGGTTCTACTTGTGATGAACTAGTTAAGCTGGTTCAGATTCAGCTGCATACATGTAGTTAAACTCACGTGCAAAAGAAACGTCCGCACATTTTGAAAACAGTATAAAACGAAATATTGATGTCGGAGAAAGTAGATTTTGAATATATTTGGTAGCCACATGTTTTGTATAGAGGTATTCACAATTTCATACATCAGAGTATGCTTCTTTTATTTTTACATCTGTTCAAATACACATGGGGTGCTAAAATCGCCTTTTAAAGATACTTTTGGTACACAATACATGTATTTGGTATTTAAGTTTAAAACATTGAAAAAGTAGAAATATAATTAATAAAAGATATCCTCGACATAAATAACCTTCTTTGATTTAAATTTGTTGACGCGTCACAAAACAAGCCAAAACTGGCTTGTTGAGGCTTCTATCTCATCTAGTTAAGGAGATTCCATAACGACCATTTCTTAAAACTTGTGTTATGAATAGATAATGTTTTGAAAATTCATATTTAGTATTGTTGGGTTCTGAAGACATGATGTAACGCTGTTTCAGTCGTATTTATCGCCCGTCGATTGAAATATCTTGTATTTTGTATGGGGACGTTTCTTTTGCACATGAGTTTATCTCAGTACTAGGAATATTCATGTTGCAGCTAGAGCAATTACATTCTTGTTTGTACAACAAAAGTATCAAACCCTCTCAGGATGAAAGAGTAATATCTAATTCCAGGATAGTCAGGTGAAAATGACAGCCTTACAAGTATAGACTGTTTTATGGTTTATACTTGAATGAAACAGCTATTGGCAAGCATTCAATGTTTCTCTACTTTTACTATCGACTTTTTTGTTCTTGAACAATGTACCTTACAAATTATAAATTTAACATAACTGAAAATAAATCTAAGTTGATGAGACATGACAATATCAATATGACATCCATTAATAATAATGAATGCATTTACATGTATATTAAAGAATTGTTTTCTGATACATACAATATTAAATGCATAATTGACTAACGTAAGCGAGGAACAACAGTAATAAAGGATGTTACTTCTCGATATCCTACATGTGAATGAATATTTCTGATATTATCGCAGCTAGTTCTACTACTATAGCATTGGATAATGATGCAGAAAGATAATGAGAACAAATTGTTTGGACATATAACTGACGACTGACAGAAAATCAGTAAAGTTGAAAAGGTATGCCGGTTGTGTCATATTATGAAGGAATTTGCTTGCCAGAGGAGTTATGTTTTAACAGTTCTGAAAAAACAATGAAATCAATATTCCTTGCTTTCCTTGTAAACAATTTATCAAAGTTTTTCAAAGTATGCTTTTAACTTATATGGTTTCAGTATGACTATGAGATGAGAGATTCACTTAATGATTGGATGTTGAATAATTAATAACGGAAATCTTAAATGCAAACATTTCGTTGGCCTAGACTTGCAGTATTCCACCAGTTTGATTGATATGTAATTCTAATTAGGTTTCAACATTTGCATTCATTCCAACAACGACTAGGAGTGCATATCTTGGAATGAAAAGGGTAATGATATGAAACCTGAAGGCTTATTCTTACTACCCTACATTTTTGAATGACAAAACAGTGTTTGGAGTAATCACTTCTATATATGCGGGTAATATTCAAAAGCTTATTTTATCTTTCTCTCTGGTTGATGGTTGATTATATGTTACATTTATGAACTAAATATAACAGATACGGTGGTAGATATATGGTACTTTATTCAGCAGTAGGAGCAGTTTAATTTTTACTCCATGATGTATGAAGTGTTTTACTTACAAGGCCCCTTCCTCTTAAATAAATATAATGACTCACTTTAATACCTAGCTTCTCTGTGATGACCCCGGTTATCTAGGTCATAAGCTGGGGAACTATTATCATTGTAAAATGTCTTCTCAATTTATAGCGTTCGCTATCACCTCTGAAAGAAAGTTGTAAACACAAGGATTTCTCCGGATATATTTTTGATGAAAGAAACACATTCAATATTTTTAAAACCAAGTATCATAACACAAAACAACGAAGTGGCAATTACAAGTTGTAGCTGGCAGTTGGTGAGAAGATGTACTGATATATGTTGTATACTTGACAAATAAGTATATTGGATGTTTGATATTTCATCAGTATGTCAAGTAACACATATTACATTACTGATGATTTTAAAATGTCAGAATATTCCTATATTTTTGTCAAGTTTATTAATGGAAGAAATCAAAATAACAACCTAAACGCATTCATCTAATAAAGAGAATTTTTAAATATTCTACCGTAAATACATACAATTGAAAAGTGAATGAGAAGACCGCGGGATATGAATTTTATTTTATTGCAACTTACAATGACCAACGTAAATGCATATGCAGAAGATTTTAGCGTAACAGTATTTGTTTTAAAATACACATCATGTTTTGTGGCCTATAGATAAAATACGAAATACAGTTCCTGGCATGATAATAACATTTCCATCTAAATATTCAATTAACTTCATGTTACACGTTCTGTAATTTAATTCTTGACTCATTTTTGATCTAAGAATCGCAGACAGTCGCTTGAATCCAGCAGGACATGAACTTGCATTTATTAATTATACAAAGCAAATTTAGTAATCGTTAATAATTATTAATAAAGAAACTGATAAATGGTTTCAGCTTTAAGGTTTTTTTTATTTAGGTATCTCATTACAGATCATTCATTCAGCCTACTGGTGTTACCGGGTGTTGCTGGGTTTTCATATGAAGCTATTAATGATGATATATTTGACGATTGGAGATGAATATGCAAGTTTAGTGAAATTATTTGAACTGAAATCACCACATATGGTATGATATCACGTATTAAAGCCAAATTAGATATTATGAAACACAATGAATGCATCTTTAAAACCAAGCATATTGGAAATGCATTTTTTTCTTAAAGATAATATTTGATTTCAAAATGTGAAGGAAACACAATATGTTATTATCTATAATACAGGTGCTTGTAGTTATCAGTATCAAGTCCAAGGAACCTCATACATTACCAGGCAACAGTAACGTCGACATGATACTTTTAAAAATGTAAATGAAATATTTTATGAAGTATAATGGTGGTCTGGTAAACCTTTTTTCTGCTTGCTAATGTAGGATAGTTTAGTGAATGTATACTGCATAAAAATCATTACTGTCTTGAAACTAAACTCATAAACTAAACTAAACTAAAGTCATAATAGGTAATTCAATTACAACGTGGTCATTGTAACGGGTTTGACACGTTTCATGTTCAGATTATTTAAAACTCATCTTTGAAACTTCACAAACTATTTAAATAACATCTTTTCCATAGGTCTTGTAAGTCCTGCTGCAGGGGCCAACTTCAATTTCAGGATTAAAGAACCCTAATGTATTGGATGAATCTGATTTGTTCCCTACATATGAGTTATTTTCAACAACTGGTGTTTTAAGATTTTTATGATGGCTCTCAGCATGTAAGAATATAAACCTGAAGATAACCCTTTAAACGGCCATCACGAGTTACCAGGTCCATTTATCATCAAACTTTAAAACACTTCGATTTTTTATTTTTCAGTGCGAAGATGATAATTGCATTCCAATAATACTCTTCCATAACCGGTCCAATGAGTTCTGATTAGGTCTCAATGGGATTGCATGTTTCTGATCAAGATGTTCCTATTTCGTTAGAAATTGATAAGACTCATTTTTAATTTTGAAATTCAAGCCTTTACGTTTTTAGCTGCCGTTTTAGATCATTCTCCGTTCTAGCTTAAGGGTCAATGACAAGTCATGGTAAACAGGTGTTATTTTTGTTTTTTAAGAAGAAAAACAATTGGTGTTGATTTATTTTTGATACAGCCTGTCAATATAGTCTCTCACATTGTTGCTCTTTATTTGACTTCCTGACAGGAACTGTGAAAACCATGACCATGAGTTACCAGTCATTGGATTTTGATGAATTGATACGATGACTGAGGACATCTGAATACCCTTTGAGAGTGCATAACACAATCTGTGTATCTCTTTAGGATAAATTATCCCAATGAAACTTACAAGCATTTAATTCAAATTTTCAGAATACATTTAAACTTGACATGAAAAATCCATGTGAATTGATTGGGATTTGAACATGAGAGGTGTACACGAGGGAAAATGCTCCTGAGATTAAGGAACTTCACCACACATTCACTGACTCTATATTTTTAGAGAATTATGATATTTATGAATAATGAGGTTATTCTTTCAACAATATCATCTTTATAATACCAAATACTAGAATTCCTCTTAAAGAGTATATATATGTAAACATCGGAAAAACATGAAACTACTTGCTTTATATAAGAATAGCATATCTAGGTTGAGATGTTCTCCCAATTGTATGTCTTTCTTCCAAAACCGTTATGTACATCTCTTGGTGCGAATGTCTGGATAGAGTTCCTAATATAAAAAAAATTCTAATGTATTTTATTGATGATAATAATACAGTATGATTTCCTAGAGTCAATCTTTATGCATAAATATTTGTGCCTTTATAAATCTTTTCATGGCCTGTGTTTGGTATATTATTTGGACCATGTCCGTCGCATTTTGGTTACTCACATACGGTCACATATATAGCTTTGTCTAATGTGCTTATAGTCTTAACCAGGAATCCAATGTTCAAAGTGTAAATTGCAATTTAAAGAAAGATATTACCCCTTTGAAGGGAAGTGATTTCAAAACAAATCTGCTCACCATGGGTCTCTTTCAACATTCAGCATGCTCTCTATCCTATTGCAGTAAGGGATGAATGACAAAGTGGAATAACACAATTACATGCTTTCCTGTATATTTTTATCGGGATCAACATCACATTATGTTGGAAATATATTTCAGTTCTCTTTTAGTTTGTTGACCACTTCGACGAAAAATTCAAACGATAACATTAACAAAGAATGTTATAATTACTTTCAATTACAAAATCTATTTTTAGAATAAAGGAAATGGTACTCTCCAAATTGTTTTAAAAGCATTGCATATTTTTAGACGTACACATTATTTAGATAAAGAACACATTAACAAATGTAACATTATGCTATTACAAATACCACTTGGTCTGGTGACAGTTGGGAAGTAATGGATTACAAATTTCTGCATATCTAATAATTTTGTATTCTGTGTTAACATGATTGGGATAATTATTCGTCATTTGAATTTCGGAGTTTAACTTTATCTTGATGAATTTGAACGTGTAATTGAACTTTCTCATAATTTTACTTTGAATCAACAGTGACAGTTTGTGAAAGTTTGATGTTCCTAAAAACATGCAATGCGCATCTTATCTCACAAGGCCTACCATTTCTGTGAAATTTGACAAGTTGACTTCGATATAAATCCCACAGGATAAAGGCAGCCATGGCAAGTGGTATTTGAAGACCTTAATTCAGCTAAAAAGTTAGTGGTTTCTTCTGTGTAATTAAATGTGCTGTCATCTGTCTCATTTTAAAACTTTTGTGGCTGAGGCACTATTATGTAACCTTGCCATATCTGATAATGGGTCATTTGTAATTCACAAAAGGAACATGACAAACGTCAAATACAAGGTATATATGAGAGAATAACTTGAATGCAGTACTTATGTAATACTTAACAATTGGTTGACAGCTGCATTGTATTCTGAAAACGCCTGTAAACGAAATCAATTAATTAATGAAAAATGTTGAGTTACATCAGTTATGTTATTGATTGACTTAATCAAAATATGTTTAACCAAAACAAAACAAATCCCTTTTCTTCGTTATTGTGCTTTAATATCATATGCATTATCGATGATCTGCTTTGGTCGCAGGCATTATTTTATAAGAGCAATGCTCGGTTGTTACTCAAAGTGTAACGAATATTTACAAATTCTGCAGACTTTTTAAACAGTGAAAAGGAGTGGGGTCAATGTAGAGGAGGAATTATCTATATGAAAATGCCTCCCTCTATCCATTATAATAATTTTCAATATGACAGCGTAACAGTATTGACAATATGAATAAATATATTCATATTAATCAACGCAGTTACCGTTTGTTGGGCGCTTCAGTCATATGTTTTTAAGTTATATTTTTTTCAATGTTTTCAATGTCTCTGGAGATTATGTTTTTGCAGCACGCGTCGTGAAGATAAGCTACTGTTCTATAATTTGATGATGCTTGTTATCAGTTAAGATTAAAATTGCTTGTAAAATATTATACTTGATTATTAAAATATAATGACACTTTCCTGCATTATCTGTTCACTAATACTCAGCTGAATAATTCCTTTGATTAGGCTGACGTCATATTACAGTTTCAATGAGAGCATCTGTTTGAACTTTGAGCTCAGGTTTTAAGCTTCCTATTTGGTTTCTCAAGCTTATAAATATGAATCAATATCCTCTGCAGTCTCTAGAGGAGGAGTAATCGTTAAGAGGTGCAATTACTATGGAGAAGAGTATTGGTCTGTGGTGAGTGATTATAGCATCACTTTGACAGTTTGAGTACTGCTTGTCATAATTAGACTCTCGTTTCTTCCATGATATTTAGAAGACAAATATATGCATTTGTATTGTTTTTTTCCATTACATTCAACATTTTAGCTCATCAGGCCTGAAAGGCCCAATGAGCTTATTGCATGGCATGGTGTCCGGCGTCCGTTCATTCGTCCATCCGTCCGTCCATCCGTCCGTAAACTTTTCGCTTTTTCAACTTCTTCTCCAGAACCAATGACTCCACAGAGCTGAAATTTTATGTGCAGACTCCTTGGCAAATGGGGATCCTAAATGGTAGAGTTCGTGACCCCATGACACCAAATGGGGTCACAGGGGTCACATCCTTAAAAACCTATGTTCATCATCTCCTCCAATTCCAAGAGGTCTAGATAGCTGAAAAATTGTGTGCAGACTCCTTGGCCAATGGGGATTCCAAATTGTAGATCTCGTGACCCCGTGACCCCAAATGGGGTAACAGGGGTCACATCCTTAAAAAACCTAATTTCATCTTCTTCTCCAGTTCCAAAAGGTCTAGAGAGCTGAAAAGTTGTGTGCAGACTCCTTGGCCAATGGGGATCCTAAATTGTAGATTTCGTGACCCCGTGACCCCATGACCCCAAATGGGGTCACAGGGGTCACATCCTTAAAAACCTATGTTCATCATCTTCTCCAGTTCCAAAAGGTCTAGATAGCTGAAAAGTTGTGTGCAGACTCCTTGGTCAATGGGGATTCTAAATTGTAGATTTCGTGATCCCATGACCCCAAATGAGGTCACAGGGGTCACATCCTTAAACACCTATTTTCATCTTCTTCTCCAGTTCCAAAAGGTCTAGAGAGCTGAAAACGTGTGTGCAGACTCCTTGGCCAATGGGGATTCTAAATTGAAGATTTCATGACCCAATGACCCAAATGGGGTCACAGGGGTCACAACGTTAAGAACCTATTTTCATCTTCTTGTGTCTAGGAAGCTGAACTGTTGTGTGCAGAGTCCTTTGCCAATAGGGATTCTTAATTGTATATTTGGTGACCCTGTGACCTCAATCTAGGTCACATGGGTCATGATCTAAGAACCTATCTTTTGCCTGTAAACAATGTATTACTTGAGATAACTTAAATATTTAACCCTAAATATTAAATCAATGAAATCCTGATGAGCTACAGAGCCCATGGCTCTATTTTTATGCAAAATTTACAAATGTTATTCGACATTTGCATCAATAAACTTTGTATCAATAATTGTATATATCATTTTTACTTTCCCGGTTATAACTTTACAATTGATCCTATTCTGATTGAGATATGATCAGTTCAGCACAGTTGAGAAGTTTTGGCATAATAAACATAAACAACATCTTAAACGATGCAGAACATTTGAACATAAGGTTGTTAATTCTGATGATTTTCAATGTATACAGGGGGCGGGATAGCGCAGTGGATCAAAAGGACCAGGGTTCGAATCCCGCCAGAGGCACGGCAACTTGTCTGCAGTAGAGAACTGATCTACACGCAGTAAGGTTTGGGTGCAATGCTACACTGAATTTCAGCGTAGTACCACCCATGGTTCGCTAGTTTCAGCCGAAGCTCTCAGGTCTATCCGCAATGAATAGCCACATGACGTTGCGGGCTTTCTCCCTGCCGTAATACTAGCAGCCGCAATATAACTAAAATACTCCTGAAAGCGGCATTAACCCCCAAACTCACCTCACCTCACCTCAATGTATACATTTAAAAAGTAAACCATTTATCATCATACCTATTTACACTATCAGATCAGTACTGGTAAAGTGTTCCTAGACCAGTGTCAGCAGCGCTAACATTGTGATACACAATCTATACCACCGGTAAAAGGAAGGAAGCATCCACTTTAAACTAGTCAGCAAACTTTGATCGAGTGAGTAAGGTTTAAACTTCATACATGTTTAAAGTAAATACTTTTAGAGTAATATGTGGTTTCTATAAGTATTCAAAATTTGAAAAATTGTAATGACAATCTTTGGGATCTCAAATAAGAATCATCAAAGGGTCTTCTTTTGAATCCACCAATCATAATCAAGAAGATTAAATTAAATTCATTTTAAAGTTATCTATAATTCAAAGAAGTGTCGTTTTCGGAGTGAGAAATAGAAAACCACTTTTACAGGACAAAAAGTGGTCGAATCCGCTTGCCGGATCATTCGGATTCCTTCAGATTCCTCACGATCCGCCAATATGTGTCCTGTGTTTACATTTTCTAATAGTTAGTGATAGAGTTCTATGAATAGTCAACAGATATTGTTATCAAACTATTCAGACACAGAAGGGAAATGTTCTCATTAAAACAAATGTCAGCTGCATACTCCCCATAATTTCATGTTGGATATACACTCTATATGTACAGACAGAAAAGCATCAACTGAAATAAGTTCTTCATTGTTTTGTTGTAGCCGAATTATGTTATTTGACAAACGGAAAGTATCCTCGTTATCCTCCTAAATTATTTAAGATTATATATATTTCACAGTTACAAACGAACTGTCAACAATGTACCTAACCAGACTGCAAGACCATAAACAACAATTTAAGTACATTTCTGGCATTGTCAGAACTGTGCTAAATGAAACTGGAAATACCTGATTACCTGATGTCCATTTGAATTTGAGTTCAAATTTAAGATAATGAAATGAAAAGGTGTAAACTTTCGGGAATAAAACGTGTCTTCAGCTGAATCATGATTCTGAGGTAAGGACTTTAATTATATTGACATTTTCCAAATTGAACAAGTATTGTTTAAGGCGAGGTGCAACACAATGTCTTATCACCACATTGCATTTTATTTGATAGAAATCTAAAAAAAGCATTTCAAATTTCAGAAAGGCGTTCCTCATTAGGGTTATTTAATCCTGAGATTGAAGTTAACCCCTGAAGCAGGACTGTGGAAAAGATGTTATTTAAATAAAAATAAGTCCGGTGCAGGATTTGAACCCACGCCCTCAGAGTAAGGCAACTATCGCCAGCATTGACTGTACCAACAGCTTACCACACGACCATTTTGTCTTTGTACTATTGAAGGTAGTGTTATCCAAAATAAAACCATGTTAAATATATCATCATTAAAAGTTTCAAATGAAAACCGCACATCACCATGTACAGAAAATAAACTTCACGTCCAATGTTCATGCACTGTAGTTATGTGGCCTATTTATCTCTGTGTCTGTCTGTTGTAAATAAGTTTCCAAAATTACGTTTGACTAAATAACGTGGGTCCATTGCAGTGCAGTGTCCGGTGTTCAATCAGATATCACTACATTTATCTTGATATCGTCACTATACTGTCATCAAAATGTTAATTTGGGCCACAGTCAGTAGTTCCCGATATCATAACATCATTTATAAAGTGTGGGTGCACATTTAAAGGTTTGGAAATGATTATAAATCTGAAATTATCACTTTTTAAGAAAACTGTTACTTATGTTTAGAGCCATCTACTTCGCAATCGATCACTGAGTACCTCTCACCTATCACATGTGAGGCATCACACAGAGAAGTAATGTTCGTTGTTACAAATGTAGTGGTAACAGGCACCATACCAAATGCAAATACCTCGAGTGTGATAGTTGATAAGTGCTTGGTATGCTACCGATCACGTGGTATGTGGCCTCTTGTGCATGGTAATGTACTGCCAACAGGCATCATGTCTTATTGTCCTTATGACACGAAAGAGTAAAACTCTTGCTAAATAGTTAAAGGGTTTCCAAGTCAAAATATATACCCATCAAATCTATTATGTTCTTGAGCAAAGCATTGTGGGATTTGTACACGTTGATATTTTTTTTTACATGTGAATAGATATATAGGAGCGTGTAGTCTCAATTGCTTACTGGATTAAATAATTTACAATCGGAATTCGGATACAGCTCCTTTATATTGTGTATGTTTAATAATTCTAGCTATTTGAATTTCGGCAATAGATCAGTGTTATAAAAAGGTTTACAGTGAGTTTAAATGTATTTCATATGCATCAGGCCAATATATTTTGATCATCCATTTAGTTCCTAACGCAAATATCATTATTAACACCATCCTCAAGAAGTCAAGACATGATACTTATGTTTGAATATTTAATTTATAATTTTACAAATATATTCCATAATCATCACTAGAAACAACATTTGAAAAGATAACAGTTTGGAAGACAGATTTTGAAGTGACTTTATACATCTACATGTATGCAATCGAAGATTTCAATTCAGTCTCTAGTTCATTTCATTGATGCCTAAGCAGTACGGTGTTGCTGTAAACTAGTTGTATATTCTATGACGGTGTCGATATACTCCTTGTGGACTTACTGATGGTTCTTTGTGCATTAACAAACACCCGTATAATTCAAATCTTTTCTAAATATGTTTTCATGGGGATAATTTGAAAATTTCAAATGAAATGAAGTTACTGAATAACTACAGCGTCCAAAAGGAGTTGTTACCTTTTTAATGAACATGTATAAACAGGGTATTGTATAAGACCACAAGATTACTTCAGATCTTCTTCACATGTGTGATTTACAGTTATATTGTTTAACTGATATCAATGCTCACAATAATAACATACTGTTACTATACTATACTTTTATTTCAAAAGTAAGATATTTGTGTATATCAAAAAAGTATACTACCAGGAGCAAAGAAACTATGCCAGACCGATTGCCAGATATTTTAAATTACGAGGGACACATGCAACTGAATTAGAGTAAAAATGTTGTCATAATTAACAACTCAACTTAATTTGAAATTTCGAAACGGTAGCCCTTTATATTTCTGAGAAACACATGTCGTTTTCAGATCTCCTTGACCTGACGCAATACATTTAGGGGAGTCACAAATTCATTTTTATCATGTTTTATGACGTCCTTCAGTAATTGTGGGTCAACGTATTTAAGTCCAATTAGGTGCATTTTGCCGTCAACATCTTATAGTGACATAACTTTGATATGTTTTTACCTTATAAGAAAACTCCGCGAAAAAGCAATTTCAGCAATCAATGTATGTGTTTGAACAGATCAAATCTATCATTATCTCATGATTGAAATTATTAATATTTTTTACGATATACTTTGTGTTTGGCTCTGTGAAAAAAAATCGTATCGTTTTTGGCCCCTCAGTGAATATAAAAAACAAGTTCTTTCGGAAACTGATGAAAAGGGAACAGCAAAGTAATATTCCTCGTTTGAACACATTGTAACAACGAAGCCATCATGTTGCAACTCTCATTTACTTGTCTGAGTAGATATACCTACATAGAAGTAAGATATCTAATCTACTTGTAAGAACACATTTACAGTCGATGCTATCGATCTCGACGTTCCTAATCCTGATTAACGAGAGTTTCCCTTGCTGAAGGTACCAGTGTGATGATGTTGGTTGTGATGACATACGGCTTGGTAATCTGTCTTCTCTAAGTAAATGGGATGATTTTAAACGTATACAACAAGCTTACCTTCCTCATGTTTGTAAGAAAATAACGATGTATGAACTGGTTCACTCTTCGGGAGTATACTGAACATGTAAAAAGACATCATATTAATTTGAGTCTTAATATCTGTAGGTAGTTTCCATTCTGTATCAGGACAAACATTCAATTGTACAAAGAAAAGGAGGTTTTGTCGTCTGTCACCGAACTGAGTATGAGGTAAAATTTATTATTTATTGCTATAATAACTGACTGCATGATAACACATAACAATATTCTGTTTGCATGTGGCATTAATAACAATGTATAAACAGTACTACAGATACATAGTAGCATTTTTGCAAAAAAATCTCAATTTGAAGATTTATCATATACTATTTTGATAACATCGACCATCTAGTCAGTTCTTACTAAAATTCAACAAAATCTCGTTTTTCTGAAAACTAATAACAGGAATGGAATTGGAAATAGTTAAAAAATATATAGTTCTACATTAAAGAGAGAAATAAAAGTAGAGGCTGCAGGTAGATAACAGGTAAAACTGCAAACACATCGATAAAAACAATGTACATAGCTTAAATGATTATCAATACGCATTAGGATATTATTGTGATGAGTGTATGTAACTAAGTGTTTACTAAAGAGGATTAAATTTAACCTGGCTAAGAATTAGGAAAATGACTCCTGCTCATTTGGACACAGAATGGAATGTCGGTATATCACTATACAAGAAATCACAATTCTAGATTTCTTTTATTTGAGAAAACATAGATGTTTGTAAAGGATTGAGGGATTCATTTGATTGCTATTGTGTCAAATAAATGATCATAATAGGATATTATTATATTGTCATGTATAAGGTCTTTGTCATCAGAAATTATCATTGTATAATTGAAACGATGCTGAAACTCTATTTCGGGATGGCCCTTAATATAATTTTACGCAAGTTTACTTCGTTAGTTCAGAAACGTGAATTGATAGCTCTAAGTTGAACGAATATTGGTAAGAATTATATAAAGTGCTGTTAATGCTGGAACTTAACTGAACTGACAGAGACTGGGAAATGTGATGATTCTTTACACGACAGCTGAATCAATTAACAAGCCTTAAACCATGTGACCTATTTTCACCCAGGTTATATTCTATTTTATTTTGTAACAACTTGTTTAGTGCTCAATGTTTAACTATGGAAAACTTGACATTTTTTAACTATTATTTCATGAACAAAATCCGTTACAGTAAAAAGCGAGGGAACAGTTAATACTGACATATATCTATGTTTAACGACTGATCGTAGAGAATATATTTTATTAGGGAAGTGGAAAGTTGTATTCTTGAAAAGTGTTGCTAACTATGAATGATGTTCCAATAAACATATCTTTGAGAAACATAAACTCTATTTGCTTAATCGGAAAACATTAACCCATTTACGTTTTGTAGGAACATATAATTACAATGAATGTGACATGTTTGAGCTATTTTCAAATTTCCAAGCAGACATCCATTAATAGCAGACAAAACCCTCAGTCCACAAGTCTACATAGAAAGTGGACAGTATTTGTCTCCTATCACTAACACACCTTGTTCCTTCATCCTACGACTACTATTTCGTACTGTAGTAGAAGGAACGCGTCCCTAACTTTAATTGTCTTTCTTTCAGTTATTGATCACAAAAACCCTGACTATTGGTAGTCTCTAGACATTGTTGTGGTGTTTGCATTGACCAATTCGCGAAGAGAAGGTTTCCTATTCATCTTGAAAACAGTTCAACCCGTTCGATGATGTTACCTTCGATTTATTATTCTGTAATTGCATGGAATGTTGAACCTGTAAAAAGCTGTATTGTTTAGTGTTGGTTGAACTATTGAAGCTGTATTGTGTAAGCCGTATTTGGCAATATTCGAGTCACTCTTAAATGTTGGTTACACAAATGAAACAATTTTCTTACTATCCGTAGGGTTGTTTTTTCGTGAAACGACAGATGCCATCTACATATTGTTATAACAGTCATCTCCAAATATGTTTCTGAATGTGTAGTAATATCAAACGATTAATATGTTATGTAGGTTCTGTATGAACTGATAACATTTTAAACGTTTGTGACATTACATAGCCTTCATTTGCTTTAAACTTGGCTCTTATTGACTCAAGTCTCATTTCAGCAGAACATGCGACAGTGACAACACTTAAAAAGTAAAAAGTCAAGTATCAATGCTCTCATGTTCAATATAACCACACTACCATTTTCACTGTAGTAATTTAATCTGTAATAGCAATTTCCATAGTCCTACATCAACAACATATTTTATCCAAGATATCACATTTAAATTAATGATACATAAGAGAGAAATATAATGGTTAAGCTTTATAACTGCATGTTATGGATTTTAAAAAATAATTTGTTTCAATTGAGAATCAAAGCATGCAAGCATAAACATACAAAGTCTTTAATATTATGTAAATACGAATATATAATTTACATTGCTTTTCCATTTGTCGGCGGTGTTAGACATAAATCGTCAAAAAAAGAAACGAAACACGTACATTTTAAAACGTTTTATTAGTGGAATTAAGACAACATTTAAATGAAATTTGGAATGGATACAAATTGATTTATGTCAAAAGCGTTTATGTCAAAACATGCCATGTTAGTTGTCATTTGTGTCTGTAAGAGGTAGCTGAAGTCAGTATCTCGTATGACCACCTCGTGCTGTTAGCACTGCACGACACCTGCGTTGTACATATTGAAAGAGTCTCTGAATTACAACTTGAGAATTCTTGCCCATTCCTCCTGCAAAGCATTTCCCAACTCGGATAACGTCTGAGGATGATGTTGACGTCCACGTACACGTCTATCGAGTATATCCCACATGTGCTCAATAGGATTGAGATCAGGGGATTTGGAAGGCCATGGGAGGACATTGATGTTTTCCTCGGCTAGATAGGTCACTGTAGCACGCGTAGTATGAGGTCTGACATTGTCATGTTGAAGAAGCTCCCTCTGGCGGTTGATGATCGGCAACAGGTAAGGCATCAGAACTTGGTTGACATACCGATCTGCGTTTAAGTTCCCTTGCAACAATACCAGCTCGGATCTAAGGTTGTAGGATATTGCGCCCCACACCATCACACTACCTGCGTCAAATTAGTCAACCTGTATGATGCAGTTTGGCGCGAAACGTTCATTTTGACGTCGCTACACACGTTTCTTTCCATTTCGACGTTGACGAAGAAAACAGGATTCATTGGTGAACCAAACAAGCCTCTCCTCAGATCCCATGCCCGTCCATTACGACACCACCTGACACGCAGCAAAGGTCCAACAAGAGGTATTATTGCACGAATTCCTGGTAAGGCAATTTCGTACAGGTTAGTCCGATATTCTTTGCACCAAAGGCACTTGTGCTGTAGTGGAAGTAGCCGTAGCACTTCAGTTGCAGAGGTGGCGCAACCGGAAGTAGCGATCCTGGGCTGTTCTGGTTCTGTTCGAGGTCGTCCAGTTCTGAACCGATCTTGGGTTGTGTGTAGCTGTCTGTATCGTTCCCATAAACGATATATTGTGCTCCTATGAACCTGGAAATGTCTTGCTACTGAAATCTGTGTTTCTCCAGCTTCAAGGCGTCCAATAGCAATAATTCGCTCAGTAGCATTCAATCGTGGAATTTAGAAGGGTTCAATTTACGAGTCAAACAATTGATAAACTAATGAGCACGACATATGTCTTTTATACTCACTGTATCTTGTGAGAACTAGCACGAAATGCCATGCGCTACCAGTTTAAATTGTGTTTTGAGTGCATTTCTTGCCAATGTCAAAACATGGGTTGCGTTTTGGCATTATGTTCTTGTTTGTCTGTGATGACACAAACAACCTTTTTGAATATATACGTAACAATATTTATGCCAAAATGGGTCTTTGAAGAAAGCTTGTATATCTATTTTTGAATATGAAAATCTGAAACCTATGTTGCGTTTCTTTTTTTGAAGAGTTTACATTGCAATGAAAACTTATTAGTGATTTTGGGATGGTCAATATCCTGCATTAGGAATAAACATTGCATTTTGCGGGTCTTGGCTATTTCCAATGCTAGATATTTACCCTCCCAAAACATACGAGCATGATCATTTCTTTATCATACAATGTCATTCTTTATTCATTTTGCAAAAAACAGCTTGTAAACATTAATTTCAATTTCAATTTCAAGTTGAACGTTTCCTTAACTGCTCCTATTGATATATGCACATGAACAGCGTGCTATTCTCACGGTAAAATGACACAAAAAAACGCCGCCTAAATTATGCTTTTAGTTAAATAATTGTTATTTTGGCATGATCTTATTTTTCAATGTTTTAATACATTTCAAAAGGCGTTTTTCAAATGAAACAATTTAACGTAAGGACGGCGAATTCGAACTCACGCCCTGTCGCTTTTGTGTAATCATGACTGTTGGCGAGTCCATTTCACGAAGGGAAGAGAGTTGCTTCCCTTCTGCTGTTGCAAATGGCGACTCACATCATAAATGGAGAGCTCAACTGAATAGAAAGCAGCTAATTCGAAAACAGTGAAGATTGAAGTTCGGTAAAAAATGTGACTCAAACTGCCTTCGTTGAATATGACTATTAATAAACAGTTTGCTAGGTAGATTTCAACTCGCGATAAACATGTTTTGGCACTGCTTGATCATAATAAAGTTTGCAACACTAGGCATTGCACAATGTTTGTTTTTCATTTCTCAAATTAATGTATATTTACACGAAGCTGCTAAGCTATTACAACTGTTACGGCTATTTAGGTGATTACAGGCATTCGAAATGTTAACGTGTGTGACGTCATTTTCAAGAGAAGTTTCGTCACTTGCAAGTTGACCTCTGTAATTTGTATCTTTATCCGTATATGACCACAATGGATATCAGAAATATCCGTTGCCTTTATCCTGCTGAAAACACAATCCATTGTATGATAAAGCATAATATCGTGACACATTGCAAAATAATCAAATATAAAATCGTTCTTCCAGCCTTTTCCTTTTGCAATTTCAACTATTGATTCCAGTACATCACTGTATTCAGGTACATTACGTGTGTATTATTTATCCAATCAGCGTTGCAAAGTGCACCACTTGCAACTTCTGCTCAAACATCAAAGTCATGCCAGTTGATTAACCTTACAACTACATGCAATATTTGTCTTCTTTAATTAAAGTTTCATCTGTATGGATACTGATCGAATTTAATATTTGTTTAGCCTTTTCTTATATAATTACAGCAACGTGGCTAACTGTACTCAATTACTTAATATCATGTAATTATGCTTTTTGAAAATGTTATCTTTAAAATTATTCCCTGAACAACAGTTAAAATACTACATCGTCCAAAAGGAGTTGTTACCTATTGTATAAGACCACAAGATTACTTCAGATCTTCTTCACATGTGTGATTTACAGTTATATTGATATCAATGCTCACAATAATAACATACTGTTACTATACTATACTTATTTTCAAAAGTAACATATCTGTGTATATCAAAAAGTATACTACCAGGTGCAAAGAAACTATGCCAGACCGATTGCCAGATATTTTAAACTACGAGTGACACATGCAACTGAATTAGAGTAAAAATGTTGTCATCATTAATCAACTCAACTAAAATTTGAAAAGTCGAAACGGTAGCCCTTTATATTTCTGAGAAACACATGTTATAGGAAATTGTCGTTTTCAGATCTCCTTGACCTGACGACATACATTTAGGGGAGTCAAACATTCCTTTTTATCATGTTTTATGACGTCCTTCAGTAATTGTTGGTCAACGTATTTAAGTCCACTTAGGTACATTTTGCCGTCAACATCTTATAGTGACATAACTTTGATATGTTTTTACCTTATAAGTAAACCCCTCGAAAAAGCAATTTCAGCAACCCATGTATGTGTTTGAACAGATCAAATCTATCATTATCTCATGATTGAAATTATTAACATCTTTTATGATATAATTTGTGTTTGGCTCTGTGAAAAAAATTCGTATCGTTTTTGGCCCCTCAGTGAATATAAAAAAAAAACAAGTTCTTTCGGAAACTGATGAAAAGGGAACAGCAAAGCAATATTCCTCGTTTGAACACATTGTAACAACGAAGCCATCATGTTGCAACTCTCATTTACTTGTCTGAGTAGATATACCTACATGGAAGTAAGATCTCTAATCTACTTGTAAGAACACATTTACAGTCGATGCTATCGATCTCGACGTTCCTAATCCTGTTAAACGAGAGTTTCCCTTGCTGAAGGTACCAGTCTGATGATGTTGACTGTGGCGACATACGGCTTGGTAATCTGTCTTCTCTAAGTAAATGGGATGATTTTAAACGTATACAACAAGCTTACCTTCCTCATGTTTGTAAGAAAATAACGATGTATGAACTGGTTCACTCTTCGGGAGTATACTGAACATGTAAAAAGACATCATATTAATTTGAGTCTTAATATCTGTAGGTAGTTTCCATCTGTATCAGGACAAACATTCAATTGTACAAAGAAAAGGAGGTTTTGTCGTCTGTCACCTAACTGAGTATGAGGTAAAACTTATTATGTATTGCTATAATAACTGCCTGCATGATAACACATAACAATATTCTGTTTGCATGTGACATTAATAACAATGTATAAACAGTACTTCAGATACATAGTAGCATTTTTTCCAAAAAATCTCAATTTGAAGATTTATCATATACTATTTTTATAACATCGACCATCTAGTCAGTTCTTACTAAAATTCAACAAAATCTCGTTTTTCTGAAAACTAATAACAGGAATGGAATTGGAAATAGTTAAAAATATATAGTTCTACATTATAGAGAGAAATAAATGTAGAGGATGCGGGTAGATCACAGGTAAAACTGCAAACACATCGATTAAAACAATGTACATAGCTTAAATGATTATCAATACGCATTAGGATATTATTGTGATGAGTGTATGTAACTAAGGGTTTACTAAAGAGGATTAAATTTAACCTGGCTAAGAATTAGGAAAATGACTCCTGCTCATTTGGACACAGAATGGAATGTCGGTATATCACTATACAAGAAATCACAATTCTAGATTTTTTTATTGTAAAAATCATAGATGTTTGTAAAGGATTGAGGGATTCATTTGATTGCTATTGTGTCAAATAAATGATCATAATAGGATATTATTATATTGTCATGTATAAGGTCTTTGTCAACAGAAATTATCATTGTAGAATTGAAACGATGCTGAAACTCTATTTCGGGATGGCCCTTAATATAATTTTACGCAAGTTTACTTCGTTAGTTCAGAAACGTGAATTGATAGCTCTAAGTTGAACGAATATTGGTAAGAATTATATAAAGTGCTGTTAATGCTGGAACTTAACTGAACTGACAGAGACTGGGAAATGTGATGATTCTTTACACGACAGCTGAATCAATTAACAAGCCTTAACCAATGTGACCTATTTTCACCCAGGTTATATTCTATTTTATTTTGTAACAATTTGTTTAGTGCTCAATGTTTAACTATGAAAAACTTGACATTTTTTAACTATAATTTCATGAACAAAATCCGTTACAGTATATAGCGAGGGAACAGTTAATACTGACATATATCTATGTTTAACGACTGATCGTATAGAATATATTTTATTAGGGAAGTGGAAAGTTGTATTCTTGAAAAGTGTTGCTAACTATGAATGATGTTCCAATAAACATATCTTTGAGAAACATAAACTCTATTTGCTTAATCGGAAAACATTAACCCATTTACGTTTTGTAGGAACATATAATTACACTGAATGTGACATGTTTGAGCTATTTTCAAATTTCCAAGCAGACATCCATTAATAGCAGACAAAACCCTCAGTCCACAAGTCTACATAGAAAGTGGACAGTATTTGTCTCCTATCACTAACACACCTTGTTCCTTCATCCTACGACTACTATTTCGTACTGTAGTAGAAGGAACGCGTCCCTAACTTTAATTGTCTTTCTTTCAGTTATTGATCACAAACACCCTGACTATTGGTAGTCTCTAGACATTGTTGTGGTATTTGCATTGACCAATTCGCGAAGAGAAGGTTTCCTATTCATCTTGAAAACAGTTCAACCCGTTCGATGATGTTACCTTCGGTTTGTAATTCTGTAATTGCATGGAATGTTGAAACTGTAAAAAGCTGTATTGTTTAGTGTTGGTTGAACTATTGAAGCTGTATTGTGTAAGCCGTATTTGGCAATATTCGAGTCACTCTTAAATGTTGGTTACATCAATGAAACAATTTTCTTACTATCCGTAGGGTTGTTTTTGTGTGAAACGACAGATGCCATCTACATATTCTTATAACAGTCATCTCCAAATATGTTTCTGAATGTGTAGTAATATCAAACGATTAATATGTTATGTAGGTTCTGTATGAACTGATAACATTTTAAACGTTTGTGACATTACATAGCCTTCATTTGCTTCAAACTTGGCTCTTATTGACTCAAGTCTCATTTCAGCAGAACATGCGACAGTGACAACACTTAAAAAGTAAAAAGTCAAGTATCAATGCTCTCATGTTCAATATAACCACACTACCATTTTCACTGTAGTAATTTAATCTGTAATAGCAATTTCCAAAGTCCTACATCAACAACATATTTTATCCAGGATATCACATTTAAATTCATGATACGTAAGAGAGAAATGTAATGGTTAAGCTTTATAACTGCATGTTATGGATTTTGAAAAATAATTTGTTTCAATTGAGAATCAAAGCATGCAAGCATAAACATACAAAGTCTTTAATATTATGTAAATACGAACATATAATTTACATTGCTTTTCCATTTGTCTGCGGTGTTAGACATAAATCCTCAAAAAAAAAACGAAACACGTACATTTTAAAACGTGTTATTAGTGGAATTAAGACAACATTTAAATGAAATTTGGAATGGATACAAATTGATTTATGTCAAAAGCGTTTATGTCAAAACATGCCATGTTAGTTGTCATTTGTGTCTGTAAGAGGTAGCTGAAGTCAGTATCTCGTATGACCACCTCGTGCTGTTAGCACTGCACGACACCTGCGTTGTACATATTGAAAGAGTCTCTGAATTACAACTTGTGGAATTCTTGCCCATTCCTCCTGCAAAGCATTTCCCAACTCGGATAACGTCTGAGGATGACGTTGACGTCCACGTACACGTCTATCGAGTATATCCCACATGTTCTCAATAGGATTGAGATCAGGGGATTTGGAAGGCCACGGGAGGACATTGATGTTTTCCTCGGCTAGATAGGTCACTGTAGCACGCGTAGTATGAGGTCTGACATTGTCATTTTGAAGAAGCTCCCTCTGGCGGTTGATGATCGGCAACAGGTAAGGCATCAGAACTTGGTTGACATACCGATCTGCGTTTAAGTTCCCTTGCAACAATACCAGCTCGGATCTAAGGCTGTAGGATATTGCGCTCCACACCATCACACTACCTGCGTCAAATTAGTCAACCTGTATGATGCAGTTTGGCGCGAAACGTTCATTTTGAGGTCGCTACACACGTTTCCTTCCATTTCGACGTTGACGGAGAAAACAGGATTCATTGGTGAACCAAACAAGCCGCTCCTCAGATCCCATGCCCGTCCATTACGACACCACCTGACACGTTGATGTCGATGTCGTAGTCGCAGCAAAGGTCCAACAAGAGGTATTCTTGCACGAATTCCTGGTAAGGCAATTTCGTACAGTTTAGTCCGATATTCTTTGCACCAAAGGCACTTGTGCTGTAGTAGAAGTAGCCGTAGCACTTCAGTTGCAGAGGTGGCGCAACCGGAAGTAGCGATACTGGGCTGTTCTGGTTCTGTTCGAGGTCGTCCAGTTCTGAACCGATCTTGGGTTGTGTGTAGCTGTCTGTATCGTTCCCATAAACGATATATTGTGCTCCTATGAACCTGGAAATGTCTTGCTACTGAAATCTGTGTTTCTCCAGCTTCAAGGCGTCCAATAGCAATAATTCGCTCAGTAGCATTCAATCGTGGCATTTAGATGGGTTCAATTTACGAGTCAAACAATTGATAAACTGATGAGCACGACATATGTCTTTTATACTCACTGTATCTTGTGAGAACTAGCACGAAATGCCATGCGCTACCAGTTTAAATTGTGTTTTGAGTGCATTTCTTGCTAATGTCAAAACATGGGTTGCGTTTTGGCATAATGTTCTTGTTTGTCTGTGATGACACAAACAACCTTTTTGAATATATACGTAACAATATTTATGCCAAAATGGGTCTTTGAAGAAAGCTTGTATATCTATTTTTGAATATGAAAATCTGAAACCTATGTTGCGTTTCTTTTTTTGAAGAGTTTACATTGCAATGAAAACTTATTAGTGATTTTGGGATGGTCAATATCCTGCATTAGGAATAAACATTGCATTTTGCGGGTCTTGGCTATTTCCAATGCTGGATATTTACCCTCCCAAAACATACGAGCATGATAATTTCTTTATCATACAATGTCATTCTTTATTCATTTTGCAAAAAACAGCTTGTAAACATTAATTTCAATTTCAATTTCAAGTTGAACGTTTCCTTAACTGCTCCTATTGATATATGCACATGAACAGCGTGCTATTCTCTCGGTAAAATGACACAAAAAAACGCCGCCTAAATTATGCTTTTAGTTAAATAATTGTTATTTTGGCATGGTCTTAATTTTCAATGTTTTAATACATTTCAAAAGGCGTTTTTCAAATGAAAGAATTTAACGTAAGGACGGCGACTTCGAACTCACGCCCTGTCGCTTTTGTGTAATCATGACTGTTGGCGAGTCCATTTCACGAAGGGAAGAGAGTTGCTTCCCTTCTGCTGTTGCAAATGGCGACTCACGTAATTAATGGGGAGCTCAACTGAACAGAAAGCAGCTAATTCGAAAACAGTGAAGATTGAAGTTCGGTAAAAAATGTGACTCAAACTGCCTTCGTTGAATATGACTATTAATAAAGAGTTTGCTAGGTAGATTTCAACTCCCGATAAACATGTTTGGCACTGCTTGATCATAATAAAGTTTGCATCATTGCACAATGTTTGTTTTGTCATTTCTCAAATTAATGTATATTTACACGAAGCTGCTAAGCTATTACAAATGTTACTGCAATTTAGGTTATTACAGGCGTTCGAAATGTTAACGTGTGTGACGTCAATTTCAAAATAAGTTTCGTCACTTGCAAGTTGACCTCTGTAATTTGTATCTTTATCCGTATATGACCCCAATGGATATCAGAAATGTCCGTTGCCTTTATCCTGCTGAGAACACAATCCATTGTATGATAAAGCATAATATCGTGACACATTGCAAAATAATCAAACATAAAATCGTTCTTCCAGCCTTTTTCTTTTGCAATTTCAACTATTGATTCCAGTACGTCACTGTATTCAGGTACATTACGTGTGTATTATTTATCCAATCAGCCTTGCAAAGTGCACCACTTGCAACTTCTGCTCAAACATCAAAGTCATGCCAGTTGATTAACCTTACAACTACATGCAACATTTGTCTTCTTTAATTAAAGTTTCATCTGTATGGATACTGATCGAATTTAATATTTTTTTAGCCTTTTCTCATATAATTACAGCAACGTGGCTAACTGTACTCAATTACTTAATATCATGTAATTATGCTTTTTGAAGATGTTATCTTTAAAATTATTCCCTGAACAACAGTTAAAATATCTAATCTCAACATGCACGATTTATATTTATCATTGACATTGAATTACATTAAAACAAATTGACATTGCAATTTTCAAATTCGGGCTTTTAAATAACAAACATGGCCTATTGTTAAACGAATATATTGAACTAATTAATAGAATAACTGCAAAAGCTTAACTATATATATTAAAAATAGAGCCACAGGCTCTGTAGTTCATCAGGGTTTAAATAACACAATATACATGTAAGTTAAAAACGTACAATGTATAATCCACATAGGCCGATCAAGGCACCTGCACAGGATTTAAGGGATCACAGGGTCACCCATTGTTTATAGATTTTGTTAAAACATTGAAGCTTTTTAGAGCTTTTCATACAGGAGAATAAGATGAAAATAGGTTTTTAGGTCATGACCCCTGACCCCTGTGACCTACATTTACAATTTAGATTCCCCATTTTCTAAGGAATCTGTTAAAAACATTGAAGCTTTTTAGAGTTTTTCATACTGAAGAAGAAGAATGAAAATAGGTTTTTAGGTCATGACCCCTAGCCCAGCAGGCAAAAAGACGTCTATAAGACGTCTAAATGACGTCAAGGCAAGACGTTGAAAAAACTTCTAATTTTGGTTTAAAATGAAAGTCTAAAAAGACGTTGAAGCCTAGATGTTGTAGCCTAGATGTTGTTTAACCGTCTAAAAGTAGATCTATTCTAGACGCTGAAAAGACGTATATCAGACGTTTAAAATACGTTTAATCAGACTTTAGAATACATTTAAAAGATGGCTAAAGACCTTTATAAAACGTCTATAGACATTTAAAAGACGTTTATTTAAACGTTTAAAAGACGTATATAAGACGTTTAAAAGCCTTATATAGACATTTAAAATACGTGTATTACAAATTTAAAATACGTGTATTAGACATTTAAAATACGTGTATTAGACATTTAAAATATGTGTATTAGACGTTTAATAATTGTACTGTAGCTCCTCATCAGCATATTGTGATGCATAGTGAATTCATCTTTTCTTCAGTTCGATTCAATATTAAAGTTCTATAAATATCTAGGCACAATTGCACACTTTTAAATTGAAATTGGATATAGCATTTGTCGTTAAGAGTTGCAAAAAACACATTTACTCGTTTCCATTATTGCAATGTTTTTAGAAACAACTGATATGGTAGGCTGCTGGTAATCATTTTGGACTGTATTAAAGAAAGATATTTACGGGGAAAAGGATGTGCATTTGTGCCTCAGAAGAAAACAATTAAGTATAAATGACCAATTAAAACAGGTTTTAGAATATAAAACTAATTTATTCAGTATTCATATGAATAGCAATGTTGCAGTGTACTAGCAAAAACAAGTAACTATATATTTTCAATGTCAAACTTCAATTAAAATACACATTTACAACACATTTTAAGTATAGTATTTATAGTATCTATTTAAATAGTCTTATTTTAGCCATGACCACACCTCCGATCCCAGGTGCATTTTTGAAGAGTTTGGTCAATTCACAGAAAACCATATCCTCTGTCAGCACCTTGTTAGCCTTGTTAGTATCTGAAAAAAAAGCATTCTTAATCTTTAATGATAAAGTTTAACCTTCTTTAAGAGAGGGTGTTTTTAGTTGTATAATTTGTACCCAATCCATTTCTTATGAATAAAATATGTTTGAAACCAAAACATTATATTTTTAGAACTTTTGTTTTATTTTGCGATAATTTCTTCAAACAAAACACATGACGACGGTGAATGAATCCTTCTGTAATCAAAATAAAAAGATTGAAAAGCATATGGGATAACTTAAGTATGCAGACTGTAGCCTAGTCGATTACTAAAAATAAAATATGATAGTTTTGCTTAAAAGTTGCAAACGCGAATGACATGCACACATGTATCTACAAGAATGACCTTAATTACGTGTCTTCTCTAACAAATAAAACTAAGGTCTTACCGTGAATTATTAACTGAAGAAGCCTCAATAAATGGATCAATGACTGCGATGATTTCCAGAAACGGTGTAACAATTCAGTCCTTTGAACGTTGAAAACTGGCGCGCGATTAACAGCGCATGCGTGACATACCGCAGCGACATCTGGAGGTGTAGGAGCAGCCATTCTGTACAGCACTGACTACAAATTAAATCTGGATTGAAGTTCGAACCCCATAAACTAGGGAATATACTTAAAGTGTTTTAGAATGAATTTATACTTTTTAAAGGATGTTTACAAATTACTTTGATGTTTTTCAAATATGATATCTATTGTAGAAATAAAACATGTTTAAAGTAAAAGAAATAGTTCAATTGTGTACACCTAATATTAAAGTCAACGTCTGCACATAATAAATGTGACGTCGAAATGGTTGCGTTGAATCAACGTCTAATTGACGTTGTTATACGTCTAAACCTGACCTGGACCTCATCTAGACGTCTAATAGACGTCTAGTGCCTGCTGGGCTGTGACCTATTTTGGGGTCAAGCGATCACTAAATCTACAATTTAGAATCCCCATTGTCTAAGAAGTCTGGACATAAGCTTTCTAGACCTAGAAGAAGATGAAAATAGTTTTTTTTTAGGTCATGACCCATGTGACCCTATTTGGGGTCACAGGGTCACTAAATCAGCAATATCCAATCCCCGTTGGCCAAGGATGCTGTACTTTTCGTACTTGAGAAGTTGAAAATACCTTTATAGCTCATGATCCCTGTGACCCCTAATTTTTCACCAAATCTACAAACTAGAATCTCCATTGGGCAAAGAGTCTGTCTAACAAATATAAATATATTAACAATGGTTGTTATTTGTGCCCATAGCAAGTTGTTTGCGGTTTATGTTTCATGTTTATTTCTCATATGTACTGATTGCTTTCAATTCTCAAAGACAAAAGGTGTTTTTACTTACATTGTTTGACTTTTAGATATGTATTATGAGCATTCATAACTACTCATAAAACACAGTTCTAATGTTAAGCCAGCAGTGAATCTTTGAACTTCAGAGAAGAAAGGAATACGTTGTTTATGTTACTCTAATATTTGCTTTGATATCCTACATTAATGACTACTTTTCAAATACATTTAATTACAATCCTTATGCAACGTTTCAAATGCCCTTTGAAAACGAATCCGATTATGCAACAAAATGCAATTTTGTTTTAAAGGTCAGCGTTGAACTGTATCCTTTTTTTAAAAAATGTTCAGATCATTAGGCTTTTATAGATATTCTAAACTTGATCTAGAAATTGACAAAGAGTAGATGTTTGATTGGATTGTTGTGTGCCAGTGTGACTAATTCCGGGAACCCTGCTATTGTGTCCTTCCCTTCATAAGTTGTAAAGATCCAGGTTTCGGGATTTTTCCCCAAGAATATGTGTTTCCTAGCATAAAGCCCGCGGTCAAAAGTATGGCTGCTTCTCTAATGTTGTTGATCTGACTAAACATGTTGTCTGACGGATCCAAAAAGCTTTTCCATAATATACAAAAACAAGAACATAAGGTTACATTGTCTGTATATGGACATCAACTGACTAGTTCAATTACACCATTTTAAATGTTAATGGTTCTTAATAGCTCCATGAAGGCTAGTTCAATTATGTTGAGTCGGGTGCTTATGTTTACCGATTGATCAAGCCCATGCTAACATAAGATTAAAGCTCTAAGGATATGCTGCAGGGAATATACAAGAGAATCTGCAAACAGATCAATACAAGCGACAAGTACGTCATTGCAGCAAGTAAATGAACTGAGAATACGAATGTGCTATTCTCAGGCGCTTTTATTTAATAGTAGGTTAAAATCTATTGAATTATAAATAAAAATGGTTTTAGTATCAGTGGGTTTTCTTTTCACTTTGATAAATCTATGCATAGTTCAACATATATCCTTATTGTATGTTTAAGATTTATAACAGATTTATAAACAAGAGGGGTGCCCTCATTTAGATATGACTCATCTAAGGATAAACTACATCCATCGTGTGAGATTACACCATTACTACTGATGATGAATAACCAACATTTACCCTCAATATATTGTATCCTCTGGATTATCTAAGACAGTAAGAAGATTATATGAGTTACATATATCTCTAACTTACAAAGAATTAAATTTTATTGTTAGAAAATGTATATTGGGAAAAAATTTGCGAGAACTGGTGTGTCCCGGAAGAGTAATTGAAATCCACTAAACTTTTTGGTTGATGCCTGCAAATTGAAAACAAATGAGGTTGGCATATGATGTGAAATGCATTTTCCCAACAGACTGGAACATCGATATTATGTTGGATGGCTTCAGTAAATGAGAGTTGAGGCACAAGTTTAGACACAAATAAACAGATAAATTCCTTAAATCAAATGTAGCATACATTTAGCTTGTTTTTTTTTTTTTTTTTTTTTTATTAATCCATTTCCAATTCATTCTTACATTTCATATGACAAACAAAGGCATTGAATAAACATTCTTTTTGATATAAATCATATAAGAATAAAAAATGCAAAGTCTTTGAGGCTAGAGATAGAAGTATCATTTGCACACTGGGTGGGGTATTGACATTTTATGGGCGCTTCAATCTATACCAAATATGACAGGTAAATGTTTCCATTTCACAATGAAGGAACCTGTCCTGTTGTTTTTTCTAGCTATGAATTTTTCAATTTTACATGTTTCTCTTAAGATTTTAAAAAATGTCTCAGAAGAAAGAGCATGTTGTTTGATACTTGAAACATAAATGAATCTTTTGGCAAGTAGAATAATATGGTTTACTATCTTATTGTGTGAGCACAATCCGAACATGATAATGAATTTTGAAAGGGTAATACTACATTGGAGATGAGTATTTATGAAATATTCTACATTATGCCAGAAGATTTTAACTAAGTCACAGTAAAAAAACACATGTGACATATCTTCTGAGGTATTTTTACAAAAAGAGCATGTATCATCATCAACTAACTTCATCCTCAAAAGTTCTTTCTTTGTATATATTGTTCTGTAGATAAACTTTTATTGAAAATCTAAAAGCTTGCAATCATCTGTACATTTCCTATAATAACCAAAAACATCATTCCAAATTATGTCATGTTGAAATGTAGTATTCCAATATTCTAGCACTTTTGGAGTGTTAGTGTTTTTTATCAGTTTGTCATAAAATATCCTTGATCCTTTGCTATTGGAGATCATGTCTTTGTGAACATGATTAATGATAACATGGTTCAAGCCATAAGTTCTGTTTTCTAATTGCTGTCTCCAGGTCTTTGGAATGTTACTTAACGAATGTTGATAATCCAAAAAAGTTCCTCTTATTTTATATTTCTTTTTTAAAACTTCAAAGCTGAAAAAACCATTTCCATCATAAATGTCTCTGATACATTGGATACCATGGTCTAACCAATTCCGAACAATGTATGAAGATTTAAAGAAATGGTTTAACCAAAGTGGCTGAGCTAAGATTTGTTCTAAGTCCTCATTGTCAAAGGTGTGTTTCTTATAAAATATTCTCCAGGCAAATAAAACATCCCTCCAGTAAGAATTATCATTGTCCGATAAGCAATCTACAGCGTTCGAACCAATATAGTATATATGACTTAAAGGAAAGATGTTGTTAAAACTGGATTTAGCTTGTTGATCATCATATGGAACTAGTAAGGAATATATCAGAGTACAAAACAGTGTTACCACTACTTATTAAGCTACAAACACGTTACCATAAAGAGGACATTACAAGAAGATACGTTAATCATCAAAAGGCATGTTGTCGTCAGATATCCTCAACCTTTTCAATATAAAAAAAGAGAAATTGCATGTCCTTCAGGTGGGAAACGGAAACTTATCAACAAAGCAAAGCAACCCTTGCTGTAGGAGCTAAGGCATACAAGAAAACATCATGCTGAAGGTGTTACAGATACATGTAGTTTTGCATGTTAAAGGCATATCCATCAAACGTTAACACTCACCAGTGTTATTGTAGTCTTATTCCTTGACTTAGGAGTTTACTAAGAGCCTTATTTCAGTCTATATCTTTATTTAGCACGTCTAGATAAACTAAATACGGAACTGAAATTAATAGAACAAATATAATCATAAGGATGAAGATACAGTAATTATAAAAATCCGATAGACTACATTTTGTCTAGTGTTATTGTGACTTCTCACTTTATTTAACAGCATGATGTCAACTACAAAACTATTTTTCAGATACATGCGCTGTCAGGGTATAAACTACTAAAATAAGATACCACCCAACAGATGTCCAATATCCAATTCATAAGAAAATTCATTCATGTGTAATTCATAAATCCGATCCATTCATGTTCCGAATGTTTCTGCTCGTATTGAATGCATACATTTATGTGCAAGTTCAGTGGTTTCATTGAAACATTGAAATTACTATTACGGAAATGTATTGATATCCATTTGAACATTTATGTTATATAATCATCATTTAATAAATCACCATCAAGTGTATTCACCTTGAATAGTTGAACGTATATTGCACTAGACAGGTTTTAGATTGTGACAGATTATATATACCTGTACAGGCCTCATTGATTTCCAATTGTAACAATTTACTGACAAGTTGGCTGTAAGGGTGATTGACGAGATAAATCTGACTCAAGTTGCGAGATTGTGATAATTTGTGGCTCCTTACGGTCTAAATGACTCCCGAAATAACATTTATGACAATGATTTAGGAGTGGTGCAGTAACGAATGCAATCATTGGCTATTGATAATTTATATTGCCAAGAAAATGTGAAATGTCCAATTATGAGGCATAATAAATCTAAAATGTCCAGAATAGTAAAATATAATTCCGTAACACAACGTCCAATACAAATCTAATTACTTCAAGTACAAATCTAACATTAAAGAAGACAAATATTTATGGATGATCAACGTCTTTATTAACAATAGCGACGTTTCGGTATATATCCTTATACCGTTATCAAGCATATGGGGGAGATGATACAAACAAAAGTTATATACATGATACATTTTGGTATGATTATGGGATACCAAGACAACAAGATGAGATCACAATTAGATGAATGGTGTAACAAGCAAGTTGTGATAACACGGATACCAGTGGAAGGTAAGTTAATTAAGTTGGGATGGGGATACAATGCAGCAGTGAGGGTGACCAATCAGTAGTGGATAATCATGGAAGCCAGAGTGAGTAGAGTGGATTAATTATTTGTGGATTAAGTGGTCGTAAGCTGATGGGATGAAATAGCCGTGATCTCTATTCAAAGAGGGATTATGTCTCAAAATGTGTAAAGCTTCAGATAAACGGTGGTGAGTGTAATCATTTGTTTGTTTGTTGTTTGTGAGTGTTTTGACAGCGTCCCAGTTGATGTTGTGTTGTGGAAATTTGGTGATATGTTCCGAAATGGCTGATTTATTGTCTGCCTTGATTGTGGATGTTTTGTGTTCTTTGATGCGTATGTTGAGTGGTCTGGATGTTTCTCCAATGTAGTTACTGCCACAGTTGCAGCTGATGTTGTAAACTACGCCTTTAGGCTGTTTAGATGTGGAGTGTTTCCAACCATTAGCCGTAATGATGGTTTTGATTGGGGTGGCCTATGCCTATTTGCAGCTTGAGTAGGCGGCTGGTGTGGTGTGAAGTTTTGCCAATGTAGGATAGTGGGATGCGAGAGATAGGCTTGGTAGTCGTAGGTTTAGTTGCTGGGTTTTTGGTGCGGTTGATGACACAGTCAACAAGTTGAGTTGGGTGAAGACATGCCGGAGGTGATTCAGTTCGGAATCAGGGGTGTCAGGGGAGTCAGAGGATAGGTTGATAGCACGGCGGATTAGGGTGGAGATGATGCCGGTTTTAGTTCTGAATGGGTGGTTTGAGTCTAAGTGGATGTACTGGTCAGTGTGCGTGGGTTTGCGGTAAACAGAGGTTTGGATGGTATTTTTAGAGGTGCAAGTAACTCTGACGTCAAGGAATGGAAGTTTTGAGTCGGTTTCAGTTTCAAAGGTGAAATGGATACGAGGGTGTTGTTTGTTGAGGTGTTGGAGTAGGGCAATGGGATCGTTATGTGGAGGGAGTATGACAAAGGTGTCGTCAACCTTCCTGAACCAGCAGGTTGGTTGGATTAGTGAGGTGCTAAGGGCATGCTGTTCAAAGCAACACCCTCAGAGAGGCAACTATCGCCAGCACTGACCGTAGGAACAACTTATCACATGACAAAGGGGCATGTCCAGAACAATTACATATAATTGAAACTGTATCAAAATGTCAAATACAAATCGGATTGCTTCACTGTCTGTATGTCTTGTCTTGTCTTTGCATCTCCGGAGACATTTGCATATCCGGCCAAACAGCTTGCTATTTCTTTAGGCAAAATAAGTATACAGAAGTTTACCATGTGTTGGTAAATTGAAAGAATGTCGTCTAAATTAAAGTATCAAATGATACATTTCAGACTATTTGAGTAAACAAATTTGGGACCACTCGTATGTATGGATCAGCCCCTTATTTATAAGGCGAAATTACAATGGCCGATCATCTTTTTATATACCATTTATGTTCTGAATATCTCTGTTTGAATTGAATGCGTACATTTGATTGCATCAGTTTGTTTTCAATGGTCTTCTAGATACATTGAAATTACTAATTCAGAATTGTATCAATATCCTGTGGTTCCAGAAAGAAACATTTAAACTGTATATAAAAAAACTTTTAATGACTCATTCTCAAGTGTATTCTCATTAACAAATGTCTGATGGTATCAAGAAAAGCTGAAAGCATATGGCACGAGAAATGGTTTACAGGGGCTGTAGCACGTTTTTTGCAAACAAAAACATTTCTTCAAATGTTCCTTTTATAATGATAGTTTATGTCATTTCTATTTACTTTAGAGGGTAAAACATCTTATTACACAATCTAATTATCCGTAGTTGTAATAACGGTATTGCGTATAAGTAAATCTTGTATGGCGGCCATTTTAATGTGAACACATTTTATTATTGCGAATTACAAAAACGATTCCCTTGGCTTTACCGAACCATGTGTACTCATTTTTAACTTGATTTTCCGAAGAGAGAAGGGTGTTTTACTATTAGTGCTATGATTTTCCAAATACAATTCTTCAACATATTTGAGTGAAAAAAAACGTGCTACTGGTGCTATTTAAAAATAACAATAACAATAACAATAAATGATAGCTTAACGAAAAATGTATTGTTTTTGTATGGTTGTCGTTTCAAGAATATGCAAGTTTCAATGACACTGCCTTCACAACAATTACAAGATTTGAGAAAATTAAATTTAATGTTATTTATATTTATATATAGATATATTTGTACGAGAACCGAAGAACACTCTTTTACTAACTGCGTAGTGATATCAATGCACTGCAATACTTTGTGCAGAACGTGACTGTTGGATGCAAACATTGAAACAGTGAAAACTACTAAGGTTCTATAAGAACAAATGATGCATTGATGTCAATGTGCAATCTTCAGTCATGCTTCACGATGTTTCCTTATGTGAACTCTCGTAATGGCAATCAAAGCTAAACCAGTTTATTCAACCTGAATTTAACACTTTATACACTATAACACTAAATTTTATTGTTAGAAAATGAATATTGGGAATGAATTTGCGAGGTAACAATTTGAAAAAGAACTGGTGTGTCCCGGAAGAGAAATTGAAATCCACTAAACTTTTGGGTTGATGCCTGCAAATTGAAAACAAATGAGGTTGGCATGTGATGTGAAATGCATTTTCCCAACAGACTGGAA
The DNA here is from genome assembly GCA_936450465.1 of Gibbula magus. Lineage (NCBI taxonomy): Eukaryota > Metazoa > Mollusca > Gastropoda > Trochida > Trochidae > Gibbula > Gibbula magus. The sequence goes on along the minus strand of OW388300.1, from coordinate 65,744,772 downwards.
AATCGATCTTATGTTAGATGGCTTCAGTAAATGAGAGTTGAGGACAGTTTAGACACAAATTTACAGTAAATTCCTTAAATCAAATGAAGCATAAGTTTAGCTTGTTGATCATCATAATGAAATAGTAAGGATTCTATCAGAGTACAAAACAGTTTTACTAGTACTTATTAACCTACAAAAACGTTTTTCAGATACATGCGCTGTCAGGGTATAAACTACTAAACTAAGATACCACCCAACAGATGTCCAATATCCAATTGATTAGAAAATTCATTCATGTGGAATTCATAAATCCGATCCATTCATGTTCCGAATGTTTCTGCTCGTATTGAATGCATACATTTATTTGCAATTTCAGTGGTTTCATTGAAACATTGAAATTACTAATACCGAAACAAATCTATATCCATTTGAACTTATATACGTTATATAATCATCATTTACTAAATCACCATCAAGTGTATTCACCTTGAATAGTTGAACGTATATTGCACTAGACAGGTTTTAGATTGTGACAGATTATATATACCTGTACAGGTCTCATTGATTTCCCATTGTAATAATTTACTGACACGTTGGCTGTAAGGGTGATTGACGAGATAAATCGGACTCAAGTTGCGAGATTGTGATAATTTGTGGCTCCTTACGGTCTAAATGACCCCCGAAATAACATTTATAACAATAATTTAGGAGTGGTGCAGTAACGAATGTAATCATTGGCTATTGATCATTTATATTGCCAAGAAAATGTGAAATGTCCAATTATTACATAAATGCTAATTGAGGAATAATAAATCTAAAATTTCCAGAATAGTGAAATATAATTCATACTGTAACACAACGTCCAATACAAATCTAATTACTTCAAGTACAAATCTAACATTAAAGAAGACAAATTTGTATGGATGATCAACTTCTTTATTAACAATAGCGACGTTTCGGTATAGATCCTTGTACCGTTATCAAGCATATGGGAGAGATGATAAAAACAGAGGTTATATACATTATACATTTTGGTATGATTATGGGATACCAAGACAGCAAGATGAGATAACAATTAGATGAATGGTGTAACAGGCAAGTTGTGATAACACGGATACCAGTGAAAGGTAAGTTAATTAAGTTGGGATGGGGATACAATGCAGCAGTGAGGGTGACCAATCCGTAGTGGATAATCATGGAAGCCAGAGTGAGTAGAGTGGATTAATTATTTGTGGATTAAGTGGTCGTAAGCTGATGGGATGAAATAGCCGTGATCTCTATTCAAAGAGGGATTATGTCTAAAAATTTGTAAAGCTTCAGATAAACGGTGGTGAGTGTAATCATTTGTTTGTTCGTTGTTTGTGAGTGTTTTGACAGCGTCCCATTTGATGTTGTGTTGTGGAAATTTGGTGATATGTTCCGAAATGGCTGATTTATTGTCGGCCTTGATTGTGGATGTTTTGTGTTCTTTGATGCGTATGTTGAGTGGTCTGGATGTTTCTCCAATGTAGTTACTGCCACAGTTGCAGCTGATGTTGTAAACTACGCCTTTAGGCTGTTGTTTAGATGTGGAGTGTTTCCAACCATTAGCCGTAATGATGGTTTTGATTGGGATGGCCGTGTCTATGCCTATTTGCAGCTTGAGTAGGCGGCTGGTGTGGTGTCAAGTTTTGCCAATGTAGGATAGTGGGATACGAGGGGGTAGGCTTGGTAGTCGTAGGTTTAGTTGCTGGGTTTTTGGTGCGGTTGATGACACAGTCAACAAGTTGAGTTGGGTGAAGACATGCCGGAGGTGATTCAGTTCGGAATCAGGGGTGTCGGAGGATAGGTTGATAGCACGGCGGATTAGGTTGGAGATGATGCCGGTTTTAGTTCTGAATGGGTGGTTTGAGTCAAAGTGGATGTACTGGTCAGTGTGCGTGGGTTTGCGGTAAACAGAGGTTTGGATGGTATTTTTAGAGGTGCGAGTAACTCGGACGTCAAGGAATGGAAGTTTTGAGTCGGTTTCAGTTTCAAAGGTGAAATGGATACGAGGGTGTTGTTGGTTGAGGTGTTGGAGGAGGGCAATGGGGTCGTTATGTGGAGGGAGTATGACAAAGGTGTCGTCAACCTTCCTCAACCAGCAGGTTGGTTGGATTAGTGAGGTGCTGAGGGCATGCTGTTCAAAGCAACACCCTCAGAGAGGCAACTATCGCCAGCACTGACCGTAGGAACAGCTTATCACATGACAAATGGGGCATGTCCAGAACAATTACATATAATTGAAACTGTATCAAAATGTCAAATACAAATCGGATTGCTTCACTGTCTGTATGTGTTGTCTTGTCTTTGCATCTCCGGAGACATTTGCATATCCGGCCAAACAGCTTGCTATTTCTTTAGGAAAATAAGTATACAGAAGTTTACCTTGTGTTGGTAAATTGAAAGAATGTCGTCTAAATTATAGTATCAAATGATACATTTCAGACTATTTGAGTAAACAAATTTGGGACCACTCGTATGTATGGATCAGCCCCTTATTTATAAGGCGAAATTACAATGGCCGATCATCTTTTTATATACCATTTATGTTCTGAATATCTCTGTTTGAATTGAATGCGTACATTTGATTGCATCAGTTTGTTTTCAATGGTCTTCTAGATACATTGGAATTACTAATTCAGAATTGTATCAATATCCTGTGGTTCCAGAAAGAAACATTTAAACTGTATATAAAAAACTTTTAATGACTCATTCTCAAGTGTATTCTCATTAACAAATGTCTGATGGTATCAAGAAAAGCTGAAAGCATATGGCACGAGAAATGGTTTAAAGGGGCTGTAGCACGTTTTTTGCAAACAAAAACATTTCTTCAAATTTTCCTTTTATAATGATAGTTTATGTCATTTCTATTTACTTTAGAGGGTAAAACATCTTATTACACAATCTAATTATCCGTAGTTGTAATAACGGTATTGCGTATAAGTAAGACCTGCATGGCGGCCATTTTAATGTGAACACATTTTATTATTGCGAATTACAAAAACGATTCCCTTGGCTGTACCGAACCATGTGTACTCATTTTTAACTTGATTTTCCGAAGAGAGAAGGGTGTTTTACTATTAGTGCCATGATTTTCCAAATACAATTCTTCAACATATTTGAGCGAAAAAAAACGTGCTACTGGCCCTAATTAAAAATGTTTATATGAACAACAATAAATGATAGCTTAACGAAAAATGTATTGCTTTTGTATGGTTGTCGTTTCAAGAATATGCAAGTTTCAATGACACTGCCTTCACAACAATTACAAGATTTGAGAAAATTAAATTTAATGTTATTTATATTTATATATATAGATATATGTGTACGAGAACCGAAGAACACTCTTTTACTAACTGTGTAGTGATATCAATGAACTGCAATACTTTGTGCAGAACGTGACTGTTGGATGCAAACATTGAAACAGTGAAAACTACTAAGGTTCTATAAGAACAAATGATGCATTGATGTCAATGTACAATCTTCAGTCATGCTTCACGATGTTTCCTTATGTGAACTCTCGTAATGGCAATCAAAGCTAAACCAGTTTATTCAACCTGAATTTAACACTTTATGTAATTAAACTATTTCATTCTCTTTTTTTCAGGAACTTGTCTACAAAATATCTCAGTGAGATGGCTTTCTTCATGTTCTATTCTGTTGCATTCTTTAACCTATATAATTTCCATGAAACCATATGTAATTCAATGATATCGATGGAGAAAATCCGCCAAATATTGCAAATGTCAATTGCTATTTAGAAGACTGTCACTAACGTTTCTATTCGAGCTCAATTCTTCTTCATTTGGGCCAATAATCTTAACTGTCTAAGTTCAAATACCACATAGTACTTGATCTTTTAATTACATTACTTATTGGTTTCTGTAAACCAATAGGTAAGTAGTTATTTTTTTAAACTTATGAAGCCAGGGTACGAAGGCTTATATATATATACGAGGGTATTGTCCTCGTATCATGTTATACTCTTTAACATGTAAACAAATTTGAGTGAAAACAGTTCGGCCATTTAAACTTTTTCATGACATTTTGCCGTGATAGATTAAAAAGATGATGTCAAATATGAATTCACTTTTAAATGTTTTGATCCATCTTGTTGATTATAACGCAGTTGAAATCATATTCGTATGCTCGAAGTTGCATCTAGTATTCTGTTTGGTGAAATATTTCACACATCACTTTTAGGATTGTTTTATTTTACTGTGATCTAAAATGTGAAAAAAAACCCAACTGCCTTCGTCTTTCAGTCAGTTAACTTTAGTAGTTACCGGTTTGAGATTTGACAGATTATATATAAATGTAAAGGCCTCATTGATTTCATATTTTGTAATAATTTACTGACAAGTTGGCTGTTAGGCTGATTGAGGAAATAAATCTGACGCAAGTGGCGATATTGGGATAATGTGTGGCTCCTTAGAATCTAAATGACTCTCGAAATAACATTTATCTACAGTGATCGCAAAGCGTAGTTGTTCATTTAGCCCTTATTCCGGACCAAGCATTCCCCATGCCTTACGGAAGTGAAGCTATTATATTTCATGTGTGTATTTGTACCATTATTAAAATTTGGACAATATTCTAATCATTTCATTTGCTGACTGCTTTGGACTAGGTATGTAATGTAAGATCAAAGTTGAGGAAACATTTTGAAACAATTGTTATTTACAAGTGTATGAGATTTCAAGAAAATACATTTTACCAACATAGAAAATCCATATATTCATGTATTGATGCGCCACTAATGGGTGTAATGTAACAGCAATGCAACAAAACGGCTGACGGTTAAGCAACATATGACGTTAAATAGAAATAAGTCATTAATTATCAATCAGACATGGATTTCAATATTGCACACTGATGTATTTGTCAAATAAAGCAACCCGATAAAACAAAGCAATAAACATGTTCAAAGAAAAGTTGTCTGACGAGAGGGAAGACACTGTCGGAAAGGGAATTATACGAAAAGTTATACGTAAATTCATCATGTAGGGTATCTAATATTTCATTTATTAATTGGTTAACGATTTTGAGTTAATTTTTAGAAAAAAATCATGAAGTTGTCCCATAAGGTTTAGTTACACCGAAGAGAGTCTCAAACTCGTATGACTTTCTTTTTTGTAATATTTTTAAAAGCCATTGGAATAAAACATTTCTTTTCACCTAAGATACATTAACTTTTTACGTGTTAAGCGGCATTTACTCTGATTTGATTTAGTCCTTTTTACTAGTGTCATTAAGATTAGTTGTCTTAACATTTCAAAATAATATGTCATTGTAAATGATATGCAAAAACTGACAGAACACGTAATTTCCATTTCGTTATTATATGCCATCTTAAATTTCACTTTTGAGGTCATTCTATATAAAGTTATCCTATATTCCATTATGTTTTAAGGAATGGATAGTTACTAAGGCATTACGTATGACACGTTTGCGTTAACATTATCTTCACCCAATCAAAGAGGAAAACTTGTCATCATGTACGTTCCTCAACCCTCATGTCTCTTGCGTACTGCTTGTCCAACACATTCATTGGCAAGTGATCAGAAATTATGGTCTACACAGCCGTACAAATACATTGTCAGTTTGAGCGAGTCCAGCACTAATAATTTAGTTGAAACTTTGTCTGGAACTTTTTTGTATTTAAGTATAGTTTTATTTGCAGTACCACCCATGGTTCGCTAATTCCATCTTTTGCTGGCAGGTTTCACCACATATCATAACAACAGTGTTGTTGCTGGACTTCGTCACAGCAAGATTAGTAGCCACAATGATTTATTTTATACAAAATAACTTAGTGACACGAATTTCTTCATTTTCTATGCTGTTCCATTCTTTAAATATTGAATTTTCACCATAAAAAGTTAAATGTTGCAGATATCAGTGTAAACATTGATTAGAGAAATAACACATAACAAAACTGTAACTGTTCATGACAAGTTCTATTCCTTTTATTTGCGCCAGTATTCCTAACTTTTTAACTGGAAATACCAAATTAGTACTCGATGTTCAAGTTCACTAACTTGTTTTGTACATTTTGTCCTAAGTATTCATTTTCTTAAACATATAGAGCCATGGTACGAACGTTTTTACATATACCAGGACATTGCCCTCCTAGAACTGAACTCATTAACATTTATTATAATTTATAACGTTATATATATATATATATCATATAACACCATTTTGAGAGTTCCAACTCTTCATAAAATTTTGAAACGGGAGACTAAGACGATCATGTCACAATTAAATTCACATTGAAATGTATTGCTTCTTCAAGTATGAATTATGAAAACTCCCAGCATACGCTTCAGGTAGTGAACAGGATAATCTGCGAACATATAAATATAAGTGATTTGTATGCCAATTGAAAATCAATCAAACTGCCAAAATCGAAGTCACATAATGCTTGATACTTTAGAATATTAACCTTGTTAGCTTTCTAAAATACCGTAATGCAGTGTTAAACTCCGTCCTAATCAATAATTACAAACAAGACTTGTCAACAAGAAGTATTTGACAAACCTGTCCCATTTTATGTTCAAATTGTTCTTGAATTGTGGAACCACATGGTGTATAAAATTATTACTGATAATTGATAAAAGGTAACATTAATAAGACCTTCTCTGGTAATTTTCATGTGAAAGAATCAAACCGATTTAGCTGTTTAATATCCATATTGTACAAATGAATAACGACGTGTCCACGGAGAATGACCAGAAGACGCATCCCCTTTTTGGGTATACATTTACAGATTACAAAATGAATTCGTTTGACATATGGTTACAAGTTGACTGTGAGAAGAGACATGGAAATCGATTTTCTGTGTGAATGGATCAATTTAGGAGTGAGAAACACCAGTCCCAATAAACACAACAATGAATGTGAATAATACTGTTCCTACTCAACTACAACAGAGTCACTCGTCCTGTTTCAACTATTTTGTCGCATTTGAAATTCTGATCTAAATCTAAATCCGATTCTAATGATCTGATTGTACATATTGTCTGACGGATCCACCAAGATGTCACAATCTTCAACATTATAACAGGAACATTTGGCTAGATTCTCTATACATGGACTTATGTTAAATGTATCTTAATAGCTCTGCGAAAGGTACTAATATAATGTTAATATAAGGAGAAACCATGATACCGTGGATATGGTAAGGTTGTGGATCCTGATAGGAAGGAAAAACCCGAGGATGCGAAGCATCCGAGGGTTTTTCCGGACTATCAGGGTCTACAACCATACCATAATCGAGGTAGAATGGTTTCTCCATATTATCAACCGTTTTTAACTGTAAAACAGGCTTTTTACTTGTTATCGCGTTATATTGAGGATCCCTGGCTGATGTCAGCCTGTTAAAAGCTGCGTTATATGAGTTCCTTTTGTACCGTGAAATCTCATCTGCCCCGTTGGCGCAGTAGACTAAGGCGTTAGCTCAGTTACTACAGGTGATAGCGGATAACGCGGGTTCGAGACGCACTTTCTGCAAACATTTGCTGTTTATGTTTATGTTTATATTCTGTCGTAAATTTAAGAATTTTTTCAAAATTAGGTAAAGTTAGTTTCTTCAGATATTTACTTTCAAACCGTCATCTAAGGGTTTACAATCATTATAATTCCTTCTAACAGTGTTTACAACTATCTGTGATACGGTTTAGAAAGGTCGTTTCAAGTATCACGTTATATGGCTGGTAGGTTGATAACAACAGATTAACCTCAATGTGCTGCTGTAGGGTATCTACAGTAGAATCTTTAACCTCACTGGTTAAATGGTTTGACTATCAACGTTAAATGTATTTAAATAGCTCTGCGAGAGGTACTGTCATTCTGTTTGCTCAGCAAATGTGTGAACCAGCGGACCTGCTCATGTTAACAAAAGATTAACCTCCCATGGGCTGCTGGAGGGTACATACAGTCGAATCTTCAAAGAGATCAATACCAGCGACACGTTCATCATTCTATCATGTAAATGAACTGAACATACGAATTCGCTATTCTCTAACGCTTCTATTTAGATAATACTATATGGTCAAATGGTTTTAATTCTTACTGAACATGTTTGTTGTTATTCGTGAGTATTTGTTTCACTTAGATAAATCTATGTATTATTGTGTACAAATAACCATGTTATGTTATAGTTTGAAGATTTTCAACGAACGTGTGATTAACAAAAATGGCTATATCATTTGGTCATGACTCTTCTTAGTATGCACACATCCATCAAGGTAGCATTTTTACCAATATTGACCAACAATAAGTATATAACACAATAAGTCGCATCTTTTGGAATATTTAAGACAAACGAGTACTATATAAATACTGTATTGAATTTGGTAAACACTTGTTATTACGTTGAGTTATGGTTGCTAAGCGATCAGGACACATTTGAGTAAGAACTTGTGTATCCCGGAAGAGTATTTAAAACCCGCTAAATCCTTCCGATGGTGCATACAAAGTGTGAAACAAATTAAGTTGGCATGTGATATGAACTCTTTATTCACAATATACTGTGATATAATGTTAAATGGTTGCAGTAAAGGATAGTGATAATACGACTGCATTCCTTTATGTTCGTATATTTGAAAGTAAATGTAGCATACACGTACATTTAACCTGAACAAAGTTAATCATATAAAGGTAATTACATAAACGTACATGAATTATTGAAATACATGCTGCTTTCAGTTGTCCTCAACTACTTCAGTATAAAAACTTACGAATAAAATATGATGTTACAAAACATTTAACAAGTTTAACAATATATAATTAAAACTATAAGGTGTTTTTTCTCGTGAAAACAGATGTCTCCTCCTTCCCCCAATTCAATTCAAGTTATCACCTTTCTAAAAGACAAATGTCTTAAATGTTGCCATGAATGTTGGTGTGGATTGGTCAATCCGCTCCGGAAAGAAACTAGCCATTGAAACAGAACAAAATCTGTTTATAACAGTTAATACCCCCAAAAGACGCATCTACGTGAAATGGGGAGGCTGCATATCAAATGTTGTGTAGATCAAGTCAAGTAGTTTTCAAGTACTGCTCATGTACAGTGCAGTGCTATCAATGAATTTTAATACTTTGTGCAGAACGTGACTGTTAGATGCGCACAAGAATAAATGATGTATTGATGTCAATGCGCAATCTTGAGTCATGCAACATGACGCTTTCTTATGTAAACGATGGTAAATGCAATCAAAGCCACACCGGTTTATTAACCCTGAATTTAAAAACATGTAATTCAACTATTTCATACTCTTTTCTGATGAACTTGTATACCAAGCGATCTTTGTGAGAAGAATTTCTTCATTTTCTATTACGTTCTTTACCTTTCTTATTTCCATATAAAACACTTTTCTTATTCAATGATATCGATGACGACAACCGCAAACTATTGGAAATTTTAGTTGTTAATTAAAGAATTAACAAATAATGAGACCATAACAAACAAGTTCTATACATTCCTTGCCATTTTGGCCAATACTCTTAACTTTCTTACTCCATATACAAACTGGTACTCAATGTTCTAAACCTTCATCTGCTAATTACGTTAGATACTGGTTTCTGTACACCAAGTTGTAAGTATTCATTTCCTCAACGTATAAAGCAGAGGTACGAAGGCTTATAGATATGCAATGACATTACCCCATTACAATTTTATCATTGTTAACATTTTAAGTTGTCAGTTTTGCGAGAAAATAGTTCGGCCATTTCTACCTGTTCATAACCTCTTTTAGAGATCGACTAAGAAGATGATGTCACAGTTAAATTCACATGTATTGATTCATCCTGTTGATTATTACATAGTTGAACTATGTGCCACGCTCGACGGTGTATATAGGATTATTGTTGGTGAAATATTTCTAAATCTACATCACTTGTTAGATTGTATTATTTTACTGTAATTTAAATGTACAATAAAGCAATCGCGTTCTCGGTCTTTCAGTCGATTCACTTTGCGAGTTCCAGGCTTGCAATTTTGACAGATTTTATATACAAGTGAAGGCTTCATTGATTTCACATTTTGTAATAATTTACTAACAAGTTGGCTGTTAAGTTGATTGATGAGATAAATCTGACTCAATTGGTAAGATTTGGATGATTTGTGGCTCCTTAAGATCTAAATGACTCCCGTAATAACATTTATCTGCACTTATTGGAAACTGTAGTTATTTCCTGAGCCCGTATTTTGGATCAAGCATACCTCATGCCTAACAGTAGTGTGTATTTACACCAACTGTAACATTAATACAATATTTATATCAATCCATTTACCGCATGCTGTGGACTAAATATATGGTGTAAGGTCAAAGTGGAGAAAAGATTTTTAAACATGAATAAATGAGCATGGCTCACATACATGTAACCCCGCCATCCGCTATTCGTCAATTGAGCATTATAGACGTTAAAAGCACTATGTTTAAAAAAATAGATTCAGATTTGTCAAAATAAATATTTTGGGAACTGGCTTTGATATAACAACATTTTATTCACCCAGATGTAGTATTTTTCAGGTAACTTAATTGTTCCAATAAGAGCATTACAGCGGTAATTTGTACCAAGTTCAATTACAGTTTCAAGGGCAATAATTCTGTAAAAAAGTTCGAATTCGGAACTGGTTTTGGAACTCGATTGAGTGTATCAACAGGAATACCTACACATTAAATATATTTCACCTGGATGACAAAAGTTTCCGAGAAAACTTTACCCGCATTGAAGCATCACAGCGGTGTTAGTGCTAGCACAATTTCGATTTCAAGGGCCATAATTATGTACAAACTGATATTATGTAACCGGACTTTCAACTCGATGAAAACTATCATCTGGATTACCTACATATCAAATTTGATTCAACCAGATGTAATATTTTCGAAGAACTTGTCCCTATTGGAGCAACACAGCAGCTATCTACTCAGTTCGCAGAAAATAATGTTGTAGAAGTGGTTTTCAAACTCGATAAAGAGTATGATCAGGAGTACTCACAACCAATTTTTCATTCAACAATGTTTAATATTTTCTGAGAAACTTTTCCGGATTACACTACAAAACTATTTCGAATAAGTGACGATTCTATGGAAACGGCAAACATTGTAAATCCCAGAAAACTGGAAATTGTCTGTGCGCGTTGGGAAGAACATCCCTCACAACTGTACACAGTTTAGTTGATGCATTATTAACGGTTTTGAGAAGGTTTACTGGAAGGAAGGACGGACGAAATGATATCAGTTCATATAAGAATCTAATACAAGTATTATCGGGAAATATTAAAAAAAAGCTTTAGTCTAAAACATAATCGTATAGAAAATAAAGTGAGTAATAGAGACAGGAACAATCACTGATGACAACATGTGTGATTCACACCATGCCACGTACCTAAAGTTAATGTGAAACACACGATATTGTTAAACCAACGTTAATTGATTTCGAGAAGGAATTATGCAACAAACATTTTCTGCACATTTTCTAAATGGATGTGTTCACACATATATTCATCGATTTATCCATTGTAATGGCTTACTTTAGAAAGGAAACATCTAATTGAGGAATAAGTCGAGCAATGTATCTCATCTTCTGTGAACGAGCTTCCGATAGTGTGATGTATCAAGCCATTTGAGGAACAAGCAATTTAGTTCTGCCTTGTGTGATGACCTCGTCCATCGATCTACACTGCTTGATTGAAAGCTCTGGCTGGTAATGGTCAAAGTGCATCTACTCATAATGGATCTGTTAGTAATGGTTGTTCTTGTGGAGTGAGCATGTTGTTAACAATATTAGTTTTATCATGTTTCAATATTCGATAATTTGTCAGTGCCGACATGGGTGTAGCTGGGTGCTAATTCATGTACAATTTAATCTACGATATCCTTTCCCTCTAGGGAACGTACACACAAACTGTGTATAGAGTAAGCACATGTTAGCGTTGGCTATCCGTTCTCTTTATGTTAACTTGATCTCATGTATCCATTGACAACATTGACAACAAGTCTAGACTATTTGCAGTAAAACAACTGTTGATAATTTTCGAAGTATTGCTTTATTGTGGTGGTTGTGTAGAAAGCCACCAGTTGAAAGTTTGAAATCAGCGTGCGTATGTTGCTAAGATAAGACTGCGGGTCTCACAGGATCCGTGGAAAAAAGAGCTGTTGGAGATGGCAGGTGTTTTCGACATAAATGCTTATTTCATGTTATCAAGAAATTTTATCAGGACATTTGTCAATGAAAATGCATTTAGTTAAAATTGAGCGTGTCGGCCTGATAAAGTCAGAAGTTTTGATAGCATTTAATAGATTTTACGAATTCCCAAATATTTTTTTAACTTCAGACTTATGTGTAAATGACAAGCAAAGTATATGAATTTGCAAACAAGATAAAGAATTTCTTACATTAAATATATTTAACCGAGACATTTTGTGATATGTTTTAACTGAATGTAATGTACGATCTTCTATTCGAATACTATTGTAGTCTTTGAAATGCAATTAGAAGTGACATAGGAACATGAGTATTTTCTTGACATCAACACTTTTATTTGAACATACACAACGTTTCTGAGTATATGGTTACTCCTTCATCGAGTTGAATGCAAGACATTACAAAATGGGAAGCAGTAATGGGGCAAAGAAAACAATGGTGAGGAATCTCATTGGAAAGACTAAAATGCGAACAAAAGATAAAATCTAAAGCTAAAGAAAACTCAAAGAAGCAAGTGACATCTGAAGGGAACAACCTGCAATAAACCGCGATCAATGAACTTTCCTACCTATGTGCTTGGGACTCTCTCACGGCAGTTGGCTTTCCTCGTTTTATGAATGTGTGCAACTTCCATCCAATCATTTGTGTCTACTACTTCATAAAAGTCTACAGGCCATTGTCTATTTAACAATCGAGTATTTACTTAACTCATATTTGTATTGCCAATACTCATTGTATACCATTCTCATGCATGTTTACTCTCTCTGACTGAGATTCTAATTGTTTTCTATGCTATTAATATGTATCCAATTTTGTTATTTCTGACATTCCACCTGATGAAAAAATAAACATATAATCAGAGGCGTCGTGTATTTTCACAAAAAAATGATATTCAGGAAAAAATCGGTGTTCGAGTAATTGCATGTACAACACAAAACAACAACAGTCTAGTAATGTAGACTTTTAATGACGTTTTGTAACCGTAATGCTTGGTAGAATCTTCTTAATCATAGAATCTACATAACTGTATTGGTCGAAATACAATCCTTTTCTTGACAGATGATATGATACTGGTCAATGTGATGTTCAGATTTAAATATACATGATATAGTTGTTCTTTATCATCGCTCCTTGAAAGGTGACTCTGATATTGAGATCAGGTTTTTTGTATATCAGCACTGCATGATTTTGACTCTCCATACAAACTTGTGTATAGAATTGTTATCTTATCTACCTATAAGTATTGATTGTCATAATGTGATCAATACATGATCAATCAAATGGAAAGCTCTGACTATTTTGCTGGTTGGTTTAACATTGAAAATTATCCGAAAATGAATCATTCTACTCTGAAATATTCCCTGCTGGAGACACGGAATGGCTGATTAATGGTCAAGTTGGTAATAATAAAGCATAACATGTGTCTTCAACAGTAACCTACGTGTAAACTTGTTTATATGTTACAATTAGTCGCTAATATTACTGTGGTAACTTCAGCAAAAGTGATTCAGTTCCCGACTGTTGCCACACAGCTAATTGATATAGTCTGTCTGGACAGAAAATCAGTTACATCTAGGTGACACAGGACTCAGTAAATGTACACTTGATGTATCTAAAGGCTCATATATGGCAGACAGTACTCCAATAAAGCGCTACGAGACCCTTGGCTGAACCTATTGTGGTATCAATAGATTGATCAGGTAATTTTGTGCACATACAATCAACACGAGACTTACATTGCTGTGATAATGTAAGCTGGATTGCTCCACAGTCAAACCTCTGCTACTTTTCAGCAAAATGGCAGTTTCTGTATGTTATTGATTACCTACCGATCTTATGACACTTATACATTATTAACTACCCAGACAATGTGAGTCGGTAATTTGGCCACTACCTGGAAAACTAGGACAGGACAGACAAACCAGGGTCAATTTGAAACCAACTGGAACACTATACGACTCTCACCATGCACAGAGACGCATCTGCTAAAATTAATTACTGATTACTTCAAAACAATTCATGAAGAGGATATGAATACTTCTGATGTAATGCTCGATAGGAAATGGATTCGCATGGCTTAACCGAACCATGTACATTCGTTTTGGAACTCTTTTAATCGATTCCCGAGTATGATTTAGCCATTGGTAACACTTTATTGCAGTAAGAAATTCATGCTATAGTGCCTTTAAATGACATTGTATGTTTACAAAACCATGTATTCTTAGCACGTGAGAAGTTATCACATTAATTATAGTGTCCATTAATCCCCCTATAACCTGAACAGTATTGAAGATTTTACAGCAGACAGAGGATTATACCGTTCTGTCATAGAATACAATAGAATGACAAACTCTACATATTTTGTATTTTGAGAAATGTCAAATCTGATTGCAATTTTCCATTTTAATAAGATTGTTCATTTTCCTGGAATTTAATAAGTTTTAAAATGTCAAGATGTAAATAATGAAATATATTTGAGATTTTAAATGTCACGACATTTAATTCCAATTACAAATACAACACGTTGCTTATTCCAAGGATCACATGTACGAAATAGAACCTCTTCGTCTCTTGCCTTTTAATTCACAAAAGTTATTCTTCAATTCATTAATGACTTTTATTGTTAGCCATTAAAAGTAGTTTACACTGATAGAACAATATAATATTACGTCAAGGGTGTCACATATAGTAATGTGTCAGTGGATTGTAGACATGTCAATTGGAACTCATCACATTGGCGAAACGTGACATAGGAGATACTTGATTAAGATAAAACGTATTTCTTGACTCATGTCATGTTTATTTCATCTTATGAGATATAAACATGGACTATTTGAGTTCGCTTCTACCAGAGGTGAGGTGAGGTGAGTTGGGGTTTAACGCCGCTTTCAAGAGTATTTCACTTCTATCGTGGCTGATAGTATTACGGCAGGGAGAATCCCGAAACGTCATGTTGCTATGCATTGCGGTGAAACCTTCGTGCAACGGCTGGAACTAGCGAACCATGGGTGGTACTTCTCTGAAATTCAGTGTAGCATTGCACCCAAACCTTACTGCGTGTAGAACAGTTCTCTACTGCAGACAAAATTGCTGTGCCCCTTGATCCGAAGCCGAACGCGCTAACCACTGCGCTATCCCGCCCCTCACTGCTACCATATGAGACAAGATAAACACTGTACGTGTAACGAATTGACTAATGTGTTATTGATAGAAAATGTTTGTAATAACTGATATTACTAAACACTAATGTGGATGGGTGGCTGCCCCAAAGAAAAATCCACTGCCTCACAGACTGTTTTACTCCATAAGGTCAGACCATTGATTCGATGATAACTATTGAGCATTAACCTCCAGATCTTCTAGAATGCCTCTCAAACAGTTAACTCCAGATCTTATAACATGCTTAACCATTGTACTCATTTTTACATTGATTTGAATTATTTGATGATCGACTATTCCAATGTAGGAATATGGGATTTCACCGACAGTCTATTTTCAAATCCAGTTGTTCTTGAGAGCATTATATTTGCTTTGGTTTTAGGTTTGGTATCAATATTTGCCTTGAATTAAAATCCACATTTCAAACAAGTTTACGGGGGAAAAGTAATGTGTATTACAACCACATTCGTTGTGTGAACATTGTAAATTGGGATGTTTTCTAATGTAAATAAAGAGGTCGGATAGAATGGAAAAGAAATGTTCCCAATTGCAAATAATCTTCCTTTTTTAATAATAAGAGTTCCTAACAAAATGTTATTATAAGAATGATGGTATTTGTATTGCGCAATACTGCATACCACAAAGGGACATGCTCAAAACACTATAAAGGGACACAAAACACACCAAAAGTCACTTGAAATCAAATAAACAGAACAACATGGTATCGAGAAAGTTGTCAAACATCAGATCACTTAACACCAGTTGCTGGACAAGCACCAGTCTGCATACGACCATCACACAATATTGTGTAATTCAGTTGACACAACTTCAATGAGTGTCTGCACCCTGCCCGGCATCCCATGTCAGTAGGTTTAGTTACACCGATACCCAGATTTCTCAGGTAATGCAACACGTCTGGTTTTATCCACAGTTTCTCATTGGCTTGATGTTAATTCACTGTTCTCTGTCGTAAGTCAGATTGCATAAACCCCTTATAGGTGGTGTAAGATGAAGGCTTGGCTTGATGATTGGTAGAAAAATGGTCGATCCAACCTTTGCAGTTGAGAAATATGAAAATCCAGCTCCAAAGTATCATATTAATATGCACATATTTATGGTACGATTAAGCAACGTGGATCCATTTCCAATCCTTGAATTCTTAAAAAGTAGTGACATTAACACTGGTCAAGCTCCTACCCATTCAAATACCACTGTAAATGTTTGTATTTACTTGACCCTACTTGTGAAATAGTCGCTGAACAATTGATCGTTATCACCACAGAGACAGCCAGATACCGTTTCCTGTTTTATTGGACTGTGATATATGAATATGAGGAGGTGGATATATCAAGTTTTAGAGTATTATAACATTGTTACATTTGGGATATTTTTAGAGTTTTATACTTTTGGTCGATACGTTATTCAGAGTTTATAGGTCTGCTGTCTGACTAGAATGAATAAAGTTTGTGGTATTTGAAATATTGCTTGTTAGAGAAAGTAAAAAATATTGAGTCTTCAGAAACAAATGCAGTTACGAATCTATAGCATTTAAAACATAATACGAAGAACCAATAAGAGATAACATTGTTTGAAGGATACTTGGTCTACATGTCCGTGTACTCTAAACTTTAAAAACATTTGATTATCTCTACAATTAGAAAACAATTAGTAAGTTATTTCCTCTATATGTGGTTTGTATTGAAGTCTTAAACGGACACGTTATAGAACAAGAACTGTCTTAGGGAAAAATGTTATTTTACATAAACGTGATTAATTTTGAAAAGTGCATGCTTAAATATTATACATTCATATCATGTAATCCAAAATAGCAAATCCTAAAGGAATATCATTATGTTTATTTTACATTAAAATTACCATACCAACTAACATAATCTCTGGATTTACATTCTTGAGATGCTGACAGATTATATAGAAGTTAGTAATTATTTTCTGATTGATTCTACAGACAGTAATAATTGATCGACAAATTGTCTGATAAGCTGATTGATGGGATTAATCAGACCTAAGTGCCGGGATTCGAATAAATTGTCGATCCTTAAGATCTTAATGACTCCAAAAATAGCATTTATCCACAATGATTGCAAATCATAAGGGATTATTTTGGCCACTTTTCCAGTACCAATATATTTCAGACACAATATTCCCAGACAGTAACTGTTACTTCACGGTGTATGTATGCATGAAACATTACAGTAGTATCCCAAATTGTCATTTACCAATGTGTTTTTTTCGGTTCCATGTGCTTTATTTCAATGATATTTCAGACATAGATTTATTTAAATAAAACTTGACTTAATTTATTGTACCTGATATGCATATAATTAAAGAATGAATAGAGGATATTTGACATTTCT
Organism: Gibbula magus; assembly: GCA_936450465.1. NCBI lineage: Eukaryota > Metazoa > Mollusca > Gastropoda > Trochida > Trochidae > Gibbula > Gibbula magus. Next base: position 65,727,019 of record OW388300.1, on the reverse strand, counting down.
CATCAAATAACATGTATATCTCATCGAGCGTAGCATAAACATATATGTTCACGTGTGTGAATATTTTACTTCTATTTCATGAGATTTAACTATCCAGTATGACATCTACCTTTTAAAAAATGTTTAAATATCCTAGTCATTGTTTTTTGAGATAGCATTGTTATACCAAAGTAATTAATACGTTGATTAACCATCCACACCTCTTTCACTGAAACCTGTTAGGGCTTCTCACAACTTCTCTTAACGCAGTGGAACATGTTTGTCTGCTTTAGAAGTAATGATAAATAATTGTGCATGGGTTTGGATTGAAAGTATCAACAACTCCTAACATGATATGTTTTTCAATTGGTTTCTTGTATCAAAGGATATCCTTGCATGAACACGTATTAATCACATAAACTGTGTTGACCGACACTGTTTCAACAACGAATTGTATATATTATAATGTTGTTTAACAGTTCAAATTTGACTGTCCTGCATTCCACTTTTCTTGTTCTGTAGTACTTCCTTCCTTCCTTCTATATCCGTTAGTCCAGTACCTTAACTCTCTACTTTATTGCACTGTATGGAATACCTATGAATCTATCCATCATTACACACTTTATTGTCATTCATGACATCTTAACATTTGAATTTCATCATTCTATCATTATTTTAGAAATGTTTGGTAAGGCACCATTATGTATAAGTCTATTTCATTATTTCGTGTATATAATTTCATTATGGACATGTATTCCTTTCGAAAACATTAAAGGAAATATATGTGCAGGCTGGCAGTATGCTGAAGTAGTGGGATATGGCTTAAAGGGGCAGTAGCACGTGTTTTCCCAAATTTTATTTTTTTCAAATTTCCCATTTATAATTATACTTTATGTCTTTTATATTTTCCTTAGAGGGTAAAACATCAATTACACAAACCAATTATCCGTAGTGTTGCGTATAAAGCAAAAATTGCATGACGGCCATGTAATTGTGAACACATTTTATTATTTTGAATGACAAAAACGATTTCCGTAGCTTTTCCAAACTATGTACACTCATTGTTTAACTTGATTTTCTGAAGAGAGAAGGGTGTTTTACTATTGGTGCCATTATTTTTCAAATACATTTCATCGACTTATGTGAGAAAAAAACGTAGGCTACTACTGCCCCTTTAAAGTGAATGAATTGTAGTACATTATATGCTTACTCAGTCCTTGGTTCATTATTGGTTTTTCATCCTTATCAATATCAGTATCTTTAATGAAACTAATTAAACATTCCAATTATATATTTACAAGAACAAAATGATATAGAACACAATATAATTGTTGTGTTATTACAGAATTTGTTGCTTGAATATCATCTTAAACGAATTGAGATGTACAGTAGAAAAGCTATTCACGTACTAATCATTGTCAGTAGTTTGGTGTAAACAATACCAATTTGTTAAAAGCAGTAACTGTCTATTTTTTTATATTTTCCAGCTTAGAATAACTCAGTATATGTCAGTCTCATCTTGACCCTACTGGCACGAAATTAGCTGATCAATCTATCGATTAGAACACCGGTACGCCCAGAAGCCTCTTACCGCTTTATTGTAGTACCGTCTGACATTTATGATGATGCAGATTTATCAAGTTTTCATTTATCACTTAGGTTTTAACAGACTTCGGTACGGGATATATGATGTACCATGTACTAGGCTCTAAAACTAGCTGATTGTCTGTTGACTTATTTAGTTACACGTGAGTGTTAGTAATGGATCGTTGGGAGAAACACTTGACATCATATAATTGAATGCACACAATGAAGATGTCTCAAGTTAGATTTGGCTTTGGTCATTGGTATCACGTTAATCGGTTAAACGTCTAGGGTATTTATTTAAATTTCAACAACATTGTATTGATCACAGGGCAGATACAGAGCGTGGATACACAAACGAAAATTTTGTAAGAATGACATTAAAATATATATTACGTCATAAGATCACATGAGTAGACAACATGAATAATATAATATATTTCGTCATCAATTTTAATGTTATGTAATTAGTTATTTTACGCCAGCAATTAAAATATACTTGTATTATTTGTAAATGTATTTATGCTTTTTTCCAGCTGACCTCAGGTGCGCTAGAAGATCAATCGTACACACATGTATCGTCTTTGACATATGAACCTCAGGAAGGAGATTGAAAACATAACTAGAAGACATATTTTTGTACAAAACACCTGCCACCTCACCTCACAGATGCTTCATGTTACAAAAAAAGGTCTACACGTGGAGCTCATTTAGTTATTTAACATTTGCAGATTTAAGGGCAATGGTATTAATAGTAAATGTTGTTCGCATCATTGAAATAGCTGGGCCTTTTCCTTTTGAACATACCGAAACTTGTGTTGTTTCCTTGAAGAGCCTATTTATTTCAATTGATTTTTAAGAGAAAACAATTTCTAAAGATAGGAAACATCTTGTTTTGATATTAGTATATATCTATCTTTCATATCAACTGTTAAAGTCTGAACATATTGTTATTGAGGTAAACAACTTTCCGATGAAGTATTAATTGTTGATGAATGAATAAGATATATATCCCCACAAGCGATCATCACGATTAATAACGACCCAAAACAACAGTGAACGTGACATATTCGAAGTAAAATCCGTTGAAACTAATTTTGAGGAAATAAGCTTTTCCTAATCAGAATGGATGCACTCAATCTTCTAATTACCAGAACCCACGTATGGATGGACGAAGGCATCGCACTGGACAGACTAAATTGTTTATTCTTTAAATGGCTGAATACAGAGCGGGATCGGAAGCTTGGAGACATGAGATGAGTCGACGTTATTCCTAATTGATGGTCCATTTTCCTACAAGTCATCCGTCAACGCTGTTAAATTAGCTATTGTCTTTAAGATTGTTTCTGAGATTGGTATTTGCTGTGTAAGTTTATAATAGCAGTTCATTGAACAAGTGTGAATTATTCAAATGGTTACAATCGTATTGTAACGCTAAGTGATACTTACATACTAGGTATTATGTTGTTTGTATATACCATTGTGTACACTTACTATTATGAACATCGCTAATCTATCTAGCTATATACTCATTTAAACACTTTAAATTAAGTGTTTTACTTAAAGGTTATAGCTTAACTAAACCATTTGAAATAACAAGTTTAATTTTACTTGTGTCCAACATATCATATAAATCCTTGTCAATCGATGACAACAAATGATGAGATAGAAAGTGAAATATTCACATTAAATATCTAGAACGTTTTGAATTTAAAATAATTTTCGTCACCCTTTGAATTACGTTATGACAATTAATACTTATATAATAAAGAGTTCATTCAATAATAAAAGCCTTGTCAACTTCTATTACTTCAATAGTTGAACAACAATGTTACTGTACAATACTCAGCAAGGTCCTTAAGTTGAAAGCTTTCTGAAAAAAGCGATACATGTACTTGACTCGAACTGAAGTTTTATTGGTAAAGATTCAAAATTATATTAATAACTCATATACAGCTGCTGAACAAAAGTTTGTTACATTCACAACATTCATAACATTTGTTTCATTATTTTCCACAAAACTTAAAAAGGTAGTGTTTTTTCTCATAACAAGGTAGTCAAATCATTGTAAATGCAAATGAGGTTAGGAAATTCTTCATATTATGCATATATTAAGTTAGATTCTGGTTGCACTGAAATTATCGTAAAGTTGCAAATATGAATACTGCAGGTATCCTCAGTTCGTCGCGGTGAGTTCATTCTTGTTTTGCATATCAACTTTAAAATGTTTTGAAACATACCTATTGCATATTTCTTCAACACATAAATTGCTTTTGAATAAAGTATGTACATTATTTAATCCAATTTGAAGTTTTTAAAAATTTACAGAGGTTCCGAAAAATGTTTCAAAACTTGTTGCCCGTTATCTCTGATAATTTATATTGCAAATGAATAATTTATCTGCTTTCATTAGCATAATTGTCTCAGATAACTGGTAATATACATATAACATGCAGTGAATATCTTAAAGTGACGAAATACGATTTTTAATGAAATAACTTGGATTGCCACAGTCATGTATACCGGAATGGAATGGATACCAGTTCAAAAGAAATGACCGCAATATACATGTGTATGGTCAACAATCATGGTTTGAATAAGTTGATTTAAAAATTTCATGCTACAAAACATGTTATTCCTGCAGGAATATCTTACAGACAACGAAACACAACTAATGGAGAAGTGAGATTGACACGAAATCAGTGTATGAGAACAGAGTCTCAACTCTTAACATTGTGAGGGGTATTGTGCAGAAAAGGGTTGATTTGTGGATCAGCCACATGACTATCTCCGGGCATGTTCAACAATTTGGGTTTAAATGCTAGGTCCTCGTGCAGAAAACTCATTTTGAATGACTGGAGAGAAAACTAAGAAAAATTTGAGAAGAGCACGCAGATTTTACTGGGGGTCAAATTGGAACCATGTTCCTTTCCCTGACAAATCTATTTTCACATGTTTTAGTAATATTCGTAAGATGTAAGTAAGGCGTTTTCAAAGTAAGAGATACAGAAGTTATTGCCCAGAGGTGACTGTAAAACACCAACCCCCAAGTCCATTTTTGGGGATATTGTCAGAAAATTGCTGCTAGAATCTGAAACGGTGGTTGATATTCTGAAATTCCCAGAATTATCAGAATTGGATCATTAACGACTTAAAACATAATAAGAATGTTTTGTATTTCTGAATAAAAAATCAGATTTCTGTAAAACAAAATCCATTCCTCAATTTTCTAAGATTGGTCATTCATTTTGGGCTGTTGTGAACATACCATAATTGGAATACCATTGGCTTTCCCAAAACATTAACCCTATTTGGACTCTCTATGACATTATTGGTAACGCAACTGCTAAGGGATTGCCTACTTTGAAAGTTGGTTAATACATATTGGTATTTTGTCTAAAAAGATACCTGTCGCAGTTTCCAGGGATTCATGTCTAAACCAATGCAGGTACTGGGAAAAACCAAAGATATTAATATTCCTGAGTGGATGTACTTTCTTTTGATACCAAATAGTGCTACAATACAATCATTTATAAACTTGTGATGTGTGTATTAAGTCTCAAACGTCATGTAAACATAGCAATGTAACAAACTTTTGTTCAGCAGCTGTACCTCAAGGAGCCTCAACAGACATTGGGAAACCATAAGGAAAGTCTATGATAGGAAAATCATGGTCGTCAAAAATGGTATTCCTTTCATTATATTGAGCTATGAAAGAAAATCAATTCATATGAAATTTAGCCTATCAACGATGCTCCAACAGTATGGTTGTCGTGAATATCGACGTGTTTGGAGAGTTTTCGCTCATTTCCTGAAGCATCTCCAGGGACTTGTCATCATTCCCCATCCATAGATCCTTATGAAAACACACATGCTGAAATCAAATGAGCTAATTTACTGTTAGTTTCGATTTAGTTAATAAGGGAATCAATTTTATATGATAATTGGGATAGGATTAAAGCTTTACAGGAATGACAATTTTAAAAATGTCGACCAGTTCCTGATTTCGAAATTATCTACGAATGCTTCCACATTCCACATTGAAAAGGACTGAATTGATTCAACAGTAGAATATATTCCAAGGAAACATTTGTCTTTGTGGATTGTTTCACAATAGAAACAGTAAAATATGTTAACAATTATTAGCAACCGCTAGACCCTTAAAGCATGTAGACACATATGTTCACTTTTATAATACATATTATAGTTTGAACACACTCATTGATGTTCATATACAAAGTGACAAACAAAAGAAATTATACCGAAAAAATGTAAGATATTTAAATCCACGAATCATAGGAACGAATAAAACATAGTTACATAATGTCTAGAACCCTGCCAAGTCTTTGGGATCATAAAACATGCCTTTAAAGAGAGGATTGTATCGGTGTGTTTTGTGGAAACGAAATTCGAGGGAGACATTTATCAATACAAGATACTGGCACAATCCAGTTGTCAAACATAGTAGTGGAGGTGATTTTTTAATGACTTTAGATTTGACAATTTTCAAGAGTATTTCACTTATATCGCGGCTGCTAGTATTATGGCAGAGAGAAAGCCCGCAACACCATGTGGCTATGCATTGCGGTGAAACCTGCGAGCATCGGTTGGAACTAGCGAAGCATGGGTGGTACTACGCTGAAATTCAGTGTAGCATTGCACCCAAACCTTACTGCGTGTAGAACAGTTCTCTACTGCAGACAAAGTTGCCGTCCCCTGGTGGGATTCGAACCCCGGACTTCTTGATCCGAAGCCGAACGCGCTAACCACTGCGCTATCCCGCCCCCAAATGGGAATGTGATTTCCAATAAGTGTGGGTAAATGTTATATATATATCCAGAATCATTAAGATCTTGAGGGGACATATATTAACCCCTATTAGCCACACGAGAATAGCTTATCTCGTCAATCAGCTAATCAGACAATTTGTCAATACTAATTTACTGAATGTGAAATCACTGATATCTTTATTATCTTCATGTCAATATTGCAATAATGTGACCCAAAATGAATGCATTATTTTGAGACGTTAAGTCAGTGTTTCTATTATATTTAGGTGAATATGAAAACATTATCTTAAATAATAATACTCTAAATAATAAAAAAGGTGTAGGAAAAACAGGGTATTAACTGATCCAAGAAAATGTAAATTAGAGAACGAATCGCCAAACCAAAGGTTGATTCCCAATGCTCGCCCGATATATGACAACATAGTATGCTGCAGGGTGACAATTCCCGACCCCATCATGAAAGAGCAATCAACAATTTCCTGCTGCAGGTGGGGGTTCATCGCCTGATATGACCAGCCAAAAGCCTGGATATGAATCCCATAGGGCATTGTGGGACAGAAAGGAGAAGCCGTCGAGACAGATGGACCCTCCTCCTACCACTCTGCATCGATTGTGTCAGTGTGTGGTCCAAATCTGAAACGATGTGGCCAGAGCAGATGTTAACTGCCTTCCCTGGAGAATCGTCGGTGTCCACACGTCGGCACCATACGATACTGATATGAATAATCACTTAAAATCAATAACAAGCAACATCCTTCTGACCATTACTTTATATGTGACCTTCTTACAGTTTTAGCAGCATGGGTTTTTGTAGCATCATGTAAATATGCAAAATTCAGGTTATTTTCTCAAATTTCCCCTTTTGAAGTAAAAGACTATGACCTTGAATACATTAAGGGCAAAGTGTAATAATCCACATATTAATCAATAAAACAGTGCCATTAAAACGAAATTTGTGATTTATTGAACAGTGTTTATGACAGACCTCGGGTTGATAGCCTTTATCATCATAATTATATTTCAGTCATGGCGTTGTTGAGTGTACACTAATGTAGTTTTATGCTTTTGGGTTTGATAAATTATAGTCTGTGTAAAAAGTTATTTTAATACTTCTGAGTTGTGTGAATTGCCTTTAAAACCATGTTAATTCTTAAATAACCTCGATTGCTGTTCACGTCACATATTTTGAGTTGTTTGCAGACTCTCGTCCATACTGCAGCATTGGTTGGGAGTGTTTATCATTAATACACCTTAGACTCGACCACCAATATGTTTAGATAAACTAGAGGAATCGATACATTTAAACTTTAAATTAGTAAATTAAAGTGAAAAAACTAAATTACAATTGTGACTCAATGTTGTTGGTATATCACTTCTGAAGTTATAACTAGGTTGGATATGCACATGGCCTCGTGTTCACCTTCACAAATTCAACTCTCTATTCAATTCTATTCTATTCAACTATCTATACAAGTAAAACCTATTCTATAGTAAATCTGAAAGATATATTATTCCAAAGATTCCTTCATATGGAAGAAATGAGGTGGTGGGTTTGAGTATTGAGGACACGTCAAAAGTTGATCAAGTAGTTGGAATGTTATGATGAGTGGAAACCTGAGCACAAGCACAGGGATGTTACAGGAACTTGTTTTGGGATAACTTACACACTATATTCAGCATGTCAAATCCTGGATGACAACAATAATTCTTAACTTGATGATAATAAAATAGTACGTTTTTGATTAAACGTAATTATTTATACTTACCTGTTGACTAGACCTACTTTGCCTTACCTCCCAGGGGTAATGCTATTTCAACCTTAATACAGACGAACTTGAAGAATGGAGAAGGGGTGCGTAAAATCCCTTATCCAAGGGCCGGTAAGTCTAGATGGTCTCGTGACGTCACTACCTGTTCATATCACTCTCCGAAAGTCCCAAAGGCAAGACAGACCAAGTGGGGAGGATGGGAGGGCCTAGAGCGTAGGTCTAGTCAACAGGTAAGTATAAATAATTACGTTTAATCAAAAACGTACTATTATTTAAATACCTATCTGTTGACTAGACCTACTTTGCCTAGAATCCCACCGCAAGGAGGCGGGTCAGTAGATACATGGTAGTGACGAGACCAGCGACTAGCCCTGAGTGTAAGCTAACCTACGAGTCCTCCACCCTGTGGTGAGGACAAAGCACAGCCCGGGAGATACCATCTCTACCGCTAAGCGGATCGAAGAGACAACCCTGCCACTCAACTTCCGATCAACACACCGCCCCCCAAACCCCAACAGGGAGGGGGGGAAGGGGGGGGGGGGGGGGGGGGGGGGGGGGAGTGGGGGGGGGGGGGGGGGGGGGAGGGGGGCGGGGTGTTAAAGCGAAGTTAAAGAAAAAACCAACAGACACGAGAGCTAGTAATGTAAACCATGTTTATTTACAAAAAGTCTCAAAAGCGTCTAAGAAGGATGACCCCTTCTTGGTCTGGTGAGGGGGACCACCTTCGTCTGCGCGAAGACCTGTGGACCCAGCCTAGAGATGCCTTCAAGATCTGCTGTGGAGACATCTCGTAGGTAATGGTAGGCGAAAACCTCTGATGAACGCCAAAAAACACCCTGCCATGACATCCGAAAACGCGATGTTGCAGTGATAAGCCATTGTGACTGAAACTGCTCGGATCTCATGAGGGATGGAACGCGAAGGCGGAGGCAGGTCAGCGGCCTTGTACGCATCAATGACTGCCGACCTTAGATACACCCCCAACGCTTGCTTATCAAGCTCCTTGGTGCTCCTCGGTGAGTGAGGCAAGAAACAGACGACGCCTGCCATCCCTCAGCCTGTGGGTACGCTGCGTGCGTGTCAGAACCCAGAACCGTGATAGAGAACGTACGGTCAGCTTCATAAGCTGCCTGGTCCTTACAGACAAAGTCGGGAGCCAACTCAAGAGAGGTCGATCCCCCCCTCCCTGACCTCATAACGTAGAAGGTCCGCCTGCAACGCATGGATTTCCGAAATCCGCGCTGCGGAGGCCATAGCCCCCAGAACAAAGACCTTGCATGTGATAGCGAGAAGGGACACGTCGGAGAGCGGTTCACGTATCGGAGCGAAGGTGGTTGAGCACAATGGCTAAGTCCCACTCAGGTGGACGAAGCCTGGACCTGCCGTCAACCAAACGGAATGTTCTAATGAGGTCCTTGAGGACCGACACATCCAACCCTCGCGATCTCTTCCTGAGGACAGACAGGATAGCAGACATGTTGGTGTTGATTGATGGCTCGAGCCCACGACCGCGAGACTAGGAGTCTCGCACTCTACCGACTGCGCTAGCCCGAGACCGCGATGTTACAGTGGTAAGCCATCGTGGCTGACACTGCACGGATCTCATGCGGGTTGGAACGCGAAGGAGGAGGCAGGTCAGCGGCCTTGTACGCATCAATGACCTCAGGTACACCCCCAACACTCGCTTATCTAGCCCTTGGGCTCTCCTAGGCGAGTGAGGCAAGACCAGCCTCAACAGCTGCCTGGTTTTGTAACAGTTCCAGACTTGTTGCAAAATCCAAAACATGGGACGATGAACCAGTTCTTAAATAACAAACTGAAAGAATGCAAAGATTCAGAGGGGTGCCGAACAGGAGACACAACCCCCTGAAGACTGCCACGTTCCGTTGCCACTGCGCTTCCAGGAAGAAGTACCAGACCTACGAATGGCCGAAACATACTCCAGGAAGTCTGAAGACGAAAGAATGACACCCTCGTTACACAGGTCCTTGCACTTCATACAAGGCAAGACCTAACAGACTTCCTACCTCCGCAAATGTACAAAATGCAGAGTACGTAGTGACGCAAACACCGAGGTAGTAGAGTAACTAGGTGACTGATAGCCGAGTCACTGACGAGACCCTCGAGACACTACCAGGTGATTGACAACGAGTCACTGACGCATGTATGCTAGGGGAGGTGCGTGAAACTCAAATCACTTAACAGGTGAGTGACAGACGAGCCACTGACACGAGTAAGCTAGACGATGTGAGTGACAGGAGATACAGCCGAGTCACTTAGTAGGTGAGTGACAGACGAGACACTGAAGCGTGTAACCTAGATGAGGTGAGTGACAGTCGAGTCACTTAGTAGGCGAGTGACAGACGAGCCACTAACGCATGTAATCTAGACGAGGTGAGTGACACTCAAGTCACTTAACAGGTGAGTGACAGACGAGCCACTGACGCGTGTAATCAAGACGAGGTGAGTGACAGTCGAGTCACTTAACAGACGAGTGACAGACAAGCCACTAACGTGTGTTGTCTAGGCCAGGTGAGTGACAGGTGAGTGACACTCAAATCACTTAACAGATGAGCGACAGGCGCGTCACTAACTTGCGTAAACTAGACGAGGTGAATGACACACGAGTGAGTGAGTGAGTTGCGGTTTAACGCCGCTTCCAAGAGTATTTCACTTATATCGCGGCTGCTAGTATTATGGCAGGGAGAAAGCCCGCAACGCCATGTGGCTATGCACTGCGGTGAAACCTGCGAGTAGCGGCTGGCACTAGCGAACCATGGTTGGTATTACGCTGAAATCAGAGTAGCATTGCAGCCAAACCTAACTGCGTGTAGAACAGTTCTCTACTGCAGACAAAGTTGCCGTGCCCCTGGCGGGATTCGAACCCCGGACCTTTTGATCCGAAGCCGAACGTGCTAACCACTGCGCTATCCCGCCCCTGAATGACACACGAGTCACTGACGCGAAAGGCAGAGTACATATTGAAGTAACAACGTGAGTGATAGTCAATCACTGACCCACGCGCGTAAGCTGATGAAGTGAGTGACAGGAGATTGACCCTCAATCAGTTAACACTAACGTGGGCGAGGTGAGTGACAGTTAGGTCACTTACTGACAGGCGCGTGGTGAATGACAGTCGATTCACGACGCGAAACGCAAAGTAGAGTAGTGTAAGAACGAAGTTCTGACATAGGAAGAAAACAACCCTTCTGATAGCTAATTACTCCAAAAACACCCAGAGTGTAAACTCACGAAAACGTAGAACGAAAACGCTTAAGTGAAAACACGCAAGGCGAGACGAGAGAGACTATCGAAAGTGTTGAAGGCAGAGACTCCGAACCCGAAGGGTGCGAAGTCCAAAGACTGACGAAGCGAGACACTGGCGAAACGAGTCACAGACGACACGAGGCAATCAAGTCGAGTCGTAGGTGAAGGCGAGTGACAGGCAAGGCGAGTGAGACGAGCCACTGACGAAAGAGAGCCAAAACAAATTGACAACCTAAAGGCGAATGACTCGCTACGCGAGTGCCTGGCGAAGCGAGTCACTTGCTAGCCGAAGCGAGTCAAGTAGAAATCAAGCCTAAGGCGAGAGACAGGTGAGTGACAGTCCGTTCCCTTACGCAGGTGAGCGATAGACGAGATACTCACACGTGAATGTAGACGAGGTGAATAACCGGCGAATCACTGACTACCTAAGTATCGTAGCGTAAGACACAACAAATCTTCCGATAGCTAATCGAGAGAGTTGAAAGCGGACCTGCCACGCTGACTTGACTAAGTGGAACCTCCGCGAACGAAGCCACTTCGGATAACATAGCGATTGCGTCAACCACTGGCTGATCCTCCGACAACCCCGTACCCCCAGCCTTTGTTTCTATACTGATGAACGGAGGGTTCGACCTCGTCGACGTAGCGGACGTCACGCTCCGGCGAGGAATCACGTGGGGGTGACACCACCGTGACACGACGCGTAGGGGGTGAGGGGTACGCGATGGGGTCGCGGATGCGGAGGCCCTAGCGGACGTAGAGTGAGTGAGTGAGTGAGTTAGTGTTTAACGCCGCTTTCAAGAGTATTTCACTTATATCACGGCTGCTAGTATTAGTGCAGGGAGAAAGCCCGCAACGCCATGTGGCTATGCATTGCGGTGAAACCTGCGAGCAACGGCTGGAACTAGCGAACCATGGGTGGTACTGCACTGAAATTCAGTGTAGCATTGCACCCAAACCTTACTGCGTGTAGAACAGTTCTCTACTGCAGACAAAGTTGCCGTGCCCCTGGCGAGATTCGAGCTCTGGACCTCTTGATCCAAAGCCGAACGCGCTAACCACTGCGCTATCCCGCCCCCGCGGACGTAGAACGCGAACCCTGAGGTACGACATCCGCATTGGGTTCACACGGTAGCGTAGTCGTAGTGTGAGTGGGTAAGGTCCGCGGACCAAGACGCGCATCGAGCAAGGAAGAGACCATATCCTTGACGGATGCCAGAAGGAGGGACGGATTGACCTTGTCAAACCTAGCCTTCTTGGACTTCTTCTTTTTGCTCATGTGCGTAGTGGGTCCGCCAACCTTAAGCCTAAGCGGAGACAACCGCTTGTCTGGCGAAGGAGGGGACAACGAGCGAGTCCGCGGATGAGAACTGGAACACGACGGCGGAGGGGGGGGGGAGCGCGAATCCTTCGACCCCCTAGCGGGTTAGGACAGGACCGACGATTCCCTGTCGAATTCATCCGCCCGTTCCGTGAGGACAATGTCTACGTCCTCCTCCGGAGACGGATGACGAATGGGAGACATCTCCCTACGTTGAGCTGACGACGCACGCTTCTGAAGCGAAGCCCGAATGGCCACAGACTTGCGTAAGGCGGAAACGTACGCGTGGAACTCCGATTCGGAGAGAGGAGCGCACTCGTTGCAACGGTACTCCTCTTCGCTAAGGTCCTTACACTTCCTACATAACAAGTGCGGATCCTTAGAGGCGTACTTCCTGCCTCCGCAATTCGTGCAAAAGGCGGAGTACATGTCGGACGAAACGATAAGACGCGTAACGTAAGCGAAGGTAAAGACAGTCGAGTCACCTACGCGGCGTGGCGAAACGCGAGACACTCGCTCGCGTAGCGTAGACGAGGTGAATCCCTACAGAAAGACACCTAAGTAGCGTAGCGTAGACGAGGTGAGTCACACACGTGAAACACCCAAGCGGCGGAGCAAAAGCACAACAACTCTGACGATATGCAATCAAGAGAGTTGAACCAAAAACTCTGAACTCGAAGAGCACAAAGTCAAAATCAAGTAACGACCCGCCAAGGTAAACAAAGACGAATAAGCCAGACAAAAACTAGGCTAAACACTTACAAGATAATTCAATCTTTATTTCACAAAAGCACAACAACTCTGACGATATGCAATCAAGAGAGTTGAAACAAAAACTCTGAACTCGAAGAGCACAAAGTCAAAATCAAGTAACCACCCGCCAAGGTAAACAAAGACGAACAAGCCAAACCAAAAACTAGGCTAAACACTTACAAGATAATTCAATCTTTATTCACATAGGACAGGACCGACGATTGACGGTATGCAATCAAAAGAGTTGAAACAAAAACTCTGAACTCGAAGAGCACAAAGTCAAAATCAAGTAACCACCCGCCAAGGTAAACAAAGACGAACAAGCCAAACCAAAAACTAGGCTAAACACTTACAAGATAATTCAATCTTTATTCACATAACACTCGTGCGTGAACCAAACCTTAAGTGACTGGCGTAGCGAGTCACTTGAACCAAAGCGAATCACCCTAAGGATGAGTCGCGTAGAATCGACCTAAGGCGAAGCCAAAGGCGAATGGTAGGCGAAAGCTAGCAACGGGCAACGCGAGTCACTGACGAGGAGTGTATCCACTGCTCCTTAACCAAGCTAGTGACTCACCTAAGGCGAACAACTAGCGAAGCCAGTGACAGGCGAGGCGAGAAGCCAAGCGAGACGCGAAGCACTTGAGTACGGACCGCAGGCGAATGACAAGCGACAAGCGAATGACAAGCGAAGCGAGTCACCCGCGTAGGAGAGATACCACTACTCCTTTACCCTACGCAAGTCAAACCCACAGTTCCCTAAAGTACAGACCGATAAGCGTATGACAAGCGAAAGCGAATGACAAACGAAGCAAGCCAAATGAAATAGGAGAGATACCACTACTCCTCTGCCATACGCAAGACAAACACTTAACAGTTAGCACTAGAGTACAACCGACAGGCGTATGACAAGCGAATTAGGAGTGATTCCACTAGCTCCTTTACCGTACGCAAGTCAACAACCCACAGTTAACACTAGAGTACAGACCGAAAGCGCGTGACAAGCGAAAGCGAATGGCCAGCGAAGCAAGTCAAACGATTAGGAGAGATGCCACTACTCCTCTACCATACGCAAGACAAACACCTAACAGTCAGCACTCGGAACGAATGGCGAATGACAAGCGAAAGCGGATGACAAGCGAAGCGAGTCACCCGCGTAGGAGAGATACCACTGCTCCTTTACCCTACGCAAGTCAAACACCCAACAGTCAGGTGAGAGAAACAAAGAATCACGAGCTGCACGTGCGGCGCATGCAATCCACCTACTCCGGATGGTCGCTAGCTAGCACATGTCAACAAGGCCCCTTGAAAACTAACACCTACTTGAAAACAGATTGCAAACACAACCTGCACTATCGAAGAACAAAGTTGAGGATATCTCTTGAACTAACAAGAGAAAAATAGCAAGTTAGCAACACAAGTCGCTAAAACCCCAGTCACAGAACAAAACACGTCTGCCTTGCTCTGCAACTTTGAGGAGAGTGATATGAACAGGTAGTGACGTCACGAGACCATCTAGACTTACCGGCCCTTGGAAAAGGGATTTTACGCACCCCTTCTCCATTCTTCAAGTTCGTCTGTATTAAGGTTGATAAAGCATTACCCCTGGGAGGTAAGGCAAAGTAGGTCTAGTCAACAGATAGGTATTTAAATAATCGAACTAATAAGATGAAAATAGTCAGCGGATATGCAAGTAATGATTCTTATTATATAAGATTTCCAAGATAAGTTATTCTATTATTTTCTTGGGTAAACATATAAAAGGTTTGCTGATATTGCTAATGAGTTGTTTTTCAGTTTTTTTGTTTTTTTTGCATTTAATTTTTTAAATTGTGACAATTAGGTTAATGAGTATCCTAAATTTAATTTAACATACACTTGCCATCATACATTCTTAATTAGTATCATTATTATAATTATTATTTAGTATTTTAGTTTATTATTTAAGTAACAGTCATAGGATATGTCAGTGTCGTATAGCTTTAAATGTCCATTGGATTTAAGAGAAAAGTCATCTTGTGTCAAACTTGAACTGCCTTCGAGCGGCCATTTTTAATGTGAAATATTAAACTGGCTGCCCGAAGGAAAATGGACTCGATCATTTACATTCGTTTCAGAACTGTTTTTATTGATTTAAGAGTATTATTTAGCCACTGGTAAATTTTTGTGAGAATGCTTTATTTAAATAAGAAAAACGTGCTTTTAGGAAATAAAACCTGATTTGCGAGGCTAACAGTGTGGTTAAATTTTACGTTTTGCATTTTTGATAGAAGCTCACAGTTTATTTTCTTAGATCATAAGTTCATTTCATCAAATAGTTCATGTTGACTATTATAATGCATATACTTTGTCCTTATTACAGTGACAGTCCAATATAGTTTGCCGATCGAAATGTTATTTAAAAAACTAATAATAGTCCCAAATGGGAATACATGAGACTTTATTTCAATGTGTTTGTGAGAAAAGTAAACTTTCCACGCAGAAACGGGAGCTTATTACTCAACTACAGAGGCTTTAAGCTTTTATGGATGAAAGCAAGCATTACTGGTCGATATTATTTATCCTGTCAACCTGAGAGACTGCGGTGAGCTGTATAATGACATTACACAGGTTATCGTCATTCAGTTAAGGATCCCTCTCCTTTTTTACGAAACTGCAGTAAAATATATGTTTGTTTTGATGTGCTTTTGGAGCAAATTATGTATCTGTGAATAATATTGATTCACACCACGTGTACCGTCAGGAAAACAGTTGTTGACAAATTAAGCTTTCTGTTAAGCTGTGTGTTGATGTTATCTCTTACAACCATTACAAATGGTTACATCCGGATAAATATTTAAACTAAAACCTAATTACCTAATGCATACCGTTTCGTCAAAGAATTTGCTGAATAAAGTGCAAACTAAAACATCTACCTGAAGCTTTATATTAAAGATCAATAAAAGGATGCAACCTCTCTGGGATTATCACGTTTGTTATTGATGACTATATAATCTCACGTAATAACTTTTGTCAATGTTCTGAACAGAGTTAATCACACATTATTAGTTATTATTGTATTTAAACTTAACTGTTCGGGCGAACATAAAACTAATAATTTCATAGCAACAACTAATTTTTCTTCTTCTGAAAAATCTGTTTCATTCGTTTGAAATAAATCCAACATACAAAACTTAAGATTGTTTGCAATTTGATTAACTTAATCACTGCACCAATGAGCTCTTAAAATTTGTCTGACGGATTCCCTGCCTCGTCGGTGATTGGCTGGAGTCAGTTGTCACTAAACATGACCCCTGTCGAGTAGTACTCGATATGGTTTTAATGATAGTGTTATGTGGATCAGCTTTACTATGTTCTATCCTGAAATTGAATGCAATGTATGTTCAAACATTGCCCAACACATTCATTGGCAAGTGATCAGACATTATGGTCTACACAGCCGTACAAATACATTGTCAGTTTGTGCGAGTCCAGCACTAATAATTTAGTTGAAACTTTGTCTGGAACTTTTTTGTATTTAAGTATAGTTTTATTTGCAGTACCACCCATGGTTCGCTAATTCCATCTTTTGCTGGCAGGTTTCACCACATATCATAACAACAGTGTTGTTGCTGGACTTCGTCACAGCAAGATTAGTAGCCACAATGATTTATTTTATACAAAATAACTTAGTGACACGAATTTCTTCATTTTCTATGCTGTTCCATTCTTTAAATATTGAATTTTCACCATAAAAAGTTAAATGTTGCAGATATCAGTGTAAACTTAATTAGAGAAATAACACTTAACAAGACTGTAACTGTTCATGAAAAGTTCTATTCCTGTTACTTGCGCCAGTATTCTTAACTTTTTAACTGGAAATACCAAATTAGTACTCGATGTTCAAGTTCACTAACTTGTTTTGTACATTTTGTCCTAAGTATTCATTTTCTAAAAACATATAGAGCCATGGTACGAACGTTTTTACATATACCAGGACATTGCCCTCCTAGAACTGAACTCATTAACATTTATTATAACTTATAACATTATATATATTGACATATAACACCATTTTGAGAGTTCCAACTCTTCATTAAATTTTGAAACGGGAGGCTAAGATGATCATGTCACAATTAAATTCACATTGAAATGTATTGCTTCTTCAAGTATGAATTATGAAAACTCCCAGCATACACTTGAGGTAGTGAACAGGATAATCTGCAAACATATAAATATAAGTGATTTGTATGGCAATTGAAAATACAAATGTACTTATCAATCAAACTGCCAAAATCGAAGTCACATAATAATTTATACTTTAGAATATTAAGCTTTTTAAAAGACCGTAATGCAGTGTTAAACTCCGTCCTAATCAATAATTACAAACAAGACTTGTCAACAAGAAGTATTTGACAAATTTGTCCCGTTTTATGTTGTTTAAACAAATTGTTCTTGAATTGTGGAACCACATGGTGTATGAAATTATCACTGATAATTGATAAAAGGTAACATTAATAAGACCCTCTCGGGTAATTTTGATGTGACAGATTCAAACCGATTTAGCTGTTTAATATCCATATTGTACAAATGAATAACGACGTGTCCACGGAGAATAACCAGAAGACGCATCCCCTTTTTGGGTATACATTTACAGATTACAAAACGAATTCGTTTGACATATGGTTACAAGTTGACTGTGAGAAGAGACATGGAAATCGATTTTCTGTGTGAATGGATCCATTTAGGAGTGAGAAACACCAGTCCCAATAAACACAACAATGAATGTGAATAATACTGTTCCTACTTAACTACAACAGAGCCACTCATCCTGTTTCAACTATTTTGTCGCATTTGAAATTCTGATCTGAATCTAAATCTGATTCTAATGATCTGATTGTACATATTGTCTGACGGATCCACCAAGATGTCACAATCTTCAACATTATAACAGGAACATTTGGCTAGATTCTCTATACATGGACTTAAATGTATCTTAATAGCTCTGCGAAAGGTACTATCATTCTGTCTGCTCAATGTGTGAACCATCGGACCTGCCAATGTTAATATAAGGAAAAACCATGATACCGTGGATATGGTAAGGTTGTGGATCCTGATATGAAGGAAAAACCCGAGGATGCGAAGCATCCGAGAGTTTTTCCGGACTATCAGGGTCTAAAACCATTCCATATCCGAGGTAGAATGGTTTCTACATATTATCAACCGTTTTTTAAGTGTAAAACAGGCTTTTTTCTTGTTATCGCGTTATATTGAGGATCCCTGGCTGATGTCAGCCTGTTAACAGCCGCTTTATATGAGTTCCTTTTGTACCGTGAATCTCATCTGCCCCGTTGGCGCAGTTGACTAAGGCGTTAGCTCAGTTACCACAGGTGATAATGGATACCGCGGGTTCGAGACGCACTATCTGCAAACATTTGCTGTTTATGTTTATGTTTATATTCTGTCGTAAATTTTTCAAAATTAGTTAGTTTCTTCTGATCTTTACTTTACTTTACATCTTAGGGTTAACAATCATTATAATGCCTTCTAACAGTGTTTACAACTATCTGTGTAAACCCTCAGTTGTAAGTCCCTCGTACCGGGTGATACGGTTTAGAAAGGTCGTTTCAAGTATCACGTTACATGGCTGGTAGGTTGATAACAACAGATTAACCTCCATGTTCTGCTGTAGGGTATATACAGTAGAATCTTTAACCTCACTGGTTAAATGGTATGACTATCAACGTTAAATGTATTTAAATAGCTCTGCGAGAGGTACTGTCATTCTGTTTGCTCAGCAAAAGTGTGAACCAGCGGACCTGCTCATGTTAACAAAAGATTAACCTCCCATGGGCTGCTGGAGGGTATATACAGTCGAATCTTCAAAGAGATCAATACAAGCGACACGTTCATCATTCTATCATGTAAATGAACTGAACATACGAATTCGCTATTCTCTAACGCTTCTTTTTAGATAATACTATATGGTTAAATGGTTTTAATTCTTACTGAACATGTTTGTTGTTATTCGTGAGTATTTGTTTCACTTAGATAAATCTATGTATTATTGTGTACAAATAACCATGTTATGTTATAGTTTGAAGATTTTCAACGAACGTGTGATTAACAAAAATGGCTATATCATTTGGTCATGACTCTTCTTAGTATGCACACATCCATCAAGGTAGCGTTATACCAATATTGACCAACGATAAGTATATAACACAATAAGTTGCATCTTTTGGAATATTTAAGACAAACGAGTACTATATAAATACTATATTGAATTTGGTAAACACTTGTTATTACGTTGAGTTATGGTTGCTAAGCGATCAGGACACATTTGAGTAAGAACTTGTGTATCCCGGAAGAGTATTTAAAACCCGCTAAATCCTTCCGATGGTGCATACAAAGTGTGAAACAAATTAAGTTGGCATATAATATGAACTCTTTAGTCAGAATATACTGTGATATAATGTTAAATGGTTGCAGTAAAGTTTGAGGATAGTGATAATACGACTGCATTCCTTTATGTTCGTATATTTGAAAGTAAATGTAGCATACACGTACATTTAACCTGAACAAAGTTAATCATATAAAGGTAATTACATAAACGTACATGAATTATTGAAATACATGCTGCTTTCAGTTGTCCTCAACTACATCAGTATACAAACTTACGAATAAAATATGATGTTACAAAACATTTAACAAGTTTAACAATATATAATTAAAACTATAAGGTGTTTTTTCTCGTAAAAACAGATGTCTCCTCCTTCCCCCAATTCAATTCAAGTTATCACCTTTCTAAAAGACAAATGTCTTAAATGTTGCCATGAATGTTGGTGTGGATTGGTCAATCCGCTCTGGAAAGAAACTAGCCATTGAAACAGAACAAAATCTGTTTATAACAGTTCAAACCCCCAAAAGACACATCTACGTGAAATGGGGAGGCTGCATATCAAATGTTGTGTAGATCAAGTCAAGTAGTTTTCAAGTACTGCTCATGTACAGTGCAGTGCTATCAATGAATTTTAATACTTTGTGCAGAACGTGACTGTTAGATGCGCACAAGAATAAATGATGTATGCGCAATCTTGAGTCATGCTACATGACGCTTTCTTATGTAAACGATGGTAAATGCAATCAAAGCCACACCGGTTTATTAACCCTGAATTGAAAAACATGTAATTCAACTATTTCATACTATTTTTTGAGGAACTTGTATACCAATCGATCTTTGTGAGATGATATTCTTCATTTTCTATGACATTCTTTACCTTTCTTATTTCCATATAAAACACTTTTCTTATTCAATGATATCGATGACGACAACCGCAAAATATTGGAAATTTTAGTTGTTAATTAAAGAATTAACAAATAATGAGACCATAACAAACAAGTTCTATACATTCCTTGCCATATTGGCCAATAATCTTAACTTTCTTACTCCATATACAAACTGGTTCTCAATGTTCTAAACCTTCATCTGCTAATTACGTTAGATACTGGTTTATGTACACCAAGTTGTAAGTATTCATTTCCTCAACGTATAAAGCAGAGGTACGAAGGCTTATAGATATGCAATGACAATACCCCATTACAATTTTATCATTGTTAACATTTTAAGTTGTCAGTTTTGCGAGAAAATAGTTCGGCCATTTCTACCTGTTCATAACCTCTTGTAGAGATCGACTATGAAGATGATGTCACAGTTAAATTCACATTTAAATGTATTGATTCATCCTGTTGATTATTACATAGTTGAACTATGTGCCACGCTCGACGGTGTATATAGGATTATTGTTGGTGAAATATTTATAAATCTACATCACTTGTTTGATTGTATTAGTTTACTGTAATTTAAATGTACAATAAAGCAATCGCGTTCTCGGTCTTTCAGTCGATTCACTTTGCGAGTTCCAGGCTTGCAATTTTGACAGATTTTATATACAAGTGAAGGCTTCATTGATTTCACATTTTGTAATAATTTACTAACAAGTTGGCTGTTAGGTTGATTGATGAGATAAATCTGACTCAATTGGTAAGATTGGGATGATTTGTGGCTCCTTAAGATCTAAATAACTCCCGTAATAACATTTATCTGCACTTATTAGAAACTGTAGTTATTTCCTGAGCCCGTATTTTGGATCAAGCATACCTCATGCCTAACAGTAGTGTGTATTTACACCAACTGTTACATTAAGCCAATATGTATATCAATCCATGCTGTGGACTAAATATATGGTGTAAGGTCAAAGTGGAGAAAAGATTTTAAAACATGAATAAATGAGCATGGCTCACATACATGTAACCCCGCCATCCGCTATTCGTCAATTGAGCATTATAGACGTTAAAAGCACTATGTTTAAACAAATAGATTCAGATTTGTCAAAATAAATATTTTGGGAACTGGCTTTGATATAACAACATTTTATTCACCCAGTTGTAGTATTTTTCTTTTTTTAACTTAATTGTTCCAATAAGAGCATTACAGCGGTAATATGTACCAAGTTCAATTACAGTTTCAAGGGCAATACTTTTGTAAAAAAAGTTCGAATTCGGAACTGGTTTTGGAACTCGATTGAGTGTATCATCAGGAATACCTACACATTAAATATATTTCACCTGGATGTAAAAAGTTTCAGAGAAAACTTTACCCGCATTGAAGCATCACAGCGCTGAAAGTGCTAGCACAATTTCGATTTCAAGAGCCTTAATTATTTACAAAATGATATTATGTAACCAGACTTTCAACTCGATGAAAAGTATCATCTGGACTACCTACTTATCAAATTTGATTCAACCAGATGTAATATTTTCGAAGAACTTGTCCCTATTGGAGCATCACAGCAGCTATCTACTCGCAGAAAATAATGTTGTAGAAGTGGTTTAAAAACTCGATAAAGAGTATGATCAGGAGTACTCACAACCAATGTTTCATTCAACAATGTTTAATATTTTCTGAGAAACTTTTCCGGATAACACTACACAACTATTTCGAAAAAGTGACGTTTCTATGGAAACGGCAAACATTGTAAATCCCAGAAAACTGGGCGCGTTGGGAAGAACGTCCCTCACAACTGTACACAGTTTAGTTGATGCATTAATAACAGTTTTGAGAAAAATTACTCAAAGGAAGGACGGACGAAATGATATCAGTTCATAAAGGAATCTAATATAAGTATTATCAGGAAATATTAAAAACAGCGTTAGTCTAAAACATGATCGTATAGAAAGAACAGTAATAGAGACAGGAACAGTCACTGATGACAACATGTGTTATTCACGCCATGCCACGTACCTAAACTTAATGTGAAACACACGATATTGTTAAACCAACGTTTATTG
Organism: Gibbula magus; assembly: GCA_936450465.1. Taxonomy (NCBI): domain Eukaryota; kingdom Metazoa; phylum Mollusca; class Gastropoda; order Trochida; family Trochidae; genus Gibbula; species Gibbula magus. Next base: position 65,704,226 of record OW388300.1, on the reverse strand, counting down.
ATTTCGAGAAGAAATTATGCAACAAACATTTTCTTCACATTTTCTAAATGGATGTGTTCACACATATATTCATCGATTTATCCATTGTAATTGCGTACTTTAGAAAGGAAATATCTAATTGAGGAATAAGTCGAGCAATGTATCTCATCTTCTGTAAACGAGCTTCCGATAGTGTGATGTATCAAGCCATTTGAAGAACAAGCAATTTAGTTCTGCCCATTGTGATGACCTCGTCCATCGATCTACACTACTTGATTGAAAGCTCTGGCTCGTAATGGTCAAAGTGCATTTACTCATAATGGATCTGTTAGTAATGGTTGTTCTTGTGGAGTGAGCATGTTGTTAACAATATTAGTTTTATCATGTTTCAATATTCGATAATGTGTCAGTGGTGACATGAGCGTAGTTGGGTGCTAATTGATGTACAATTTAATCTACAATATCCTTTCTCTCTAGGGAACGTACACACCAACTGTGTGTGGATTAAGCACATATTAGCGTTGGCTTTGCCGTTCTATTTATGTTAACTTGATCTCATGTACCCATTGATGTGACAACAAGCCTAGCCTATTTCAGTAAAACAACTGTTGATAATTTTCGAAGTATGCTTTATTGTGGTGGTTGTCTAGAAACCCACATGTTGAGAGTTTGAAATCAGCGTGCGTAAATTTCTAAGGTAAAAATGCGGGTCTCACAGGATCTGTGGAAAAAAGAGATGTTGGAGATGGCAGGTGTTTCCGACATAAATGCTTATTTCATGTTATCAAGAAAGTTTATCAGGACACTTGTCAATAAACACGCATTTAGTTAAAATTGACCGTCTCCGCCTGATATAGTCAGGAGTTTTGATAGCATTTAATAGATTTTACGAATATTCAAAGATTTGTTAACATTCAGACTAATCTGTCAATGACAAGCAAAGTATAATAATTTGCAAACAAGATAAACAATTTCTTACATTAAATATATTTAACTGAGACAGTTTGTGATATGTTTTAACTGAATGTAATGTATGATCTTCTATTCGAATATTATTGTAGTCTTTGAAATGCAATTAGAAGTGACATAGGAACGTGAGTATTTTCTAGACATCAAAACTTTAATTTGAACATACACGATCTTTCTGAGTATATGGTTACTCCTTTATCGAGTGGAATGCAAGACATTACAAATGGGATACAGTAATGGAGCAAAGAAAACAATGGTGAGGAAGCTCATCAGAAAGACTAAAACACAAACAAAAGACAAAATCAATCAACAACAACTGCCGCTAAAGAAAACTCAAAGAAGCAGATGACATCTGAAGGGAACAACCTGCAATAAACCGCGATCAAGGCACTTTTCCTACCTATGTGATTTGGACTCTCTCACGGCAGTTGGCTTTCCTCGTTTTATGAATGTGTGTAACTTCCATCCAGTCATTTGTGTCTACTACTTCATAAAAGTCTACAGGCCATTGTCTATTTAACAATCGAGTATTTACTCAACTCAAAATTGTATTGCCAATACTCAGTGTATACCATTCTCATGCATGTTTAATCTCTCTGACTGATATTCTAATTGTTTTCTATGCTATTAACATGTATCCAATTTTGTTATTTCTGACATTCCACCTGATGAAAGAGTAAACATATAATCCGAGGCGTCGTGTATTTTCACATTACAAAAAACTTAATATTCAGGAAAGAATCGGTGTTCCAATAATTGCATGTACAACACAAAACAACAACAGTCCAGTAATGAAGACATTTAATGACGTATTGTAACCGTAATGCTAGGTAGAATCTTCATAATCATTTATCTACATAACTGTATCGGTCGAAATACAATCCTTTTCGTGACAGACGATATGATACTGGTCTATTTGATGTTCAGATTTAAATATAGATGCTATACTTGTTCTTTACCATCGCTCCTTGAAAGATGACTCTGATATTGAGATCAGTTTTTTTATATCAGCACTGCATGATTTTGCCTCTCCATACAAACTTGTGTATAGAATTATTATCTTATCTACCTATAAGTATTGATTGTCATAATGTGATCAATACATGATCAAACAAATGGAAAGCTCTCACTATTTTGCTGGTTGGTTTAACATTGAGAATTTTCCGAAAATGAATCATTCTACTCTGAAATATTCCCTGCTGGAGACACGGAATGGCTGTGTAATGGTCAAGTTGGTAATAATAAAGCATCACATGTGTCTTTAACAGTAACCTACGTGTATAACCTCACCGAAATATTCGTGGCGTAAACTTGTTCATATGTTACAATTAGTCGCTAATATTACTGTGGTAACTTCAGCAAAAGTGATTCAGTTCCCGACTGTTGCCACACAGCTAATTGATATAGTCTGTCTGGACAGAAAATCAGTTACATCTAGGTGACACAGGACTCAGTAAATGTGCACTTGATGTATCTAAAGGCTCATATATGTCATACAGTACTACAATAAAGCGCTATGAGACCCTTGGCTGAACCTAGTGTGGCATCAATAGATTGATCAGGTACTTTTGTGCACATAAGATCAACACGAGACTAACATTGCTGTGATAATGTAAGCTGGATTTCTCCATAGTCAAACATCTGCTACTTTTCAGCAAAATGGCAGTTCCCGTATGTTATTGATTACCTATCGATCTTATGACACTTATATATTATTAACTACCCAGACAATGTGAGTCGGTAATTGGGCCACTACCTGGAAAACTAGGCCAAGAGAGACAAACCAGGGTCAATGTGAAACCAACTGGACCACTCTACGACTCTTATCATGCACAGCGACGCATCTGCTGAAATAAAGTACTGATTACTTCAAAACATTGCGTGAAGAGGAAATGAATACCTCTGATGTAATGCTTGATGGGAAATGGATTTGCATGGCTTAACCGAACCATGTACATTCGTTTTGGAACTCTTTTAATCAATTCCGGAGTATTATTTAGCCATTGGTAACGTTTTTGATAGTAAGAAATTAATGCTACACCGCCTTTAAATGACATGATGTGTTTACAAAACCATGTATTCTTTATTTAAGCACGTGAGAAGTTATCACATTAATTATAGTGTCCATTAATCCCCCTATAACCTGAACAGTATTGAAGATTTTACAGCAGACAGAGGATTATACCGTTCTGTCATAGAATACAATAAAATGACAAACTCTACATATGTGTATTTTGAGAAATGTCAAATCTGATTGCAATTTTTCATTTTAATAAGATTGTACATTTTCCTTGAATTTAATAAGGTTTTAAAATGTCAAGATGTTAATAATGAAATTTATGTGAGATTTTAAATGTCACGACATTTAATTCCAATTACAAGTACAAACACGTTGCTTATTCCAAGGATCACATGTACGAAATAAAACTTCTTTGTCTCTTGCATTTTAATTCACAAAAGTTATTCTTCAATTCATTAATGGCTTTTATCGTTAGCCATTAAAAGTAGTTTACACTGATAGAACAATATAATATTACGTCAAGGGTGTCACATATAGTAATGTGTCAGTGGATTGTAGACATGTCAATCGGAACTCATCACATTGGCGAAACGTGACATAGGAGATACTTGATTAAGATAAAACGTATTTATTGACTCAAGTCATGTTTATTTCATCTTATGAGATATAAACATGGACTATTTGAGTTCGCTGTTACAAGAGGTGAGCTGAGGTGAGGTGAGTTGGGGTTTAACGCCGCTTTCAAGAGTATTTCACTTATATCGCGGCTGATAGTATTACCCTGTAATTCAGTTGACACAACTTCAATGAGTGTCTGTTCCCTGCACCCTGCCCGGCATCCCATGTCAGTAGGTTTAGTTACACCGATACCCAGACTTCTCAGGTTATGCAACACGTCTGGTTACAGCAACAGTTTCTCATTGGCTTGATGTTAATCGTCTGTTCTCTGTCGTAAGTCAGATTGCGTAAACCCCTTACAGGTGGTGTGAGATGAAGGCTTGGCTTGGTGATTGGTAGAAAAATGGTCGATCAAACCTTGGCAGTTGAGAAATATGAACATCCAGCTCCAAAGTATCATATTAATATGGACATATTTATGGTACGATTAAGCAAAGTGGATCCATTTCCAATCCTTGAATTCTTAAAAAGTAGTGACATTAACACTGGTCAAGCTCCTACCCATTCAAATACCACTGTAAATGTTTGTATTTACTTGACCCTACTTGTGAAATAGTCGCTGAACAATTTATCGTTATCACCACAGAGACAGCCAGATTCCGTTTCCTGTTTTATTGGACTGTGATATATGAATATGAGGAGGTGGATATATCAGGTTTTAGAGTATTATAACATTGTTACATTAGGGATATTTTTAGAGTTTATACTTTTGGTCGATACGTTATTCAGAGTTCATAGGTCTGCTGTCTGACTTGAATGAATAAAGTTTGTGGTATTTGAAATATTGCTTGTTGAGAAAGTAAAAAGTATTGAGTCTTCGGAAACAAATGCAGTTACGAATCTATAGCATTTAAAACATAATACGAAGAACCAATAAGAGATAACATTGTTTGAAGGATACTTGGTCTACATGTCCGTGTACTCTAAACTTTAAAAACATTTGATTATCTCTACAATTAGAAAACAATTAGTTAGTTATTTCCTCTATATGTGGTTTGTATTGAAGTCTTAAAAGGGCACGTTATAAAACAAGAACTGTCTTAGGAAAATGTTATTTGACAAAAACGTGATTAATTTTGAAAAGTGCATGCTTAAATAGTATACATTCATATCATGTAATCCAAAATAGCAAATCCTAAAGGAATATCATTATGTTTATTTCACATTAAAATTACCATACCAACTAACATAATCTGTGGAGTTACATTCTCGAGATGCTGACAGATTATATAGAAGTTAGTAATAATTTTCTGATTGATTCTACAGACAGTAATAATTGATCGACAAATTGTCTGATAAGCTGATTGATGGGATTAATCAGACCTAAATGCCGGGATTCGAATAAATTGTCGATCCTTAAGATCTTAATGACTCCCGAAATAGCATTTATCCACAATGATTGCAAATCATAAAGATTATTTTGGCCACTTTTCCAGTACCAATATATTTCAGACACAATATTCCCAGACAGTTACTCCACCGTGTATGAATGCATGAAAACATTACAGTAGTATATCGGTTCCATGTGCTTTCTTTCACTGATATTTCAGACATAGATTTATTTTAATAACACTTGACTTAATTTATTTTACCTGATATGCATATAATTATAGAATTAATAGAGGATATTTGACATGTCTCATCAAATAACATGTATATCTCATCGAGCGTAGCATAAACATATATTTTCACGTGTGTGAATATATTACTTCTATTTCATGAGATTTAACTATCCAGTATGACATCTACTTTTTAAAATATGTTTAAATACCCTAGTCATTGTTGTTTGAGATAGCATTGTTATACCAAAGTAATTAATCATCATCATCATCAGATTTATATAGCGCCAGTTCCAGTCCAAGAGTACTGCTCAGTAGCGCTGTCTGTACAACTCGAGAATGAAAAGTTAGACACTGTAAGTCATCTAGAACAGGAATGTCTTCAGTTTGCATTTGAACATCTCCAGGTTGTGTATAGTCCGTAACTCCAGAGGCAGTTGATTCCAGAGAGTGGGTCCTGCCACCTGGAAAGATCGATCCCAAAATCTGTTACTGGACTTGAAGTGTGGGACAGCAAGAAAACCAAGATTTTCGGATCTGAGACTTCTGTTTGGTTGATATCTTGTGATCAGGTCAGACAGATATGTTGGGGCTAGGTCATTGATGCATTTGAAGACACGTAGGATGAGTTTGTATTTAATTCGAGCTGATACGGGAAGCCAGTGCAACCTCTGCAGAACCGGGGTAATGTGAGAGTATTTGTGATACCGTGAGACGAGATGTAATATAAGCCATGGATCAATGAAGAGGTTGTTTTTTCATCAAGGTAGCATCGGATTTGCGAGATGTTTCGTAGATGGTAGAAAGACTTGCAGCATATTGACTTGATATGAGCATCAAAAGTCAAGTTAGAGTCAAAGATGACGCCCAGGTTTCTCGCCTCAGGACTTGGGACGATAACATGACCGTCAATGTACAGGTCTGGTAGAGGAGAATGTTCAGCAACTCGCTTAGAGGTAAGGATCGGGACCTCTGTCTTCTCACCATTCAGCTTCAGACAGTGTGATGTCATCCAATCCTTGATTGCCAGTACGCAGTTCTCAAGTTGCGCAAATGCTTGTGTAGGTGACATGTGACACAATGGCTTGAAGGACAGGTACTGCTGTGTGTCATCAGCATAAAGATCGAAAGAGAGATTATAACACCTGGCTATGTCGCCAAAGGGGGAGGTGTAAACTGTGAATAACAGGGGGCCTAAGACGGATCCCTGTGGAACTCCATACACAAGCTCCTTGGAGTCGGATGACTGGTCACCAATGACAACACGTTGGTATCTTTTTGTAAGGTATGAACGGATCCACTGCAAAGCAATCCCAGACACAACTACTCTCTCTTCAAGGGTGTTGATGAGAATGTCATGGTCAACCGTGTCGAAAGCTGCTGACAAATCTAACAGAATTAGAATTGCAGCACCATTCTTGTCAACTGCCTGAAGGAGATCATTCTGGACTTTCACTAAGGCTGTTTCTGTACTGTGGTATGTTCGGTATTCAGACTGTAAAGGTTCCAAACATTCATGAACAGAGATATGTTCCTTTAGTTTATGTGCCACCACACGTTCCAAGAGTTTGGAAACAAAAGAAGATTTGATACTGGCCGATAGCGCTTCAAGATTTCAGGGTCAAGGTTAGGTTTCTTCAGCAGCGGTGTAATGACTGCCTCCTTGAGATGTAGAGGAACATAACCCTCAGACAGAGAAGTTTTGATGATGTGGGTCAGGATGGGTACAACAGCATGCAGACATTTCTTCAGGAGCCATGTCGGCATCACGTCAAGTTGGCAGGATTTGTCGGGAGACTGTTGTATGAACTTTTGCACTTCTTGGTTATTGACAGGACGAAATGAATCCAATCTACATAGTTGTCACTGGCGATGGTTGATGGCACATCATGTTGAGATGCATTTGACAGTGTTGAACGAATACAGTGTTGAATTAATACGTTGATTTACCATCCACACCTCTTTCACTGAAACCTGTAAGGGCTTCTCACAACTTCTCTTAAAGCATTGGAACATGTTTTTCTGCTTTAGAAGTAATGATAAATAATTGTGCATGGGTTTGGTTTGAAATCATCGTAAAACTCCTAGCATGATATGTTTTTCAATTGGTTTCTTTTATCAAAGGATATCCGTGCATGAACACGTATTAATCACATAAACTGTGTTGACCGACAGTGTTACAACAACGAAATACATATTTTATAATGTTGTTAAATGTGACTGTCCTGCATTCTACTTTTCTTGTTCTGTAGTACTTCCTTCCTTCCTATATCCGTTTGTCCAATACCTTAACTCTCTACTTTATTGCACCGTATGGAAGACCTATGACTCTATCCATCGTTACACACCTTATTATCATTCATGACATCTTAACATTTGAATTTCATCATTCTATCATTATTTTAGAATTGTTTGGTTAGGCACCATTATGTATAAGTCTATTTCATTCTTTCGTGTATATAATTTTGTTATGGACATGTATTCCTTTGGAAAACATTAAAGGAAATATATGTGCAGGCTGGCAGTATGCTAAAGTAGTGTGAGATGGCTTAAAGGGGCAATATATATATATATATATATATATATATGTATATATATATATATATATATATATATATATGTGTGTGTGTGTGTGTGTGTGTGTGTGAGTATACAAGAACAAAATGGTATAGAACACAACATAATTGTTGTGTTATTACAGAATGTGTTGCTTGTCTATCATCTAAAACGATTTCAGATGTAGAAAAGCTATTCACATACTAATCATTGTCAATAGTTTGGTGTAGAACATACCAATTTGTTAAAAGTAGCAACTGCCTGTTTTTGTTATTTTCCAGCTTAGAATAACTCAGTATATGTCAGTCTCATCTTGACCCTACTGGCACGAAATTAGCTGATCAATCTATTGATTAGAACAATAAATATATGAAAATATATATATCGTCATAAGATTACACGAGTAGATAGCATGAATTATATAATACATTTCGTTATCAATGTTAACGTTATGTAACTAGTTGTTATTATAATTTTACGCCTGCAATTAAAATACATCTTGTATTTTTTTAGATGTATTTATGCTTTTTCCAGCTGACCTCAGGTGTGCTAGAAGATCAGTCGTACACACATGTATCTTCTTTGACATATGAACCTGAGGAAGGAGCTTGAAAACATAACTAGAAGACATATTTAAGTACAAAACACCTGTCACCTCATTTCTTTGTCAACAGATTCTTCATGTTACAAATTTAGGTCTACACGTGGAGCTCATTTAGTTATTTAACATTTGCAGATAAAGGACAATGGTATGTAGTAAATGTTGTACGCACCATCGAAAGAGCTGGGCCTTTTTTTAACATGTTGAAACTACAGAAACTTGTGTTGTTTTCTAGAAGAGCCTATTTATTTCAATTGATTTTTAAAGAGAAAACTATTTCTAAAGATAGGAAACATCTTGTTTTGATATTAGTATACATCTATCTTTCATATCAACTGTTAAAGTCTGAACATATTGTTATTGAGGTAAATAACTTTCCGATGAAGTATTAATTGTTGATGAATGAATAAGATATATATCCCCACAGGCGATCATCACGATTAATAACGACCCAACACAACAGTGAAGGTGACATATATTCGAAGTAAAATCCGTTGAAACTTATTTTGAGGAAATAAGCTTTTCCTAATCAGAATGTATGCACTCAATCTTCTAATTACCAGAACCAACGTATGGATGGACGAAGGCATCGCACTGGACAGACTAAATTGTTTATTCTTTAAATGGCTGAATACAGAACGGGATCGGAAGCTCGTAGACATGAGATGAGTCGACGTTATTTCTAATTGATTGTCCACTTTCCTACAAGTCATCCGTCAACGCTGTTAAATTAGCTATTGTCTTAAAGAATGTTTCTGAGATTGGTATTTGCTGTGTAAGTTTATAATAGCAGTTCATTGAACAAGTATGAATTTTTTAAATGGTTACCATCGTATTGTAACGCTAAATGGTACTTACATACTAGGTAGTATGTTGTTTGTATATACCATTGTGTACACTTACTATTATGAACATCGCTAATCTATCTAGCTATATACTCAATTAAACACTTTAAATTAAGTATTTTACTTAAATGTTATAGCTTAATAAAACCATTTGAAATAACAAGTTTACTTTTACTTTTGTCCAACATATCACATAAATCCTTTTCAATCGATGACAACAAATGATGAGATAGAAAGTGAAATATTCACACTAAACAACTATAACGTTTTGAATGTAAAATCATTTTCTTCACCCTTTGAATTACGTTATGACAATTACTACTTATATAACTAAGATTTCATTCAATAATAAAAACCTTGTCAACTTCTATTACTTCAATAGTTGAACAACAATGTTACTGTACAATACTCAGCAAGGTCCTTGAAGTTGAAAGCTTTCTGAAAAAGCAATACATGTACTTGAATCGAACTGAAGTTTTATTGGTTAAGATTCAAAATTATATTAATAACTCATATACCTCAAGGAGCCTTAGCAGACATTGGGAAACCATAAGGAAAGTCTATGATAGGAAAATCATGGTCGTCAAAAATGGTATGCCTTCCATTATATTGAGCTATGAAAGAAAATCAATATATTCATATGAAATTTAGCCTATCAACGATGCTCCATTATTATGGTTGTCGTGAATATCGACCTGTTTGCAGAGTTTTCGCTCATTTCCTGAAGCATCTCCAGGGACTTGTCATCATTCCCCATCCATAGATCCTTGGGAAAACACACATGCTGAAATCAAATGAGCTAATTTACTGTTAGTTTCGATTTAGTTAATAAGGGAATCAATTTTATATGATAATTAGGATAGGATTAATGCTTTACAGTAATGACAATTTTTAAAATGTCGACCAGTTCCTGATTTCGAAATTATCTACGAATGCTTCCACATTCAACATTGAAAAGGACTGGAGGGATTCAACAGGAGAATATATTCCAAGGAAGCATTTGTCTTTAGAATCTTAAAGCATGTAACCACATATGTTCGCTTTTATAAAACATATTATAGTTTGAACACAATCATTGATGTTCATATACAAAGTGACAAACAAAAGAAATTATACCGAAAAAATGTAAGATATTTTAATCCACGAATCATAGGAACGAATAAAACATACGGTAGTTACATAATGTCTAGAACCCTGCCAAGTCTTTGGGATCATAAAACATGCCTTTAAAGAGAGGATTGTATCGGTGATTTTGTGGAAACGAAATTCGAGGGAGACATAATTAATACAATATACTGACACAATCCAGTTGAACATAGTAGTGGAGGTGATATTTTAATGACTTTAGATTTGACAATTTGACAACGTAAATTGCCAACAATCATTCATTGTAAAAACAATGAGAATGTGGGGTGAGGTTAGGTGAGTTGGGGTTTAACGCCATTTTCAAGAATATTTCACTTATATCGCGGCTGCTAGTATTATGGCAGAGAGAAAGCCCGCAACGCCATGTGGCTATGCATTGCGGTGGAACTTGCGAGTATCGGCTGGAACTAGCGAAACATGGGAGGTACTACGCTGAAATTCAGTGTAGCATTGCACCCAAACCTTACTGCGTGTAGAACAGTTCTCTACTGCAGACAAAGTTGCCGTGCCCCTGGTGGGATTCGAACCCCGGACCTCTTGATCCGAAGCCGAACGCGCTAACCACTGCGCTATCCCGCCCCTAATGGGAATGTGATTAAATGTAAATGGGTAAATGTTATATATATATCCAGAATCATTAAGATCTTGAGGGGCCATATATTAACCCCTTTTAGCCACACGAGAATAGCTTATCTCGTCAATCAGCTTATCAGACAATTTGTCAATACTAATTTACTGAATGTGAAATCACTGACATCTTTATTATCTTCTATGTCAATATTTCAATAATGTGACTCCAAATATGAATGCATTAAGTCAGTGTTTCTATTATATTTAGGTGAATATGAAAACATTATCTTAAATAATAATACTCTAAATAATAAAAAAGGTGTAGGAAAAACAGGGTATTAACTGATCTAAGAAAATGTAAATTAAAGAACGAATCGCCAAACCAAAGGTTGATTTCCCATGCTCGCCAGATATATGACAACATAGTATGTTGCAGGGTGACAATGCCCGACCCCATCATGAAAAAGCAATCAGCAATTTCCTGCTGCAGGTAGGGGTTGATCGCCTGATATGACCAGCCAAAAGCCTGGATATGAATCCCATAGGGCATTGTGGGACAGAAAGGAGAAGCCGTCGAGAGAGATGGACCCTCCTCCTACCACTCTGCATCGATTGTGTCAGTGTTTGGTCCAAATCTGAAACGATGTGGCCAGAGCAGATGTTAACTGCATTCCCTGGAGAATCACCTTCCTCAGTGGCCACACGTCAGCAGTATGCGATACTGATATTAATAATCACTTAAAATCAATAACAAGCAACATCCATCTGACCATTGCTTTATCTATGACCTCCTTATAGTTTTAGCAGAATAGGGTTTTGTAGCATCATGTACATATGCAAAATTCAGGTTATTTTCTCAAATGACCCTTTCCGAAGTAAAAGACTATGACCTTGAATACATTTAGGGCAAAGTGTAATAATCCACTTTTTAATCAATAAAACAGTGCCATTATAACGAAATGTGTGATATATTGAACAGTGTTTATGACAAACCTCGGGTTGATAGCCTTTATCATCATAATTATATTTCAATCATGGTGTTGTTTAGTGTACACTAATCTAGTTTTATGCATTTGGGTTTGATAAACTATAGTCTGTGCGAAAAGTTATTTTAATACTTCTGAGTTGTGTATATTGCCTTTAAAATCATTTGAATTCTTAAATATCCTCAATTGCTGTTCACGTCAGGTATATTGAGTTGTTTGCAGACTCTCGTCCATACTGCAGCATTGGTTGGGAGTGTTTATCATTAATACACCTTAGACTTGACCCCATGGTTAACCAATATATTTAGATAAACTAGAGGAATCGATACATTTAAACTTTAAATTAGTAAATTAAAGTAAACAAGTAAATTACAATTGTGACTCAATGTTGTTGGTATATCACTTCTGAAGTTATAACTAGGTGGGATATGCACATGGCCTTGTGTTCACCATCACAAATTCAACTCTCTATTCAATTCTATTCTATTGAACTATCTATACAAGTAAAACCGATTCTATAGTAAATCTGAAAGATATATTATTCCAAAGATTCCTTCATATGGAAGAAATGAGGTGGCGGGTTCGAGTATTGAGGACACGTCAAAAGTTGATCAAGTAGTTGGAATGTTATGATGAGTGGAAACCTGAGCACAAGCACAGGGATGTTACAGGAACTTGTTTTGGGATAACTTACACACTATATTCAGCATAACAATAATAATTCAACGATAAACAACAATAATTCTTAACTTGATGATAATAAAATCGAACTAATAGGATGAAAATAGTCAACGGATATGCAAGTAATGATTCTTATTATATATGATTTCCAAGATAAGTTATTCTATTCTTTTCTTGGGTAAACATATAAAAGGTTTGCTGATATTGCTAATGAGTTGTTTTTCTATGTCATTTACCTCATCTATGTCATTTACTTTCCCCAGACATGAGAGTCGCGTTCACTGAAGCGTGAAGTGATGATGATTACTGTGTAACATTTTGTTTACAGGTCTATGCTGTTGAGCATGATCAAATTATCAGATGAACCCACATCTAAGATGTTTGATATTTCTTTTAGCTACACAATGATATAGGTTTCATAAATATCAAATGATATTTAGTAAGGTGAATTTCAGTTTGAAAATCATCTGTCCGTGACCTTTAGTGGCCGTTATGTCACTGAAGAGTTCTCTGTTTCATTAATCTTCTGTCTATTTTGAACTCTTATATCTTTGTATCTATCAGTTTGTACCAAACACTTGGACCCACATCTTATTTTGAAGAAGACATTATATCCCATCAGTGTGTTGAAAATTGTGCTTCTAGAGAAATCGTAAGTATGGAATAACTCACTTTGAAATTACTAAAAAGCAGAGATTTTTTAAAGAATTTGTTGGTAACAGAGTTATTGCCCTTAGACCTGCTTATAGCTGTTGAACGAATGTTCAGTGCCTGTTGTATCTAATATCTACATCTGCTAATCACAGTTCTTGTACATGTGGTTGGTATATTTTGTAAATTATTAGGGTTAACTGAACAACGGTACTTTCAACGTGAAGAAATTAACAACAAAGACAAGACAGGTATATATACATTTATATACAAAACATATCATGTGAATTGATTTCATTTCGTCACGGATGCAAACAATATTGTTTGGCCATGGTCAGTAGATGGTTGTGGTTTGTTGACCGAGTGTCAACCCCTTTCTGATTCAAAAGATCTCTGAGCTCAGAGATGGTCAGCTTCTCGACAGTGTCAGTGTCTGTGTCAGTATTCTGTTCCGGGCTAGAGGGCGTACTATTCTTTCTCCATGACTCTGTGATGCTGACGTCCCAGTAGTCAAGTTTTCTTTTGACATAGGGTCTTTTCTTTCTGGCACAGTCAGCATTTGCCTCTACCCGCTTCCTAACCTGGAGAGCTTCTTTTGTCCAGTCCCATTTCTGGCATTTTTTCTGATGAATACGTTTGACATCATCATTCAACTTCTCAAGAGCCTGTCCGCTCAGATACCGCAGGGAACCGTGTTTGTCTACCATGGCTGGAACGTGGTAAACCAAACAGTGCATATAAGGGGTCACATTCTGGTTTTGGTACCACTTCCTTTTGTCACCGAGGGACAGGAACAGAGATAGCCATGATTTTGCCTCTTCAAAAAGCTATTGGCCAGTCATGTCACTTCTGCTTGTAATTTTCTCATGCAGACTATAAAAATCTCTCCATAGTTTGATGACGTCGGCTTCAGTGTCGGGTGATGTCCTGTGAGGAGAGTGGGCAGCTTCTTTAAGACGTTCTTCTTCTCCAACCCGGATAAACTTGTCAATTTTGGTATTTTCGAATCTCAGTCTTCCCAAACCGAAAATGTCACTCCACAGTCTCTGAAACAACGAACGAGATCTTCTAAGCGGTGCGACTTGGCTTTGTCACGTTTTAGTTGTGCATCTCTTTCCATTGCCTCTTTGATGAGATTCCTCTCCAGAACGTCTGTTACTCGCATCAAGAGGTGGAGTTCATCAATTACATAATTGGCGATGCTAATGATGAGTAGAGGCACGTGTTGAACACCAAACTGCAGCTTGTCGGCTTGGGATGTCATATCCGGTATGGATCGGGCAGGAGCTCCTTGGTAGTGCAGCATGTCCTCCATGATGATGTGATGATCTTTCTTGTGCACAATACACCATGGACAGGCACAGTTGCCGGTTGAGCCCCCTTACCAGAGTATGGTCTGAATCATCTTCATGTCCGATCCAAACAGAATGTCTACGGCAACTCTCTGTCCTAGCATCTCGATGAACTGCTCTCTTACTGATTTGTCCTTTGTACAGCATCATCCGAAAGAAATATATCAAAGAAAAATACTATGTAAATCCAAATAAGATAAAATTGTCTCTACTTTTAAACAGTGTAAACAAAGAAGAAATTGAAAACCTGTCCATGTTTATCTTTTATGCGTTTGTACATAGAAATCTCATTATTCCATGAAATGTCAGTGCACTGTATATCTTGTACTATAGGCCTGAGGCCTTTTAAGTACTGAACTAAAGATATATTGAATGAACTGCTCTCTGACTATGTCATTTACCTCCTGAAAAAGTCCCTTGAGGCTGGATTTCAGGCTATGGTAGTCCTCTTTACAGCTGATTACAGCTACAGTGCACTGTTCAAGCGAGGATAGCTTGACGTTCTCATCAACAATATGAAATGAGAAAACAGCAAAATTTTAAATCCTACTGACCTTTGTACCATCACCTCCTAATTTAATAGTGATTTTAGATTTATAAGGATTCTCCTTAATGTAGGCAGTTGCCCCCCCCCCCCCCCCCCCCCCCCCCTAGGATCATAGCATCATAGCATCTCAAACTGAACTTTTAGTCTTCTATCCTCAGTGTCTCCAAACCCGTATTTCCCCCCCCCCCCCCCCCCCCCAAAAAAAATTCAGCATCGGTCAGTGTGAGATTGAGCCAAAGTCACAAGTACGTTACTTGGGGATTATCTTGGATTCCTCACTGTCCATGGAGCCACACATCAAAAACATTTTCAGAAAGGCTTACTTTCACATTCGCAAACATCGGTATGACTCGTAAGAACTCTTATTCAGGCTCTCATGACATACTCGACTACTGCAATGGGCTTCTTAAAAGTCCCCCAAGTTTTCTGATACAAAGGCTTCCGAAGGTGCAGAATACTGCAGCCAGAGTAATCTCCCAGTCATGGAAATTTGACCACATTATTCCTGTGATTTATTCTCTTCACTGGCTTCCTGTACATTTCAAGATTAAGTCCAAAATTATTCTTCTCCTTATGTTCAAGAGTATCCATGATAAAGCTCGTCAGTACCTCAGTGATCTGTTCCAGCCCTATAATCCTGCACGTTCCCTCCGATCAAGTGATCAGAGTCTGTTAACAACGCATGTGACTAGAACAATAACATATGGTGATAGGTGTCTTGAAACTGCTGGCCCACATTTCTTGAACAATCTTCAATATCACCTCAGAACACAACCTGATCTGTCTTCTTTCAATCAGATCTTCTTAGGTGATATTCACATTATACAATCAAAACGATTAAGGTGGTTAAATATACATATTCTGAAGATAAACAACATTGTTTCCACTGAAAACAACAGAGAAGTATCAAACACTTTTTTTCGCTTTACATTTACAGATTACAAAATGAATTCGTTTGACATATGGTTAGAAGTTAAAGTGTAAACAGTTGGAGAATTCGATTTTCTGTTTGAATAGATCCAACCATACTCAAATAGAGATGACAAACACCAGTCTCAATAAACACAACATTGAACGTGAATAATACTGCTTCTATTCAACTTCTAGACAGTAACACATTTTGTAGACATACAACGAGTGTATTGCAAACATACGGGCTTGGGATAAATGTTTATTTGCATATAACCTTTCCTTGCTACCTCTGTTGTTACTCATTTTATTGTATTGAATTATTCATTGAATGATTTTATTTCTATTCCATTCAAACACTAATGGTTTTGGTGATTTAATAATGCTTCACTTGGCGGAATACAATTAAAACGTGCAAAGGGAAACTATCAATTGGCAAATTTAATTTAAGTCGACGTGATAATAATACAAAAGGCAAACATAAAGACCATTGTAAATCACGTTTTCCATGATTGTCATATTTTATATGCTGACTAAATACATTACACTCACTATTTACTATACAATTATGCTAGTAAATCTGAGAATGACTTATATTGCGCTGAAAGAAGACTTGAATAACAATGTTATACTGGTGTTTTTACTGGTGTCAATTGCTTTTATTAACAATGTAAACAATTTAAGAAACCAATAGTTAATCACAGTAACACTCCAATAAATCAGTCATGTTTATATTCAGAAGAGCTGCATGGACATTTATATTGCTGTAAATGAAATCGTAAATCGATGAAAGTTCAGAGTTTTCTTCAGTAGACATGATAATTAATCTAAATGGATGTAGTTTTACATCAAACATGAATACTGTGGCTGATATAACAGTTTGGAGAGTAAGTATTAAGGAATGTTGTGAAGGCCATGAAGACAATGAAATATGTTAAGAATAATCAAATAATGTATTGTGTTATACGATTTAATAATGAGCAACTCCTGGCACGAAGGGGAATGCTTCAGATTTACACAGGATATTTCCCTATTGTAAGGACGAATATCATTCTCAACTCACTATGCAATTTAGCTGCCAATTAAGACGCTGTTTAAGGTTATCATTCACTTTGTCTTCACGTGCATACCAGGTATTCTGATGAGTGAACAGATGCACTATTTGAATCCCTTACCGAAGGTAACAGCACAAGTCTTCACAACTCATGTCTCTGTATGGAACAGGGAATCAACCCTTCAAACTCACAGTTTATCCAGTATTGAAGAGGGACGCCATTCGGCGAGCCGTGCCGTGAATTATTGCTGAACTTTTCTGATAGCAGTCAACTGAGCTATGCACAGGACCAGGTGCCACATCATGATTCATAGAGGAAATCCTAGAGAGCATAGACTTCATGAATGGCACATTTATTGTTAAGAAAGTAGCTTCAGTTCAGCAAATTAACAATTAAGAAGTGTATTGTACCTGTTGATACTGAATATGGAAGTGCGACCACCTTGACCACCAAGATCAAATCAGACAACTTTATCAGATATCTTACAATATCATAAATGAAAGATACGGTTTCAAATATGTTCACATACGATGTATTTGATGCTCAATGTTAAAGCTTATTAAAAACAACTAAATTATATATCAAGAGATAAGATTTTATTCGTTATTATTGATAGGGTGCTTTCAATATTGGGCAATAATGAATTCACATTTAAACGTATTGATTATCCTGTTGCTTATAACATAGTTGCAATCATATCTGCCACGCTCGAAGTTCAATATACACTGTCGGCAAAGAGAAACGCCTCCTTGATTTTCCTTTTTTGAATTATAATTAATTGTGGTCTCCACATTATGCTGAAACTATAATTAATATGAAAGTCTATTGAAATCGTGAAAAAACTGTGATTCGAGTCACTGACAACCACGCCCAATTGAAGACCGCTATTTCCGGTTGATTTACTTGTCACGTACATCTGTAGCGTCGTCACCACTTGAATGCGAATGTGTACCTTTAATGTTGCTCGTGGTTGCATGAAAATCTGTTTCAAATGATTTTTTGATCAAGCACTGATCGAAAACTGAACAATTTCTGTTCTCTCATGTTCAATCGCCATTCTTTTGTGACATGACAACTTCTTAAATTAAAATATATTATGCAGAAATGGTGCATCTTCATAATGCTGCAATATTGCTAAACTGTTCATCATAGTCTTTATGAAATCTGTTAAGATTTCTGGTAGGCGTTTCTTTTAGCAGACAGTGTAGGATTGTGTTTGGTGAAATAGTTCACAATCTACATCACTTTTATGATTGTTTTATTTTACGTGCAATCTGAAATGTACAGTAAAGCAATCACCTTCTTCTTTCAGTCAGTTTATTTTGGGATTTACAAATGGATATTTTCAAAGATTATACAAATGTACGCAATAAATTCCTCATTGATTTCACATTTAGAAATAATTTATTGTCAAGTTGGCTGTTAGGCTGATTGACCAAATAAATGTGAATCAAGTGGCGAGATTAGGATAAATTGTGGCTCCTCAAGGTCTAAATGACTACCGAAATAACATTACACTGATTGTCAAGGGTAGTTATTACGAAGGCCTTATTCAGGATCAAGCATATCTCACAACTTACAGTTGCGAAAATATTATAATCAATGTGTGTATTTGTACCAGTTTTACATTTCGAAAATGTTAAATTCAATTTAGGCGGTTCATTTTTCCGAATTTCTCGTTGGACTAAGTTGATAGACTACGGTCAAAAGTGGAGGTATATTTTGAAACAAGAGTTATTTCAAAATGTTTTGGATTGCAAGGAGATACAAATTATGTAACTTACTTACTTACATATATTAATTTATTCATTTATTACCAATGGATGTTGTGTATGATTGATGTTAAGGAAACGTCTGATAGTTTATGAAACAAATACTCTTGACTTAAGTTTTTTAGTCACCGATTATATATAAGCTTCCAATGGCAGTAGTGCAAGCGAAATGAAAATGAAGAAGGAAGACAATGGCAGAAAAGTGAATAATGTAAAATGAACGAGATTTCCTTATGTAACATTTTAAAATCCTATCTTTTCCTAAAATCAGGATATTTTGCTGTCCAATAACTTTGAGTTTAATCTATTTTATAATCACATGGTTTTAATTTTGTGACCATACTATGATGTACCAAAGTCGCTGAAATTTAGTCCTTATTCATAAGTTTTGAAGTGTGAAGTGTGATTTTACTCTGATACAATTTATTCCTGTTTACATTTGGAAATCTGCAGACAGCAGATCTTAGATATTATATTATTGTTCTCTATGGTTGATCATACTGTTTTCACGTTGGTATCAAGTGTATACGTATGAGGGATGAAGGGAAATGAATAGAATGCAGGTAAATACAAACAATGCATAATGTTATTATCATGTGTTCAATGGTTTGTTGGTCCTACACAAGTCATTCGTGTAGCGACTATTACTTGAAATTCTCTCTTGAACGCCATATGCCTTTCAATTGTTGATAATTAGTCTATACTTTTCCATTATGTTATTGTAATGGTTACTTTAAGTACATCAATTGGGGTAAAAACTATGTGATTCTCACTGAGATGAATGCACCGATAGAAAGAGTTTATTGATATTATCCCAGCTGATCGGCACATGGCACCTGATGTGAGTTTCATTCACACATTCATTGGCAAATGAAATAATGAAAAGAAACAGATGTGTCTTTTATGTATCTTAAGTATATTTATATTTGCAGTACCATCCATGGTTCGCTAGTTCAATCAGTTGCTAGCCGGTTTCAATGCATGTAATAGCCATATTTTTTTCCCATTTCTTCCCCAAGCAAGAACAGTTTTCGCAATGATTGATTGAATTTAACTACTCCTTATATTGTGTAATGTAGATGACACAGTATTGACGTTTCGGTATAATCCTCAAGCAACTGCTCAAGCATATATAGATTATAAAACAGCGGGTTATATAATGAAACATGTTGGTATGATAATTAAACATTCCTGATATATCTGATTAGCTGTTATATATTATGTTGGTGTGGATCTAGGCAGTTTATTTCTTGTTGAATGCTTTTCGATTGTTGATTTCCCAGTGTAGCAAGTCGAGCCTCAGTCGACCTGCTATCTGTGTGTACTCGGCTCCCGGTCCCCTACTTCCCTGTCTCTGCATGCCTTTTCCGCTCAGACTGTCCTTGTAGATGTGTCGAGAATAACAATACTGAAAAATGGGATGTGTCAATGAATATAAAACATTTTATCAGTCACTAGTACAATAAATATTAAGATGATATACCCGTTTTTGAAGATCAGTTTTATATCAATCCGTAATTTACCCACTGTGGTTTTACTTATGATTATCTTATATCGTAATCGCCAATATCCCCAAAAGGAATAAACTCAGCAAAATGAAACATATACACCCAAAATTTAATGTCTTCATTCAGTGTAAGATATTATTGTGAACACGGAATAATAACAAAGTTCACAAATGATGCACTCTTATTTATTTTAAATGTTATTTTATGTTCTTCCGTATACATGATTCATTCGTTTGATCGCCCTTTATTGGAGATGTTCTTACGTTCGCTACATTACAAACATAGAAGCACACGTGTCAGCACTTATTATACATCATTAGTCATCAATGCAAATACGCTGTTAGTTTCTGTTCAATGCTGGATGAGAGGTTTTTAACTGCTACACTTTGTGCAATCAAAATGACCCAAAATATGATAACGAGTATCTTGTCAAGCTTGCCTGCCTGTCATATAAGGCATTAAGGTTTTTGTGTTGCACAAATGTATGTACATACATGTGCGATACAATCTGATAATATGTGGCTTCATCGAAGGAAAGAATGCAACCTTCATATTAGAGTCTGATTACCAAGTCAGTGACATCAGCGTTAAATACATGTATGGGAGTTGGATGATTACTGTTCACTCAAGAGGTTTATTGCACAATACATATTTTCCCGGGTGTGAAATGAGGCTTGTGGTGAATGTGTGAACACTAAAGCGATAAGAGCCGAAAACTGTAATATAACTTGTGTCATCTGCATCATTTCCACACTTGTCTCCAATATATGTCATTTACAAAACAAAAATACCTTCCTTAGAAAGCGAGTGAATTATAAAGAGATTTGTCCATGAATAATTATTTTGAAGACAATAGCATTGTGTTGTTCTTCAAGTATCCTTAATAAAGCAGACTGAACATTTTGAACGAAATCAACAGAAAATCAAATTTTATTCAAATAATATCGATTGTAACTGCGGTAACTTGCTGCGGTTATTATCTGAGTACTGCATGGTAGTTGTCATGTCTATCATCCCTACACTCTAGCAAATCCAATACGAGGTTTGTAAGTCATCAATAAGATAAAAGAAATCATACGTTTTTTTTCTGTTTTGTTACAACTTAATAAAACGCTGAAGGTTTTATTTTAGAAAACCTACATTTGTAGTTGTTGTTAAATATTTTATTGTTTGTTTGCCAGATATTATTTTTGCATCGACAACTGTCACTTCCCAATGCAAGGCAGTTTCCATTACTGGCCGATTGACCTCTTGCAGTATTTCCTTACATCTCTAAGCTTGGAAATCTGGGCCCACTATACCTTTCAGGTGCAGCGATCCACTATCTTTGCACAACACAGCGATGGAAGTACTGCATGGCTTAAATCAGCCAGTAATGGAGACTGACAAGAACTATGCCTTGC
Organism: Gibbula magus; assembly: GCA_936450465.1. Classification (NCBI taxonomy): domain Eukaryota; kingdom Metazoa; phylum Mollusca; class Gastropoda; order Trochida; family Trochidae; genus Gibbula; species Gibbula magus. Next base: position 65,682,439 of record OW388300.1, on the reverse strand, counting down.
ATTTGGAAGTTGAGACAACTGTTGTTTTTAACAAAGTAATAATGAGCGATGAAGTATCTTTATGTAAGTAATTATGAGAGATCAAACAATCCTCTACAACAATCCTGATAATTACAGAGGGGTTGCGCATGGTAAAGCTGCCTTTAGGAAATTAGGCTTTAATGTTGTTTAAAATCCCATCTTAATGTAAACGCCTGAAATGGTGACGAGAGCTGTGTGATTTCATTACAATTTTATTACTGAAGTTGCACATCATGTGGTTCGATAGGAATTATTTGATCCCAAAACACCTCCACACACAGATGAAAGAGCAGATATATTTTACTACACTTTCGGAAAAAGGATAGTGTTCCTTAAGTGAAAAAGGATAACTTATGTAATTTCATAATACAACTCAATGTATTCTCTGTGGATTACAGGATGAAATAATTATCTAATGCTTAATGTTATCCAAAAAGGTTAAAGTCGAGTTAAACTCCAGTTTCTATGTAGAAAGTTTTCTTACAAAAACGTAAAAAAGTACATGCATTCCCATTTTAGACTATTTTTGGTTTTTGAAAGGGCATATCCATCAGCAAAATATATTTATATTATATTATATAAATCATAAGGACAAAATGTAATCAGATCTTGACAATATGAACTATTTGATGCATTTTAAAGCTGATAATAACACTTCTATCAGAATATTGCATCAAGATCTGAAATGAAAAGCTGGAATCTTCCCATGACAGTTTATACAATATCACGTTTCGCATGTGGCTAATTACCTTAAACTATAGTTGAAAGCCTCATATGTTGGGAACTTGTTGAGTTTAACCAAAATCCTCGTCTTTTCTTTCAAGTCTAATAGAAAATCACCCACGGGCCCACTGACATATTTAATGACTCGTTTGAAACGTTGGTCAGGTTTCAGTGGTAAGCTCCTTATCACAAATGAGTTCATTTCAGATCACATATGCTAACATACGTGGGGATGAAAATAGAAATCTACTCTCTTTGGTTGTGTTCTGTAGTTTTCCGCTAATCTTAACATCCTAGCTCCTTTATAAAGTATTGACCTCTTCTTGATATTCAAACACACCACCTGCTCTCTTCAATTTGGAGGATTCCTTGGAATATGATCTCATTCAGATTTATGTATAGGTTAACGTCCAAGTGCATGTATATATTCCTTCCTTATATATTAATAAATTGGCCCAATGTCCTAGATTTAGCATGACGTAGAATATATTGTTCTTTTGGTAATCCTATCAATTTAAATTTTTTAAAGACTTGATTTGAGGTATTTTGCATATCCAAATTAAGGCATTTTAAGAAGCGATGTAGTAATAGCGTGATGTCACACGTTTTATTTACGTTTATGTTTTTACTCCTCTGGTTGATTTAAATATATCAGTTTACAGCGGGAATGAGTTGACGTTTTTCAAATAATGATATCTCCCAGATGCTGCTGCAGGGAATGTGCAGGCAGATCTTCAACCAGATCGATTAGTGACATGCACGGCAATTGAATAACCAGATCTCTTAAAAATCAATATGCTGTTCATAACTCAGCGATCTCATATAACATAGTTTATCAAACTGCCTAAATCTATATTCCAATCTCGAAGTTGAACACCACCATGACAGAAAGATCCTACACATGAAAATTCTATCAAAGGATGAATTGTCATTCAGAAATACAATAATTTTACAGAAGAATATGATCTTACAATGCACAATGAAATGTCACATGTATCCGAATATTATAGATGCGTGTATTTGTCATAATTCAGTGAACCTTTGCAATTTTGTAAACACCCGGAAAGAGGTCATAACAACATTATTGACTCATATGTATAACTCTATATGTGAAATCCATTTATCGACCTTTACGGAAACACTTAATTGACCAATTTATCCATTAATTTTGTTTTGTATTTTAATTACACTGTTTTCAAGGGGTTATTATGTGCATTTTGAGAATTCCACTTCAGAGTGTTTTGAACATGTTGACGAGTCTCATACTTTAGGAGGTTAATACCATATTTGTGAAATACAATAATCTTTTAATAAAAAATTAACATCGATTATGCCTCTCAAAAGTTAAAATACATTGTATAATTAGAACAATATTTGGTGTTTAAATATGTTTTTTTCAGAGAAAAACACATGTTACCAGAGATTATACTTAAAGGTACATCCATTGTGTTTCATAAAATTTTATTTGGCTTTTATACGTTCCAACTCACGACATGTGTTGTCTACAACACAAATAAATTCACTCAGCTTGCATATTTATCCCCAATCGCCAAATATACCATAATAACAAATTTCCAATTAAAATTGAGTAACATAATTATGCATGTGCAGAAACCGAAACTGCACGTCCCATTTACATGCACAGTAGTTATGTGACCTATTAAACATTATCAACTCAAATTTGTCTTGTTATCTATTATCAATAAGATTCCAAAATTACGTTTGACTCATTGACGCGCGCCACATCGATCAGAAATCACTATTTTTACCTTCAGATCATCAAAATGCTAAGTCAACTATCATCAAAATGGTAGTTTTCGGTAACAGCCAGCACTTCTCGATAAAATAACACCATTTATAACGTTTGGAATATTTGACCCCCAACAACACAATGGATGTACCTTTAAGCCTGTTTGTTTATAGATTACAAAACACATTCATTTGGCATTAAATGGGAATAAAATGTTCTTAAGGGACGTTAAAATCGATTTTAAGTTCAAATGGATACAACTTCACAGGTCCAAATACATTTAAGCTAGTAAGGGTAGTTATGCAGTCAGAAAAAAGTGTAATACTGATTTTAAAGTGCTTGTTATCCAGAAAATATGAATGCAATAATGCATTGGTAAACTATCAAACCAAAGAACCTCAGGTGCTACCAGTAAACAATCTTATCTTGTTCCATGGTGTTGTCTTGAAACAAGGATGTCTTATATTACAGAATGTTCCAATGATTGGACATATGTATGTGCAAGATAAATATTGGGTGAGATTGAAGCAGTTGAGACAGTTGTTTCATGTACTCACTATCAGAATAATGATGATGTTCTTCTTTCTTCATTGATAAGTCCATCAGTAACAAAGGCCAATTTACACGTCTCTTTTCCTGTTAAGTTGTCGGAGTAGAACATCTTAAAAGAAGGGATAAACACCAAATGAATGAACTGTAGGGAAGTGCTATCTCCTATCACTTTAACATCATGTTCTGTTCACTTCCATCTCTCATTCTACAGAATGGATTGTAAACAATGTAAACAGCTACACATAATTTGTTAAAGTAGTAATCATTGCTTAAGATATGAAAAAAAAGGAATGGAAATTGTTAGAGGAGACTATACGATCTCCACTAAATCCTGTTCCCTTCTTCTTACAGATGGCAACTCAAACTAATCTGGCATTTGATGAGACATATGTAGTCTTCACAGATGAATATAGAGAAAACAATGGCAGAACCTGTTTTTATTAATTACACTCTTCAAATTTAGTAAGCTGACGAATACTAATCTTGTTACACAAAAACACTTTGCAAAAACCTAGCGATGGCATTTTTAATTATTGTAAATGCAAACCTGATTTTTCAATTATTTTGGTCACTATTTGAAATAAGTCAACAGTAGAACATACTGAATGCCATTTAACCATGTTGATCCTCTTGCACAGGGTAAATGAGTCATTTAAAAAAGCAGTTGGGAGAAAATATTGAAAAATCATATATTGATAGTAAACTCCCAAGAGTGTACCTGCTTTATGTGATAGAAACGATACACTATTAAAGTGTGAGAATGGTGCACTAAGCAACTTGGAGAGCAACAGTAGCATTATTTTCTCGCACAACCGGTTTGAAACAAATATTGAAAATGGCGGACCAACAAATGTGGACCAAATTGGTTGGTTGGCCATCAAGTCACCACAGAATGATGTGTATTCCTGGCACACTGACTCTGATCTTCTGTATAACATGTAGATTGGATTTGCTTATCAAAAATAATGACATGCATTCATAATACTTTCGAGAATCGATGATAGTTTTCTTCCAACCATGATATTAATGTATCAATGACCTCACGTACATTATAAATTACTGAATGAAATACTTGTCACTTGAAATAGTTTCTTAAAAGTGTTACTTTAAAATTAAACATGCATATAGTGTGTGTCATCATAGGATAGTTACATAAGTAATGTAAAAAAAGTTACCTAATGTAATATTTGAAGTAAGTGTTGGTCAAGTGATATGACATTGAATGTACTGATTTTAAACAGTCAGATTGAATTCTTTTATAATTGATTCAAGCATAGATAATAATGTCAACCATGATAAACAGGTGGCTAGGCAGCAAATAATTTCTAATTGTTTCAAGGTCAATTACATTTTCGAAGTTGGACATATCCTCTACACACTTTTTGAAAATAAATTTGCATTTAGATTTCTTCTTGATATTACACACGCTAAGTACGATGACAAACATTTATTTAATAACAGTGATAGCTGTTTAACGTAAAAACAATTATGATATTATGTACAGGAAATAATAGGAATGAGTTGCACCTTTTTCCACACGCATTGTTTCGTCTGAAATATATTTCTAGGGAAAGAGTGTATCAAGGTATTTTACACATGTAAACCTTACCGTGTTGATTTCGGTTTAGCGTTTGTACACATATCACTGTCATTTTAAAACGGTATCAGTTACACATCTGGGTTTATCAGAAGATAACAATACATTACTTCTTCTAAAAAAACAATGCCCTTTGAGAATGAAGAATGAATGATCGCTGCATGAGGTGGTATTTTTGGGTGTTATTGGAATCAAATGTCATAACATTAAAACCTCATATACAGTACTTTATAATTCTCCTGACATTTCTTTAGTATCAAATTCATTGTTCGTGTTCAAAGCACAGTACAAATAATGAGTAGAAATTACATTTGTCAAAAGAATTGATATTCTTATTATATTCTTGACATTTGGATTAAATGTCAAACATAATGCAATTGTAAATTCTTAAGCACAAGTAAAGATATTGCAAAAACTGATGCTTGATATCAAATGTACTTAAAGGGATCTATGGAAAAATTAGCCGAACCATAAATACACATGCATTACTTTTCTTCATGATTTTCATTTCATCATGTACCTTCCATATTATATATTATATTTAAATGGTTGTCGTTTTATTGCTAAAAGAGGAAATTAATGACAAATGAATGTGTCTGTAAGTATTCAGGATCTTAGCATGTTATCAAGCAATAGTGAGAAAACTATTGGAGCGTGTTATTAGTTCAATAATGAGAAATAACAAAACAATGATCCAATTATAAAAAGCAATGCCCTACATCTTGTTGCTGAGGGGACATGCCCCGATTGGCACCCACTCAACTCGAATACTACATAGGTACCCTTTGTGAAATAAAATTATAAAAATAAAACCTTTTTTCTTGACAAATATCTCATCTCATGGCTTTGAAAAGTTTCTTTAATGGAGTTTTTAGCATGCACACAACTATACATAATCTTTTGTCATAATATGTGATGTCATTTGTTATGTTAGCTCCACTCTAGCCTTTCCACCTCTCGATGTTATGAATATCTTTATTTGTCAATAAAGTAGGATATCATCCAACTAGATATTTATATTTGACAGTTTGTGTTTTAATATCATCTTAAATTGTCTAGATTAACAAATATTGGGGAAGAACAGTTGTACATATCCACTAGGATACTAACTGCAGTATTGTGTTGATGACATCACGTACTACATTATATACAATTGACCAATATAGATAGATGGTAAAGAAACAAAGTTAAACCACAAAACAAGGAACAAACTCAACAAGGTAAAAATATACACCATAGAAACGCTGTCATTAGAGAAATATATTACACTAAAATCGAAATGAAAACAATGTTTAGCCATGATTCGGAAATCTGATGAATCGTTCTTATTCAGCGAGTTCCCTACGGTTGGAATATTACATACATAGAACCACAGCTGCCAGCATTTAGTACACATTATTAGCCGCAAATTGAAAGAAGCTTTTATCAATGCCTGGGGAAGAACATTTTTAGTTGAATGGAGGATCTTCCTACTAAAATTGGCAATCAAAATACATTCCAAGAAATGTTAAGCCATGTTCAACATGCTAGGCCTAACTTCACTTCAAATTAGGCGAAGATGTAATTTTGCTGTACAAATTTTTGAACATACATTGCATTCAATTTCAGGATGGAACATAGTAAAGCTGATCCACATCTATCATTAAAACCATATCGAGTACTACTCGACAGGGGTCATGTCTTGTGACAACTGACTCCAGCCAATCACCGACGAGGCAGGGAATCCGTCAGACTAATTTTAAGAGATCATTGGTGTAGTGATTAAGATAATCAAATTGCAAACAATCTTAAGTTGTGTCTGTTGGATTGATTTCAAACGAATGAAACATATTTTTCAGAAAAAAATAGTTGTTGCTATGAAATTATTAGTTTTATGTTCGCCCGAGATGTGCAAGAGCAACAGTTACGTTTAAATAAAATAATAACTAATAATGTGTGATCAACTCAGAACATTGACAAAAGTTAAAACGTGAGATTATAAAGTCATCAATAACAAACGTGATAATCCCAGAGAGGTTGCATCCTTTTATTGATCTTTAATGCAAAAGCTTCAGGTAGATGTTTTAGTTTGCACTTTATTTAGCAAATTCTTTGACGAAACGGTATGCATTAGGTAATTAGGTTTTAGTTTAAATATTTATCCGGATGTAACCATTTGTAATGGTTGTAAGAGATAACATCAACAACAGCTTAACAGAAAGCTTAATTTGTCAACAACTGTTTTCCTGACGGTACACGTGGTGTGAATCAATATTATTCACAGATTCATAATTTGCTCCAAAACAAAGATGAAAGAGCACATATATTTTACTGCAGTTTCGTAAAAAAGGAGAGGGATCCTTAACTGAGTGAAGATAACATGTGTAATGTAATCATACAGCTCACCGTAGTCTCTCAGGTTGACAGGATAATGAATATCAACCAGTAATACTTGCTTTCATCCATAAAAGCTTAAATCCTCTGTAGTTGAGTTATAAGCTCCCGTTTCTGCGTGGAAAGTTTACTTTTCTCACAAACACATTGAAATAAAGTTTCATGTATTCCCATTTGGGACTATTATTATTTTGAAAGGACATTTCCATCAGCAAACTAGATTGGACTGTCACTGTAATGAGGACAAAGTATATGCATTAAAATATTTTATCAACATGAACTATATAATGAAAAAAAACTGTGAGCTTCTATCAAATAATGCAAAACAAAAAATTTAAACACACTGTTAGCCTCGCAAATCAAGTTTTATTTCCTAAAAGACGCTGTAGCACGTTTTTCTTATTGAAATAAAGCATTCTCACCAAAATTTACCAGTAGCTAAATAATACTCTTACGAATGTAAATGTTCGGTTAAGACATGCGAGTCCATTTCCCTTTGAGCAGCCAGTTTAATATTTCACATTACAATGCCACTCGAAGATAGTTCAAGTAATCTGACCTATGAAGCAATACCTAGAGAGTCTGAGTAGAGTTTTAAATATGGTACAATGATGGAATGGTCAATGGTCAATGTCACTTTACAGGTTCAACTGTAGCATCATTTTCTTTCAATACAGATAGTCGTTGTCTATGGATATGTCTTATCGGGGTCCTGTACTGTAATGTATACCCATTAACGGACCAACGTATTGTATAAACTTTCAGAAAACACGATATGTAAAAAAAAGTGCTACAGCGTCTTTAAATGGGGACAGATATTGAACTGGAGTGTTTGTGGCATAGTGCACTTTAAATATAGCAACATATTGGTACATATTATCTCCTTTTCGGTTTGACACAAGATGACTTTTCTTTAAAATCCAATGGAAATTTAAAGATATACGACACTGACATATCCTATGACTGTTACTAAAATAATATACTAAAATACTAAATAATAATTATAATAATGATAATAATTGAGAATTTATGATGGCAACAAGAAGTTAAATTAAAAAGTCCTATTGTGAAAAAAACTTTAATTATGTGAATTACTTAGTAGGGAAAAGTTTTGAATGAAGGATACTCATTAAACTAATTGTCACAATTTAAAAAAATTTAAATGCAAAAACAAACTGAAAACAACTCAGTAGGCTCATTAGCGATATCAGCAAACCTTTTATATGTTAACCCAAGAAAAGAATAGAATAACTTATCTTGAAAAATCTAATATAATAAGAATCATTACTTGCATATCCGCTGACTGTTTTCATCCTATTAGTTCGATTTTATTATCATCATGTTGAGAGTTACTGATGATGCTGGATGTGTAAATTATCCCAAACAAGTTCCTGTAAAATCAGGTGTGCTGAGGTTTCCACTCATCATAACATTCCAACTACTTGATCAACTTTTGACGTGTCCTCAATACTCGAACCCACCACCTCATTTCTTCCATATGAAGGAATCTTTGGAATAATATATCTTTCAGATTTACTTATAGAATCGGTTTTATTTGTATAGATAACGGAGTAGAGTCCAACAGAGTAGGGATGATGGCACACTCTATACTATCGATAATCTTCCAATTTCAACTTGTCAAAAGTTGCATTTGTGAAGGTGAACTTGAGGCCATGGGCACATCCCACTTATGTATAACTTCAGAAGTGATATACCCACAACATTGAGTCACAATTGTAATTTATTGTTTTACTTTAATTGACTAATTTAAAGTTTTAATGCATCGATTCCTCTAGTTTATCTAAACATATTGGTTTATCATCCAAAACTGTGTTCCACAGGAGATATCGCTTGTGGGAGATCAAGCGATATCTCCTAGGAGATATCTTTTTGGCAGTAGATTTTGCACAATGCCCTGTCACAGTCAACTGCATGACATCACAATGCTTTTGCGTCATCGAGTAATGACATCACCATGCTATGACGTCATAAACATGATGACGTCACAATGCTATGACCTCACCGCACTGGAAGTCAAATGGCAGAAATGTACTCAGATATGTACACTATTTTCACTTAAACGTAATAAGAATGATTTTGGATGATAAATAGAATCTCACCCTCGTGTCTTCTGATATCAAATATATCAACACTCGTTGATAAAAGTGAAAATATCCTCGGCAAGCCTCGGATATTTGTAACTTTAATCAACTCGTGTTGATATATTTAATATCAGAAGACACTTGGGTGAGATTCTCTATTTACCATGGGGTCGAGTCTAAGGTGTATTAATGAGAAAACTCCCAACCAATGCTGCAGTATGGACGAGAGTCTGCAAACAACTCAAAATATGTGACGTGAACAGCAATCGAGGTTATTTAAGAATTAACATGGTTTTAAAGGCAATTTACACAACTCAGAAGTATTAAAATAACTTTTTACACAGACTATAATTTATCAAACCCAAAAGCATAAAACTACATTAGTGAACACCCAACAACGCCATGACTGAAATATAATGATAAAGGCTATCAACCCCAAGTTCTGTCATAAACACTGTTCAATAAATCACAAATTTCGTTATAATGGCACTGTTTTATTGATTAATATGTGGATTATTACACTTTGCCCTTAATGTATTCAAGGTCATAGTCTTTTACTTCAAAAGGGGAAATTTGAGAAAATAACCTGAATTTTGCATATTTACATGATGCTACACAAACCCATGCTGCTAAAACTGTAAGGAGGTCATATATAAAGCAATGGTCAGAAGGATGTTGCTTGTTATTGATTTTAAGTGATTATTCATATCAGTATCGTATGGTGCCGAAGTGTGGACACCGATGATTCTCCAGGGAAGGCAGTTAACATCTGCTCTGGCCACATCGTTTCAGATTTGGACCACACACTGACACAATCGATGCAGAGTGGTAGGAGGAGGGTCCATCCGTCTCGACGGCTTCTCCTTTCTGTCCCACAATGCCCTATGGGATTCATATCCAGGCTTTTGGCTGGTCATATCAGGCGATCAACCCCCATCTGCAGCAGGAAATTGTTGATGATGGGGTCGGGCATTGTCACCCTGCAACATACATGTGTTGTCATATATCGGGCGAGCATGGGAAATCAACCTTTGGTTTGGCGATTCGTTCTCTAATTTACATTTTCCTGGATCAGTTAATACCCTGTTTTTCCTACACCTTTTTATTATTTAGAGTATTATTATTTAAGATAAGGTTTTCATATTCACCTATATATAATAGAAACACTGACTTAACGTATCAAAATAATGCATTCATCTTGGGTCACATTATTGCAATATTGACATGAAGATTACACCCTTCCTGATGCTGAAAGTAATGATGTTCTAGCTGAGGACTTCAATCAGTTTTTTACAGACAAGGTGGAATCTATCATGAGCAGCTTCACTCCGACTACTCACACTCAGTCAACGAATGAGCAAGTTGATACAGTTCCGCAGCTCAGTGACTTTCAACCAGTAACAGATGAGGAGGTTCTACATCTGCTAAGGAACTCAAAGCCTACCACTTGTGAAGAGGACCCAATCCCGACTGATCTGCTCCTACGTGTGGTGGATGTCATTCTACCTACCATAACCAGAATCATCAACACCAGTCTGGCTCAAGGAACTGTACCTCATTCTTTCAAGTCTGCTTCTGTCAAACCACTCATTAAGAAAAGTAACCTGGATCCAAATATCAAGAAACACTATCGACCTGTTTCTAATCTGAGCTTTTTGTCAAAGATTCTTGAAAAGGCAGTAAACAAGCAGCTTCTACATCACTTAGAAGAACATAACCTTATGGCCAAATTCCAGTCTGCTTACAGAAAAGCTCACAGTACTGAGACAGGTCTCCTTAGATTGTTGAATAATCTCCAGCAGGCTGTCGATCTGGGACAAGTTGCTGTTCTTGTTCTCCTCGACCTCTTAGCTGCTTTCGATACGGTGGACCATGATAAGCTGATGCAAAGACTGAATCTTAACTATGGAATCTCCAACAAGGTTTTGTCATGGTTTCATTCATATGTATCGGATCGACAACAGACAGTGGTAATCAAGAACTCACAGTCATCTTCAATCTCTGTACGCTACGGCGTGCCTCAGGGCTCTGTTCTGGGGCCGCTATTGTTCACCATGTACACCAAGCAGTTGGAGGAGGTTATCCACAGTCATGGTGTCCTTCATCACCTATATGCAGATGACACTCAGATGATCGATCGATTCAAGCTGAACACCATCTCTCCGCTGACCAACATGGAGAACTGTTGTGCATCTGTCAAGACCTGGATGAACACCAATCTCCTCAAGCTAAATGAGGACAAAACGGAGGTGATGCTTGTCGGCCCAGCGTCTCGCTTAAAGAACATCAACACAGCCCCCCTCCATATCAGTGGTATGCCTATTCCTGTATCCTCGACAGTCAAGGATCTTGGTGTTTTTCTGGATAGCAATCTCTCAATGGAAAAACAAGTTTCTGAGCTCTGTAAATCCAGCTACTACTACATCCGAACTATTGGCAGTATCCGTCATCTTCTGACAGAAGATTCTGCAACAGCACTTGTTCGCTCTCTCATTCTATCGCGCATTGACTATTGTAACATCCTTCTACTCCATATCTCACAAGAACTCATTGATCGTCTCCAGAGAATTCAAAATACAGCAGCACGTACAGTCACAAAAACTCCTAAATTTGCCAGTATCACCCCAGTCCTGAAACCTCTTCATTGGTTGCCAATCCGAGCCCGAGTTGACTTCAAGATACTGACTCTGACGTACCAATGAGTTCAAGGAACAGCTCCAGGGTACCTCCAGGAACTCTTTCAGCCATACACTCCATGTCGACAGCTACGCTCAAGCCACAGAAACCTACTGCACATTCCTCGTTGGCAGCTGAAATCTTATGGTTTCCGTTCCTTTCAAGTGGCTGCAGCCAGGATGTGGAATGAATTACCTGATCACCTGAGGACATGCCCAACATTGACTCTGTTCAAATCTCACCTGAAAACCCACCTCTTTCAAACATCCTACTAGACTTTCTATGTTATTTGTATGCGCTATGAGCATGCCGTTGGTGTGGATTTTACCGCTTAAGAAATGGACTAATTATTATTATTATTATTATTATAAGATAATAAAGATATCAGTGATTTCACATTCAGTAAATTAGTATTGACAAATTGTCTAATTGATAAGCTGATTGACGAGATAAGCTATTCTCGTGTGGCTAAAAGGAGTTAATATATGGCCCCTCAAGATCTTAATGATTCTGGATATATATATAACATTTACCCACACTTATTGGAAATCACATTCCCATTGGGGGGCGGGATAGTGCAGTGGTTAGTCCGTTCGGCTTCGGATCAAGAGGTCCGGGGTTCGAATCCCACCAGGGGCACGGCAACTTTGTCTGCAGTAGAGAACTGTTCTTCTCGCAGTAAGGTTTGGGTGCAATGCTACACTGAATTTCAGCGAAGTACCTCCCATGTTTCGCTAGTTCCAGCCGATACTCTCAGGTTTCACCGCAATGCATGGCAACATGGTGTTGCGGGCTTCCTCTCTGCCATAATACTAGCAGCCGCGATATAAGTGAAATACTCTTGAAAGCTGCGTTAAACCCCTACTCACCTAACCTCACCTCACATTCCCATTGTTTTTACAATGAATGATTGTGGGCAATTTACGTTGTCAAATTGTCAAATCCAAAGTCATTAAACTATCACCTCCACTACTATGTTCAACTGGATTGTGTCAGTATCTTGTATTAATAATGTCTCCCTCGAATTTTGTTTCCACAAAACACACCGATACAATCCTCTCTTTAAAGGCATGTTTTATGATCCCAAAGACTTAGCAGGGTTCTAGACATTATGTAACTATGTTTTATTCGTTCCTATGATTCGTGGATTAAAATATCTTAGATTTTTTCGGTATAATTTCTTTTGTTTGTCACTTTTTATATTAACATCAATGATTATGTTCAAACTATAATATGTTTTATAAAAGCGAACATATGTGTTTACATGCTTTAATTATCTAGCAGTTGCTAATAATTGTTAACATACTTTACTGTTACTATTGTCAAACAATTCACAAAGACAAATGCTTCCTTGGAATATATTCTCCTGTTGAATCTCTCCAGTCCTTTTCAATGTGGAATGTGGAAGCATTTGTAGATAATTTCAAAATCAGGAACTGGTCGACATTTTTAAATTTGTCATTCCTGTAAAGCATTAATCCTATCCTTATTATCATATAAAATTAATTCCCTTATTAACTAAATCGAAACTATCAGTAAATTAGCTCATTTGATTTCAGCATGTGTGTTTTCCCAAGGATCTATGGATGGGGAATGATGACAAGTCCCTGGAGATGCTTCAGGAAATGAGCGAAAACTCTGCAAACAGGTCGATATTCACGACAACCATAATAATGGAGCATCGTTGATAGGCTAAATTTCATATGAATTGATTTTCTTTCATAGCTCAATATAATGGAAGGCATACCATTTTTGACGACCATGATTTTCCTATCATAGACTTTCCTTAGGGTTTCCCAATGTCTGTTGAGGCTCCTTGAGGTATATGAGTTGTTAATATAATTTTGAATCTTAACCAATAAAACTTCGGTTCGAGTCAAGTACATGTATCGGTTTTTCAGAAAGCTTTCAACTTCAAGGACCTTGCTGAGTATTGTACAGTAACATTGTTGTTCAACTATTGAAGTATTAGAAGTTGACAAGGTTTTTATTATTGAATGAAATCTTAGTTATATAAGTATTAATTGTCATAACGTAATTCAAAGGGTGACGACAATTATTTTACATTCAAAACGTTCTAGTTGTTTAATGTGAATATTTCACTTTCTATCTCATCATTTGTTGTCATCGATTGACAAGGATTTATATGATATGTTGGACACAAGTAAAATTAAACTTGTTATTTCAAATGGTTAAATTAAGCTATAATCTTTAAGTAAAATACTTTGTTTAAATGAGTATATAGCTAGATAGATTAGCGATGTTCATAATAGTAAGTGTACACAATGGTATATACAAAGAACATAATACCTAGTATGTAAGTACCATTTAGCGTTACAATACGATGGTAACCATTTGAATAATTCACACTTGTTCAATGAACTGCTATTATAAACTTACACAGCAAATACCAATCTCAGAAACAATCTTAAAGACAATAGCTAATTTAACAGCGTTGACGGATGACTTGTAGGAAAGTGGACAATCAATTAGGAATAGCGTCGACTCATCTCATGTCTACAAGCTTCCGATCGCGCTCTGTATTCAGCCATTTAAAGAATAAACAATTTAGTCTGTCCAGTGCGATGCCTTCGTCCATCCATACGTTGGATCTGGTAATTAGAAGATTGAGTGCATCCATTCTGATTAGGAAAAGCTTATTTCCTCAAAATTAGTTTCAACGGATTTTACTTCCAATATGTCACGTTCACTGTTGTGTTGGGTCATTATTAATCGTGATGATCACTTGTGGGGATATATATCTTATTCATTCATCAGCAATTAATACTTCATCGGAAAGTTATTTACCTCAATAACAATATGTTCAGACTTTAACAGTTGATATGAAAGATAGATATATACTAATATCAAAACAAGATGTTTCCTATCTTTAGAAATAGTTTTCTTTTTAAAAATCAATTGAAATAAATAGGCTCTTCAAGAAAACAACAAAAGTTTCGGTATGTTCAAAAGAAAAAAGGCCCAGCTATTTCAATGGTGCGAACAACATTTACTATTAATACCATTGCCCTTAAATCTGCAAATGTTAAATAACTAAATGAGCTCCACGTGTAGACCTTTTTTGTAACATGAAGAATCTGTTGACAAAGAAATGAGGTGACAGGTGTCTTGTACTTAAATATGTCTTCTAGTTATGTTTTCAATCTCCTTCCTGAGGTTCATATGTCAAAGACGATACATGTGTGTACGATTTATCTTCTAGCACACTTGAGGTCAGCTGGGAAAAGCATATATACATTAACAAATAATAATAGATATATTTTAATTGCTGGCGTAAAATAACTAATTACATAACATTAAAATTGATGACGAATATATTATATTATTCATGTTGTCTACTCATGTGATCTTATGACGAAATATATATTTTAATTTCATTCTTAAACAAATTTCGTTTGTGTATCCACGCTCTGTATCTGCCCTGTGATCAATACAATATTGTTGAAATTTAAATAAATACCCTAGACGTTTATCTGATGAACGTGATACCAATGACCAAAGCCAATCTAACTTGAGATATATCTTCATTGTGCGCATTCAATTATATGATGTCCAGTGTTTCTCCCACGACCCATTACTAACACTCACTTGTAACTAAATAAGTCAACAGATATATAATCAGCTAGTTTTAGAGCCTAGTACATGGTCCCTCATATATCCCGTACCGAAGTCTGTTAAAACCTAAGTGATAAATGAAAACTTGATAAATCTGCATCATCATAAATGTCAGACGGTACTACAATAAAGCGGTAAGAGGCTTCTGGGCGTTCCGGTGTTCTAATCGATAGATTGATCAGCTAATTTCGTGCCAGTAGGGTCAAGATGAGACTGACATATACTGAGTTATTCTAAGCTGGAAAATATAAAAAATAGACAGTTACTGCTTTTAACAAATTGGTATTTTTTACACCAAACTACTGACAATGATTAGTACGTGAATAGCTTTTCTACTGTACATCTCAATTCGTTTAAGATGATATTCAAGCAACAAATTCTGTAATAACACAACAATTATATTGTGTTCTATATCATTTTGTTCTTGTACATATATAATTGGAATGTTTAATTAGTTTCATTAAAGATACTGATATTGATGAGGATGAAAAACCAATAATGAACCAAGGACTGAGTAAGCATATAATTTACTACAATTCATTCACTTTAAAGGGGCAGTAGTAGCCTACGTTTTTCTCTCACATAAGTCGATGAAATGTATTTGAAAAATAATGGCACCAATAGTAAAACACCCTTCTCTCTTCAGAAAATCAAGTTAAACAATGAGTGTACATAGTTTGGAAAAGCTACGGAAGTCGTTTTTGTCATTCAAAATAATAAAATGTGTTCACAATTACATGGCCGTCATGCAATTTTTGCTTTATACGCAACACTACGGATAATTGGTTTGTGTAATTGATGTTTTACCCTCGAAGGAAAATATAAAAGACATAAAGTATAATTATCAATGGGAAATTTGAAAAAAATAAAATTTGGGAAAAAGCCTTTAAGCCATCTCCCACTTCTTTAGCATACTACCAGCCTGCACATATATTTCCTTTAATGTTTTCCAAAGGAATACATGTCCATAATGAAATTATATACACTAAATAATGAAATAGACTTATACATAATGGTGCCTTACCAAACATTTCTAAAATAATGATAGAATGATGAAATTCAAATGTTAAGATGTCATGAATGATAATAAAGTGTGTAATGATGGATAGATTCATAGGTATTCCATACAGTGCAATTAAGTAGAGAGTTAAGGTACTGGACTAACGGATATAGAAGGAAGGAAGGAAGTACTACAGAACAAGAAAAGTGGAATGCAGGACAGTCAAATTTGAACTGTTAAACACCATTATAATATATACAATTCGTTGTTGTAACAGTGTCGGTCAACACAGTTTATGTGATTAATACGTGTTCATGCAAGGATATCCTTTGATACAAGAAACCAATTGAAAAACATATCATGTTAGGAGTTGTTCATACTTTCAATCCAAACCAATGCACAATTATTTATCATTACTTCTAAAGCAGACAAACATGTTCCACTGCGTTAAGAGAAGTTGTGAGAAGCCCTAACAGGTTTCAGTGAAAGAGGTGTGGATGGTTAATCAACGTATTAATTACTTTGGTATAACAATGCTATCTAAAAAAAACAATGACTAGGGTAATTAAACATTTTTTAAAAGGTAGATGTCATACTGGATAGTTAAATCTCATGAAATAGAAGTAATATATTCACACACATGACAATATATGTTTATGCTACGCTCGATGAGATATACATGTTATTTGATGAGAAATGTCAAATATCCTCTATTCATTCTTTAATTATATGCATATCAGGTACAATAAATTAAGTCAAGTTTTATTTAAATAAATCCATGTCTGAAATATCATTGAGATAAAGCACATGGAACCGAAAAAAACACATTGGTAAATGACAATTTGGGATACTACTGTAATGTTTCATGCATACATACACCGTGAAGTAACAGTTACTGTCTGGGAATATTGTGTCTGAAATATATTGGTACTGGAAAAGTGGCCAAAATAATCCCTTATGATTTGCAATCATTGTGGATAAATGCTATTTCGGGAGTCATTAAGATCTTAAGGATCGACAATTTATTCGAATCCCGGCACTTAGGTCTGATTAATCCCATCAATCAGCTTATCAGACAATTTGTCGATCAATTATTACTGTCTGTAGAATCAATCAGAAAATTATTACTAACTTCTATATAATCTGTCAGCATCTCGAGAATGTAACTCCACAGATAATGTTAGTTGGTATGGTAATTTTAATGTGAAATAAACATAATGATATTCCTTTAGGATTTGCTATTTTGGATTACATGATATGAATGTATACTATTTAAGCATGCACTTTTCAAAATTAATCGCGTTTTTGTAAAATAACATTTCTCCCTAAGACAGTTCTTGTTTTATAACGTGTCCTTTTAAGACTTCAATACAAACCACATATAGAGGAAATAACTTACTAATTGTTTTCTAATTGTAGAGATAATCAAATGTTTTTAAAGTTTAGAGTACACGGACATGTAGACCAAGTATCCTTCAAACAATGTTATCTCTTATTGGTTCTTCGTATTATGTTTTAAATGCTATAGATTCGTAACTGCATTTGTTTCTGAAGACTCAATACTTTTTACTTTCTCTAACAAGCAATATTTCAAATACCACAAACTTTATTCATTCAAGTCAGACAGCAGACCTATAAACTCTGAATAACGTATCGACCAAAAGTATAAAACTCTAAAAATATCCCAAATGTAACAATGTTATAATGCTCTAAAACCTGATATATCCACCTCCTCATAGTCATAGTCCAATAAAACAGGAAACGGTATCTGGCTGTCATTGTGGTGATAACGATAAATTGTTCAGCGACTATTTCACAAGTAGGGTCAAGTTAAATACAAACATTTACAGTGGTATTTGAATGGGTAGGAGCTTGACCAGTGTTAATGTCACTACTTTTTAAGAATTCAAGGATTGGAAATGGATACACGTTGCTTAATCGTACCATAAACATGTGCATATTAATATGATACTTTGGAGCTGGATTTTCATATTTCTCAACTGCCAAGGTTGGATCGACCATTTTTCTACCAATCACTGAGCCAAGCCTTCATCTCACACCACATGTAAGGGGTTTATGCAATCTGACTTACGACAGAGAACAGACGATTAACATCAAGCCAATGAGAAACTGTGGCTAAAACCAGACGTGATGCATAACCTGAGAAGTCTGGGTATCGGTGTAAGTAAACCTACTGACATGGGATGCCGGGCAGGGTGCAGGGAACAGACACTCAATGAAGTTGTGTCAACTGAATTACACAATATTGTGTGATGGTCGTATGCAGACTGGTGCTTGTCCAGCAACTGCTGTTAAGTGATCTGATGTTTGACAACTTTCTCGATACCATGTTGTTCTGTTTATTTGATTTCAAGTGACTTTTGGTGTGTTTTGTGTCCCTTTATAGTGTTTTGAGCATGTCCCTTTGTGGTATGCAGTATTGCGCAATACAAATACCATCATTCTTATAATAACAATTTGTTAGGAACTCTTATTATTAAAAAAGGAAGATTGTTTGCAATTGGGAACATTTCTTTTCCATTCTATCCGACCTCTTTATTTACATTAGAAAACATCCCAATTTACAATGTTCACGCAACGAATGTGGTTGTAATACACATTACTTTGCCCCCGTAAACTTGTTTGAAATGTGGATTTTAATTCAAGGCAAATATTGATATCAAACCTAAAACCAAAGCAAATATAATGCTCTCAAGAACAACTGAATTTTAAATAGACTGTCGGTGAAATCCCATATTCCTACATTGGAATAGTCGATCATCAAATAATTCAAATCAATGTAAAAATGAGTACAATGGTTAAGCATGTTATAAGATCTTGAGTAAACTGTTTGAGAGGCATTCTAGAAGATCTGGAGGTTAATGCTCAATAAGTATCTACGAATCAATGGTCTGACCTTATGGAGTAAAACAGTCTGTGAGGCAGTGGATTTTTCTTTGGGGCCGCCACCCATCCACATAAGTGTTTAGTAATATCAGTTATTAAAAACATTTTCTATCAATAACACATTAGTCAATTCGTTACACGTACAGTGGTTATCTTGTCTCATATGGTAGCAGCGAGGGGCGGGATAGCGCATTGGTTAGCGCGTTCGGCATCGGATCAAGGGGCACGGCAATTTTGTCTGCAGTAGAGAACTGTTCTACACGCAGTAAGGTTTGGGTGCAATGCTACACTGAATTTCAGAGAAGTACCACCCATGGTTCGCTAGTTCCAGCCGTTGCTCGAAGGTTTCACCGCAATGCATAGCAACATGACGTTGCGGGATTCTCCCTGTCGTAATATGCCGCGATATAAGTGAAATACTCTTGAAAGCTGTGTTAAACCCCAACTCACCTCACCTCACCTCTGGTAGCAGCGAACTCAAATAGTCCATGTTTATATCTCATAAGATGAAATAAACATGACATGAGTCAAGAAATACGTTTTATCTTAATCAAGTATCTCCTATGTCACGTTTCGCCAATGTGATGAGTTCCAATTGACATGTCTACAATCCACTGACACATTACTATATGTGACACCCTTGACGTAATATTATATTGTTCTATCAGTGTAAACTACTTTTAATGGATAACAATAAAAGTCATTAATGAATTGAAGAATAACTTTTGTGAATTAAAAGGCAAGAGACGAAGAGGTTATATTTCGTACATGTGATCCTTGGAATAAGCAACGTGTTGTATTTGTAATTGGAATTAAATGTCGTGACATTTAAAATCTCAAATATATTTCATTATTTACAGCTTGACATTTTAAAACTTATTAAATTCCAGGAAAATGAGCAATCTTATTAAACTGGAAAATTGCAATCAGATTTGACATTTCTCAAAATACAAAATATGTAGAGTTTGTCATTCTATTGTATTCTATGACAGAACGGTATAATCCTCTGTCTGCTGTAAAATCGTCAATACTGTTCAGGTTATAGGGGGATTAATGGACACTATAATTAATGTGATAACTTCTCACGTGCTAAGAATACATGGTTTTGTAAACATACAATGTCATTTAAAGGCGCTATAGCATGAATTTCTTACTGCAATAAAGTGTTACCAATGGCTAAACCATACTCGGGAATCGATTAAAAGAGTTCCAAAACGAATGTACATGGTTCGGTTAAGCCATGCGAATCCATTTCCTATCGAGCATTACATCAGAAGTATTCATATCCTCTTCATGAATTGTTTTGAAGTAATCAGTACTTAATTTTAGCAGATGCGTCTCTGTGCATGATGAGAGTCGTATAGTGTTCCAGTTGGTTTCAAATTGACCCTGGTTTGTCTGTCCTGTCCTAGTTTTCCAGGTAGTGGCCAAATTACCGACTCACATTGTCTGGGTAGTTAATCATGTATAAGTGTCATAAGATCGGTAGGTAATCAATAACATACAGAAACTGCCATTTTGCTGAAAAGTAGCAGAGGATTGACTGTGGAGCAATCCAGCTTACATTATCACAGCAATGTAAGTCTCGTGTTGATCGTATGTGCACAAACTTACCTGATCAATCTATTGATACCACAATAGGTTCAGCCAAGGGTCTCGTAGCGCGTTATCGGAGTACTGTATGACATATATGAGCCTTTAGATACATCAAGTGCACATTTACTGAGTCCTGTGTCACCTAGATGTAACTGATTTTCTGTCCAGACAGACTATATCAATTAGCTGTGTGGCAACAGTCGGGAACTGAATCACTTTTGCTGAAGTTACCACAGTAATATTAGCGACTAATTGTAACATATAAACAAGGTTACACGTAGGTTACTGTTGAAGACACCTGTGATGCTTTATTATTACCAACTTGACCATTAATCAGCCATTCCGTGTCTCCAGCAGGGAATATTTCAGAGTAGAATGATTCATTTTCGGATAATTTTCAATGTTAAACCAACCAGCAAAATAGTCAGAGCTTTCCATTTGATTGATAATGTATTGATCACATTATGACAATCAATACTTATAGGTAGATAAGATAACAATTCTATACACAAGTTTGTATGGAGAGTCAAAATCATGCAGTGCTGATATACAAAAAACCTGATCTCAATCAGAGTCACTTTTCAAGGAGCGATGATAAAGAACAACTATATCATGTATATTTAAATCTGAACATCACATAGACCAGTATCATATCATCTGTCACGAAAAGGATTGTATTTCGACCGATACAGTTATGTAGATTATATGATTAAGAAGATTCTACCAAGCATTACGGTTACAATACGTCATTAAATGTCTACATTACTAGACTGTTGTTGTTTTGTGTTGTACATGCAATTACTCGAACACCGATTTTTTCCTGAATATCATTTTTTTTGTAATGTGAAAATACACGACGCCTCGGATTATATGTTTATTTTTTCATCAGGTGGAATGTCAGAAATAACAAAATTGGATACATATTAATAGCATAGAAAACAATAAGAATCTCAGTCAGAGAGAGTAAACATGCATGAGAATGGTATACAATGAGTATTGGCAATACAAATATGAGTTAAGTAAATACTCGATTGTTAAATAGACAATGGCCTGTAGACTTTTGTGAAGTAGTAGACACAAATGATTGGATGGAAGTTACACACATTCTTAAAACGAGGAAAGCCAACTGGCGTGAGAGAGTCCCAAGCACATAGGTAGGAAAGTTCCTTGATCGCGGTTTATTGCAGGTTGTTCCCTTCAGATGTCACTTGCTTCTTTGAGTTTTCTTTAGCTTTAGATTTTATCTTTTGTTCGCATATTAGTCTTTCCAATGAGATTCCTCACCATTGTTTTCTTTGCCCCATTACTGCTTCCCATTTTGTAATGTCTTGCATTCCACTCGATGAAGGAGTAACCATATACTCAGAAACGTCGTGTATGTTCAAATAAAAGTGTTGATGTCAAGAAAATACTCATGTTCCTATGTCACTTCTAATTGCATTTCAAAGACTACAATAGTATTCGAATAGAAGATCGTACATTACATTCAGTTAAAACATATCACAAAATGTCTCGGTTAAATATATTTAATGTAAGAAATTGTTTATCTTGTTTGCAAATTCATATACTTTGCTTGTCATTTACACATAAGTCTGAAGTTAAACAAATCTTTGGGAATTCGTAAAATCTATTAAATGCTATCAAAACTTCTGACTTTATCAGGCCGACACGCTCAATTTTAACTAAATGCATTTTCATTGACAAATGTCCTGATAAAATTTCTTGATAACATGAAATAAGCATTTATGTCGAAAACACCTGCCATCTCCAACAGCTCTTTTTTCCACGGATCCTGTGAGACCCGAAGTCTTATCTTAGAAATATATGCACGCTGATTTCAAACTTTCAACTGGTGGCTTTCTACACAACCACCACAATAAAGCAATACTTCGAAAATTATCAACAGTTGTTTTACTGCAAATAGTCTAGACTTGTTGCCAATGTTGTCAATGGATACATGAGATCAAGTTAACATAAAGAGAACGGAAAGCCGACGCTAATATGTGCTTACTCTATACACAGTTTGTGTGTACGTTCCCTAGAGGGAAAGGATATCGTAGATTAAATTGTACATGAATTAGCACCCAGCTACACCCATGTCGGCACTGACAAATTATCGAATATTGAAACATGATAAAACTAATATTGTTAACAACATGCTCACTCCACAAGAACAACCATTACTAACAGATCCATTATGAGTAGATGCACTTTGACCATTACCAGCCAGAGCTTTCAATCAAGCAGTGTAGATCGATGGACGAGGTCATCACACAAGGCAGAACTAAATTGCTTGTTCCTCAAATGGCTTGATACATCACACTATCGGAAGCTCGTTCACAGAAGATGAGATACATTGCTCGACTTATTCCTCAATCAGATGTTTCCTTTCTAAAGTAAGCCATTACAATGGATAAATCGATGAATATATGTGTGAACACATCCATTTAGAAAATGTGCAGAAAATGTTTGTTGCATAATTCCTTCTCGAAATCAATTAACGTTGGTTTAACAATATCGTGTGTTTCACATTAACTTTAGGTACGTGGCATGGTGTGAATCACACATGTTGTCATCAGTGATTGTTCCTGTCTCTATTACTCACTTTATTTTCTATACGATTATGTTTTAGACTAAAGCTTTTTTTAAATATTTCCCGATAATAATTGTATTAGATTCCTATATGAACTGATATTATTTCGTCCGTCCTTCCTTCCAGTAAACTTTCTCAAAACCGTTAATAATGCATCAACTAAACTGTGTACAGTTGTGAGGGATGTTCTTCCCAACGCGCACAGACAATTTCCAGTTTTCTGGGATTTACAATGTTTGCCGTTTCCATAGAATCGTCACTTATTCGAAATAGTTTTGTAGTGTAATCCGGAAAAGTTTCTCAGAAAATATTAAACATTGTTGAATGAAAAATTGGTTGTGAGTACTCCTGATCATACTCTTTATCGAGTTTGAAAACCACTTCTACAACATTATTTTCTGCGAACTGAGTAGATAGCTGCTGTGTTGCTCCAATAGGGACAAGTTCTTCGAAAATATTACATCTGGTTGAATCAAATTTGATATGTAGGTAATCCAGATGATAGTTTTCATCGAGTTGAAAGTCCGGTTACATAATATCAGTTTGTACATAATTAAGGCCCTTGAAATCGAAATTGTGCTAGCACTAACACCGCTGTGATGCTTCAATGCGGGTAAAGTTTTCTCGGAAACTTTTGTCATCCAGGTGAATTATATTTAATGTGTAGGTATTCCTGATGATACACTCAATCGAGTTCCAAAACCAGTTCCGAATTCGAACTTTTTTACAGAATTATTGCCCTTGAAACTGTATTTGAACTTGGTACAAATTACCGCTGTAATGCTCTTATTGGAACAATTAAGTTACCTGAAAAATACTACATCTGGGTGAATAAAATATTGTTTTATCAAAGCCAGTTCCCAAAATATTTATTTTGACAAATCTGAATCTATTTTTTTTTTAAATAGTGCTTTTAACGTCTATAATGCTCAATTGACGAATAGCGGATGGCGGGGTTACATGTATGTGAGCCATGCTCATTTATTCATGTTTTAAAATCTTTTCTCCACTTTGACCGTACACCATATATTTAGTCCACAGCATGGATTGATATAAATATTGGCTTAATGTAACAGTTGGTGTAAATACACACTACTGTTAGGCATGAGGTATGCTTGATCCAAAATACGGGCTCAGGAAATAACTACAGTTTCTAATAAGTGCAGATAAATGTTATTACGGGAGTCATTTAGATCTTAAGGAGCCACAAATCATCCCAATCTTACCAATTGAGTCAGATTTATCTCATCAATCAACCTAACAGCCAACTTGTTAGTAAATTATTACAAAATGTGAAATCAATGAAGCCTTCACTTGTATATAAAATCTGTCAAAATTGCAAGTCTGAAACTCGCAAAGTGAATCGACTGAAATACCGAGAACGCGATTGCTTTATTGTACATTTAAATTACAGTAAAATAATACAATCTAACAAGTGATGTAGATTTAGAAATATTTCACCAAATAGAATCCTATATACACCATCGAGCGTGGCATATATGAGTTCAACTATGTAATAATCAACAGGATGAATCAATACATTTAAATGTGAATTTAACTGTGACATCATCTTCTTAGTCGATCTCTAAAAGAGGTTATGAACAGGTAGAAATGGCCGAACTATTTTCTCGCAAAACTGACAACTTAAAATGTTAAGAATGATAAAATTGTAATGGGGTAATGTCATTGCATATCTATAAGCCTTCGTACCTCTGCTTTATACGTTGAGGAAATGAATACTTACAACTTGGTGTACAGAAACCAGTATCTAACGTAATTAGCAGATGAAGGTTTAGAACATTGAGTACCAGTTTGTATATGGAGTAAGAAAGTTAAGATTATTGGCCAATATGGCAAGGAATGTATAGAACTTGTTTGATATGGTCTCATTATTTGTCAATTCTTTAATTACCAACTAAAATTTCCAATATTTTGCGGTTGTCGTCATCGATATCATTGAATAAGAAATTGTTTTATATGGAAATAAGATAGGTAAAGAATGTAATAGAAAATGAAGAAATTCTTCTCACAAAGATCGTTCGGTATACAAGTTCCTCAGAAAAGAGTATGAAATAGTTGAATTACATGTTTTTAAATTCAGGGTTAATAAACCGGTGTGGCTTTGATTGCATTTACCATCGTTTACATAAGAAAGCGTCATGTAGCATGACTCAAGATTGCGCATTGACATAAATACATCATTTATTCTTGTGCGCATCTAACAGTCACGTTCTGCACAAAGTATTAAAATTCATTGATAGCACTGCACTGTACATGAGCAGTACTTGAAAACTACTTGACTTGATCTACACCACATTTGATATGCAGCCTCCCCATTTCACGTAGATGTGTCTTTTGGGGGTTTGAACTGTTATAAACAGATTTTGTTCTGTTTCAATGGCTAGTTTCTTTCCGGAGCGGATTGACAAATCCACACCAACATTCATGGCAACATTTAAGACATTTGTCTTTGAGAAAGGTGATAACTTGAATTGAATTGGGGGAAGGAGGAGACATCTGTTTTTACGAGAAAAAACACATTATAGTTTTATTTATATATTGTTTAACTTGTTAAATGTTTTGTAACATCATATTTTATTCGTAAGTTTTTATACTGAAGTAGTTGAGGACAACTGAAAGCAGCATGTATTTCAATAATTCATGTACGTTTATGTAATTACCTTTATATGATTAACTTTGTTCAGGTTAAATGTACGTGTATGCTACATTTACTTTCAAATATACGAACATAAAGGAATGCAGTCGTATTATCACTATCCTCAAACTTTACTGCAACCATTTAACATTATATCACAGTATATTGTGAATAAAGAGTTCATATCATATGCCAACTTAATTTGTTTCACACTTTGTATGCACCATCGGAAGGATTTAGCGGGTTTTAAATACTCTTCCGGGATACACAAGTTCTTACTCAAATGTGTCCTGATCGCTTAGCAACCATAACTCAACGTAATAACAAGTCTTTACCAAATTCAATACAGTATTTATATAGTACTCGTT
Source organism: Gibbula magus (assembly GCA_936450465.1). NCBI lineage: Eukaryota > Metazoa > Mollusca > Gastropoda > Trochida > Trochidae > Gibbula > Gibbula magus. The sequence goes on along the minus strand of OW388300.1, from coordinate 65,655,889 downwards.
TGTCTTAAATATTCCAAAAGATGCGACTTATTGTGTTATATACTTATTGTTGGTCAATATTGGTATAATGCTACCTTGATGGATGTGTGCATACTAAGAAGAGTCATGATAACTAATTCCTTCTAACAGTGTTTACAACTATCTGTGTAAACCCTCAGTTGTAAGTCCCTCGTACCGGGTGATACGGTTTAGAAAGGTCGTTTCAAGTATCACGTTATATGGCTGGTAGGTTGATAACAACAGATTAACCTCCATGTTCTGCTGTAGGGTATATACAGTAGAATCTTTAACCTCACTGGTTAAATGGTATGACTATCAACGTTAAATGTATTTAAATAGCTCTGCGAGAGGTACTGTCATTCTGTTTGCTCAGCAAAAGTGTGAACCAGCGGACCTGCTCATGTTAACAAAAGATTAACCTCCCATGGGCTGCTGTAGGGTATATACAGTCGAATCTTCAAAGAGATCAATACAAGCGACATGTTCATCATTCTATTATGTAAATGAACTGAACATACGAATTCGCTATTCTCTAACGCTTCTATTTAGATAATACTATATGGTTAAATGGTTTTAATTCTTACTGAACATGTTTGTTGTTATTCGTGAGTATTTGTTTCACTTAGATACATCTATGTATTATTTTGTACAAATAACCATGTTATGTTATAGTTTGAAGATTTTCAACGAACGTGTGATTAACAAAACTGGCTATATCATTTGGTCTGACTCTTCTTAGTATGCATACATCCATCAAGGTAGCATTATACCAATATTGACCAACAATAAGTATATAACACAATAAGTCGCATCTTTGAGAATATTCAAGACAAACGAGTACTATATAAATACTATATTGAATTTGGTAAACACTTGTTATTACGTTGAGAAATGGTTGCTAAGCGATCAGGACACATTTGCATAAGAACTTGTGTATCCAAGAAGAGTATTTAAAACCCGCTAAATCCTTCCGATGGTGCATACAAAGTGTGAAACAAATTAAGTTGGCATATGATATGGACTCTTTATTCACAATATACTGTGATATAATGTTAAATGGTTGCAGTAAAGTTTGAGGATAGTGATAATACGACTGCATTCCTTTATGTTCGTATATTTGAAAGTAAATGTAGCATACACGTACATTTAACCTGAACAAAGTTAATCATATAAAGGTAATTACATAAACGTACATGAATTATTGAAATACATGCTGCTTTCAGTTGTCCTCAACTACTTCAGTATAAAAACTTACGAATAAAATATGATGTTACAAAATATTTAACAAGTTTAACAATATGTAAATAAAACTATAAGGTGTTTTTTCTCGTAAAAACAGATGTCTCCTCCTTCCCCCAATTCAATTCAAGTTATCACCTTTCTAAAAGACAAATGTATTAAATGTTGCCATGAATGTTGGTGTGGATTGGTCAATCCGCTTCGGAAAGAAACTAGCCATTGAAACAGAACAAAATCTGTTTATAACAGTTCAAACCCCCAAAAGACACATCTACGTGAAATGGGGAGGCTGCATATCAAATGTTGTGTAGATCAAGTCAAGTAGTTTTCAAGTACTGCTCATGTACAGTGAAGTGCTATCAATGAATTTTAATACTTTGTGCAGAACGTGACTGTTAGATGCGCACAAGAATAAATGATGTATTGATGTCAATTGCGCAATCTTGAGTCATGCTACATGACGCTCTCTTATGTAAACGATGGTAAATGCAATCAAAGCCACACCGGTTTATTAACCCTGAATTTAAAAACATGTAATTCAACTATTTCATACTCTTTTCTGAGGAACTTGTATACCAAACGATCTTTGTGAGAAGAATTTCTTCATTTTCTATTACATTCTTGACCTTTCTTATTTCCATATAAAACACTTTTCTTATTTAATGATATCAATGACGACAACCGCAAACTATTGGAAATTTTAGTTGTTAATTAAAGAATTAACAAATAATGAGACCATAACAAACAAGTTCTATACATTCCTTGCCATATTGGCCAATAATCTTAACTTTCTTACTCCATATACAAACTGGTACTCAATGTTCTTAACCTTCATCTGCTAATTACGTTAGATACTGGTTTCTGTACACCAAGTTGTAAGTATTCATTTCCTCAACGTATAAAGCAGAGGTACGGAGGCTTATAGATATGCAATGACATTACCCCATTACAATTTTATCATTCTTAACATTTTAAGTTGTCAGTTTTGCGAGAAAATAGTTCGGCCATTTCTACCTGTTCATAACCTCTTTTAGAGATCGATTAAGAAGATGATGTCACAGTTAAATTCACTATGTGCCACGCTCGACGGTGTATATAGGATTATTGTTGGTGAAATATTTCTAAATCTACATCACTTGTTAAATTGTATTATTTTACTGTAATTTAAATGTACAATAAAGCAATCGCGTTCTCGGTCTTTCAGTCGATTCACTTTGCGAGTTCCAGCCTTGCAATTTTGACAGATTTTATATACAAGTGAAGGCTTCATTGATTTCACATTTTGTAATAATTTACTAACAAGTTGGCTGTTAGGTTGATTGATGAGATAAATCTGACTCAATTGGTAAGATTTGGATGATTTGTGGCTCCTTAAGATCTAAATGACTCCCGTAATAACATTTATCTGCACTTATTAGAAACTGTAGTTATTTCCTGAGCCCGTATTGTGGATCAAGCATACCTCATGCCTAACAGTAGTGTGTATTTACACCAACTGTAACATTAAGCCAATATTTATATCAATCCATGCTGTGGACTAAATATATGGTGTAAGGTCAAAGTGGAGAAAACATTTTAAAGCATGAATAAATGAGCATGCCTCACATTCATGTAACCCCGCCATCCGCTATTCGTCAATTGAGCATTATAGACGTTAAAAGCACTATGTTTAAAAAAATAGATTCAGATTTGTCAAAATAAATATTTTGGGAACTGGCTTTGATATAACAACATTTTATTCACCCAGATGTAGTATTTTTCAGGTAACTTAATTGTTCCAATAAGAGCATTACAGCGGTAATTTGTACCAAGTTCAATTACAGTTTCAAGGGCAATAATTCTGTAAAAAAGTTCGAATTCGGAACTGGTTTTGGAACTCGATTGAGTGTATCATCAGGAATACCTACACATTAAATATATTTCACCTGGATGACAAAAGTTTCCGAGAAAACTTTACCCGCATTGAAGCATCACAGCGGTGTTAGTGCTAGCACAATTTCGATTTCAAGGGCCTTAATTATGTACAAACTGATATTATGTAACCGGACTTTCAACTCGATGAAAACTATCATCTGGATTACCTACATATCAAATTTGATTCAACCAGATGTAATATTTTCGAAGAACTTGTCCCTATTGGAGCAACACAGCAGCTATCTACTCAGTTTGCAGAAAATAATGTTGTAGAAGTGGTTTTCAAACTCGATAAAGAGTATGATCAGGAGTACTCACAACCAATTTTTCATTCAACAATGTTTAATATTTTCTGAGAAACTTTTCCGGATTACACTACAAAACTATTTCGAATAAGTGACGATTCTATGGAAACGGCAAACATTGTAAATCCCAGAAAACTGGAAATTGTCTGTGCGCGTTGGGAAGAACATCCCTCACAACTGTACACAGTTTAGTTGATGCATTTTAACGGTTTTGAGAAGGTTTACTGGAAGGAAGGACGGACGAAATGATATCAGTTCATATAAGAATCTAATACAAGTATTATCGGGAAATATTAAAAAAAAGCTTTAGTCTAAAACATAATCGTATAGAAAATAAAGTGAGTAATAGAAACAGGAACAATCACTGGTGACAACATGTGTGATTCACACCATGCCACGTACCTAAAGTTCATGTGAAACAGACGATATTGTTAAACCAACGTTAATTGATTTCAAGAAGGAATTATGCAACAAACATTTTCTGAACATTTTCTAAATGGATGTGTTCACACATATATTCATCGATTTATCCATTGTAATGGCTTACTTTAGAAAGGAAACATCTAATTGAGGAATAAGTCGAGCAATGCATCTCATCTTCTGTGAACGAGCTTCCGATAGTGTGATGTATCAAGCCATTTGAGGAACAAGCAATTTAGTTCTGCCCATTGTGATGACCTCGTCCATCGATCTACACTACTTGATTGAAAGCTCTGGCTCGTAATGGTCAAAGTGCATTTACTCATAATGGATCTGTTAGTAATGGTTGTTCTTGTGGAGTGAGCATGTTGTTAACAATATTAGTTTTATCATGTTTCTATATTCGATAATTTGTCAGTGCCGACATGGGTGTAGCTGGGTGCTAATTCATGTACAATTTAATCTACAATATCCTTTCCCTCTAGGGAACGTACACACCACCTGTGTGTGGAGTAAGCACATATTAGTGTTGGCTTTGCCGTTCTCTTTATGTTAACTTGATCTAATGTACCCATTGATGTGACAAGTCTATACTATTTGCAGTAAAACAACTGTTGCAAATTTTCGAAGTATGTGGTGGTTGTGTAGAAAGCCACAAGTTGAGAGTTTGAAATCAGCGTGCGTATATTTCTAAGATAAGACTGCGGGTCTCACAGGATCCGTGGAAAAAAGAGATGTTGGAGATGGCAGGTGTGTTCGACAAAAATGCTTATTTCATGTTATCAAGAAATTTTATCAGGACATTTGTCAATGAAAATGCATTTAGTTAAAATTGACAATCTCGGCCTGATATAGTCAGGAGTTTTTATAGCATTTAATAGATGTTACGAATTCTCAAAAAAAAATTTAAATTCAGACTTATGTGTCAATGACAAGCAAGGTATATGAATTTACAAACAAGATAAACAATTTCTTACATTAAATATATTTAACTGAGACATTTTGTGATATGTTTTAACTGAATGTAATGTACGATCTTTTATTATAATACTATTGTAGTCTTTGAAAAGCAATTAGAAGTGACATAGGAACATGAGTATTTTCTAGACATCAAAACTTGAATTTAAACATACACGACCTTTCTGAGTATGTGGTTACTCCTTCATCGAGTGGAATGCAAGACATTACAAACTGGGATACAGTAATGGAGCAAAGAAAACAATGGCGAGGAAACTGATCAGAAAGACTAAAAATGAGAACAAAACAACAACTAGCGCTAAAGAAAACTCAAAGAAGCAGGTGACATCTGAAGGGAACAACCTGCAATAAACCGAGATCAAGGCACCTTCCTACCTATGTGCTTGGGACTCTGTCACGGCAGCTGGCTTCCCTCGTTTTATGAATGTGTATAACTTCCATCCAATCATTTGTGTCTACTTCTTCATAAAAGTCTACAGGCCATTGTCTATTTAGCAATCAAGTATTTACTCAACTCATATTTGTATTGCCAATACTCATTGTATACCATTCTCATGCATGTTTAATCTCTCTGACTGAGATTCTAATTGTTTTCTATGCTATTAATATGTATCCAATTTTGTTATTTCTGACATTCCACCTGATGAAAGAGTAAACATATAATCCGAGGCGTCGTGTATTTTCACATTACAAACATTTGATATTCAGGAAAATATCGGTGTTCCAATTATTGCATGTACAACAGAAAACAACAACAGTCCAGTAATGTAGACATTTAATGATGTATTGTAACCGTAATGCTTGATAGAATCTTCATTATCATAGAATCTACATAACTGTATCGGTCGAAATACAATCCTTTCCGTTACAGACGATATGATACTGGTCTATGTGATGTTCAGATTTAAATATACATGCTATAGTTGTTCTTTACCATCGCTCCTTGAAAGATGACTCTGATATTGAGATCAGGTTTTTTTTTTATATCAGCACTGCATGAATTTCCCTCTCCATACAAACTTGTGTTTAGAATTATTATCTTATCTACCTATAAGTATTGATTGTCATAATGTGATCAATACATGATCAATCAAATGGAAAGCTCTGACTATTTTGCTGGTTGGTTTAACATTGATAATTTTCCGAAAATGAATCATTCTGCTCTGAAATATTCCCTGCTGGAGACAGGGAATGGCTGATTAATGGTCAAGTTGGTAATAATAAAGCATCACATGTGTCTTCAACAGTAACCTACGTGTATAATCTCACCGAAATATTCGTGGTGTAAATGTGTTTATATGTTACAATTAGTCGCTAATATTACTGTGGTAACTTCAGCGAAAGTGATTCAGTTCCCGACTGTTGCCACAAAGCTAATTGATATAGTCTGTCTGTTACATATATTACTAAACACTTATGTGGATGGATGGCGGCCCCAAAGAAAAATCCACTGCCTCACAGACTGTTTTACTCCATAAGGTCAGACCATTGATTCGATGACAACTATTGAGCATTAACCTCCAGATCTTCTAGAATGCCTCTCTAACAGTTTACTTCAGATCCTATAACATGCTTAATCATTGTACTCATTTTTACATTGATTTGGATTCTTTGATGATCGACTATTCCAATGTAGGAATATGAGATTTCACCGACAGTCTATTTTCAAATTCAGTTGTTCTTGAGAGCATTATATTTGCTTTGGTTTTAGGTTTCTAATGTAAATAAAGAGGTCGGATAGAATGGAAAAGAAATGTTCCCAATTGCAAACAATCTTCCTTTTTTAATAATAAGAGTTCCCAACAAATTGTTATTATAAGAATGATGGTATTTGTATTGCGCAATACTGCATACCACAAAGGGACATGCTCAAAGCACTATAAAGGGACATAAAAAACACCAAAAGTCACTTGAAATCAAATAAACAGAACAACATGGTATCGGGAAAGTTGTCAAACATCAGATCACTTAAAACCAGCTGCTGGACAAGCACCAGTCTGCATACGACCATCACACAATATTGTGTAATTCAGTTGACACAACTTCAGTGGGTGTCTGTTCCCTGCACCCTGCCCGGCATCCCATGTCAGAAGGTTTAATTACACCGATACCCAGACTTCTCAGGTTATGCAACACGTCTGGTTTTATCCACAGTTTCTCATTGGCTTGATGTTAATCGTCTGTTCTCTGTCGTAAGTCAGATTGCATAAACCCCTTACAGGTGGTGTGAGATGAAGGCTTGGCTTGGTGATTGGTAGAAAAATGGTCGATCCAACCTTGGCAGTTGAGAAATATGAAAATCCAGCTCCAAAGTATCATATTAATATGCACATATTTATGGTACGATTAAGCAACGTGGATCCATTTCCAATCCTTGAATTCTTAAAAGTAGTGACATTAACACTGGTCAAGCACCTACCCATTCAAATACCACTGTAAATGTTTGTATTTACTTGACCCTACTTGTGAAATAGTCGCTGAACAATTTAGCGTTATCACCACAGAGACAGCCAGATACCGTTTCCTGTTTTATTGGACTGTGATATATGAATATGAGGAGGTGGATATATCAGGTTTTAGAGTATTATAACATTGTTACATTTGGGATATTTTTTAGAGTTTTATACTTTTGGTCGATACGTTATTCAGAGTTTATAGGTCTGCTGTCTGACTTGAATGAATAAAGTTTGTGGTATTTGAAATATTGCTTGTTAGAGAAAGTAAAAAGTATTGAGTCTTCAGAAACAAATGCAGTTACGAATCTATAGCATTTAAAACATTATACGAAGTACCAATGAGAAAACAATTAGTAAGTTATTTCCTCTATATGTGGTTTATATTGAAGTCTTAAAAGGACACGTTATAAAACAAGAACTGTCTTACAAAAACGTGATTAATTTTGAAAAGTGCATGCTTAAATATTATACGTTCATATCATGTAATCCAAAATAGCAAATCCTAAAGGAATATCATTATGTTGATTTCACATTAAAATTGCCATACCAACTAACATTATCTGTGGAGTTACATTCTCGAGATGTTGACAGATTATATAGTAGTTAGTAATAATTTTCTGATTGATTCTACAGACAGTAATAATTGATCGACAAATTGTCTGATAAGCTGATTGATGGGATTAATCAGACCTAAGTGCCGAGAATCGAATAAATTGTCGATCCTTTAGATCTTAATGACTCCCGAAATAGCATTTATCCACAATGATTGGAAATCAAAACGGATTATTTTGGCCACTTTTCTGGTACTAATATATTTCAGACGCAATATTCCCAGACAGTTAGTTCATGTATTCATGAAACATTACAGTAGCATCTCAAATTGTCATTTACCAATGTGTTTTTTCGGTTCCATGTGCTTTCTTTCAATGATATTTCAGACATAAATTTATTTAAATATAACTTGACTTAATTTGTTTTACCTGATATGCATATAATTGTAGAATTAATAGAGGATATTTGACATTTCTCATCATATAACATGTTTATCTCATCGAGCGTAGCATAAACATATATTTTCACGAGTGTGAATACATTACTTCTATTTCATGAGAATTAACTATCCAGTATGATATCTACCTTTGAAAAAATGTTTAAATACCCATTGTTGTTTGAGATAGCATTGTTATACCAAAGTAATTAATACGTTGATTAACCATCCACACCTCCTTCACTGAAACCTGTAAGGGCTTCTCACAACTTCTCTTAACGAAGTGGAACATGTTCTTCTGCCTTAGAAGTAATGATAAATAATTGTGCATGGGTTTGGTTTGAAATCATCATAAAACTCCTAACATGATATGTTTTTCAATTGGTTTCTTTTATCAAAGGATATCCTTGCATGAACATGTATAAATCACATACACTGTGTTGACCGACAGTGTTACAACAACGAAATTCATATTTTATAATGTTGTTAAATTTGACTCTCCTGTATTCCACTTTTCTTGTTCTGTAGTACTTCCTTTCTTCCTTCCTTCCTATATCCGTTAGTCCAGTACCTTAACTCTCTACTTTATTGCACTGTATGGAAGACCTATGAATCTATCCGTCATTACACACCTTATTATCATTCATGACATCTTAACATTTGAATTTCATCATTCTATCTTTATTTTAGAAATGTTTGGTTAGGCACCATTATGTTAAAGTCTATTTCATTCTTTCGTGTATAAAATTATATTATGGACATGTAATCCTTTGGAAAACATTTAAGAAATATATGTGCAGGCTGGCAGTATGCCAAAGTAGTGTGAGATGGCTTAAAGATGTACAAGAACAAAATGGTATAGAACACATATAATTGTTGTGTTATTACAGAATGTGTTGCTTGACTATCATCTAAAACGAATTCAGATGTAGAAAAGCTATTCACATACTAATCATTGTTTGGTGTGTAAAATACCAATTTTTTTAAAAGTAGCAACTGCCTGTTTTTGTTATTTTCCAGCTAAGAATAACTCAGTATATGTCAGTCTCATCTTGACCCTACTGGCACGAAATTAGCTGATCAATCTATCGATTAGAAGACCGGAACGTCCAGAAGCCTCTCATCGTTTATTGTAGTACCGTCTGACATTTATGATGATGCAGATTTATCAAGTTTTCATTTAGGTGTTCTATAAATTATCACTTAGGTTTCAACAGACTTCGGTAAGGAATATATGAGGTGCCATGTACTAGGCTCTAAGACTAGCTGATTTGTATGTTGACTTATTTAGTTACAAGTGAGTGTTAGTAATGGATCGTTTGGAGAAACAATGGACATCATATCATTGAATGCGCACAATGAAGATGTCTCAACTTATCAGTTAAACGTCTAGGGTACTTACTTAAATTTTAACAACATAGTATAGATCAGGGCTGAGACAGAGCGTGGATATTCAAACGAAAATTATGTAAGAATGAAATGAAAAAATATATATCGTCATAAGATAACATGAGTAGACAGCATGAATTATATAATACATTTTGTTATCAATGTTAACGTTATGTAACTAGTTGTTATTATATGTTTACGCCTGCAATTAAAATACATCTTGTATTTCTTTTAGATGTATTTATGCTTTTTCCAGCTGACCTCAGGTGTGCTAGAAGATCAATCGTACACACATGTATCTTCTTTGACATATGAACCTGAGGATGGAGCTTGAAAACATAACTAGAAGACATCTTTTTGCACAAAACACCTGTCACCTCATTTCTTTGTCAACAGATTCTTCATGTTACAAATTTAGGTCTACACGTGGAGCTCATTTAGTTATTTAACATTTGCAGATTTAAGGACAATGGTATGTAGTAAATGTTGTTCGCACCATTGAAAGAGCTGGGCCTTTTTTTTAAACATGTTGAAACTACAGAAACTTGTGTTGTTTTCTAGAAGAGCCTATTTATTTCAATTGATTTTTAATGAGAAAACTATTTCTAAAGATAGCAAACATCTTGTTTTGATATTAGTATATATCCATCTTTCATATCAACTGTTAAAGTCTGAACATATTGTTATTGAGGTAAATAACTTTCCGATGAAGTATTAATGGTTGATGAATGCATAAGATATATATCCCCACAGGCGATCATCACGATTAAAAACGACCCAACACAACAGTGAAGGTGACATATATTCGAAGTAAAATCCGTTTAAACTTATTTTGAGGAAATAAGCTTTTCCTAATCAGAATGGATGCACTCAATCTTCTAATTACCAGAACCCACGTATGGATGGACGAAGGCATCGCACTGGACAGACTAAATTGTTTATTCTTTAAATGGCTTAATACAGAGCGGGATCGGAAGCTCGTAGACATGAGATGAGTCGACGTTATTCCTAATTGATTGTTCACTTTCCTACAAGTCATCCGTCAACGCTATTAAATGAGCTACTGTCTTAAAGAATGTTTCTGAGATTGGTATTTGCTGTGTAAGTTTATAATAGCAGTTCATTGAACAAGTATGAATTATTTAAATGGTTACCATCATATTGTAACGCTAAATGGTACTAGGTAGTATGTTGCTTGTATATACCATTGTGTACACTTACTATTATGAACATTGTTAATCTATCTAGCTATAAACTCAATTAAACACTATTTTACTTAAAGGTTATAGCTTAACTAAACCATTTGAAGTAACAAGTTTAATTTTACTTGTGTCCAACATATCATATAAATCCTTGTCAATCGATGACAACAAATGATGAGATAGAAAGTGAAATATTCACATTAAACAACTAGAACGTTTTGAATGTAAAATAATTTTCGTCACCCTTTGAATTACTTTATGACAATTAATACTTATATAACTAATATTTCATTCAATAATAAAAGCCTTGTCAACTTCTATTACTTCAATAGTTGAACAACAATGTTACTGTACAATACTCAGCAAGGTCCTTAAGTTGAAAGCTTTCTGAAAAAGCGATACATGTACTTGACTCGAACTGAAGTTTTATTGGTTAAGATTCAAAATTATATTAATAACTCATATACCTCAAGGAGCCTCAACAGACATTGGGAAACAATAAGGAAAGTCTATGATAGGAAGATCATGGTCGTCAAAAATAGTATGCCTTCCATTATATTGAGCTATGAAAGAAAATCAATTCATATGAAAGTTAGCCTATCAACGATGCTCCATTATTATGGTTGTCGTGAATATCGACCTGTTTGCAGAGTTTTCGCTCATTTCCTGAAGCATCTCCAGGGACTTGTCATCATTCCCCATCCATAGATCCTTGGGAAAACACACATGCTGAAATCAAATGAGCTAATTTACTGTTAGTTTCGATTTAGTTAACAAGGGAATCACTTTTTATATGATAATTCGGATAGGATTAATGCTTAACAGGAATGACAATTTCAAAAATGTCGACCAGTTCCTGATTTCGAAATTATCTATGAATTCTTCCACATTCCACATTGAAAAGGACTGGAGAGATTCAACATGAGAATATATTCCAAGGAAGCATTTGTCTTTGTGGATTGTTTGACAATAGTAACAGTAAAGTATGTTAACAATTATTGGCAACCGCTAGATCCTTAAAGCATGTAACCACATATGTTCGCTTTTATAAAACATATTATAGTTTGAACACAATCATTGATGTTCATATACAAAGTGACAAACAAAAGATATTATACAGAAAAAATGTAAGATATTTTAATCCACGAATCATAGGAACGAATAAAACATACGGTAGTTACATAATGTCTAGAACCCTGCCAAGTCTTTGGGATCATAAAACATGCCTTTAAAGAGAGGATTGTATCGGTGATTTTGTGGAAACGAAATTCGAGGGAGACATTATTAATACAAGATACTGACACAATCCAGTTCAACATAGTAGTGGAGATGATATTTTAATGACTTTAGATTTGAAAATTTGACAACGTAAATTGCCAACAATCATTCATTGTAAAAACAATGGGAATGTGAGGTGAGGTAAGGTGAGTTGGGGTTTAACGCCACTTTCAAGAATATTTCACTTATATCGCGGCTGCTAGTATTATGGCAGAGAGAAAGCCCGCAACGCCATGTGGCTATGCATTGCGGTGAAACTTGCGAGCATCGGCTGGAAATAGCGAAACATGGGTGGTACTACGCTGAAATTCAGTGTAGCATTGCACTCAAACCTTACTGCGTGTAGAACAGTTCTCTACTGCAGACAAAGTTGCCGTGCCCCTGGTGGGATTCGAACCCCAGACCTCTTGATCCGAAGCCGAACGCGCTAACCACTGCGCTATCCCGCCCCTAATTGGAATGTGATTTCCAATAAGTGTGGGTAAATGTTATATATATATCCAGAATCATTAAGATCTTGAGGGGCCATTATTAACCCCTTTTAGCCACACGAGAATAGCGTATCTCGTCAATCAGCTCATCAGACAATTTGTCAATTCAAATTTACTGAATGTGAAATCACTGACATCTTTATATGTCAATATTTTAATAATGTGACTCCAAATATGAATGCATTATTTTGATACATTAAGTCAGTGTTTCAATTATATTTAGGTGAATATGAAAACATTATCTTAAATAATAATACTCTATATAATAAAAAGGTGTAGGAAAAACAGGGTATTAACTGATCTAAGAAAAATGTAAATTAAAGAACGAATCGCCAAACCAAAGGTTGATTTCCCATGCTCGCCAGATATATGACAACATAGTATGTTGCAGGGTGACAATGCTGCAGGTGGGGGTTGATCGCCTGATATGACCAGCCAAAAGCCTGGATATGAATCCCATAGGGCATTGTGGGACAGAAAGGAGAAGCCGTCGACACAGATGGACCCTCCTCCTACCACTCTGCATCGATTGTGTCAGTGTGTGGTCCAAATCTGAAACGATGTGGCCAGAGCAGATGTTAACTGCCTTCCCTGGAGAATCATCGGTGTCCACACGTCGGCACCATACAATACTGATATGAATAATCACTTAAAATCAATAACAAGCAACATCCTTCTGACCATTACTTTATATGTGACCTACTTACAGTTTTAGCAGCATGGGTTTTTGTAGCATCATGTAAATATGCAAAATTCAGATTATTTTCTCAAATTTCCCCTTTTGAAGTAAAAGACTATGACCTTGAATACATAAAGGGCAAAGTGTAACAATCCACATATTAATCAATAAAACAGTGCCATTATAACGAAATTTGTGATTTATTGAACAGTGTTTATGACATACCTCGGGTTGATAGCCTTTATCATCATAATTATATTTCAGTCATGGCGTTGTTGAGTGTACACTAATGTAGTTTTATGCTTTTGGGTTTGATAAATTATAGTCTGTGTAATATACTTCTTTAATACTTCTGAGTTGTGTAAATTGCCTTTAAAACCATGTTAATTCTTAAGTAACCTCGATTGCTGTTCACGTCACATATTTTGAGTTGTATGCAGACTCTCGTCCATACTGCAGCATTGGTTGGGAGTGTTTATCATTAATACACCTTAGACTCGACCCCATGGTAAACCAATATGTTTAGATAAACTAGAGGAATCGATACATTAAAACTTTAAATTAGTAAATTAAAGTAAAAAATTAAATTACAATTGTGACTCAAAGTTATGAATAAGTGGGATGTGCCCATGGCCTCAAGTTCACCATCACAAATTCAACTTTTGACAAGTTGAAATTGGAAGATTATGGATAGTATAGAGTGTGCCATCATCCCTACTCTGTTGGACTCTACTCCGTTATCTATACAAGTAACACCGATTCTATAAGTAAATCTGAAAGATATGTTATTCCAAAGATTCCTTCATATGGAAGAAATGAGGTGGTGGGTTCGAGTATTGAGGACACGTCACAAGTTGATCAAGTAGTTGGAATGTTATGATAAGTGGAAACCTGAGCACACGCAAAGGGGTTTTACAGGAACGTGTTTGGGATAACTTACACATCCAGCATCATCATTAACTCTCAACATGATGATAATAAAATCGAACTAATAGGCTGAAAACAGTCAGCGGATATGCAAGTAATGATTCTTATTATATTAGATTTTTCAAGATAAGTTATTCTATTCTTTTCTTGGGTTAACATATAAAAGTTTTGCTGATATCGCTAATGAGCCTACTGAGTTGTTTTCAGTTTGTTTTTGCATTTAATTTTTTTTAAATTGTGACAATTAGTTTAATGAGTATCCTTCATTCAAAACTTTTCCCTACTGAGTAATTCACATACTTAAAGTTTTTTTCACAATAGGACTTTTTAATTTAACTTCTTGTTGCCATCATAAATTCTCAATTATTATCATTATTATAATTATTATTTAGTATTTTAGTATATTATTTTAGTAACAGTCATAGGATATGTCAGTGTCGTATAGCTTTAAATTTCCATTGGATTTTAAAGAAAAGTCATCTTGTGTCAAACCGAAAAGGAGATAATATGTACCAATATGTTGCTATATTTAAAGTGCACTATGCCACAAACACTCCAGTTCAATATCTGTCCCCATTTAAAGACGCTGTAGCACTTTTATTTACATATCGTGTTTTCTGAAAGTTTATACAATACGTTGGTCCGTTAATGGGTAAACATTACATTACAGGACCCCGATAAGACATATACATAGACAACGACTATCTGTATTGAAAGAAAATGATGCTACAGTTGAACCTGTAAAATGACATTGACCATTGACCATTCCATCATTGTACCATATTTAAAACTCTACTCAGACTCTCTAGGTATTGCTTCATAGGTCAGATTAATTGAACTATCTTCGAGTGGCATTGTAATGTGAAATATTAAACTGGCTGCTCAAAGGGAAATGGACTCGCATGTCTTAACCGAACATTTACATTCGTAAGAGTATTATTTAGCTACTGGTAAATTTTGGTGAGAATGCTTTATTTCAATAAGAAAAACGTGCTACAGCGTCTTTTAGGAAATAAAACTTGATTTGCGAGGCTAACAGTGTGTTTAAATTTTATGTTTTGCATTGTTTGATAGAAGCTCACAGTTTTTTTTCATTATATAGTTCATGTTGATAAAATATTTTAATGCATATACTTTGTCCTTATTACAGTGACAGTCCAATCTAGTTTGCTGATGGAAATTTCCTTTCAAAATAATAATAGTCCCAAATGGGAATACATGAAACTTTATTTCAATGTGTTTGTGAGAAAAGTAAACTTTCCACGCAGAAACGGGAGCTTATAACTCAACTACAGAGGATTTAAGCTTTTATGGATGAAAGCAAGCATTACTGGTCGATATTCATTATCCTGTCAACCTGAGAGACTGCGGTGAGCTGTATGATTACATTACACATGTTATCTTCACTCAGTTAAGGATCCCTCTCCTTTTTTTACGAAACTGCAGTAAAATATATGTGCTCTTTCATCTTTGTTTTGGAGCAAATTATGAATCTGTGAATAATATTGATTCACACCACGTGTACCGTCAGGAAAACAGTTGTTGACAAATTAAGCTTTCTGTTAAGCTGTGTGGTGATGTTATCTCTTACAACCATTACAAATGGTTACATCCGGATAAATATTTAAACTAAAACCTAATTACCTAATGCATACCGTTTCGTCAAAGAATTTGCTAAATAAAGTGCAAACTAAAACATCTACCTGAAGCTTTTACATTAAAGATCAATAAAAGGATGCAACCTCTCTGGGATTATCACGTTTGTTATTGATGACTATATACTCTCACGTTTTAACTTTTGTCAATGTTCTGAGTTGATCACACATTATTAGTTATTATTTTATTTAAACGTAACTCTTGCTCTTGCACATCTCGGGCGAACATAAAACTAATAATTTCATAGCAACAACTATTTTTTTCTGAAAAAATATGTCTCATTCGTTTGAAATCAATCCAACAGACACAACTTAAGATTGTTTGCAATTTGATTATCTTAATCACTACACCAATGATCTCTATGTTCCATCCTGAAATTGAATGCAATGTATGTTCAAACATTTGTACAGCAAAATGACATCTTCGCCTAATTTGAAGTGAAGTTAGGCCTAGCATGTTGAACATGGCTTAACATTTCTTGGAATTTATTTTGATTGCCAATTTTAGTAGGAAGATCCTCCATTCAACAAAAAATGTTCTTCCCAAGGCATTGATAAAAGCTTCTTTCAATTTGCGGCTAATGATGTGTACTAAATGCTGGCAGCTGTGGTTCTATGTATGTAATATTCCAACCGTAGGGAACTCGCTGAATAAGAACGACTCATCAGATTTCCGAATCATGGCTAAACATTGTTTTCATTTCGATTTTAGAGTAATATATTTCTCAAATGACAGCGTTTCTATGGTGTATATTTTTGCCTTGTTGAGTTTGTTCCTTGTTTTGTGGTTTAACTTTGTTTCTTTACCATCTATCTACCGGTATATTGGTCAATTGTATATAATGTAGTACGTGATGTCATCAACACAATACTGCAGTTAGTATCCTAGTGGATAATGTACAACTGTTCTTCCCCAATATTTGTTAATCTAGACAATTTAAGATGATATTAAAACACAAACTGTCAAATATAAATATCTAGTTGTATGATATCCTACTTTATTGACAAATAAAGATATTCATAACATCGAAAGGTGGAAAGGCTAGTGTGGAGCTAACATAACAAATGACATCACATATTATGACAAAACATTATGTATAGTTGTGTGCATGCTAAACACTCCATTAAAGAAACTTTTAAAAGCCATGAGATGAGATATTTGTCAAGAAAAAAGGTTTTCTTTTTATAATTTTATTTCACAAAGGGTACCTATGTAGTATTCGAGTTGAGTGGGTGCCAATCGGGGCATGTCCCCTCAGCAACAAGATGTAGGGCATTGCTTTTTATAATTGGATCATTGTTTTGCTATTTCTCATTATTGAACTAATAACACGCTCCAATAGTTTTCTCACTATTGCTTGATAACATGCTAAGATCCTGAATACTTACAGACACATTCATTTGTCATTAATTTCCTCTTTTAGCAATAAAACGTCAACCATTTAAATATAATATATAATATGGAAGGTACATGATGAAATGAAAATCATGAAGAAAAGTAATGCATGTGTATTTATGGTTCGGCTAATTTTTCCATAGATCCCTTTAAGTACATTTGATATCAAGCATCAGTTTTCGCAATATCTTTACTTGTGCTTAAGAATTTACAATTGCATTATGTTTGACATTTAATCCAAATGTCAAGAATATAATAAGAATATCAATTCTTTTGACAAAATGTAATTTCTACTCATTATTTGTACTGTGCTTTGAACACGAACAATGAATTTGATGCTAAAGAAATGTCAGGAGAATTATAAAGTACTGTATATGAGGTTTAAATGTTATGACATTTGATAACACCCAAACATACCACCTCATGCAGCGATCATTCATTCTTCATTCTCAAAGGGCATTGTTTTGTTAGAAGAAGTAATGTATTGTTATCTTCTGATAAACCCAGATGTGTAACTGATACCGTTTTAAAATGACAGTGATATGTGTACAAACGCTAAACCGAAATCAACACGGTAAGGTTTACATGTGTAAAATACCTTGATACACTCTTTCCCTAGAAATATATTTCAGACGAAACAATGCGTGTGGAAAAAGGTGCAACTCATTCCTATTATTTCCTGTACATAATATAATAATTGTTTTTACGTTAAACAGCTATCACTGTTATTAAATACATGTTTGTCATCGTAATTAGCGTGTGTAATATCAAGAATAAATCTAAATGCAAATTTATTTTCAAAAAGTGTGTAGAGGATATGTCCAACTTCGAAAATGTAATTGAACTTGAAACAATTAGAAATTATTTGCTGCCTAGCCACCTGTTTATCATGATTGACATTATTATCTATGCTTGAATCAATTATAAAAGAATTCAATCTGACTGTTTAAAATCAGTACATTCAATCGTGTCGGCTTTAAATATCATATCACTTGACCAACACTTACTTCAAATATTACATTAGGTAACTTTTTTTACATTACTTAAATAACTATCCTATGATAACACACACTATATGCATGTTTGATTTTAAAGTAACACTTTTAAGAAACTATTTCAAGTGACAAGTATTTCATTCAGTAATTTATAATGTACGTGAGGTCATTGATACATTAATATCATGGTTGGAAGAAAACTATCATCGATTCTCGAAAGTATTATGAATGCATGTCATTATTTTTGATAAGCAAATCCAATCTACATGTTATACAGAAGATCAGAGTCAGTGTGCCAGGGATACACATCATTCTGTGATGACTTGATGGCCAACCAACCCATTTGGTCCACGTTTGTTGGTCCGCCATTTTCAATATTTGTTTCAAACCGGTTGTGCGAAAAAATAATGCTATTGTTGCTCTCCAAGTTGTTTAGTGCACCATTCTCACACTCCAATAGTCTATCGTTTCTACCACATAAAGCAGGTACACTCTTGGGAGTTTACTATCAATATATGGTTTTTCAATATTTTCTCCCGACTGCTTTTTTAAATGACTCATTTACCCTGTGCATGAGGATCAACATGGTTAAATGACATCCAGTATGTACTACTGTTGACTTATTTCAAATAGTGACCAAAATAATCGAAAAATCAGGTTTGCATTTACAATTATTAAAAATGCCATCGCTAAGTTTTTGTGTGTAACAAGATTAGTATTCGTCAGCTTACTGAATTTGAAGAGTGTAATTAATAAAACAAGTTCTGCCATTGTTTTCTCTATATTCAGAAGACTGCAGTACAATGTGCGATACTAGATTCTGTGTTACCGAATAATGATTGTAGATTCTATATCTAAAAGTTCATGTTTGTCTCTGGAAGATGGTATGTAACATGCAATCAATTCATAATTGTTTATTTGTGGTAGTACTAAAGACTGTGATTAAGTAATTATCATTGTAAACTGTTCATTGAGTGAACGCTTGATCAACTACAATATGTTACCAACAAATAGTAACATTGATGGTTGTGTTATACAACAAAAATAATTACATGAAATGAAAAGCAGCTACAAGAAACTTAATTACAACTTACAAACAACTTTTAATTAAGTCATCTTTACTGGACACACTCAGAGTAAACATACACGTCAGTTAGAAGCATCTGAAAGTTTAAACTTCACTAGACCAACTCCAACGGAAAATCGATTCCAACATCTGTGAAGACTACATATGTCTCATCAAGTGCCAGATTAGTTTGAGATGCTATCTGTAAGAAGAAGGGAAAAGGATTTAGTGGAGATCGTATAGTCTCCTCCAACAATTTCCTTTCCCTTTTTTCATATCTTAAGCAAATTTAACAAATGATGTGTAGCTGTTTAAATTTGATAATTTCCACGCTGTACCAATAAAAACAGCAACTTTCCCTGTTTTCCAATGCATTACTCATATCCTCTTCATCATTTAGTGGGTCATTTATGTATAACCTCAATACAAAAATACATACATGTAAAGTAAATACCAATAATGTTCTATAAAGTGACATGATGATAATTTTCCTGAATATATAATATATAATATATAAATGCAATCATTTGAGTGGAATAAATGTAACCACCATCTTGGAATCCATTCTGTAGAAGGAGAGATAGAAGTGAACGGAACATGGTGTTAAAGTGATAGGAGATAGCACTTATCTACAGTTCATTCATTTGGTGTTTATCCCTTCTTTAAGATGCTCTACTCCGACAACTTAACAGGAAAAGAGACGTGTAAATTGGCCCCTGTTACTGATGGACTTATCAATGAATAAAGAAGAACATCATCAATATTCTGATAGTGAGTACATTAAACTTTCATCAAACAACTGTCTCAACTGCTTCAATCTCATGCCAATATTTAACTTTCACATACATATGTCCAATCATTGGAACATTTTGTAATTTAAGACAACACCATGGAACAAGATAAAACAAAATTACTGGTAGCACTGAAGGTTCTTTTGTTTGATAGTTTACCAATGCATTATTGCATTCATATTTCTGTTTAACAAGCACTTTAAAATCAGTATTACACTTTTTCTGACTGCATAACTACACTAACTAGCTTAAGGAGAGATGGGACGATGAAATCAAATATTTTAGAATTCGTTTATTTTTTCAAAATGGCAAGTTTATTATGTCTTTTATCCAAAAATGTAAGAACAATTGGGGGTCACCGAACGATTTAAAGAGTTATCGGCATTAATAATAATACACCCGTCGGCTAATTACGTCATTTTTGACTGATTTGGTGTATTTAAATTAAGCCCTCGCTTTCAACTAACACACTCCGTATCCTTTCAGATACATTTCAATCACATACGGGGATGTATAGCAAATCTATATTTTGAAAATTAATGAAGCTGGAAAGAGAAACAACATTAAATTAAGCACTTTTTAATTAAAAACGGCATTTTTATCATCGAGTTTTGCATGTTCAACAGGATTTGTCACTAACACACATATTTTAGATATTGCTAAAATTTTAATATGATGTGCGCAGTTAACTGAACAAACAAATGCAGAAATAATAATAGGGGGTCACCGAACGTTTTTCATCACTTAAACGTCATTTTTTAAATTACCTACATAAACGTAAAAACCTGACGTCACGGCAGTTTTGATGATTTCAAGTGTAACTTTGACAGCCTACCATGTAATCATTATTGAACATATAATCAATCTTATGGTGCACGGTGAAAGAATAACTATCAGTTGATTATACCAGGCTATTTAAATTCGTCACTAACTTGAGATACGCATGTAATTCGAATAACACATGTATTAACATATTTACAGCGAATATAGGTGACGGTAACGTTATGCGGCATGTCGTTAAATGACCGTTATAAAGGCGTTACGGTAAATTTAAGCGCTCCCTGTTAGTGTACAGATAAGCCTATGCCCAAAACAACGTAATCCATATATTTTGAGACTTATTCACAACAATAAATTGTTGTCGCAAAATGTTGCCGTAAGCGAGCTTGATTTCTGGGTCCCATCTGTCCTTAAATGTATTTGGACCTGTGAATTTGTATCCATTTGAACTTAAAATCGATTTTAACGTCCCTTAAGAAAATGTTATTCCCATTTAACGCCAAATGAATGTGTTTTGTAATCTATAAACAGGCTTAAAGGTACATTCATTGTGTTGTCAAATATTCCAAACGTTATAAATGGTGTTATTTTATCGAGAAGTACTGACTGTTACCGAAAACTACAATTTTGATGATAGTTGACTTAGCATTTTGATGATCTGAAGGTAAAAGTAGTGATTTCTGATCGATGTGGCGCGCGTCAATGAGTCAAACGTAATTTTGGAATCTTATTTATAATAGATAAAAAGACAAATTTGAGTTGATAATGTTTAATAGGTCGTATAACTACTGCGCATGTAAATGGGACGTGCAGTTTCGGTTTCTGCACATGCATAATTATGTTTCTCAATTTTAATTGGAAATTTTTTATTATGGTATATTTGGCGATTGGGGATAAATATGCAAGCTGAGTGAATTTATTTGTGTTGTAGACAACACATGTCGTGAGTTGGAACGTATAAAAGCCAAATAAAATTTTATGAAACACAATGGATGTACCTTTGAGTATAATCTCTGGTAAAATGTGTTTTTCTCTGAAAAAAACATATTTAAACACCAAATATTGTTCTAATAATACAATGTATTTTTAACATTTGAGGTGAATAATCGATGTTAACTTTTTATTAAACGATTATTGTATTTCACAAATATGGTATTAACCTCCTAAAGTATGAGACTCGTCAACATGTTAGAAACACTCTGAAGTGGAATTTTCAAAATGCACATAATAACCCCTTGAATACAGTGTAATTAAAATACAAAACAAGATTAATGGATAAATTGGTCAATTAAGTGTATCCGTAAAGGTCAACAAATAGATTTATACATATGAGTCAATTATGTTGTTATGACCTTGTTCCGAGTGTTAAAAAAATTGCAAAGGTTCACTGAATTATGACAAATAAACGCATCTATAATATTCGGATACATGTGACATTTCATTGTGCATTGTAAAATCATATTCTTCTGTAAAATGATTGTATTTCTGAATGACAATTCATCCTTTGATAGAATTTTCATGTGTAGGATCTTTCTGTCATGGTGGTGTTCGACTTCGAGATTGGAATATAGATTTAGGCAATTTGATAAACTATGTCATATGAGATCGCTGTGTTATGAACAGCATATTGATTTTTAAGAGATCTGGTTATTCAATTGCCGTGCATGTCACTAATCGATCTGGTTGAAGATCTGCCTGCACATTCCCTGCAGCAGCATCTGGGAGATATCATTATTTGAAAAACGTCAACTCATTCCCGCTGTAAACTGATATATTTAAATCAACCAGAGGAGTTAAAACATAAACGTAAATAAAACGTGTGACATCACGCTATTACTACATAGCTTCTTAAAATACCTTAATTTGGATATGCAAAATACCTCAAATCAAGTCTTTGAAAAATTGAAATTAATAGGATTACCAAAAGCACAATATATTCTATGTTATGCTAAATCTAGGACATTGGGCAAATTAATTAATATATACGGAAGGAATATATACATGCACTTGGACATTACCCTATACATAAATCTGAATGAGATCATATTCCAAGGAATCCTCCAAATTGAAGAGAGCAGGTGGTGTGTTTGAATATCAAGAAGAGGTCAATACTTTATCAAGGAGCTATGATGTTAATATTAGCGGAAAACTACAGAACACAACCAAAGAGAGTAGATTTCTATTTTCATCTCCACGTATGTTAGCATATGTGATCTGAAATGAACTCATTTGTGACAAGGAGCTTACCACTGAAACCTGACCAACGTTGATGGTTTCAAACGAGTAATTAAATATGTCAGTGGGCTCTTGGGTGATTTTCTATTAGACTTGAAAGAAAAGTCGAGGATTTTGGTTAAACTGAACAAGTTCCCAACATATGGGGCTTTCAACTATAGTTTAAGGTAATAAGCCACATGCGAAACGTGATATTGTATAAACTGTCATGGGAAGATTCCAGCTTTTCATTTCAGATCTTGATGCAATATTCTGATAGAAGTGTTATTATCAGCTTTAAAATGCCTCAAATAGTTCATATTGTCAAGATCTGATTACATTTTGTCCTTATCATTTATATAATATAAAATAAATATATTTTGCTCATGGATATGCCTTTTCAAAAACCAAATATAGTCTCAAATGGGAATGCATGTTCTTTTTTACGTTTTTGTAAGAAAACTTTCTACATAGTTTAACTCTTTAACCTTTTTGGATAAAATTAAGCATTAGATAATTGTTTCATCCTGTAATCCACAGAGAATACATTGAGTTGTATTATGAAATTACATATGTTATTCTTTTTCACTTAAGGAACACTATCCTTTTTCCGAAAGTGTAGTAAAATATATCTGCTCTTTCATCTGTGTGTGGAGGTGTTTTGGGATCAAATAATTCCTATCGAACCAAATGATATGCAACTTCAGTAATGAAATAGTAATGAAATCACAGCTCTCGTCAGCATTTCAGGCGTTTACATTAAGATGGGTCTTTAAACAACATTAAAGCCTAATTTCTTGATGGCAGCTTTTACATTAAAGATCCATTACCATGTGAAACCCCTCTGTAATTATCAGGATTGTTGTAGAGGATTGTTTGATCTCTCATAATTACTTACATAAAGATACTTCATCGCTCATTATTACTTTGTTAAAAACAACAGTTGTCACAACTTCCAAACGCAAGGCATAGTTCTTGTCAGTCTCCATTACTGGCTGATTTAAGCCATGCAGTACTTCCATCGCTGTGTTGTGCAAAGATAGTGGATCGCTGCACCTGAAAGGTATAATGGGCCCGGATTTCCAAGCTTAGAGATGTAAGGAAATACTGCAAGAGGTCAATCGGCCAGTAATGGAAACTGCCTTGCATTGGGAAGTGACAGTTGTCCATGCAAAACTAATATCTGGCAAACAAACAATAACACATTTAATAACAACTACAAATGTAGGTTTTCTAAAATAAAACCTTCAGCGTTTTATTAAGTTGTAACAAAACAGAAAAAACGTATGATTTATTTTATCTCATTGATGACTTACAAGCCTCGTATTGGATTTGCTAGAGTGTAGGGATGATAGACATGACAATTACCATGCAGTACTCAGATAAAAACCGCAGCAAGTTACCGCAGTTACCATCGATATTATTTGAATAAAATTGGATTTTCTGTTGATTTGTTCAAAATGTTCAGTGTGCTTTATTAAGGATACATGAAGAACAAAACAATGCTATTGTCTTCAAAATAATTATCCATGGACAAATCTCTTTATAAGGAAAGTATTTTTGTTTTGGAAATGACATATCTTGGAGACAAGTGTGGAAATGATGCAGATGACACAAGTTATATTACAGGAGTTTTCGGCTCTTATCGCTTAACTGTTCACTCATTCAACACAACCTCATTTCACACCCGGGGAAATATGTATTGTGCAATAAACCTCTTGAGTGAACAGTAATCATCCAACTCCCATGCATGTATTTAACGCTGATGTCACTGACTTGGTAATCAGACTCTAATATGAAGGTTGCATCCTTTCCTTCGATGAAGCCACATATTATCAGATTGTATCGCACATGTATGTACATACATTTGTGCAACACAAACACCTTAATGCCTTATATGACAGGCAGTCAAGCTTGACAAGATACTCGTTATCATATTTTGGATCATTTTGATTGCACAAAATGTAGCAGTTAAAAACCTCTCATCCAGCATTGAACAGAAACTAACAGCGTATTTGCATTGATGACTAATGATGTATAATAAGTGCTGACACCTGTGCTTCTATGTTTGTAATGTAGCGAACTTAAGGACATCACCAATAAAGGGCGATCAAACGAATTAATCATGTATATATATATATGGAAGAACATAAAATAACATTTAAAATAAATAAGAGTGCATCATTTGTGAACTATGTTATCATTCCGTGTTCACAATAATATCTTACACTGAATGAAGACATTAAATTGTGGGTGTATATGTTTCATTTCTCTGTGTTTATTCCTTGTTTTGGGATATTGGCTATTACGATATAAGATAGTCATAAGTAGGACCACAATGGGTAAATTACGGATTGATATAAAACTGATCTTCAAAAACGGGTATATCATCTCCATATTTATTGTACTAGTGACAGATAAAATGTTTTATATTCATTGACACATCCCATTTTTCAGTATTGATATTCTCGACACATCTACAAGGAAAGTCTGAGCGGACGAGGCAGGCAGTGACAGGGAAGTAGGGGACCGGGAGCCGAGTACATACAGATAGCAGGTCGACTTAGGCTCGACTTGCTACACTGGGAAATCAACAATCGAGAAGCATTCAACAAGATTTAAACTGCCTAGATCCACACCAGCATTATATATAACAGCTAATCAGATATATCAGGAATGTTTAATTATCATACCAACATGTTTCATTATATAACCCGCTGTTTTATAATCTATATATGCTTGAGCAGTTGCTTGAGGATTATACCGAAACGTCAATACTATGTCATCTTCATTACACAATATAAGGAGTCGTTAACTTCAATCAATCATGGCGAAGACTGTTCTTGCTTTGGGGAAGAAATGGAACAAAAATATGGCTATTACATGTATTGAAATCGGCTAGCAACTGATTGAACTAGCGAACCATGGATGGTACTGCAAATATAAATACACTTAAGATACATAGAAGACACATCTGTTTCTTTTCATTATTTCATTTGCCAATGAATGTGTGAATGAAACTCACATCAGGTGCCATGTGTCGATCAGCTGGGATATTATCAATAAACTCTTTCTATCGGTGCATTCATCTCAGTGGGAATCACATAGTTTTTACCCCAATTGATCTAGTTAAAGTGACCATTACAATAACATAATGGAAAAGTATAGACTAGTTATCAACAATTGAAAGGCACATTGTGTTCAAGAGAGAATTAAAAGTAATAGTCGCTACACGAATGACTTGTGTAGGACCAACAAACCGTTGATCACATGACAATAACATTATGCATTGTTTGTATTTACCTGCATTCTATTCATTTCCCTTCATCCCTCATACCGTATATACTTGATACCAACGTGAAAACAGTATGATCCACCATAGAGAACAATAATATAATATCTAAGATCTGCTGTCTGCAGATTTCCAATTGTAAACAGGGATAAATTGAATTAGAGTAAATCACACTTCACACTTCAAAACTTATGGATAAGGACTAAATATCAGCGACTTTGGTACATCATAGTATTGTCACAAAATTAAAACCATGTGATTATAAAATAGATTAAACTCAACGTTATTGGACAGCAAAATATCTTGATTTTAGGAAAAGATAGGATTATAAAATGTTGCATAA
The DNA here is from genome assembly GCA_936450465.1 of Gibbula magus. Classification (NCBI taxonomy): domain Eukaryota; kingdom Metazoa; phylum Mollusca; class Gastropoda; order Trochida; family Trochidae; genus Gibbula; species Gibbula magus. The sequence goes on along the minus strand of OW388300.1, from coordinate 65,629,091 downwards.
GGAAATCTCGTTCATTTTACAGTATTCCCTTTTCTGCCATTGTCTTCCTTTTCAGCAAAAAAATTTTCATTTTCATTTCGCTTGCTCTACTGCCATTGGTAGCTTATATATAATCGGTGACTAAAAAACTTTAATCGAGAGTATCTGTTTCATAAACTATCAGACGTTTTCTTAACATCAATCATACAGCACATCCATTGGTGATAAATGAATAAATGAATATATGTATGTAAGTAAGTAACATAAATTGTATCTCCTTGCAATCCAAAACATTTTGAAATAGCTCTTGTTTCCTCCACTTTTGACCGTAGTCTATCAACTTAGTCTAACGAGAAATTCGGAAAAAAGAACCGCCTGAATTGAATTTAACATTTTCGAAATGTAAAACACTACAGAAATGACTTGGTTTCCAGAAACCTGGAAACCAACATGAAACTGGGTAATTCGAGTATCCACTTGGTTTCCATTCACTGAAACTAAGTAACTTGGTTTCCAACTGGAATCCATTTTGGATTCATTGATTTGTCGATTTCCATACACGGAAACCAACAAGAAAATATGAACGATGGTATCCACTTGGTTTCCAGTTCTGGAATTTATAGTTGATGGTTTCATTGAATCGAAACCAACATGAAACTGTGACTTTAGAAATGACTTGGTTTCCTGAAACCTGGAAACCAACATGAAACTGGGTAATTCGAGTATCCACTTGGTTTCCATTCACTGAAACTAAGTAACTTGGTTTCCAACTAGAATCCATTTGGGTTCTTTTATTTGTGGTATTTTCCATTACTTATTTTGATGATTATTAGATGATAGGGAGGATTTAGTTTCAATGCGAATATAAAGTTGAATATCTGGTATCCACTTGGTATCCGTTCACTGAAACTGAGTTTTCTACATGAATCATTATAGATTCATCTCCTCAGGAAAGTCATGATAAGCTCCAGTGAATTTCAGGAATAAAATGTTTATATTTTTACATTCAAATAACTTAGAATTGAGGAGTATCGCATATATGGTTGAATTTCACGCTGATATTCAAACAGATTGGAAAATAAAGAATATACACATTTAGTTCTTTACACTGTTCTTTATTCATCAACACTTTGGTCGATGTGCAACAATAATACCATGGAAAGATAATTACAATTTGAAGATAACGAAATGCATAAAAGAGAACAGTATATTCCCAGTGCACAGCATTCCTCTTGCCAAATTAAAAAGGAATATCTAGTGGTGGATCCAGAGGAGTGTTTTAGCACACCTTTCAGTTTTGTTAATAGATAATTTGTTTTCAAAAAGTAACCCCCCTCCCGATCATTTCCTGGATCCAGCACTGATATCAAATACAATACATATACAAAGTACAAGTTTGAGCTCCATATCAAATTTACATCATATATACAAATGGCGAGGTAGGGCAACTACAGCCAGGAACGGTCTTTGTCCAGCCTTCTCGACACACCATGCGCACTTGGTTTGGATTCTTTGGATGGGTAGGAATGAACCCGGTCCAGGGTTCATATGTTTGTTTTGCCAAATTGTAGTTGGTGGCAAATATCCGAGGTTTGTTTCTGATGTTTTGTACCAATCAACCACAGCAAATATGTGGTCTGTGAAGGTACCCTCGGTTGCCTCTAGCGTGTGCTTCAGGAAGTAGTTGATCTTTCCTGGCCGGGAAGTGGAAGCAGTAATGGTTGTCTTGTCATCAGTCCAGGAGGCCATGATGACATCAGGAGTGCTGCTTTGCCCATACCCCACTGCCGTGTAAAGTTCATTGTTTATAAGCATACATTTATACTTCTTGGCAACCTGGGTGAGCATGTTGACCCTAACCTCCATGTTGTACATTACAGAGTATGCTTGAGCAAGAAATGATAAGTTTACATTTGAAAGGGTACATAATTTGTAAGATTGCTTAGAAGAACAAGAGGAAAGATTACTCCAAACAGACATTGGCACATCATTCAATGGATAAGAAATGGCAAGAAAACAGGACAAATTATTAATCTGGACATGTGTAGGTGAAGCAAAATTCAACAGTTCCATGAACTGGACACGGTGTACATCATCAACATTTAATGGGTTTACAGTACTAGACATTTCAAATTTCCTCATCATTTGACATTCAACAGATTTTTTATTGGTTGGATATTCAGTCAGTAATCCATTATAACGCTCAAAAGAAAAGAGCCAAAACCCATAGATACATCCAAATGCCTGAACACACTCTTTGAGATGACAATGAAGATGCATATTAGGAGTAACAAATGCTGCACCATAAACACGACGAACCTCGGTCACAAATTTCACAAAACAACCATGTGAAATATTAACATCATTTTGTGAAACAACAGGTTTACAAATATGCTTGCATCCTAATACAAATGTTTGCCAGACATTAATATGAGGCGAGGGAAGAATACCTTTCAAAACATACATTGAATACACTAAAACCCAATTTTTCCATTCTTTGGCTGTCATTTGGCCATAATTGAAGACAATATTCCTTGGAATTCGTCCCAATTCATAGGGAACCTTCAATAAAGAGATGCGGTCTGTAATTTTACATAAATCATCTTTTGACAAAATATCACTGTCAACCCAATAGCTAAACATTTTCTTAGCTGTCCCTAAAAACAGATTATGCATGGGGTCAATAGCATAAAACTTTGACGGGTGAAAATATACTCTAATTCTAGTAACATAGTATGCCTATAACCATAACGGGATTCAATCATGTATTTGCCTGACACGCTTTCAGCTGCTTCTGCCATCTTTGAATACTTAACATGCTGTTTTCTATCACGAAGGGGCCACTTATCTAAATTTGGAATATCACAGTCACGATTAGAGTTATTTATCAAAGGTTTGGTGCAGTGGGAGCATCCCTGGTAAGCAGAATGCCCCATGAACCCACACAGTTTTCTGGCAGCTGGTATATCAGCAGCCGCGCACATCAAAGCAGCTTTTACTGTCACTATGGTGGGATCAGAGCCAATTGTCATCTTGACTCCCTTCCATAGCGCCTTTAGCTCTTCAACCAGTGGCTCTAGAAAATGGTTCAGAGACTCTGGTTCCTTCTTCATTGCTGGGATCAAACCAACAAGTATGGCGTTCTCGGTCTTGTAACGTTCTTCTCTAGGCAAATTCAAAACAACCATGTATAGAGCACCTATCGAGATATCTCTCCTCCTCTTGTAGGGCGCAAACTAGTCCACATTGAGTGCTAAGCCAAAATGGGATTTCTCTGTCAAGAAGTCAGTGTCATTGTGTCGTAGGAAACTTTCAGAAATAAAATGTTTATATTTTTACATTCAAATAACTTAGAATTGAGGAGTATCGCATATATGGTTGAATTTCACGCTTATATTCAAACAGATTGGAAAATAAAGAATATACACATTTAGTTCTTTACACTGTTCTTTATTCATCAACACTTTGGTCGATGTGCAACAATAATACCATGGAAAGATAATTACAATTTGAAGATAACGAAATGCATAAAAGAGAACAGTATATTCCCAGTGCACAGCATTCCTCTTGCCAAATTAAAAAGGAATATCTAGTGGTGGATCCAGAGGAGTGTTTTAGCACACCTTTCAGTTTTGTTAATAGATAATTTGTTTTCAAAAAGTAACCCCCCTCCCGATCATTTCCTGGATCCAGCACTGATATCAAATACAATACATATACAAAGTACAAGTTTGAGCTCCATATCAAATTTACATCATATATACAAATGGTGAGGTAGGGCAACTACAGCCAGGAACGGTCTTTGTCCAGCCTTCTCGACACACCATGCGCACTTGGTTTGGATTCTTTGGATGGGTAGGAATGAACCCGGTCCAGGGTTCATATGTTTGTTTTGCCAAATTGTAGTTGGTGGCAAATATCCGAGGTTTGTTTCTGATGTTTTGTACCAATCAACCACAGCAAATATGTGGTCTGTGAAGGTACCCTCGGTTGCCTCTAGCGTGTGCTTCAGGAAGTAGTTGATCTTTCCTGGCCGGGAAGTGGAAGCAGTAATGGTTGTCTTGTCATCAGTCCAGGAGGCCATGATGACATCAGGAGGGCTGCTTTGCCCATACCCCACTGCCGTGTAAAGTTCATTGTTTATAAGCATACATTTATACTTCTTGGCAACCTGGGTGAGCATGTTGACCCTAACCTCCATGTTGTACATTACAGAGTATGCTTGAGCAAGAAATGATAAGTTTACATTTGAAAGGGTACATAATTTGTAAGATTGCTTAGAAGAACAAGAGGAAAGATTACTCCAAACAGACATTGGCACATCATTCAATGGATAAGAAATGGCAAGAAAACAGGACAAATTATTAATCTGGACATGTGTAGGTGAAGCAAAATTCAACAGTTCCATGAACTGGACACGGTGTACATCATCAACATTTAATGGGTTTACAGTACTAGACATTTCAAATTTCCTCATCATTTGACATTCAACAGATTTTTTATTGGTTGGATATTCAGTCAGTAATCCATTATAACGCTCAAAAGAAAAGAGCCAAAACCCATAGATACATCCAAATGCCTGAACACACTCTTTGAGATGACAATGAAGATGCATATTAGGAGTAACAAATGCTGCACCATAAACACGACGAACCTCGGTCACAAATTTCACAAAACAACCATGTGAAATATTAACATCATTTTGTGAAACAACAGGTTTACAAATATGCTTGCATCCTAATACAAATGTTTGCCAGACATTAATATGAGGCGAGGGAAGAATACCTTTCAAAACATACATTGAATACACTAAAACCCAATTTTTCCATTCTTTGGCTGTCATTTGGCCATAATTGAAGACAATATTCCTTGGAATTCGTCCCAATTCATAGGGAACCTTCAATAAAGAGATGCGGTCTGTAATTTTACATAAATCATCTTTTGACAAAATATCACTGTCAACCCAATAGCTAAACATTTTCTTAGCTGTCCCTAAAAACAGATTATGCATGGGGTCAATAGCATAAAACTTTGACGGGTGAAAATATACTCTAATTCTAGTAACATAGTATGCCTATAACCATAACGGGATTCAATCATGTATTTGCCTGACACGCTTTCAGCTGCTTCTGCCATCTTTGAATACTTAACATGCTGTTTTCTATCACGAAGGGGCCACTTATCTAAATTTGGAATATCACAGTCACGATTAGAGTTATTTATCAAAGGTTTGGTGCAGTGGGAGCATCCCTGGTAAGCAGAATGCCCCATGAACCCACACAGTTTTCTGGCAGCTGGTATATCAGCAGCCGCGCACATCAAAGCAGCTTTTACTGTCACTATGGTGGGATCAGAGCCAATTGTCATCTTGACTCCCTTCCATAGCGCCTTTAGCTCTTCAACCAGTGGCTCTAGAAAATGGTTCAGAGACTCTGGTTCCTTCTTCATTGCTGGGATCAAACCAACAAGTATGGCGTTCTCGGTCTTGTAACGTTCTTCTCTAGGCAAATTCAAAACAACCATGTATAGAGCACCTATCGAGATATCTCTCCTCCTCTTGTAGGGCGCAAACTAGTCCACATTGAGTGCTAAGCCAAAATGGGATTTCTCTGTCAAGAAGTCAGTGTCATTGTGTCGTAGGAAACTTTTCCAGACATCACCATCAAACACATCGGCATACAAATTTTCAGTATCTCTAGACCTCCACAAATTACAATTATCAACAAAACCTGGTACATTTAACATTTTCTGAAGGGGTTCAATAATTCCTTTAAAACAATAAATCTTATGGGGGTACAGTAATCTCTTTCCATTCTCCAACACAACTTGTCGCACCAAATCAGCATTACATTTTCCACGACCTCTTTTTCTACTGCTATTTGCAGCTTTACATGCAAACACTTTATTTTTACAAACAGTTTTACCATTAATCAAGACATCATCATAGGAATGGAGAAGACAACAGGTAGGACATACAACATATTTACAAAAGTTATCTTCACACTTGAAGAGTTTCTTCACCATATGCATGGTGACAGGGAGGATCCCAGCTGCAACAGTGCACAGCTCACTGTACTGGGCGAGGAAGTTGAGGATCTGTGATATCAGGAAGAGGATGTGCTCCAGACACCCGTTGCTGATGAAGTAGGAGCATTGAAGGAAGACCACAGACATGACGATCCACAGGACGACTTGTCGGGCACGTTCTGTGATGCTGCCAGACGCCATCTTGCTGCTCTTGCTGGAGACATCATCTGTAAGGTCCTCTTCATCTTCCTCCCAGATAGACTCGCCACTTTCCTAAAAATCAGAAAATCAATTGTTAATATGACTGAAGATTTACATTTAATTTTTCATACATTTAGTAAAAGATGATATTTATTAATATTTGCCATTTAAACTAAAACAAAACAATTAAATCAAAACAATTGCATTACATTGTGCATATGTTACATACAGTGTGTCAAGGTTGTTATTATCTTGCGAATGTAAAAGCAAAATTAATATACTACTGCAAATAGAATTAATACATCTAGATTATAACAAATCTTACTTATGAGCAAAGTTATACTAGCCCCATGTCATAATATTCATCATAACTGCTTTTGTTTTGTTTTACCCTCCACTTTTGATGATAGTATGAGTTCTATCGGGGTATTGTTTGTGGAAACAATATATATTCCTGTTTACCCATACATTCTATTAATATATGATTAAAAAAGTCACGTTGAACGATATAGATAAAGTTCATACTTTAATACTGTAATATTTCACAAATTGATAAAGACAAGCAGACATTTGTTGAAAAATAAAAAAAATGAGAATTGAAGCCATTCATCGAATCTGTGAGTGGGGAAAACATTGCTACGACCAAACATCAAATTGGTTATTAGTTTTATGACAAGTTTATATGTGTTCCTATGTGAATACTTAATCAATGTATGTTTCATTACTTAAAAAATGTAAAATTTGGTTAAATATAGCATGTTTTCAATTCACTAAAAGTCAAGAATCCAAGATGGTGGATACTGCCGATAGATAGGTGATCCCTTTTAAACATGTAAGTCTTTTCACTTCGGGGAAAGCGCTATTTTCAAACCCACAATACAATACGCAGTGGGTATTTCAAAACTGGAATTTCAAATCAATGTGCAGTACTTAGTACTTGCAAAAGATCATTAAAATATTGTTTTTCTTCCTAAATTAGATTGAAAATAAAATAATATCTTCATTCTGTTAATAAATAAATACAACAAATGAAACATGAACCCTCAAAAGGTCAAAACAAGAGCAGCTATGATGAATATAATGACATGAACATGTTGACAAATGATTAAACTATACATATAAGGTAGGTTTTTAATTTGTCATGAAAATTTTCAGTGATTTTGAAGCCAATTTCATTCCATCGATCATCACAACGTTGGAATTTTGCGCCAAGAAAATAGACAGTTAAATGTGGGGTCAGGCCAATAATCAACATCCGATAATAAATGAGGGATACCACCACGTTTAACATTGTCGAAATAATATAAAAGTATGACTTGAGCTGTGAGGAATGATTTTCATATTGATTTAGAAAATATGAATTAACCTACCTCTGCAGAGTCATCTTGGTCTGAGTTTGATGTGTCAGTCTCCAATACAGTGGGTTCTGCGTTCGGCTCTTGGAGGTGGGAGACATCTTGATCGGATTCATCAGATTCTGTAAACCAAAATGATATATTACAGCTTTGACAAAATAAGTAAAAAAAAAATGTTTTCAACATTATTTGGTAATATTTGATGATGTCATAGTGTTTGCACATATGAGGAATGACACGCTTACAGGAAATTATATATAGACAACAGGGTTAGAAATGAGTGCTTGTCTTCCGTTTTTTTAGAACTGGATTGGTAAACAGGTGAGGTGAGTTGGGTTAAACACCGGTTTAACACCGTATTTCACTTTTATCACAGCCGCTAGTTTTATGGCAGAGAGAAAGCCCGCACTGACCACTGCCCTATCCTGCCACGAACCCTATTAGATGTGAATGTCCTTTTCTAAATCTGTTATTATTAATACATTATACATTATTATAGACATGAATCACTGAAATGGCTGAGTAAGGCATGCTTCCTAAAATTGCTGTGTAAAAGAATGTGAAATACTTAAACTGTATTTGAAATGTTCCTTCTGTATATATGCATTTTAAATATAAATTCTGGTAAATGAAATTGATCTTCATAACTTAGAAGTGTACATGTAATAATTTAATTCATGTAATCATAAAGTACTAGAAGTGGATAACATGAGCAGATCGAGTAAAGTAAAAAATCAATTATCTAACTACCATCAAAGAAATTACATTTTGATAATATTATTTGATAAATACCAAACTGAAGTCAAATCCAAGCTTGGACGATCAGTGCGCATTCTCTTAAACAGGGGCTCTTGTTCACTGGCAAGGTGTCTGGATCTTGTCCAACGACTCACGTTCTTGTCACAGTGATGACAAAACACTAGATCTGATACCTGCAAAAGAGAGATTCTGGTTAGAATTTCATGCCTTAATTACAATCAAATTTAATATACCATAGTAGAAATAATACTACATTTGAAAATAAAAATTTGTAGTCTGAATGAATACCTGGATATCTTTCCAATCCTTCAGATTAAAGAGGTTCCCAACAATAATCAAAATAAATGAAAAATTTCAGTAATTGGCATGATGCAGACTGAGTATGTATTATTTGAGTATCAAAAGAAAAGTGCATGTCACGGAACTTCTTTTTCTGCAAAATTGTGTTTTTTGTGGTAACGTTTTAAAAAATAATGACATTCAGAGCTATATTGTTGTTTTCTTTCATAAATGGAATGTTATTAGACTAGAAAAGTGATTTCTGCAATGTGTATGTTGTTTTTTTTCCAACTAACATTAAATGATAAAATATGCTGTCAACAATGGATTCTGCAGAAATAACTTCAAAAGTCCTGTTCAAGAATAAAAAATAAAGAAAAATAATTCAAACATGAAGAGAAATAGAAAATAAAAAATAAATGTAACAGACCTATTTTCTGCTGAAGTTGAATACTTATGAAAAGTAATGGCAAAGGGAGATTTATTTTTTTATTACATAGGCTGAAGAGGGGATCATATATTTTACCATAAAACAAAAACTATTTCACACAAACATAATGCCATTACCTTTCTTTATTAGTATCCAAAGGATATTTGATTTTTTATATTCCTTACTACACATGAAAAATAGTGGCAAAGGGAGATAACTTTCCACTGGAAAATTTTAATTTTTATGACATAATTCAATTATATACGGTTGAAGAGCAGGTAATGTTTTACCATAAAAAAAATAAATTATTTTACACAACCATAATAACATAACCTTTCTTTATTAGTATTCAAAGGTAATTTGATATTCAATGGTTCTCACAACACACTGTTAATGAAAAATAGACCTGAGTTAATAAGTCCTGAGAGATAAAATCTGACAATTGGAGATGTGAGTGGGCAATTGTTGCAAACCCTTTAAGAACATCCACTTAACAAGTTAATACGATATCACAAAACTGTTTTAATTCACTATAATATGTATTGTTAACAAATGTTTATGTGAAGTTTAAGTAAAGCTCGTACAAATTAAAAGTAGTGGAAATCATTGAAACACACTAACCTCTTTGTTTCCGTCATCCAGGGATGTTGCAGCTTTGTCTTTATCTGGGGAAAAATAATCAATGATATTATTACTGGTACCAAAATGAGGGTTCAATAATATTGCAAGGATATGGAAAGGATACTGGCTAATACTTTGATGAGGAATTTATATTATTGGTTTGGTAATATATTGGCTTTTGATATTTTATACAATACTGGGATTTATCTGATAACTATCACAATTGCCCAAATGACCAGAAATTTTTGACAACTAATATTTCAAGCTATTGAGAACAACCCATCATCTTTCTAACAAGCAATGGTAACTGCATTTCCACTAATTTTCAAAAAATTATACTGTATATATATATATGAGTTTACTAAAATAATTACAATATTTACATAAAACGCTTTAATTACTGTTTTTTCTTGTCAATTTCAAACAAACAACAAATGCTTGTAAATTAATACCAGATTGAAACAATGCACGTTTGTGTCACATTATGTATTCTCATTTACTTTGTACTGATAAGATTATTATAAGTAAACTTACCACCATTGCCAAATCTCCTCTTGTGGTTGTAGGCTGTTTTCCTTTAGACATACTGGTCATAGTGGCTGCAGTAAACACTGTTCGCCCTGCAAAAAGATTTATACAACATTAATACAATTACAATGCGTTGTACAAAGATACTTCTATCAAACCATACAACAGTGGATAATCTTCAATGAAATAGAAATATCAGCATAATATTTACACCGGAAACAGCTATCCAAGGATTGATGTTTTGAATGTACTTTATAGAAACTACATTCTTAGCAAACTATACCCACTTAAAAAAAACTACAGCTATCTTCTACATACAGCAAATGTGCTTTATTTCATTCTGGTCAGCTTGCCAGGGGTTTCATTATTTTTTAACTTGGGAGAGTAAAGAAACTTTGTAGACAGGTACAATCTATATATTTAGAAAATTATTATATCTGATCATTTTATAGTATGCCACATGTGTGTCTTGAAAATGTTGTATCCAGATCAAATAGAAATAAAGTGATACAAATTAATGTTTATGAATTTCTTAATATAATAATAATTTTACAACTTGCACTTGTTATTCCAATATGAGCAAATTAACTTTTTTCCTTTTGAAAATTCGTTAATTTACTGTCATCCCCAAAAAGATAATGTTTTTTAGGCAAGTTTAGAATTATATACTGGCACTCACAGGTGCCGGTGGGATTAAGAAAGTACTGGTTATAAATCATTTGGAGAATTGTAATTCTATACTTACATGATTGGAATCTCAATAGCAACGATGAAACAACTATATTGAACGAACCACTTGTACTGTCTACTTGATAAGGACAAATTAACCGAGTGGAATGAGAAATTTTTAAATGAAAAGCAGTTATAGTTGGAGTTATTTGGTCTGTCATGACACTGAGTTCACCCAATCGACGAGCAATCAGTGTCATGTCATTTGTCAATAGGCTTCCACTTGAGACCATTGCGGTAACAGGCCCTTATTGTTAAAATTAAACAACTGTAAAAACAATACCACTTACCCCTCTTACCGCCATCGTGTGTTGACAGGTGAAACCGGAAGCAATCACTCGGTAATCCCCGGACACGCGAAGTCATTAGATTTTATAAAAACAATGTCGTTTTAACTCATAGTGGTCCTTGTCATAAATTTATTTGAAATCACAAAGAAACAAGGCTCAATAAAGAGATTGTAGTTTGTCTATCAAAAAGATTAGGTAATTATGTCTGTACCCACAATGCCCTTCCGCCGCCATTTTGTTGAGAAGTTGTTTTGAAAGCGAAAAGTTTAGGCTGTTTTTACGGTATGGTATTTAAGAAACCAAGCACAATGTATCTGTCCTTAGAGCTTATGTGTTATCTGAATCGAGAAAATGGCAGCAAGAATTCCACTGGTAGAAGCCGAAGTAGAAAGTCTGAAGGTTCGGGTGCGAGAACTTGAAGACAACAGTCGTCGATCGCAGCGAGTAAAGTTAGACGTGCCACAACCATGCCAGGTAAGCTAACAGTTTTATATATTGCATCTTAAAGATTTGTGGCCCGATTTATGTTACTTGGCCTTCAAAATATGTGCTATGAAATCGAAAGGATTTCAGTAGACACAATGACGTTATAAATTTTCGAAAGCTGAAAAATGGAGCTGACAAGGGAGGTAACTCTTGCAATTCTTCCACAAGTTCTAAGTCTAAACATTTTTGCTAAATGATAAGCGTTTACAAATGTTTGGTTAAAATTCTCATGTTTAATAGTTTGTAAATCACTGTCACTAGCTGTCACTGGCCTGAAGTGATAATTGAAGATGGTGCAGACTTCTCTTGTTTCAAAATTTCTGAATAGTAACAAAGTAACAGGTTTTGCTTGGAAAAAGTAACAGAGTTTTTCAAAGTTAAAGTTTGATAAAGAATTATGCATTTTGTCACAATGTTACTTTCTTAGGTTTGGGTCAGCTGAAAGCAAATTTATTCACTATAATAGGGGTCGAAATTAACCTTTTCAATGCAGTAGCCATTCAGACTAGTGCAATTCTAAAAGTACTAGTCCAGACTTATTCCAGCTAGCCAAATACATCTCCATGATCATTTCACCTCAAATTTTAACTAGTCCTGTGGACTACCAGTTTTTACACTCTACTAGCCCAGCTTCTTTTCCACTAGCCATGGACTACCGGATTAGTGCTAATTTCGAACCCTGTACTATTTTATTTAGACCATTACATTCTTTCCCATAGAACACCCATGACCGGTTCTCTGTTACTTTATATTATGTTAATTTAAACATTCGTCAGACGTCAGATGTTAGATTTATATACCTATATTAATTTCTTTTTTAAAATCTGTCCTTTTTTTTGTATAAATGGTAGCTTTTTTCCAGTTTTTTTTCAGATATATACAGGTCTATTGTGTGTATGTTTAAGTTATAAGTAGTAGTGCAGTACTACCTAGCCACTTTTCCGTACCTGTAATATAAATGTTCTGTGGGATTATTGTCACTAATTCATCATCATTCGAATTACTCTTACTCTCTTACTTTAATTTTTTCTATATACAAACTGTTACTTTTTCCTGTTTCCTATACTCATTTTTAGGTATGTTTAAAATCCTAAGTATGATGCAGTTTTGGCAAAGAGGATTTGATTTAGGCTGAAGAGAGGCAGAAACAGTTTCTGGTTTTCCGAAGTTTACAATTTTTGAGATATTTATAAAAATGTACAAATAAAATGTGTTTGGATATAATAACAGAAGGGTATAATTTATCCTGATTGGCATAAATATTGCGTTCAACCTGTAGATATTAAGTATCCTTGTCTAATGGCTTTTCCTCTCCATACTTCGAAGATTATAAAATAATATTATATATAAATGAATGAATGAGAACTGATCCTGACGTTTGCTGGCTTAATTTGTATAACAATCTCTAAAATCCATATGAAGTAGAGTCATGTGTTTCCAGTTCATTGATCCACGGTTACTGAAAATTCTCAGTGCAGTTAGTTTAACTTCTTTGATAGACATTCTAAGAAGTTGGAAGTGATGGAGAATAATGAGGGAAAACCTTTATGGATATACAACTACTTTATTCTTGAGAGGCGACATTTCGACAAATATACTATCAGTGATTAATCTACAAATATGACTTTTAGAGTACAGGGACTCACTTGATGTGGATGTTAGTATATGAAATAATTGAATGAGTTGGGGAATTGAAGGTAATTAAATAAATTGTTAATTGATGAAACAGCTGTCACAAGCTTTAAAATCCTTGCCCATTCCTAATTAGTATCTATGTCGAAACGTCGAAACATTAAGATGTTATCAAAATATATTTGATGTGAATGTGTGATATATGCTTTCTATTTATAGCGGTCTGTGAGAGGAGTTGTGGAACAACTGAAGAAGGCGAGTGATAACGCCCTGGTCTTGACCTACAACAGGTATGTGTTGCGTTGCTCACATTGAATGATCAGGAAAGGAAATGATAGTCTGTTTACTTCTGGTTGAATAAAGGAAATCCTTAATGTCCTTAAATGTTAAAAAAAGAGAACAATTTGTGTCTAAAATGAAACATCACAAGAGGGTCATTTTAGTTTGTAAATATAAAACTTGCCTGTTATGAGTTTGGGCTAGAAAATATAATGTCATGGATTCAGGAACCTTTATATTATCATTACATTACTTCCTGATATTTTCTATTATACTAAGGTCACAACATACAAAAGGGTCTATGTTATTTATTTTATGATATTCACAATAAGCTTGCTGGTGCCATGTTGGTTTTGCTCATCACATTTGTACATAGTGTTTTGTACCTCCATGTGAACTTAGGGTTCAAAATATCAAGAGTATATATTTGCATGTCTACTGTAATGCAAAACTTTGAATTGTTATTTTGTTTTAAATTATTATTGATTTCCTTACTTAAACTTGATTGTCATCCCCCATCAAAATCCAAGATAAATTATAAATATTATAAATGGAACATTTCAATGTTACCAGAGTCATTGACCCTGGCAAATCATGTTATAAGATATCCATTTTAAAATATTTAAAGTTTTGAATAATAATGTATGGAACCTCTTCTAGACTGCAGTATATAGTGTTCTGAAATAGTGATAACATATTTTGACAACATGATCTATTTAACCTGCAGAACAATTGCACATGATTATAACTGTTTGCATAACAATGGAATTACATGTTGGCTTTTACTTGTTATGCAGCAAGGGAGAGGATGAAGAAGGAATGAAGAGGGTGGTGAAAGAGACGAGAAGATTATTTGCAGATCAGGGCTGGTCAGTGGGAACATGTGAAGGTAAGAATAATGATTTACAAATTCAGGACAGTTTGGCAATATCAAATTTAATAGCCAATGAAAACTATTACTAAAAGTTTCTCATGTCCTTAAGGTTTCAAACAAGAAGATTGACTTTTTCCTTTTTCTGTATCGAATGATTTTGGATATATAGTTCATAAAATTATATACAGTGAAAGCTTGTTATCATTATATAAAGAGTTCGTCTATTAAAAAATTCAGAAATTTCCTTGCTAGAGTATACTGATTTCAAAATATAATTTATTATTTGAAATGATATCGCTCTAGAAGAAACTTATATGACATATTTGAATAATAAGTTAAAAGAAATAAAATCATGCAAATTGATGGATAGTGGTGTTAGGTGTTGAGGTGTTGGTGTAAAATGTTGAATCATTGTAATAAGCATCCATAGATAGGGGGGGGGGGGGATAGCGCACTGGTTAGCGCGTTCGGCTTCGGATCAAGAGGTCCGGGGTTCGAATCCCGCCAGGGGCACGGCAACTTCGTCTGCAGTAAAAAAAACTGTTCTACACGCAGTCAGGTTTGGGTGCAATGCTACACTAAATTTCAGTGCAGTACCACCCATGGTTCGCTAGTTCCAGCCGTTGCTCGCAGGTTTCACCGCAATGCATAGCCACAAGGCGTTACAGGCTTTCTCCCTGCCATAATACTAGCAGCCGTGAAATAAATATGAAAGCGGCGTTAAACCCCAACTCACCTCACCTTTTTAAAAATGGAGTTTCATTAAAATCACAGATCCTTGATTATTTCTCCATTTCTGTGGTGGATTCAAAACATACATTTCACTCTTGCAATCTGTCATAACTGGGTTGTTTGTTTTGATATTTGGCAAAAGGGAGATAGTTGGAAAGAACAGAGATTCAAATCTTTTTACTTTTATGATTATATTGCTCCTTTCAGAGGCTTTTTGGCGGGTCTGGACGAACAAGAGAGATGACCTAAAAAGAAAACAGACGGGAAAGGCAGAAGCCCACAGGGTGAATGCCAAGATGAACAAAAGAATCAAGGCTGTAAGGATCATTCGATTTCAAAATAGAACATGACTTAAATCTAATTGAATAACTGCAGTGAAAATAAAATGTTTCCAAATGGAGCAATTCGTATGAATGGAATAAAGTGTTATCTGTAAATTGTTCATGTTTTTAAATGGTTTTTTTATACCAATGTAATACCAATGATTCCGTCCGTCCATCCTACCGTCCGAAAACTTTTGTCCAATTGATAACAGAACTATTCATCTCATCCTTTTCAAATTTGGTAATGTCTTCTTCACCACTAGGAGAATGCAGTGTGAAGTTTAAACCGAATTGGTTTTTTTAAATTTTTGAAAAAACATTTTGTTTTTTAAAACTTAGTCAAATTCTGAGCAATTTTTTGTCTGATCGATTTCAGAAAAACATTTCATCTCATCCTTCTCAAATTTGACAATGTCTTCTGCACCCCTAGCAAATGTAACACGATTTGGTGAATTTTATAATTTTTGGCGATTTTCTACATTTTTTTACTTCATCATATTCATAGCTAGAATGAATGAAGCTACTTCTGTGTTGTGATTTTTTTACTTTTTCATGTAACTTTCATCAAAAGCTACTTCTGTGTTCTTGTTGATTTTACTATTTTTAGATTTCCACTGGTTATATTTTGGGAAAAGTTTACTGACTGGTTGATGTTCTACATTTTCAGAAGCTGGAGAGCAGGAAGAAATGCTTGAAGACCATTGACTGGCCGGAGAAGAGGAAGCTGAAGGTTCTCTCTCTTTTGAGGGTTGATTGTACTTCGCCTGTCGTCTCAGACGAGGATGACGACAACGTGCTTTTGGCAACAAAGCTTACCTGGGAGAGTGGGAAACTTGCCGGGTACAAGAGGCAGTTGGACGCGCAGAGACTTCATGATGCTCCTGCAAGAGGCAGGAACAAGATGAAGACGTGGGCGAGACACCCGACTGCCAGCAAGGATGTCCCTCCTCCTAATGATCTGCCGAGTTGGGCCACAAGAGGAGTAGAGTTGGACAACACCATTGAGTACGACTCATGAGACTGATTATGGACTTTGAAATATATGATACCTACGGCAATAAAGGACAGACAGGATAAAATACGGTCAATTGGACAGACAAAATGCTTAGTGAGATAATAAATCATACTCATTATTTTGAACGTGAATTGGAAATGACATCATTTTTTACATCACTTTGTTCAGTTGCCAGTGAATGTGTGCTAAGCCTGGAGGCATTAATATTTTCATAATATAGTTTATACAATTAACATTAAATCTCCAAGGATTTTATATAATAGTGAGTGAGTAATTAATGTCATCTCATATAAGAAAGAGAAGACTCTAGCTAGTGCTTTATTATAGAAAAAAAGAATATGGATTTGATGTTCTTGGTACATTTTATTTATTTATTTATATTTATTTGAAAGATGGTTTTGTTTTTATTTTACCTATCCTCAAATAAACTATTGATGAATGTATTTGATGTATTCTGTTATTTATGAGCATTTAATAATGTATTTTGGGAAGTAGGAAACTAACAATGAACTACACGGAATCCAGGTTGAAACTAGCAATAAACTAAATGGAAACCAAGTTGAAACAAACTGAGTTTCAACTAAGTTTCCGTGTGGTTTATTGTTAGTTTCAACTTGGTTCTGTACACGGAAAACAGGTTGAAACCAAGAATAAACTACACGGAAACCTAGTTGAAACTAAGAAACTACACGGAAACCAAGTTGAAACTAACAATAAACTACACGGAAACTTAGTTGAAACTAGGTTTCAACTTGGTTTCCGTGTAGTTTATAGTTAGTTTCAACTTGGTTTCCTTGTAGTTTATAGTTAGTTTCAACTTGGTTTCCGTACACAAAAACCAGTTTGAAACCAAGAATAAACTACACGGAAACCTTGTTGAAACTAAGAAACTACACGGAAACCAAGTTGAAACTAACAATACACTACACGGAAACCAGGTTGAAACCTACAGTAAACTGAAACACACTGAAACCAAATGGAATCCTACAGTAAACTAAACAAATACTGAAACCAAGTGGAAACTTACAATAAACCTACATATGAAAACAACCCACAATAAATTAGTATCCCGGAAACCAACTGGATCCTACATGGAGTTGTGTGTAAAGAACAGTGATGGATACAATCCGGATCTGGGGCAAAACTGAGTTTCAGTTTCATGGAAACCAAGTTGAAACAATCAAACACGGAAACCAAGTTTAAACCTACAGTAAACCTGAATACGGAAACCAAGTTGAAACCTACAATAAACTCAGATCACGGAAACCAACTGGATCCTACATGGAGGTGTGTGTAAAGAACGGTGATGGATACCATCCGGATCTGGGGCAAAACTGAGTTTCAGTTTTCATGGAAACCAAGTTGAAACAATCAAACACGGAATCCAAGTTGAAACCTACAGTAAACCTGATTACGGAAACCAAGTTGAAACCTACAATAAACTCAGTTCACGGAAACCAACTGGATCCTACATGGAGGTGTGTGTAAAGAACGGTGATGGATACCATCCGGATCTGGGGCAAAAACGAGTTTCAGTTTTCACGGAAACCAAGTTGAAACCATAAGAAACCGTCTGGATACCAACTGGAAATGTTGGTTTCCATGACGTATCTTGTTAGTTTCAGTGATCCGGAAACCAAGTCATTTCTGTAGTGAAACTGGTACAAATACACACATTGATTATAATATTTTCGCAACTGTAAGTTGTGAGGTATGCTTGATCCTGAATAAGGCCTTAGTAATAACTACCCTTTACAATCAGTGTAATGTTATTTCGGGAGTCATTTAGACCTTAAGGAGCCACAATTTATCCTAAGCTCGCCACTTGAGTCACATTTATTTGGTCAATCAGCCTAACAGCCAACTTGACAATAAATAATTTCTAAATGTGAAATCAATGAGGAATTTATCCCGTACATTTGTATAATCTGTGAAAATATCCATTTGTAAATCCCAAAATAAACTGACTGAAAGACGAAGAAGGCGATTGCTTTACTGTACATTTCAGATTGCACGTAAAATAAGACAATCATAAAAGTGATGTAGATTGTGAACTATTTCACCAAACACAATCCTACACTGTCTGCTAAAAGAAACGCCTACCAGAAATCTTAACAGATTTTATATAGACTATGATGAACAGTTTAGCAATATTGCAGCATTATGAAGATGCACCATTTCTGCATAATATATTTTAATTTCAGAAGTTGTCATGTCACAAAAGAATCGCGATTGTTGACATGAGAGAACAGAAATTGTTCAGTTTTCGATCAGTGTTTGATCAAAAAATCATTTGAAACAGATTTTCATGCAACAATAAAGGTACACATTCGCATTCAAGTGGTGACGACGCTACATATGTACGTGACAAGTAAATCAACCGGAAATAGCGGTCTTAATTTGGGCGTGGTTGTTAGTGACTCGAATCACAGTTTGTTCACGATTTCAATGGACTTTCATATTAATTATGGTTTCAGCATAGTGTGGAGACCAGCATTAATTATAATTCAGAAAAGGAAAATCAAGGAGGCGTTTCTTTTTGCCGACAGTGTATATTGAACTTCGAGCGTGGCAGATACGATTGCAACTATGTTATAAGCAACAGGATAATCAATACATTTAAATGTGAATTCATTATTGCCCAATATTCAAAGCTCCCTATCAATAATAACGAATAAAATCTTATCTCTTGATATATAATTTAGTTGTTTACAATAAGCTTTAACATTGAGCATCAAATGCATCGTATGTGAACATATTTGAAACCTTATCTTTCATTTATGATATTGTAAGATATCTGATAAAGTTGTCTGATTTGATCTTGGTGGTAAAGGTGGTCGCTCATCCATACTCAGTATCAACAGGTACAATGCACTTCTTAATGTTAATTGCTGAACTGAAGCTGCTTTCTTAACAATAAATGTGCCATTTATGAAATCTTTGCTCTCCTAAGTTTTCCTGTATAAATCATGATGTGGCACCTGGTCCTGTGCATAGCTCAGTTGACTGCTATCAGAACAGTTCAGAAATAATTCGCGGCTCGCCGAATGGCGTCCCTCTTCAATACTGGATAAACTGTGAGTTTGAAGGGTTGATTCCCTGTTCCATACAGAGACATGAGTTGTGAAGACTTGTGCTGTTACCTTCGGTAAGGGATTCAAATAGTGCATCTCTTCACTCATCAGAATACCTGGTATGCACGTGAAGACAAAGTGAATGAACCTTAAACAGCGTCTTAATTTGCAGCTAAATTGCATAGTGAGTTGAGAATGATAAAAAGGAACGACATTCGTCCTTACAATAGGGGAATAACCTGGGTAAGCTTGAAGCATTCCCCTTCGTGCCGTGGAGTTGCTCATTATTAAATCGTATAACACAATACATTATTTGATTGTTCTTAACATATTTCATTGTCTTCATGGCCTTCATATGCACAGTGAATGCTGGAGTGCAACAGTCCTTAATACTTACTCTCCAAACTGTTATATCAGCCACAGTATTGATGTTTGATGTGAAACTACATTCATGTAGATTAATTATCATGTCTATTGAAGAAAACTCTGAACTTTCATCGATTTATGATTTCATTTACATCAATATAAATGTCCATGCAACTCTTCTGAATATAAACATGATTGATTTATTGGAGTGTTACTGTGATTAACTATTGGTTTCTGAAATTGTTTACATTGTTAAGAAAAGCAATTGACACCAGTAAAAACACCAGTAAAACATTGTTATTCAAGTCTTCTTTCAGCGCAATAAAAGTTATTCTCAGATTTACTAGCATAATTGTATAGTAAATAGTGAGTGTAATGTTAGTTAGCATATATAATATGACAATCATTGAAAACGTGATTTACAATGGTCTTCATGAGAGGTATATGTTTGCCTTTTGTATTATTATCCCGTCGATTTAAATTAAATTTGCCTTTGCACGCAGTTTCCCTTTGCACGTTTGAATTGTATTCCGCCAAGTAAAGCATTATTAAACAACCAAAACTATTAGTGTATGAATGGAATAGAAATAAAATCATTCAATGAATAATACAATACAATCAAATAGTTAACAACAGAGGTAGCAAGGAAAGGGTATATGCAAAGAAACATTTATCCCAAGCCCGTATGTTTGCAATACACTCGTTGTATGTCGACAAAATGCGTGACTGTCTAGGAGTTGAATAGAAGCAGTATTATTCACGTTCAAGGTTTGTGTTTATTGAGACTGGTGTTTCTCATCTCTATTTGAGTATGTCTGGATCTATTCAAACAGAAAATCGATTTCTCCGACTGTTTACACTTTAACTTCTAACCATATGTCAAACGAATTAATTTTGTAATCTGTAAATGTAAAGCGAAAAAGAGTGTTTGATACTAAAAAAGCTATTGTTATCACGTCTTGAATGTTATATTAACAGTATCAACCCCGGTTTTCCAGACCCTCTACAATTTGGATTCAGAAAAGAACATGGTGCAGTTATGTCAGCTTTTATGCTTAATGATTGCGTTACATACTATGTTGAATGTGGCTCACAAGTTTTTACAGCTTTTCTCGATAATGAGAAAGCCTTTGATCGAATTTGGCAAAACGGTTTATTCCTAAAACTTTACAAACTAGGTATAAGGGGTACAATGTGGAATCTTCCATACCATAGTTACACTTGTAGTTCTTCCTTTGTTATGTACAATGGAAATAGCTCCGATACGTTTGAAGTAAAACAAGGGGTAGTACAGGGTAGAGTCCTGTCTTCATGGTTTTTCTTAGTCTTTATCAATGATTTGCTAACTGAATTAAGATATGCAAACAGTGGTTTATGTATATATGGAATCGTTGTACCTTCAGTCCTGTTAGCAGATGATACCACACTTCTAAGTACCATTCCATCTGGCCTTCAAAACTCACTAAACATTGTTTCAGAATATGCTTCCCGATGGCGGTTAACATATAATGCATCAAAAAGCACTGTTTTGGTTTTTCGAAAAGGGAGGCAAACCTATCCCGAGCTCTCATTCTCATTTTGTAACACAGTTTTACCTATAAGTTCATCAGTAAAATATGGCGGTATTCTACTATCATCAAATCTATCTTGTAAAGATAGAGTAACTGCTAGCTGTCAAAAGGCAAGGCAAACTATCAATTCCCTACATCCTCTGGGTTTTAACAACAATGATTTGCATCCAAGTACATGTGTTAATATATGGAAGCGAATGATTCTACCTACCAGCTTCTATGGCTGTGAAACATTGCCAACATTGTTTGGTAAAGACCTATATTTAGTGGAAAATACCCAACGTTTTTTTGCATGTTGTATTCAAGGATTTAACAGACGTATGTCCACAGATTCAGCTTGTGCCAATCTTGGTCTCTGGACAATGGTCGGATATATTGATAAATGTAGATTATTATTCCTTGGAAGACTGTGTAATAATCGTTGTTATTCATCAACGAAAACCTTGTTTTGTGCATTTTTAACAATCAACTTTAATGTATGTACAAACTCACGCAGTATCTGCAACACGCTATTATGTACAGCACGAAAATATGATCTGTTTGAATATATACAACATTTTGTACAAACTGGCACCTTTCCATCAAAGGAAGTGTGGCGCAGGATAGTTGTTAAATCTATCTTCTCTAATGAAGAGTATCAGTGGAAATTGAGACTCTTCAATTAGAGAAGATATGTCAAGATATGCTGTTATCCACCAAACACTGTGTGTTCATAAACTTTATCGTTTAATAGATGTTTATCCGGAATATAAAGCCCAACTACAACTTATTGTTCAATTAGGCTCAAAAGCAAAATTCTCAAAGGAATGTACATTTTGTTCAAAGCACTGTTTTGACCATGATTCCCATATCATTTTACATTGCGAATTCTTTATACATAAACGAAACACTTTCTATATGGCATTACTTGACCAACTTGACGTAGATACCTTTGTAAATATTGAAATGTTACATGATGATGATGCTCTTGCACTGTTTTGTGGTGCCAAACTGGACATCCCGGACTTAATGACGGTTCAAGGTAATTTATCATACGTGCATTTTCCAACTATGTATTTGAAATGAAGGATGCTTTGATGACCTATTTTTGATTGTGTAATTTGTATTGCAATGTCTTAAATATTCTATGTAAATATTCTCTGTGCATGTATATAATTAATTGATGTTTTATCTTTGTAATCTTCGATTGATTTTGGAGGAAATAAAGACATTCATTCATTCATTCATTCATTCATTTAACAAATTCAACTTCGAGCATGGCGAATATGATTTCAACTCTCATCTCTGTTGTCAAGTCTATTTTCTACGTATTGATTATAACGGAATTGAACACGTTACTTGGTTTTTAAAAAAAAGAATTTAATTAAAATATCAATTATTTCGTGACTTTTATATTATGGATTCCGTCGATTGAGTGAATGAAATGGAACTTAGACTTGTAACTTGGTTAGTTTCGAAATTTTAAATACTGAATGTTATACTAATGATGCTTTATGTTTATACAAGAAACATATGTCGGCATAATAATTGTACTTTGTATTGATGATGTCGTTATTTGCTGTCTTGAGGTGTAACGAAAGTCATGAAAAACCTGAAGACAGTCATTGTTAGTATTATGATTTAACTAACGTGAGTTATACCCTCTATGTTCAACTGTCTATATAACTGCTGTCATGGGTTTGATAAGCTATGTCTATGAAGGTATTCTACTTCAAACAACCTGTAAACCGCAGTTCGATTTAAAGGAATTTGCCTTGATAACTATGTCAAATTTTCGTTCATGTACTTAGTATTTGATCTGTTTGCAGATTCTCCTGTAAACTACCTGCAGCAACTTCGTGGATAACGTGGACTCGACTCAAGGGTCAACCCTAATGTTATAAGCAACAGGAGGAATCAATACATCTAAACTGTTACATAGTTTTATCAGTCTCTCGTGTCGTTAGAGTCTTAGTAGTGGAGAGTTGAACATGACCTAAATCCTTTCTCTCAAAATTGTGAAATTTTAAAATTCCAAATATCAAAGATTATCAATAAAGCAGCGTATTGTCTTCGTATATGGAACCACTTTCGTAACTTATCTCCACTAGTTCGAGAAATGAATAGGTTTAAAGAATAAAATCGTATACAGAATCAGTAATAATGTAATGAGAAGATGGTGGATAGGTATTTAAAGGGCATTTAGAAGTGGCATACATAAGAACAGGAATGTCCAACTGATGAAGGAATGAGTATATACTCCGAAACGTCGAACATTAAAGAAGCTGTTATCCAGACAACCCCTATTCAGATGGTCGAAAGTCAAGGAATTAAGCTCTTGGTGATCATAATGACAATCTTTGTATTTGTTAATTCTCTAACGAACAACTGATATTTTAAATATTTTGCTGTTCTACGTCATACATTTCTTCGAATAAGAAAAGGTGTTTTGGATATTCAAATTGCATTCAATGCTGTAGAATACAACATGCAGAAGGTCTCACTAGTTGATTGTGGTAGGCATGTTCCTGTCAAAACCATGTGTAAGAAAGGTATGCCTGTAAGAAATCGTTGGTTTAATCGATTGCCGTTTCGAGTTTTAATGAGTTCTCGTACAATATATATCTTTGTCAGTCAAATAATGTTGTGTTTTGTTTTTAATGTATCGTATATGAAACACAGAGAGTTTGGAAACGACATTAATACAGCAGCAATGCCTTCATCGGTCCTAAATATATGTTAATCTAGACAATATAAGATGATATTAAAACGCAAAATGTCAAATATAAATAATTAGTTGGATGATATCCGACTCTATTGACACATACAGATATTCATATAATGAAATGTAATACAGCTGCTGAACAAAAGTTTGTTACATTCACAACACTCGTTACATTTGTGTCATTATTTTCCACAAAAATTATAAACGTAATGTTTTCTTCTCATAGTAAGGTAGTCAAATCATTGTAAATGCAAATTAACTTGATATTATGCATATATTAAGTTAGATAATGGTTGCACTGAAATTAGTGCTAAAGTTGCAAATATGAATATTGCAGGTATCATCATTTTGTCTCGGTGCTGTTCATTCTTGTTTTGCATATCAATTTTAAAATGTTTTGAAACATAACTATTGCATATTTCTTCAACACATAATTTGCTTTTGAATAAAGCATGTACATTATTTAATCCAATGGGAAGGTTTAAACATTTACACAGGTTCTGAAAAAATGTTTCAAAACTTGTTGCCCGTTACCTCTACTAATCTATATTGCAAATGAATAATTTATCTGCTTTCATTGGCATATTTGTCTCAGACAACTGGTAATATACGTATATCATGCAGTGAATATGTTAAAGTGACGAAATACGATTTTTAATGAAATAACCTGGATTGCCACCGTCAGGCATACCGGAATGGAATGGATACCAGTTCAAAAGTAATGACCGAAATATACATGTGCATGGTCAACAATCATGGTGTGAATAAATTGTTTTAAAAATTTCATGTTACAGAACATGTTATTCCTGCAGGAATATCTTGCAGACAACGAAACACAACTAAAGGAGAAGTGAGATTGACACGAAATTAGTGTATGAGAACAGATTCTCAACTCTTAACATTCTGAGTGGTATTGTGCAGAAAAGGGTTGATTTGTGGATCAGCCACATGACTATATCCGGGCATGTTCAACAATTTGGGTTTAAATGCTAGTTCCTCGTGCAGAAAACTCATTTTGAATGACTGGAGAGAAAACTAAGACGAAATTGGAGAAGAGCACATAGATTTTACTGGGGGCCAAATTGGGACCATGTTCCTTTCGCTGACAAATCTATTTTCACAAGTTTTAGCAATATTCGTAAGATGTAAGTAAGGCGTTTTCAAAGTAAGAGATACAGAAGTTATTGCCCAGAGGTGATTGTAAAACACCAACCCCCAAGTCCATTTTTGGTGATAGTGTCAGAAAATTGCTGCTGGAATCTTAAACGGTGGTTGGTATTCTGTAATTCCCAGAAATATCAGAATTGGATCATTAACGACTTAAAACATAATAAGAATGTCTTGTATTTCTGATTAAAAAATCAGATTTCTGCAAAATAAAATCCATTCCTCTATTTTCTAAGGGTCGTCATTCATTTTGGGCTGTTCGGAACATACCATAATTGGAATACCCTTGGCATTCCCAAAACATTAACCCTATTTGGACACTCTGGGACATTATTGGTAACGCAACTGCTAAGGGATTGCCTACTTCAAGCCAGGAGCTTTGAAAGTTGGTAAATAAATATTGGTATTTTGTTTAAAAAGATACATGTCGCAGTTTCCAGGAATTCATGTCTAAACCAATACAGGTACTGAGAAAAACAAAATATATCAATATTCCTGATTGGATGTACTTTCTTTTGATACCAACTAGTGCTACAATACAACCATTTATAAACTTGTTATTTGTGTATTAAGTCTCAAACGTCATGTAAACATAGCAATGTAACAAACTTTTGTTCACCAGCTGTAAATGCTGACAGTTGCGGTTCTATGTCTGTAATATATCTTACTTGGGGAACTCGCTGAATAAGAAGGATTCATCACTACCTAATCATGCCTTTTGAAGAAGAAACGAAGAGACTGTTTCTTGTGTAAACTTTGTTGTCATTTCGATTTTACATTACTATCTTTCTACGATGACAGCGTTTTTATGATGTATACTTTTTACTGTGTTGCGTTTATTCCTTGTTTTTGAATTCAACTGTCTTTCTTTAACATCTGGATATTGGTCAGCTGTATATGATGTAACACATGATGTCATCAACACAATACTGCAGTTAGTATCCTAGTGAATAACGTACAACTGTTCTTCCCCAACATTTGTTAATCTAGACAATTTAAGATGATATTAAAACACAAAATGTCAAATATAAATAATTAGTTGGATGATATCCTACTTTATTGACACATACATATATTCATATCAACGAGAGGTGGAAAGGCAAGAGTGTAGCTAACATCAATAATGACATTACATATAAAATGATGGGCAAAAGAAATTATAACACTCACTTAATTCAATATTCTAAAGAAATGAGATGCATTTGATTATGGCACGATACAATAACACCGTTTAAATGACTTAATTGGTGACTGTTTTATTTCAAAACTAATATCTCAATTTTTAAATTAGACAGGGGTAAGAAATAAAATTTACACCAACATGACCCCTACCATGTTCAAAATGTTGTAAATGTGTGTAGGACGAAGCACACTTATTGATTTTCACATAGAGTATGTGTTACATGCGATGAACAGTTGTGTTTTCTCAAAATTAATTCGGGGGAAATGGTCAAGAAAAAAGGTTTTCTTTTTATTAGGGGTGGGTATTGCAGGAATTTTTCATATTGCGATATACTGCAATATGCACACTAGTATTGCGATACGCATTGCAATATATTGCAAGATGTTTTTTCGCATAGAAACTTGCCAAAAATTCACCTTATGAGTTAACTTTTGATTCTTAAATGATGAAATAACATCAACAAATTTAATTCTTGTTATTTTTTTTAATAAAACCATGAAAAATGAAAAACATTCACAGATTTCAAGATTTGTCATTAAATAAAACCTGAAAATGAAGTAGATTTCAAGCAAATAAGAAAGAATTAAGATGCAGATATTACGAAAAAATCAAGACTTATTTCAATTTAGGATTGATCAAGATATTCAAGATAGTGTGTATGTCACTGCTTACATTAATACATTAGCTATTAGCTGCAGTAACAAATCTGACATCAACACATAACCCAGATACGATCGATAAAATGGTGGTGTTCGCTCAAATGTTTTCATGCATATGGTCGTGAAACTAAGCTCCTTCAAATGACAAAATAAAACTATTTTCGAAATAATATTCTGGCATATTCTGCTAATTTATAAACCTAACTTAATATCTGATTTGTCTTGTTTCTGACCCATCCATTGAAGCTTCTGTTAAAAAAAATATATATCTTCTGTTTTTTAACATATTGCTAAACATGTCACACAAACACACCTTTCACGGAAATTAGTACCGCTCTCATGCATTCTAAGAAAGCATTCGGAATGAGTACATTTGATTTTGGTACCTCGGAAAACTATGAGCTTTAACAATTAAATAATGTAAATTTACTAAATTATTTCCCAAATGAAATGGTTTTTTTTAACAAACTAACTGGGATAGTAAATTAGTAATATAGTTATTTTATCATATATCAATTCATTAATTAATATCATTATTTATTTACCTGTTCTGCACATTTCAAACTTGCAATGACTTGGGGAGATTAAATTGGTTGTCCCGCCTGAGAATTTAACTTCGCCTTTGCAAAGTTTACAGACGGCAATGCTCTTGTCAATATGTCCATCTGATACAAATTTCTTCAAACCAAAATGCTTCCACACTGTGGCCTTAGCCTCACTATAAGGCACGATAGTAAACTCTCTCGAGTCTCGTGTCGTCTGCTGTAGCCATGTTGAAACAAACGCATGACTTCCGTTGTGAAAAACGGAAATACACGAAGATTTCCGACTGAAACAAACTTTTCCGAATGCTATTAAAAAAAACGGTGTTCAACAAGCGTATCGCAATATGTACCGATCTCATGTTTGAACCGGTTAATACCGGTAAACCGGTTATATTGTGCACCCCTACTTTTTATACTTGTATTTCACAAAGGTACCTATTTATTATTTGGGTTGTAATACGTTGACAAGGTGCCAGAAGGAGCATGTCCCCTCAGCAACAATATGAAGGGCATTGCTTGTTATAATTGGATTATTGTTTTGTTATTTCTCACTATTGAACTGATAGCATGATCCAATAGTGTTGTTACTCAGGGTCTAAGCTGCTAAATTCATCACATAATGTTCAAAGGCCTCAAGGAATAGACAGATCTTTAGATCTGATTGAAAGAAGACAGATCAGGTTGTGTTCTGAGGTGATATTGAAGATT
The DNA here is from genome assembly GCA_936450465.1 of Gibbula magus. NCBI lineage: Eukaryota > Metazoa > Mollusca > Gastropoda > Trochida > Trochidae > Gibbula > Gibbula magus. The sequence continues at coordinate 65,600,575 of OW388300.1, read as the reverse complement.
GTTACAGAAATGTGGGCCAGCAGTTTCAAGAAACCTATCACCATATGTTATTGTTCTAGTCACATGCGTTGTTAACAGACTCTGATCACTTGATCGGAGGGAACTTGCAGGATAATAGGGCTGGAACAGATCACTTAGGTACTGTGGAGCTTCACCATGGATACTCTTGAACATAAGGAGAAGAATTTTGGACTTAATCTTGAAGTGTACAGGAAGCCAGTGAAGGGAATAAATCACAGGAATTATGTGGTCAAATTTCCGTGACTTGGAGATTACTCAGGCTGCAGTTTTCAAAGGACAAAAAAATACGGGTTTGGAGACACTGAGGATGGAAGACTTTACGTTCTGTTTTATCATCATTCAGTTTGAGATGCTATGATGCTATGATCCTCAATACTATAGATTAGATATAATAGAAACCTTAGGTTTAAACGTACGAGCATTAGACCTTGTATCAGACAGCGGCAAAGATTTCCACATGCCATTATCAGAAACTGTGGGTGCTGAAAACACCGAGTTAGTGAAGTCACTTTCGTTTGTCCTGGACAAATCTGGCGTCAGTGACGCTGCATATCACGAACTGTCCCAGTTAGTATCCAGCTTACCCAGAAAGAGTGTTCTTGTTGATAACAGACGAGAACAAACAGCAGAATTTGAAATCCAAAGATTAACTGGGTAAATACCTGGAGCCATTATCAGTTTTCGGGGGGAGTTAATTAGAAAGGCAACTGCCTACATTAAGGAGAATCCTTATCAATCTAAAATCACTATTAAATTAGGAGGTGATGGTACAAAGGTCAGTAGGATTTCAGATTTTGCTGTTTTCTCATTTCATATTGTTGATGAGAACGTCAAGCTATCCTCGCTTGAACAGTGCACTGTAGCTATAATCAGCTGTAAGAGGACTACCATAGCCTGAAATCCAGCCTCAAGGGACTTCTTCAGGAGGTACATGACATAGTCAGAGAGCAGTTCATCGAGGTGCTAGGACAGAGATTTGCCGTAGACATTCTGTTTGATGAAGATGATTCAGACCATACTCGGGTTAGGGGGCTCAACCGGCAACAATGCCTGCCCATGGTGTATTGTGCACAAGAAAGACCGTCACATCATCATGGAGGACATGCTGCATTACCACGGAGCTCCTGCCCGATCCATACCGGATATGACATCCCAAGCCGACAAGCTGCAGTTTGGTGTTCAACACGTGCCTCTCCTCAACATTAGCATCGCCAATTATGTAATTGATGAACTCCACCTCTTGTTGCGAGTAACAGACGTTCTGGAGAGGAATCTCATCAAAGAGGCAATGGAAAGAGATGTACAACTAAAACCCGACAAAGCCAAGTCGCACCACTTAGAAGATCTCGTCCGTTGTTTCAGAGACTGTGGAGTGACATTTTCGGTTTGGGAAGACTGAGATTCGAAATACCAAAATTGACAAGTTTATCTGGGTTGGAGAAGAAGAAGGTCTTAAAGAAGCTGCCCACGCTCCTCACAGGACATCACCCGACACTGAAGCCGACGTCATCCAACTGTGGAGATATTTTTATAGTCTGCATGAGAAAATTACAAGCAGATGTGACGTGACTGGCCAATAGCTTTTTGAAGAGGCAAAATCATGGCTATCTCTGTTCCTGTCCCTCGGTGACAAAAGGAAGTGGTACCAAAACCAGAATGTGACCCCTTATATGCACTGTTTGGTTTACCACGTTCCTGCCATGGTAGACAAACACGGTTCCCTGCGGTATCTGAGCAGACAGGTTCTTGAGAAGTTGAATGATGATGTCGAACTTATTCATCAGAAAAAAATGCCAGAAATGGGACTTGACAAAAGAAGCTCTCCAGGTTAGGAAGCGGGTAGTGGCAAATGCTGACTGTGCCAGAAAGAAAAGACCCTATGTCAAAAGAAAACTTGACTACTGGGACGTCAGCATCACAGAGTCGAGGAGAAAGAAGGGATCGCCCTCTAGCCCGGAACAGAATACTGACACAGACACTGACACTGTCGAGATGCTGACCATCTCTGAGCTCAGACATCTTTTGAATCAGAAAGGGGTTGGCACTCGGTCAACAAACCCGACCATCTACTGACCATGGCCAAACAATATTGTTTGCATCTGTGACGAAATGAAATCAATTCACATGATAGGTTTTGTATATAAATGTATATATAACTGTCTTGTCTTTGTTGTTAATTTTTTCACATTTAAAGTACCGGTGTTCAGTTAACCCAAATACACGAAGCACTTTACAAAATATACCAACTTCATGTACCAGAACTGTGATTAGCAGATGTAGATATTAGATACAAGAGGCACTGAACATTCGTTCAACAGCTATATGCAGGTCTAAGGGCAATAACTCTGTTACCAACAAATTCTTTAAACAATCTCTGCTTTTTAGTAATTTCAAAGTGAGTTATTCCATACTTACGATTTCTTAAGAAGCATAATTTTCAACACACTGATGGGATATAATATCTTCTTCAAAATAAGATTTGGGTCCAAGTGTTTGGTACAAACTGATAGATACAAAGATATAAGAGCTCAAAATAGACAGAAGATTAATGAAACAGAGAACTCTTCAGTGGCATAACAGCCACTAAAGGTCACGGACAGATGATTTTCAAACTGAAATTCACCTTACTAAATATCATTTGATATTTATGAAACCTATATCATTGTGTAGCTAAAAGAAATATCAAACATCTTAGATGTGGGTCCAACTTATATTTTGATCATGCTAAACAGCATAGACCTGTAAACAAAATGTTACACAGTAATCATCATTACTTCACGCTTTAGTGAACGCGACTCTCATGTCCGGGAAAGTTGGGTATGACAAACACATTAAACGTTTCATTGATTTCCTCTTTTAGCAATAAAACTTCAACCATTAAAATGTCAAATATTGAAGGTACATGATGAAATGAGAATCATGAAAAAAAGAAATGCAAGTGTCTTCATGATCTGGCCATATTTTCCATAGATAGCTTTAGTACATTTGATATCAAACATCAGATTGTTAATCCAAATGTCAAGATTATAATAAGAAAATGAATTCTTTTGACAAACGTCAACGTTAATTTCTACTAATTATTTGTACTGTGTTTTGATGTTAAAGAAATTTCAGCAGAACAATAAAGTAATGTTTATGAGGTTTAAATGTTATGACATTTGATTCCAATAACACACAAAAATACCAACTCATGCAGTGATCACATATTTCATTCTCCACTCTATTAACAAAGGGCATTGTTTTGTTAGAAGAAGTAATCCACATAATCACAAATTCCTATCCCCTTGAATGTATTGATATCTTTAGAGATACCCAGATTTGTAACTGATACCCTTTTAAAGTGACAGTGATAGTGTAAAACCGCTAAGCAGAATTCAACACTGTACAGTTGTACATGTGTCCAATATATTGATAATTCTTTCCCTAAATATATATTTTAGACGAAACCATGCGTATGAGTGCAAAAAGGTGCAACTCTTAGAGAATAACCAACGAGGTACGAGTGATTACGGGAAATATCCATGAGTCTAAATAATGTTCAGCCACGAGCTTTAGCAAGTGGCTCTGAACATTATTTAGACGAGTGGATATTTCCCGTAATCACTCGTACCGAGTTGGTTATTCTATATATTACCCATTATGCAATTAAATTGACCAAATTACGCTTGGTTATTACATTTTCATGTTGGGCGGCCGCTGTGGAGGACCCGTCGCCACAGTAACATTGTGACGTCATAAGATAATTCGTCGCGTCAGACCATTGTTTTATGACGTCATAGTCATTCTTTCTCCGGGTAACCGACCAATCAACGTTGAGAATCACTTGAAAGCACATGTGCAAATATCACAAAAATAATCACCTGTGTCTTCTCACCCGTATGGGTAATATATTCTTATTATATCCTGTACAGAATATGATAATTTTTATTTGAAACAGCTAACACTCTTATTAAGAAGGGAAATGTTGCTTACGGGTTTGTTTTTGTAATTAGCTTTTGTAACATAACGAAACATCTAGATTTAAATCTATACTCAAAAAGTATCGAAAATGTAATTCAACTTCCAACAATGGCCATCTGTTCATCGTGGTTAACATTATAACCTGATATCTATGCTTGAGTCAATTATGACAGAATCTAATCATTCAATCGTGTACTGACCAGAGGCAGTGTGGATGGATGAACGAGGTAAATCACCCTGGACAAGACTAAACTGTTTGTTTTGAAATGGATTTGTGCATACACGTTTCGGTGTGTTGTGACATATATTAGTGCCCTTTCTTTCATGTCAGCCACTCAGAAATTCGTTAGAATTGTTTAATTGTTTCTCTCTATCTACATTTTGTGACAGCAGTTCATTGAAGAGTTTTGAAGTCGGTTTTAGATAATGTGACACTAAATATTAACTGTACTACTTTGTATATTTACTTTTCGAAAATGACTTCAAACGGTTTTAATTGTCATGTCACTAAACCAACACTTACTTCAAATATTACATTAGGTAACATTTTTACATTAATTATGTCACTATCCTATGATAAAACACGATAAGTGCATCAAATGTGTAATTTTAAACTAACACGTTTAAGTATTTATTAAAAAGTGACAAGCTTTTCATTCAGTAATTTATAATGTATGTGAGGTCATTGACCCAAATACATGATATATTAATATCAATATGGTTGGAAGTAAACTATCATCTTTGATTCCTAAAAATAGTATGATTGCATGTCATTAATGTGATAAGAAACTTGTAGGAAGTTGTTGAAGCAATATACAACCACCCGAGTAATGGATTCTTGGTGACATGGTTTGGTGAAACAGCTTTTCTAGTGGAGTAAAGGGAAGGCATACCAAGGTATTACGGTAATGATATTCGCCTTCAAACCGATCCCTGGCGTATGTACCTAATCTCTCACCTTGATCACATTGTGACACGAAGTTAAACTGTTATACAGAAGACCAGAGTCCGTGTAGCAGGAAATACACATCATTCTGTAGTGTGTTGACGTCCAACAAACCCATTTTGTCCACGTTTTTTGGTCCTCCATTTTCTTTATTTGTTTCAAAGGGATTGTGTGAGAAAAGAATGCTATTGTTGCTCCCCAAAATACTAAATGCACCATTCTCACACTTCAATAGTGTATTGTTCCTATCTCATAAAGCAGGTACACTCTTGGGAGTCTACTATCAATATATGATTTTTCAATATTTTCTCCTGACTGTTTTTTAAACTGACTCATCAACAGGGTCAAATGGCATTAAGTTTTTACTACTATTAACTTCTTTCAAATAGTGACTAAAGTAAGCGGGAAATCAGGTTTGCAATTACAATAATTAAAATGCCATCACTAGGTTTTTGCAAACGTTTTTTGAGAGTTAATAATAAATAGTAATAATGAAGTCTTTTATAGCGCTATTTCCACACAGTCCGTATGCTCAAAGCGTATCACATGGTTAGAAAACAGAGTTAATAGGAGATTCGGAAAAGGTGAGTTTTCAGTTTACTTTTGAAGGATTCTATGGACGGAGCAAGCCGTAATGGTAGAGGGAGGTTACTCCAGGCCTGATATGCAGCACCACTGAAATATCTGAGTCCAAAAGGTTTCAATTTGTACGTGGGAACGGTAATCAAACATTGATCGGCTGATCTGAGACAGCATGGTGGATTGTATGGTTGAAGAAGGTCTTGCAAGTAAGCAGTTGTCTAACATAATAAGTTAGTTGTCTAACATGATTAGTATTCATCAGCTTACTAAATTTTAAGGGCGTAATTTATAAACAAAAGTTCTGCCTTGTTTTCTCTATATTCAGAAACTGCAGTACAATGTCCGATACTAGATTCTATTTTACCGAATAATGATTGTAGATTTTATATCTAAAAGTTCATGTTTGTCTCTGGAAGATAGTATATATCATGCAATCAATTCATAATTGTTTATTTGTGGTACTAATAAAGACTGTGTATAGTAAAATTTATGATTGTGTTATTCAACAACAATAATTACATGAAATGAAAAGCAGCTACAAGAAACGTAATTATGAACAACTTTTAATTACATCATCTTTACTGGACACACTCAAAGAAAACATATATATCAGTTGGAAGCATCTGAACGTTTAAACTTTATTGGACCAGCTCCAACAGAAAATCGATTCCAACATCTGTGAAGACTATATATGTCTCATCAAGTGCCAGATTAATTTGAGTTGCTGTCTGTAAGAAGAAGGGAACAGGATTTAGTGGAGATCGTATAGTCTCCTCCAACAATTCCCATTCCTTCATAAATGTCAAGTTATTTAATATCTTAAGCAATGAGTACTACTTTAACAAATGATAAGTCTCCTGAAATATAAATGAAATCATGTAATAGGAATAAATGCAACAACCATCTTGGAATACATTATCTAGAAGAAGAGATAGAAGTGAACGGAACATGGTGTTAAAGTGATAGGTGATAGCACTTCTCTACAATTAATTCAGTTTTGGTGTTTATCCCTTCTTTTAAGATGTTCTAACGGGAAAAGAGACGTGTTAATTGGCCTCTGTTACTGATGGAATTATCAATGAATAAAGAACAGCATCATCAGGTCTGTCATTATTCTGATAGTAAGTACATGGGGCTTCCATCCAACAACTGTCTCAATTGCTTCAATCTCATGCCAATATTTAACATACACATACATATGTCCAATAATTGTAACATTTCGTAATATAAGGCATCATGGTTTCAAGACAACACCATTGAACAAGATACGATTTTCTACTGGAAGCACCTGAGGTTCTTTGGTTTGATAGTTTACCAATGCATTATTGCTTTCATATTTTCTCTATAAAGAGGACTTTAAAATCAGTATTACACTTTTTTGAACCTTTGATGTTTGTTTTCCATTTGAACGTCCCTTAAGACAATTGTAGACCCATTTATGCCAAATGAATGTGTTTTGTAATCTGTAAACATAAACAAACAGGCCTAAGTATCATCTCTGGAAATTATGTTTTTCTTCTGAAAAACCATATTTAAACACCAAATATTGATCTAATAAAACAATGTATTCATAACCTGTGTGAGGTATAATCAATGTTAACTTTTTGTTAAAAGATAAATGTATTTCTGAAGTGGACATCGAGTAATTGCAATTCCCAAACTACACATAATAACCCCTACTACAGTGTTATTTAAATACAAAACAATATTAATGGATAAATTGGTCAATTAAGTGTATCCGTAAAGGTCAACAAATAGATTTATACATATGAGTCAATTATGTTGTTATGACCTTGTTCCGAGTGTTAAAAACATTGCAAAGATTCACAGAATTATGAAAAATAAACGCTTCTATAATATTCAGATACATGTGACATTTCATTGTGCCACTTAAATCATATTCTTCTGTAAAATGATTGTATTTCTGAATGACAATTCATCATTTGAAAGAATATTTAAATGTAGATCTTTCAGTCAGGGTGGTGTTCAACTTCGAGGTTGGAATATAGATTTAGGCAGTTTGATAAACTATGTCATGTGAGATCGCTGAGTCGTGAGCAGCATATTGATTTTTAAGAGATCTGGTTATTCAATTGCCATGCATGTCACGATTTGGTTGAAGATCTGCCTGCACGTTCCCTGCATCAGCATCTGGGAGTTAACATTATTTGAAAAACGTTAATTCATTCCGCCGGTAAACTGATATGTTTAAATCAACAAGAGCAGTTAATACGTAAACGTAAATTAAATGTTTGACATCACGCTATTACTACAACACTTCTTAAAATACCTTAATTTGGATATGCAAAATATCACAAATCGAGTCTTTAAAAAATTTAAATTGATAAGATTACCAAAAGAACAATATATTCTACGTCATGCTAACTCTAGGACATTGGGCCAATTAATTAATATATAAGGAAGGAATATATACATGCACTTGGACGTTAACCTATACATAAATCTGAATGAGATCATATTCCAAGGCATCCTCCAAATTGAAGAGAGCAGGTGGTGTGTTTGAATATCAAGAAGAGGTCAGTACTTTATCAAGGAGCTATGATGTTAAGATTAGCGGAAAACTACTTAGAAAAACCAAAGAGAGTAGCATTCTGTTTTTGCATCTCCACGTATGTTAGCATATGTGATCTGAAATGAAGTCATTTGTGATGAGGAACTTACCACAAAACCTGACCAACGTTGATGGTTTCAAACTTGATGGAGTCATTAAATATGTCAGTGGGCTTGTGGGTGATTTTTCTTGGACTTGAAAGAAAAGTCGAGAATTTTCAACAAGTTCCCAACATATATAAGGCTTGCAACTGTTGTTTAAGGTAATTAACCACATGCGAAATGTAATATTGTATAAACTGTCATTGGAAGATTTCAGCTTGTCATCTCTGATCTTGATGCAATATTCTGATAAAAGTGTTATTATCAGCTTTAAAGTGCATCAAATAGTTCATACTGTCCAAATCTAATTACAGTTTGTCCTTAATATGTATATAATATAATACACATTTATTTTGCTGATGGAAATGCCCTTTCAAAATCCAAATATATTCTCAAAGGGGAATGCATGTACTTTTTTATGTTTTTGTAAGAAAACTTTCTACATCGAAACTGGAGTTTAACTCGACTTCAACCTTTTTGGATAAAATTAAGCATTAGATAATTGTTTCATCTTGTGATCCACAGAGAATACATTGAGTTGTATCATGAAATTACATAAGTTAACATTTTTCACTTTATCTAACACCATCCCTCTTTCTGAAAATGTAGTAAAATATACCTACTCTTTCATCTGTGTGTGGAGGTGTTTTGGGATCAAATAATTCGAACCACATGATGTGCAACTTCAGTAATAAAATAGTAATGAAATCACACAGCTCTCGTCACCATTTCAAGCGTTTACAGTAAGATGTGTTTTTAAACAACATTAAAGCCTAATTTCTTAATGGCAGCTTTTACATTAAAGATCCATTACCATGTGCAACCCCTCTGTAATTATCAGGATTGTTGTAGAGGATTGTTTGATCTCTCATAATTACTTACGTAAATATACTTCATCGCTCATGATCACGTTGTTAAAAGCAACAGTTGTCCCAACTTCCAAACGCAAGGCATAGCTCTTGTCAGTCTCCATTACTGGCTGATTTAAGCCATGCAGTACTTTCATCGCTGTGTTGTGCAAAGATAGTGGATCGCTGCACCTGAAATGTATAGTGGGCCCGGATTTCGAAGCAAAGAGATCTAAGGGAATACTGCAAGACGTAAATCGGCCAGTAATGGAAACTGGCAAGAGTTGTGACTTGCATTCGGAAGTTGCAGTTGTCCATGCAAAAATAGTATCTGGCAAACAAACAATTTAACGTTTAATAACAACTACAAATGAAGGTTTTCTAAAATAAAACCTTCAGCATGTTATTAAGTTGAACATAACAAAACAGAAAAACATATGATTTCTTTTATCTCATTGATGACTTACAAGCCTCGTATTGGATTTGCTATTTGGAATAGGGATGATAGACCATGTACCATGTAGCACTCTGATAAAAACCGCAGCGAGGTTGGAGTGTTACCATCGATATTATTTGAATAAAATAGGATTTCTGTAGACTTCGTCCAAAACGTCCAATGTGGTTCATTAAGTATACATGAAGAAGAAAACAATGCTATTGTCTTCAAATTGCTTTATGAATTACTCACTTTCTGAGGAAGGTATTTATGTTTTGAAAATAACATATCTTGGAGACAAGTATGGAAATGATCGCGTAACTGTTCACACATTCACCACAAGCTTCATTTCACATCCGGGAAAATATTTATCTTGCAATAACTTTATTGAGTGAACAGTAATCATCCATGTTTTTAACGCTGATGTCACTGACTTGGTAATCAGACTCTAATATGAAGGTTGCATCCTTTCCTTCTATGAAGCCACATGTGATCACATTGTATTGCAAATGTATGTACATACATTCGTTCCGCACAAAAACCTTAATGCCTTATTTGTCAAGCAGGCAAGTTTGACAAGATACTCGTTAACATATTTTGGATCACTTTGATTGCACAAAGTATCACAGTTAAGCCTCTTATCCAGCATTGAACAGAAACTAACGCGGTATTTTCATTGATTTATAATAAGTGCTGACACCTGTGCTTCTATGTTTGTAATGTAGCGAACGTAAGGACACGACTAATAATGGGCGAATACAAATACAAATACACTTAAGATACATAGAAGACACATCTATTTCTTTTCATTATTTCATTTGCCAATGAATGTGTAACGCAACCTGTTCGCAACGAGATGTGAGTAAAGTACATGCTATCTGGAAATCTCACATCAGGTGCCACGTTTTTCCTTTTTGAGTAGCAAAAGGTGAAGTTACCAGGGATACTCAACGACACGATATACTTTTGTTCTTGTTGTTATTGTAATTGGTGGTTGGGGGCTTAAAAGGAGGTCTTAAATCAAACTAGGATCAGCTAGGATATTATCAAGAAACACTTTCTATCGGTGTATTCATCTCAGTTGAAATCACGCAGTGTTTACCCTGATTGATGTAGTTAAAGTGACCATTACAATAACATAATGGAAAAATATAGACTAATTATAAACAACTGAAAGGCATATTGGGTTCAAGAGAGAATTTCAAGTAATAGTCGCTACACGAATGATTTTTGTAGGACCAACAAACCGTTGAACACATGATAATAACATTATGCATTGTTTGCATTTAGATTTTGATTTAGATTTCAAAATGTAAAAAGGGATAAATTGAATCAGAGTAAATCACACTTCACACTTCCAAATTTATGTATAAGGACTGTTTAAATTTCAGCGACTTTGGTACATCATAATTTTGTCACAAAATTAAAACCATGTGATTATAAAACAGATAAAACTCAACGTTACTGGACAGCAAAATGTCCTGATTTTTCAGGAAAAGATAGAATTTTAAAATGTTACATATCTCGTTCATTAACATTATTCCTTTTCCTGCCATTGTCTTCTTTCGTTCTAAAGTTACAGCAGCACGCACTATTGCCATATGTAGCTTATATACAATCGGTGACTAAGTCGAGAGTATCTGTTTCATTAACTATCAGACGTGTTCTTAACATCAATCATACAGCACATCCATTGGTGAAAAATAAATAAATGAATATATCTAAGGAAGTAAGTTACATAAATTGTATCTCCTTGCAATCCAAATCATTTTGAAATAACTCTTGTTTCAAAATATACTCCACTTGTGAACTTGGTCTATCAACTTAGTCCAACGAGAAATTATTTCGGGAGTCATTTAGACCTTAAGGAGCTACAATTATCGTAATCTCGCCACTTGAGTCACATTTATTTCGTCAATCAGCTTAACAGCCAAACTGACTGAAAGACGAAGAAGGTGATTTCTTTTACTGTACATTTCAGATTGCACGTAAAATAAAACAATCTTAAAAGTGATGTAGATTGTGAAATACTTCACCAAACATAATCCTACACTGTCGGCTAAAATAAACGCCTACCAGATATCCTATCTGATTTCATAAAGTCTATGATGAACAGTTTAGCAATATTATAGCATTATGAAAATGCACCATTTCTGCATAATATACTTTAATTTCAGAAGTTGTCATGTCAAAAAGAATGGCGATTGTTGACATGAGAGAAGATATTTGTTTCAGTTTTCGATCAGTGCTTGATCAAAAAAACATTTGAAACAGATTTTCATACAACCACGACCAACAATACAGGTACGCATTCGCTACAGATGTGCTTGGTTACGGTACGTAAGTGAATCAACCGGGAGCAGCGGTCTTCAATTTGGCTTGGTTTTCATGAATGTTAATGACTCGAATCCCAGTTTTTATTTTTTTTTTCAAAAGGACTTTCATATTAATTATTGTTACAGCATAACGTGGAGATCACCATTAATTATATTTCAGATATTATTTCATCTTTCATTTTAAGAAAAATCAAGTAGGCGTCTCTTTTGGCCGACATTGTATATGCAACTTCGAGCGTAGCACGTATGATTGCAACAATGTTATAAGCAACAGGTGGATCAATACATTTAAATGTCAATTCAAAAGTGTCCAATCTTGAAAGCTCCCTATCAACATTATCAAATTAAATCGCATCTTTTGATAATTTAGTTTTATTTTTCAATAAGCTTTAACATCGTTACGTTGAGCATCATATACATCGTATGTGACAACATTTTGAAACCGTATGTTTCATTTATGATATCGTAAGATATCTGATAAAGTTGTCTGAATTGATCTTAGTGGTCAAGGTCATCCATACCCAGTATCAACAGGTACAATACACTTCTTAGTGTTAATTGTTGAACTGAAGCTGCTTGCTTAACAATGACTTTGCTATTTGCCATTAGTGAAGCCTATGCTCTCTAGGTTTTCCTCTATGAATCATGATGTGGCACCTGGTCCTGTGCATAGCTCGGTTGACTGCTATCAGAGAAGTTCAGCAAGAATTCACGGCGCAGCTCGCCGAACGTTGAACCGCTTCAATGCTGGATAAACTGAGAGTTTGAAGGTTCATTCTCTGCCCAATACAGAAACATGAGTTGAAGACTTGTGGTGTTACCTTCGGTAAGTGATTCAAAGAGTGCATCTGTTCACTCATCAGAGTACCTGGTATGGAGGTACAGAAAAAGTGAATGATAACCTTAAACAGCGCCGGGATTGGCAGCTAAATTGTATAGTGAGTTGGGAATGATAAAAAAGGAACGACATGTGTCCTTACACTAGGGGAAAAATGTTTGTAAGCTTGAAGCATTCCCCTTCGTGGCGTGGAGTTGCTCATTATTAAATCTTACAACACAATACATTACTTGATTGTTCTTAACATATTATTGTCTTCATGGCCTTCATATGCACAGTGAATCCTGTAGTGCAACAGATTGTTTAGAGGTAAACATTTGGAATAACATGTATCACAACAGTCCTTAATACTTACTCTCCAAACTGTTATATCATGTTTGAAGTAAAACCACATTCATGTAGATTAATTATAATGTCTACTGAAGAAAACTCTGTGCTTTCGTCGATTTACGATTTCATTTACATCAATATAAATGTCCATGCAACTCTCCTGAATATAAACATTATTGATTTTTTGGAGTGTTACTATGATTAACTACCGGGTTTTGAAATTGTTTACATTGTTAAGAAAAGCAAATGACACCAGTAAAAAGGTTTCATTGTTATTCAAGTCTTCATTCAGCGCAATAAAAGTCGTTCTCAGATTTACTAGCATAATTGTATAGTAAAATAGTGAGTGCAATGTATTTATTCAGCATGTATATATAATATGACGATCATGGACAACGTGATTTACAATGGCCTTCATGAGAGCCTTGTTATTATCACGTCGACCTAAATTGATTAAATTTAAATTAATTAAATTTGCCGATTGGTGGTTTCCCTTTGCACGTTTTATTTGTATTCCGCAAAATGAAGCATAATCAAATCCCCAAATCTATTATTGTTTGAATGGAATAGATATAAAATCATACATTGAATAATATAGTAATGCGCCACTCGTGAAAAGATCACTTTCTCACTCCACTCGATGAGATATAAATGATATTTGGCAAACACAATGAAATAGTTTCTATACGTTGAATAATATCATATTCATCGTATAATCAAATAATTAAAAACAGAGGTAGCAAGGAAAGGTCATATGCAAAGATTTATGCACATTTATCCCAAGCCCGTATGTTTGCAATACAGTCGTTGTATGTCACCAAAATGCTCGGCTGTCTAGGAGTTGAATAGAAGCAGTATTATTCACGTCTAATGTTGTGTTTATTGACACTGGTGTTTCTCACCTCTATTTGAGTATGTCTGGATCAGTTCAAACAGAAAATAGATTTCTCCGTCTGTTTACACTTTAACTTCTAACGATATGTCAAACGAATTCATTTTGTAATCTGTAAAGTAAACCCAAAGACTGTTTGATACGTATTGTTGTTCTCCATCGAAACACTGTTTTTATCTTCAGAATATGTATATTTAACCACATATATCGGGTTGATAGTTTGATGTGAATATTACCTAAGAAGATGTAATCAATGTTACAAATTGTTAATTATCAGTTATATTGTAATACTACAGTAATAGTCCCATAAACCATGAAATTTCATAACTCAAGAACAATTGGTATAACAAATAAAAAACATGAAACACATTTGACAAATTCAATTTCGAGCATGGCGAATATGATGGCGAATATATATATAACTCTCATCTCTGTTGACAAGTCTGTTGTAATTATTGTGATAATTTTGTAATTATAACGGAATTGAACACGTTACTAGGTTATTTACTCTCTTTTTTTGTATTAAAGTATCAATTATTTCGTGATTTTCATATTCTGGATTCCGTCGATTGAGTGGATGAAATGGAACTTAGACTTGTAACTTGGTTAGTTTCGAAATATTTAATGCTTAATGTTATACTAATGATGCTTTATTTTTATACAAGAAACATGTATGTCGGCATAATACTTGTATTTTCTTTTGAAAATGTTGTTATTTCCTGTCTTGAGGTGTAACGAAAGTCATACAAAACCTGAAGACAGTCATTGTTAGTATTATGATTTAATTAACATTCAGCATGGTATGTGCCTCGTTTGTAAAGTGCAATTCAGTCATATGTAATCACAGCGTGAGTTATACCCTCTATGTTCAAATGTATATAGAACTGATGTGCATGGGTTTGATAAGCTATGTCTATGAACATATTCTCCTTGTATTCAAACAACCTGTAAACCGCAGTTCGATTTTAAGGAATTTACCTTGATAAGTATGTTCAATTTTCATTCATGCATTTCGTACTTGATCTGTTTGCAAATTCTCCTGTATACTACCTCCAGGATTTTCGAGGATAACGTGGACTCGACTCAAGGGTCAACCCTAATGTTATTAGCAACAGGAGGAATCTATACATCTAAACTGTTACATAGTTTTATCAGTCTTTCGTGTCGTTAGGGTCTTAGTAGAGGAGAGTTGAACATGACCTAATTCCTTTCTCTCAAAATTGTAAAATTTAAAAATTCCAAATGTCAACGATCATCAATAAAGCAGCTGATTGTCCTCGTACATCGAATCACTTTCGTAACTTATCTCCACTAGTTTGAGAAATGAATAGGTGTAAAGAATACCAGTAATAATGTAATGAGCAGATGGTGGAGAGGTATTTGAAGGGCATTTAGAAGTGGCATACATAAGAACAGGAATGTCTAACTGATGAAGGAATGAGTATATACTCCGAAACGTCGAACATTAAAGAAGCTGTTATCCAGACAACTCCTACTCAGCTCACACTCACAATCTTTGTAATCGTTAATTCTCTAATGAACACCTGATATTTTCAATATTTTGCTGCTCTACGTCATCCATATTTTCGAATAAGAAAAAGGTGTTTTGGATATTCAATTGCATTGAATGCTGAAACGTTCAAACATTCAGAAGGTCTCACTAGTAGATTGTGGTAGGCATGTTCCTGTCAAAATCATGTGTAAGGAAGGTATGCCTGTAAGAAATCGTTGGTTTAATCAGCTGACGTGACTCTGTACGCTTGCCGTTTCGACTTTTAATGAGTTCTCGTACAATTTATATCTTTGTCAGTCAAATAATGTTGTGTTTTGTTTTGAATGTATCCTATATGAAACACACAGAGTTCGGAAACGACATTCATACAGGAGCAATGCCTTCATCGGCCCAAATATATGTTTATCTAGACAATATAAGATGATATTAAAACACAAAATGTCAAATATAAATAATTGGTTGATTGATATCCGACTTTATTGACACATATTCATATTCATATAATGATATGTAATAAATGCTGACAGTTGCGGTTCTGTCTGTAATATATCTAACTTGGGGAACTCGCTGAATATGAACGATTCATCAGACTACCTAATCATGCCTTTTGAAGAAGAGACCAAGAGACTGTATCTAGTGTAAACTTTGTTGTCATTTTGATTTTACATTACTCTGATGAAAGCGTTTTTATGGTGTATACTTTTTACTGTGTTACGTTTATCCATTGTTTTGTGGTTCAACTTTGTTTCTTTAACATCTGGATATTGGTCAGCTGTATATGATGTACCACGTGATGTCATAAACACAATACTGCAGTTAGAATCCCAGTGAATAATGTACAACTGTTCTTCCCCAACATTTGTTAATCTAGACAATTTAAGATGATATTAAAACACAAAATGTCAAATATAAATAATTAGTTGGATGATATCCTACTTTATTGACACATACAGATATTCATATCAACGAGAGGTGGAAAGGCAAGAGCGTAGCTAACATCAATAATGATATCACATATAAAATTACGGGCAAACACTCACTTGTTTTTATTAATTCAATGTTTTAAAGAAATGAGATTCATTTGATAAATAACCCCTTTTAATGGTTTTAAATTGTTTTAATTGTCATGTCACTAAACCAACATTTACTTCAAATATTACATTAGGTAACACTTTTTAGATTACTTATGTCACTATCCTATGATAACACACCATATGTACATCAAATGTTTAATTTTAACTAACACTATACACAGTGTTTATTTAAAAGTGACAAGTTTTTCATTCAGTAATGTATAATGTACGTGAGGTCACTGACCCAAATACATGATACATTAATATAAATATGGTTGGAAGTAAACTATCATCTTCGATTCTTAAAAGTAGCATAAATGCATGTCATTAATGTGATAAGCAACTTGTAGGAAGTTGTTGAAGCAATAAAAACCACCAGAGTAATGGATTCTTGGTGACATGGTTTGGTAAAACAGCTTTTCTAGTGGAGTAAAGGGAAGGCATACCAAGGTATTACGGTAAAGCTCCTCGACTTCATACCGGTCCCTGGCGTATGTACCTAATCTCTCACCTTGATCACATTGTCACATGAAGTTAAACTGTCATACAGAAGATCAGAGTCAGTGGGTAAAAACATCATTCTGTAGTGTGTTGACGTCCAACCAGCCCATTTTGTTTCAAAGGGATTGTGTGAGAAAATAATTCTATTGTTGCTCTCCAATTTGCTAAGTGCACGATTCTCACACTTCAATAGTCTATAGTTTCTATCACATAAAAAAGGTTCACTCTTGGGAGTCTACTATCAATATATGATTTTTCAATATTTTCTCCTGACTGCTTTTTAACTGACTCATCAGGAGGGTCAAATGGCATCCAGTTTTTACTACTATTAACTTCAAATTTCAAATAGTGACTAAGCGGGAAATCAGGTTTGCAATTACAATAATTAAAAATGCCATCGCTAGGTTTTTGCAAAGATTTTTGAAAGTTGATAATTAATAATAATGAAGTCTTGTATAGCGCTATGTCCACACAGTCTGTATGCTCAAAGTGTATCACAAGGTTAGAAAACAGAGTTAATAGGAGATTAGGAAAAGGTGAGTTTTCAGTTGACTTTTGAAGGATTATATGGACGGAGCAAGCCATAATGGTAGAGGGAGCTTATTCCAGGCCTTAGACGCACTGAACGATCTGAGTCCAAAAGATTTCAATTTTGTACGTGGGGACAGTAATCAAACATTGATCAGCTGATCTGAGACAGTGTGGCAGATTGTATTGTTGAAGAAGGTATTGCAAGTAAGCAGTTGTCTAACATAATAAGTTAGTTGTCTAACATGATTAGTATTCATCAGCTTACTAAATTTGAAGGGTGTAATTTATAAAAAAAAGTTCTGCCTTGTTTTGTCTATATTCAAAAGACTGCAGTACAATGTCCGATACTAGATTCTATGTTACTGAATAATGATAGTAGATTTTATATCTAAATAATTACATGAAATGAAAAGCAGCTACAAGAAACGTAATTGCAAACAACTTGTAATTAAATCATCTTTACTGGACACACTCAAAGAAAACATATATGTCAGTTGGAAGCATCTGAACGTTTAAACTTTGCTGGACCAGCTCCAACAGAAAATCGATTCCAACATCTGTGAAGACTACATATGTCTCATCAAGTGCCAGATTAATTTGAGTTTCTGTCTGTAGGAAGAAGGGAACAGGATTTAGTGGACATCGTATAGTCTCCTCCAACAATTTCCATTCCTTCATACATATCAAGTTATTTAATATCTTAAGCAATGATTACTACTTTAACAAATGATAAGTCTCCTGAAATATAAATGAAATCATGTAATAGGAATAAATGTAACCACCATCTTCGAATCCATTATCTAGAAGAAGAGATAGAAGTGAACGGAACATGGTGTTAAAGTGATAGGATATAGCACTTCTCTACAGTTCATTCAGGTTGGTGTTTATCCCTTCTTTTAAGATGTTCTACTCGGACAACTTATCGAGAAAAAGAGACGTGTAAATTGGCCTCTGTTACTGATGGAATTATCAATGAATAAAGAAGAACATCATCAGGTCTGTCATTATTCTGATAGTGAGTACATGAAGCTTTCACCAAACAACTGTCTCAATTGATTCAATATCATGCCAATATTTAACATACACGTACATATGTCCAATAATTGTAACATTTCGTTATATAAGGCATCATGGTTTCAAGACAACACCATTGAACAAGATACGATTTTCTACTGGTAGCACCTGAGGTTCTTTGGTTTGATAGTTTACCAATGCATTATTGCTTTCATATTTTCTGTATAACGAGGACTTTAAAATCAGTATTATACTTTTTTCTGACTGCATAAATGCTTAGCTTAAATGCATTTGAACCTGTGACGTTTTTTCCATTTGAACATACAATCGATTTGAACGTCCCATAAGACAATTGTAGACCCATTTTATGCCAAATGAATGTGATTTGTAATCTTTAAACAAAAACAAACAGTCTTAAGTATAATCTCTGGTAAAATGTGTTTTTCTCTGAAAAACCATATTAAACACCAATATTGTTCTAATAATACAATGTATATTGACATTTGAGACGCATAATCGATGTTAATTTTGTGTTAAAATATAAATGTATTTCACAAATATGGTATTAACCTCCTAAAGTATGAAACTCGTCAACAGGTTCAAAACACTATGAAATGGACATAGAGTATTTGCAATTCCAAAACTACAAAATAACCCCTTTAATACAGTGTAATTAAAATACAAAACAAGATTAATGGATAAATTGGTCAATTAAGTGTTTCCGTAAAGGTCGATAATCAGTCAATAATGTTGTTATGACCTCTTCCCGAATGTTAACAAAATTGCAAAGATTCACAGAATTATGACAAATAAACGCATCTATAATATTCAGATACATGTGACATTTCATTGTGTAAACTAAAATCATTTTCTTCTGTAAAATGATTGTATTTCTGAATGACAATTCATCATTTGATAGAATTTTTAAATGTAGGATCTTTCAGTCATGGTGGTGTTGAACTTCGAGGTTGGAATATAGATTTAGACAGTTTGATAAAAGAATGCCATGTGACATCGCTGAGTTGTGAGCAGCATATTGATTTTTAAGAGATCTGGTTATTCAATTGCCGTGCATGTCACTAATATCGTTCTGGTTGAAGATCTGCCTGCACATTCCCTGCAGCAGCATCTGGGAGATAACATTATTTGAAAACCGTTAACTCATTCCCCCAGTTAACTGATATGTTTAAATCAACTAGAGGAGTTAAAACATAAACCTAAATTAAACGTGTGACATCACGCTATTACTACATTGTTTCTTAAAATACATTAAGTGGGATATGCAAAATACCTCAAATCGAGTCTTTAAAAAATGTAAATTGATAGGATTACTAAAAGAACAATATATTCTACGTCATGCTAACTCTAGGACATTGGGCCAATTAATTAATATATAAGGAAGAAATATATACATGCACTTGGACGTTACCCTATACATAAATCTGAATGAGATCATATTCCAAGGAATCCTCCAAATTGAAGAGAGCAGGTGGTGTGTTTGAATATCAAGAAGAGGTCAATACTTTATCAAGGAGCTATGATGTTAAGATTAGCGGAAAACTACTGAGCAAAACCAAAGAGAGTAGCATTCTGTTTTTGCATCTCCACGTATGTTAGCATATGTGATCTGAAATGAAGTCATTTGTGATGAGGAACTTACCACAGAAACCTGACCAACGTCGTCGATGATTTCAAAATTGATGGAGTCATTAAATATGTCAGTGGGCTTGTGGGTGATTTTTCTTGGACTTGAAAGAAAAGTCGAGAATTTTCAACAAGTTCCCAATATATATTAGGCTTGCAACTGTTGTTTAAGGTAATTAGCCACATGCGAAATGTAATATTATATAAACTGTCATTGGAAGATTTCAGCTTTTCTTTTCAGATCTTGACGCGATATTCTGATAAAAGTGTTATTATCAGCTTTAAAATGCATCAAATAGTTCATACTGTCCAAATCTAATTACATTTTTGTCCTTATTAATTATATAATATAATATAAATTTATTTTGCTGATGGAAATGCCCTTTCAAAATCCAAATATAGTCTCAAATGGGAATGCATGTACTTTTTTATGTTTTTGTAAGAAAACTTTCTACATCGAAACTGGATTTCAAGTCAACTTTAACCTTTATGGGTAAAATTAAGCATTAGATAATTGTTTCATCCTGGAATCCACAGAGAATACATTGAGTTGTATCATGAAATTACATAAGTTATTCTTTTTCGCTTAAGTAACACCGTCCCTTTTTCTGAAAGTGTAGTAAAATATATCTGCTCTTTCATCTGTGTGTGGAGGTGTTTTGGGATCAAATAATTCCTATGGAACCACATGATGTGCAACTTCAGTAATAAAATAGTAATGAAATCACACAGCTCTCGTCACCATTTCAAGCGTTTACATTAAGATGGGTTTTTAAACAACATTAAAGCCTAATTTCCTAATGGCAGCTTTAACATTAAAGATCCATTACCATGCGCGACCCCTCTGTAATTATCAGGATTGTTGTAGAGGATAGTTTGATCTCTCATTATTACTTACGTAAATATACTTCATCGCTCATGATTACGTTGTTAAAAGCAACAGTTGTCCTAACTTCCAAACGCTAGGCATAGCTCTTGTCAGTCTCCATTACTGGCTGATTTAAGCAATGTAGTACTTCCATCGCTGTGTTGTGCCAAGATAGTGGATCGCTGCAACTGAAAGGTATAGTGGGCCCGAATTTCGAAGCACAGAGATCTAAGGAAATGCTGCAAGAAGTAAATCGGCCAGGAATGGAAACTGGCAAGAGTTATGACTTGCATTGGGAAGTTGCAGTTGTCCATGCAAATATAATATCTGGCAAACAAACAATTACACGTTTTATAAAATATCTGAAATAAAACCGTCAGCGTTTTATTAAGTTAAACATAACAAAACAGAAAAACATATGATTTCTTTTATCTCATTGATGACTTACAAGCCTCGTATCGGATTTGCTGGAGTGTAGGGATGATAGACTTGACAACTACCATTCAGCACTCAGAAAAGACCGCAGCACGTTACCGCAGTTACCATCGATATTATTTAAATTAAAATTGGATTTCTGTAGATTTTTCCAAAACGTTCAGTATGCTTGATAAGACTTAATCAAGCATACTGAACGTTTTGGACAAAATCTACAGAAATCCGATTTTAATTGACTCATCCAAACTGTTTTATTTTATTTTATTTTATTTTTTGGATCTTCATGTATACCTAGTATACATGAAGAAGAAAACAATGCTATTGTCTTCAAGATAATAATTCAAGGTCAAAATTGCTTTAAGGTTTTTATGTTTTGACAATAACATATCTTGGAGACAAGTATGGAAATGATGCAGATGACACAAGTTATATAACAGGAGTTTTCGGCTCTTATCGCTTAACTGTTCACTCATTCAACACAAGCTTCATTTCACATCTTGGCTGATAAAATGTTTTATATTCATTGATAGATCTCAGTTTTCAGTATCGTTATTCTCGACATATATACACGTATAGTCGGAGCGGACAAGGCAAGCAGAGACAGGGAATAGTGTGCCATCTACATTACACAATATAAGGAGTTGTTAAATTCAATTAATCATGGTGAAGACTGTTCTTGCATTGAAACTCGCTAGCAACAGATTTAACTAGCGAACCATGGATGGTATTGCAAATACAAATACATTTAAGATACATATAATATTCTTTTCATTATTTCATTTGCCAATGAATGTGTAACGCAACCTGTGCGCAAACGCTCAGAGATGTGAGTTAAGTACATGCTATCTGCAAATCTCACATCAGGTGCCACGTTTTCCTTTTTGAGTAGCAAAAGGTGAAGTTAACAGGGATACTCAACGACACGATATACTTTTGTTATTGTTGTTATTATTGTAAATGGTGGTTGAGGGCTTAAGAGGAGATCTTAAATCAAACGTGTCGATCAGCTAAGATATTATCAGGAAAGTCTTTCTATCGGTGTATTCATCTCAGTTGTAATCACGTAGTTTTAATTCAAATTGATGTACTTAAAGAAACCATTACAATAACATAATGGAAAAGTAAAGACTAGTTATCAACAATTAAAAAGCATATTGTGTTCAAGAGAGAATTTCAAGTAATAGTCGCTACACGATTGACTTTTGTAAGACAAACAAATCGTTGATCACATGCTAATAACATTATGCATTGTTTGTATTTCCTGCATTCTTTTCATTTCGCTTCATCCCTCATACCGAATATATAGAATGCTAAACGATGTCCCGTTTGATAACATGTTTATAAAACGAGTGAATGGTTTGGTATTTTAACGAGCGAAAGCATATTATCAAACGGGACCGAGTTTAGTATTTTATTTATTACTCAATGATGTAAGTAGCGCTGAATTGCAAGAAAATCGTTGTTTGTGACGCTCACTTGAAAATAGGTCAACTGCTATTGCAGTCACGTGGCTAACATTGTCACGTCAACCAAAAACGACTATGACGTCACGCGCCAATTATGACGTTAAGGCAGCACGTGGTATCACGAATGTGAGTAACCAACTCATTGTTATCTAATGAGTGATCTCACCATGGTTGAGTAATACATACTTTAGATCAATGTGGAAACAGTATGGTCCATCCAGGAGAACAATGATATATCGTTCATTTTACATAATACCTTTTTTCTGCAATTGTCTTCCTTCTCACCAGGAAATTTGTCATTTTTGTTCTAAAAATACAGCAGCGTTCACTACTGCCATTGGTAGATTATATATAATCGGTGACTAAAAAACTTAAGTCGAGAGTATCTGTTTCATAAACTATCAGTCGTTTTTTTTACATCAATCATACACAACATGCATTGGTGATAAATGAAAAAATAAATATATCCTAGTAAGTAAGTTACATAAATTGTATTAACTTGCAATCCAAAACATTTTGAAATAACTCTTGTTTCAAAATATACCTCCACGTTTGACCTTAGCCTATCAACTGAATTGATTTAAACATTTTCGAAATGTAAAACTGGTACAAATACACACATTCATTATACTATTTTCGCAACTGTAAGTTGTGAAATATGCTTGATCCTGAATAAGGCCTTGGTAATTACTACCTTTTACAATCGGTGGAATGTTATTTCGGTAGTCATTTCGACCTTAAGGAGCCACAATTTATCCTTATCTCATCACCTGAGTCACATTTATTTGGTCAATCAGCCTAACAGCCAATTTGACAATAAATTATTTCTAAATGTGAAATCAATGAGGAATTTAACGCGTACATTTGTATAATTTGTGAAAATATCCATTTGTTAATCCAAATATAAACTGACTGAAAGACGAAGAAGGTGATTGCTTTACTGTACATTTCAGATTGCACGAAAAATAAAATAATCATAAAAGTGATGAAGATTGTGAAATATTTCACCAAACAGAATCCTACACTGTCTGCTAAAAGAAACGCCTACCAGAAATCTTATCAGATTTCATATAGACTATGATGAACAGTTTAGCAATATTGTAGCATTATGAAGATGCACCATTTCTGCATAATATATTTTAATTTCAGAAGTTGTCATGTCACAAAAGAATGGCGATTGTTGACATGAGAGAACCGAAATTGTTCAGTTTTCAATCAGAGCTTGATCAAAAAACATTTGAAACATATTTTCATACAACCACGAGTAACATTAAAGGTATGCATTCACATTAAAGTGGTGACCACGCTACATGCATGGTTACGGTGCGCAAGTGAATCAACCGGAAAAAGCGGTCTTCAATTGGGCGTGGTTTTCAGGAATGTTAATGTTAATGTTTTCCACGATTTCAATGGACATTCATATTAATTATTGTTTCAGCAAAACGTGGAGACCACCATTAATTATAATTCAGAAATTATTTCATATTTAATTTTAAGGAAAATCGAGTAAGCGTTTTTTTGGCCGACAGTGTACAGTCGAACTTGTATTAGCGGTTACCTCTATAGAGCGGCCACCTGCTAGTTACGGTCACCCTAAAGTCCCCCGAGCGATTTTACGTTATATTTTACCTCTATAGAGCGACCACTTGTTAGATGCAGCCAGTGGCCACCCTAATTAAGTCCCGAGCGAAGGCAAGACTTGTTAATATATGCAACTTCGAGTGTGGCAGATATGATTACAACTATGTTATAAGCAACTGGATAAATCAATACATTTAAATGTGAATTCAATATTGCCCAATATTGAACGCTCCCTATCAATAAAAACTAATAGAATTGTATCTCTTGATAATTTAAAGTTCTTTTCAATAAGCTTTAGCATCGTTACGTTCAGCATTATATACATTGTATGTGAAAATATTTTGAAATCGAATGTTTCATTTATGATATTGTAAGATATCTGATAAAGTTGTCTGATTTGATCTTGGTGGTCAAGGTGATCGCACATTTATACTCAGTATCAACAGGTAAAATACATTCTTAAGTGTTAATTTAAATGTGCCATTTATGAAATATTTGCTCTCCTAAGTTTTCCCCTATGAATCATGATGTGGCACCTGGTCCTTTGCATAGCTCAGTTGACTGCTATCAGAGAAGTTCAGCAAGAATTCACGGCGCAGTTCGCCGAATGGTGACCCGTTTCATTGGTGGATAAACTGAGAGTTTGAAGGGTTGATTCCCTGTTCCATACAGAGACATTAGTTGTGAAGACTTGTGGTGTTACCTTCGGTAAGTGATTCAAAGAGTGCCTCTGTTCACTCATCAGAGTACCTGGTATGGACGTGAAGACAAAGTGAATGATAACCTTAAACAGCGTCTTAATTGGCAGCTAAATTGCATAGTGATCATGAGTTGGGAATGATAAAAAGGAACGACATTTGTCCTGGCAATAGGGGAATACTGTGTGTAAGCTTGAAGCATTCCCCTTCGTGGCGTGGCGTGGAGTTGCTCGGTATTAAATCGATAACACACTACATCATTTGATTGTTCTTAACATATTTCATTGACTGCATGGCCTTCATAAGCACAGTGAATGCTGCAGTGCAACAGATCGTTTAGAGGTAAACATTTGGAATAACATGTATCACAACACTCCTTAATACTTACTCTCCAAACTGTTATATCAGCCACAACATTCATGTTTGAAGTAAAACTACATTCATGTAGATTAATTATCATGTCTACTGAAGAAAACTTTGAGCTTTCATCGATTTACGATTTCATTTACATCAATATAAATGGCCATGCAACTCTCCTGAATATAAACATGACTGATTTATTGGAGTATTACTATGATTTACTATTCGTTTTTGAAATTGTTTACATTGTAAAGAAAAGTAAATGACACCAGTAAAAATGTTTCATTGTTATTCAAGTCTTCTTTCAGCGCAATAAAAGTCGTTCTCAGATTTACTAGCATAATTGTATAGTAAATTAGTTAGTGCAATGTATTTAGTAAGAATATATAATATGACGATCATGGACAACGTGATTTACAATGGTCTTCATGAGAGGTGAGTGCCTTGTGTATTATTATAACCGTCGAATTAAATCAAATTTGCCGATTGATGGTTTCCCTTGCACGTTTTAATTGTATTCCGCAAAGTGAAGCATTATCAAATCACCAAAACTATTATTGTTTGAATGGAATAGAAACAAAATCATACAATGCATAATATCATATCAATCATATAATCAAATTATTTAAAACAGAGGTAGCAGGAAAAGGTTATATGCACAGAGTTATGCACACTTATGTCTACAAAATGTGTATAATGAGTTGAATAGAAGCAGTATTATTCACGTTCAATGTTGTGTTTACTGAGACTGGTGTTTCTCATCTCTATTTGAGTATGTCTGGATGTATTCAAACAGAAATTCTATTTCTCCGTCTGTTTACACTATTAACTTCTAACCATATGTCAAACGAATTCATTTTGTAATCTGTAAATGTAAACTCAAAGAGTGTTTGTTACTTCTCTGTTATTCTCCGTTGAAACACTGTTTTGTATCTTCAGAGTATGTATATTCAACCACCTAAATCGGTTTGATTGTATAATGTGAATAGTACCTAAGAAGATGTAATCAATGTTACATATTGTTTATTATCAGTTATATTGTAATAGTTCAGTAATAGTATCATACACCATGACGTTTCACAACTCAGGAACAATTGGTATAACAGATAAAAAAACATTGGACACTTTCAACTTGCGAATATGATTTCAACTCATTTCTGTGGACAAGTCTGTTTTGTAATTATTGATGATAACGGAATTTAACATGTTAATAGGTCTTAATAGAAGCTATTTTTAAATTTTAGTAACGTGACAATTATTACGTGACTTTTAGATTCTGGATTCCGTCGATTGCGTGTATGAAATTGAACTTAGACTTGTAACTTGATTAGTTTAGAAATACTTAACATTATACTTATAATGCTTGTTTGTTTATACAAGAAAAATATAATATGTCGGAATGAAATTTGTATTTTGTGTTAATAATGTCCTTATATTCTCTCTTGAGATGTAAGGAAAGTCATGAAAAACCCGAAGACAGTCATTGTGACTATTATAACTTTCAAATACCGATCATCATGGTATTACCCTCGTTTGTGATATGCAATTCATTCATCTGTTATCACAGAGTGAGTTATACTCATTATGTTCAAATGTGTATAGAACTGATGTGCATGGGTTTGATAAGCTATGTATTTATCCTTGTATACAACCAAGCTGTAAATAGCCTGGATAATTATGTTCAATTTTCGTTCATGGACTTCTTATTGTTTGCAGATTCTCCTGTATACAACCTCCAGCGTCTTCGATGATAACGTGGACTCGACTCAAGGGTAACCTCGAATGTTATGTAAGCAACAGGAGGAATCAATACATACATATTTTGGCAGGAAACTACGTGACACCCCTATTTCGTACAATAACTACAAAACCATCTTTTGCCAATCTAAATTTTATGTTTGTACCTAATAGAATTCTAAATTTGAAAATTGTGTGAAAGGAAATGAAAAATCTGTCTATATAACCATCATGTGAAATCTGATGTAAACAAGCGAGTCTTGCAGAGGGTGGTGTCCAGATTTTGAAACAGCTGCAGGTTGCTATTTTAGGATATGCAACGTCACACCTCTGGGTATCTATCTGGGTTCCAAAGTTCCTGGTTGAATAAAGTTGCTATGGACAACATTGTGTCATTGCTATAATTGATAAACAATTGTAAAAATTGACAAGCATATGTTAGAGACCATCTCGCTGGCCGAATGGCTTGTTGGAGATAATTATTTCAGACCCGTTATACTAAAAAGACTCTAAGGATGTTTAATTTTTTTATTTGTTCAGTTTGGAATGTAATTGGTGAAGGTGATTGACGACAACATGTCTTTGGATAATTAACGTATGTTTTAGTAATGACCTTAATATGATACATTTTGTAGAAGTTAATAAGCATGTACGAAATGATCAAACTCGTTTGTACTGTGATAAATCCCCAACTAGTTACATATAAGGTTCAACGTGTTAAATGTATGCTACATTTGATTTAAAATATACGAACTTAATGCAATTCCGAAGAGGGTACACTATCCTCTAATCTCTCCTTTTCTAAAATATCTAACGTAAGATTGATGTCCTCATCTGTTGTTCTTTCTTCAAATATTCCAAATATTACAATATAATGACTTTATCTATACATCTCTTGCTTATTCGTCATCAGTAGTAAAGTTATATGCGAACATGATGGATGTGTGTATTCTTTAAATTGGTCGTGTCCTGACCACATGACCATTGTTATAAATCATCAATTCGTTTATACGAAATATAATTCGAAATACGATGTTTAAGTTATAGGTTATGTATACACAATTTATACCATTACCAACATGTAAAGAATACTTGCAAATAACTGCAAACAGTTTCAGTTAGAATTCAATCCACTTTACATTATTATTTAAACAGAAGTGTTCGAGAACAGCGTATTCATATTTTCATTTCACGTACATGCTCGTGCTTGTATTGATCTGTTTGCAGACTCTCCTGTTTATACCCTGCAGCCACTCATGGGAGGTTTCATCGTTTGCTAACATGGGCAGTATCCGCTGGTAAACACACTCACAGATCTATTTAGAGCTAATTAACATTCACAGTTATGTCATTTAACCAATGAATTCAAGTCCGTATATAGAAAATCTAACAAATGTTCTTGTTTATATTTATATTATTATATATATTTATATTAATCTGATATAATTTCATCAGAATTAGAGACCAATTCACACGTCTCATCTCCCGTTAGTTGTCTATATATATCTTAAAATAAGGGGAAAATACCAATTTGAATGAATGGTAAAGAAGTGCTATCTCCTATTTTACGGTGGCATATTAGGGCCATCTGTTTTTATGTTTTATCTCTTAATGAGGCAGAGTTAAAATTGTCAAGATCATATGTTGAAATTTGAAGACAATGAAAATTGCAAAACAAATTCATCTGGCACAAGATTTTACATTTCCAGTCTTCAAGGATATGGGCATCGATTTCCTTTTGAAGTTGTTTTCATTTTACTTTTTACTTTTGAGATGTTTCTAAATGACATGTATGTCCTGTTAGAGTATGCCTAGTAAAAAGATGATTTAGTTAAAAAGTTTTGTGTAATTAGGTTACTTGCAGCTGCTTTTTAATTGATGTAATTATTTGTTTTTATAGTAATGGTGATTCACATAGAACTTCTACACAACTAGCAATTTTAGGATTTCATGATGATATATAGGAGTTCATCTATCCAGGTATACTTTAATGTCAATTACTAAACAAGAAAAAATGAGCATGGCTCACATACCCACGTCATCCGCTATCCGTCCATTGAGAATTATAGATGTGAAGGTTACTATGTTTAAAAAAAAGCTTCAAGCATCATAATATTGTCCAAAATAATTTTAGGAACTGACTGTTATTACACAATTTAATTCACCCAGATGTAATATTTTTCAGGTAACTTAATTTTTCCCATTAGGGCATCACACCGGTAATTTGTACCAAGTTCAATTACAGATTCAAGGGCTTTGAAATAGTATTGCGGAACTGGACTGTGAACTCGATAAAGAGTATCATCTGGACTACCTACATGTAAAATTTCATTCACCTAGATGTAATAGTTTCCGTGAAAACTTGTCCCAATTGGAGCATCACAGCTCTTTTGGTACAAAGTTCAATTTCGGATTCAAGGGCCATAACTCAGAAATTTTTTTATTTCGGAACTGGTTTTCGAACTCGATGAAGAGTATCATCTGGACTACCTCCATATTACATTTCATTCACCTAGATGTAATAGTTTCCTAGAAAACTTGTCCCCATTGGAGCATCACAGTTCTTTTGGTTCTAAGTTCAATTTCGGATTCAAGGGCCATAACTCTGTAAAAAAGAATATTTCGGAACTGGTTTTCGAACTCGATGAAGAGTATCATCTGGACTACCTCCATATTAAATTTCATTCACCTAGATGTAATAGTTTCTGAGAAAACTTGTCCCCATTGGAGCATCACCGATCTTTTGGTACTAAGTTCAATTTCGGATTCAAGGGCCATAACTCCATCAAAAATAATATTTCGGAACTGGTTTTCGAACTCGATAACGAGTATCATCTTGACTACCTCCATATTGAATTTCATTCACCTAGATGTAATAGTTTCTGAGAAAACTTGTCCCCATTGGAGCATCACAATTCTTCTGGTACGAAGTTCAATTTCGGATTCAAGGGCCAATACTCCGTAAAACATAATATTTCGAAACTGGTTTTCGAACTCGATAAAGAGTATGGTCATGAGTACTCACAACCAAAATTTCATTCACCTAGGTTGAACAGTATCCGAGAAAACTTGTCCCCATTGAACACAATAAAACTAAGTCCAAAAAGTGACGTTTCCATGGAAACGACAAAAAATATCAATCTCAGAAAATTGAAAATTGTCTGTGCGCGATCGGAAGAACATGGTTAACATCTGTACAAAGTTTGGTTGATGTAGTTTTGACGGTTTTTGAGAAAATTGACCGGACGGAAGGACGGACGGACGGAAGGACGGACGGACGGAATTACCGCTATATACCCCCGCTTACTTCGTAACGGGGGTATAATTACAGTCTTTACCACAACAAAAACTTATATAAATTGATTGCAGGATATGTCATCCTCCCAAGGTCAACATAAACTCGTTGGAAACACAATCTCTTATTCGGTAATATAGAAGCTTATATTGACATTTTGTTGCAGATTTCTAAATATTTAGACAACATTGCCAGAACATTTAAGTAAATAATTGGGTTTTGGTGAAGGCATTAAACCTTTCAATTGCAGTAAGCTGACAAATGCTACTCTTGTTAGACTTCTTGTCAGCATATTGACGTCCCGGTTTAAAAGATATAACTCATATTGCTGGTGCTATATTTCCTTTTAACTAGAAACTAAAGGATTGGATTGAAATGTGTTGTCAAGTTGCCGTTCTCAAAATTTACCTATTTCTAAAATTCGCTACAGCTCTAGTTTAATTCGCTTAAAGGGAGATTGTAGTCAACTCATAGAAGAAAAAGGCGATTGTAAAAACGCAATTGTAATGCAAAACCTGATTTTCGCTTCCGTTGGTAATTATTAGAAGCAAGTCTAGTTTACTTCTAATAGATACCAATTAAAGGCTTGTCAGTTAAAAAAAAATACTACAAGTGATATTTTAACATTTAAAATATGATTATATAACATTTTCAAAGTTAATTTTGATATTTCTCTCTCGCACTATATATGTTGAAAAGTTTCATGTATAGATATTGTTTTGTAACATGAAGAATATGTTGACAAAAAAACTGAGGTGGCAGGCACATGAAGAAGTCTTGTAGTGGTATGTTTAAGCTCGTCATCAGGAACAGTAAAAGGGACCCATTGAGGTGCATTTTATCATCTACATATACACTGCACTTGTTGAATATTGATTTAATGTCCTACTGTGATTTTACCAAAAATATTGTAAAAGAACAACGTTCTTATTATGTAATGAATTATAGAATAACTGTTATAGCTGTTTTTAACGTTAAAATGTTTCGATTTTCTTTAAAACAAAGTAACGGCATTGAGATATACCTTTTGACACTTCTACATTTGATTTCGTCTTAATAGGAAAATAGTATATCAAGGCACTGGTTACATGTAACACTGTTTAGTGTTTGCACACATTACACTGTCATATAAAAGGGATTCAGTAACAAATCTGGATATTTCTGAAGAAATATATTGTTAAAGTAGACATGAACTTGTGACGACAATATTATTTACTTCTTGTAACAAAACAGTACATTTTGTTAAGATAATAATAAATTAAATCAGAGATCACTATATAAGGTGTCATTCAGACGGGAACAGGACAAAACGGCGATAAACCAAAACGTCGAAAGGCGAAAAAGGAGAATATTTGGCGAAAACGTCGATGAAATGCCTGGCGAAAACGTCGATGAATTTTATATAGAGAAATAAAGTATAAAAGTATTATTTAGTTTGTTTTTATTTACGTTTTAATCCTCACATGTGAGTAATGTGATTATTACAGTATGGTATTACCGTGTATTGAAGTCGCCGACAGTCGCGAAAGTCCAAACGAGATTGCATGTCAAGGGAACTAACTCTGAATCAACCAAGTGGTACTGATTGACAGTAAATTGTAATGGAAGAGTCCGTACAATATAATCAAAAGATGTGATAAAACATGTCCGTACAAATCAAGTACAATCCGAAAAGCCATGTGACTATTGAAAAGTAGCTCTGACTGCGATCGTTTTCACGTGCAATGTTTCACAACAGTGTTGAAAAACATTTTGAAGTTTCACAACGGTAATATCTTAAGATATGATATCCACCTATATATACTGCATTATTTTGTTAATGACATGTTATATCATATATCACTGACCAATATCCAGATGTTAAACAAACATAGTTCAACAACGTAACAAGGAATTAAGTGAGCAAGTTTAGACAATATACACCGTAGAAACGCAGTCATTATAGAATTTATTAATGTTAAATCGAAATGACAACACAGTTTACAATAGAACCTCGATAAGATACACTCTTTTTGTTTTCATCCAATAACACTGTTCATTCGTCAGATGATTCGTCTTTAATCAGCGAGTCCACTACGTTAGCTACGTTATACACATAAAAGCTTCAACCACGTATTACACATCATTTGCTGCCAAATGAAAGACGATGTTATTCCTTTTCTTATGTCTGAGTAAGAATCTGAACGGAGGCAGGAACTTCGCATGCTAAAAATATGTTAATCAAAATGACTGCACGTCACATTTGGCGGACATGCCTGTTTGCAGTACACATGTTTGAACATACGTTGTATTTTATTCTAATGTGAAACATGTTACTGATCAATATCATTAAAACCAGATCGGGAACTCCTGTTTGTTCATGTTTGGTGACTAATGACTCCATGCATCACCGACGAGGCTTGGAATCCATCAGAACCACTGAATAGAACCTCGGTGCTGTGATTTTGTGAGATTGCAGAGAATTTGAAATTGTGTCTGTTTGAATTAGTTTTTTTAGAGAAAATAGTTGCTATGAAATGGTTAGTTCTATGAGCAACATTTGCGTTATAACACGGTCATAACTTACAATGTGCGATCAACTTTGTGAAAAATATTGTCATACATTATTATTACCTGAGATCAAATTATTCCCCAAAACAAAACTGATAATCGCACATTTTAATGAGTGTAAAAGCTTCAGTTAGGTTGTTTAGTGTACACAACTCAGAAAAATCTTTGATGAAACAGTAGCCATTAGGAAATTAGGTCTTATTTAAAAATTCCTCCGAATGTAACCGATTGTGTAATGATGATGAGAGATGACATCAACAGACAGCTTTACAGCATACTCGATTTTTAAACAAATGTATTACTGATGGGACAAGTGGTGTGGATCAATATTTATTCACCGATGCATCATTTCCTTCCAAGAAGAACATCAACACAAAGATCAAAGAGCAGATACATTTTACTGTACTTTCGTAAAAGAGGAGAGGGATCCTTAACTGAGTGAAGATAACCTGTGTAATGTCATCATACAGCTCACCGCAGTCTCTCTGGATGACAGGATACAAATATTTAATGACTGCTTTCATCCAAAAAGCTTAAAACTTCAGTACATGTAGTTGAGTTATAAACTCCCGTTTCTGCGTGAAAAGTGGACATTTCTCTCACAAATGTTAACACAAAGTTTATGTATTCCAATTCGGATAATTCTTAGTTTTTGAAAGGACATTTCCATCAGCAAAATATATTTGGCTATCATTGTAATAAGGAAAGAGTATGTGTATTCCCATATTTTACCAGCATGAAGTATCTAATGCACTCTCAATCTAAACTGCATGCCTCTATACTAAACAATCTCCTCTTGAAACTTAATCACAAAATCAACTTCGCAAATCATGTATGTTTGATTTTTTTAAAGAAACATATCTACACCAGTTATCAGGACAAACACTGTTATTGCATTTATTCCATGTACATACTGTATGGGTATATTCATTGTCTCATTCAAACAAAATACAAGTGGCGTTTAGAGAAATGCATTTTCAAGCGATGCAATGCATTAATTTCATAATAGTAGTCACTAATTGAACTTTATGTAGTAATAGATTTTAACATGTTCTCTCAGTTGCCTAATTATTTCTGACAAATTCATATATAATTCAACAAATGCATGGATTTCATTTCTGCCCTCAGAACAGCTAAAAAGTACATGTTTACAACGTCATTCTATGTTGACTGATTTCTTATATTGTCTTTATTTAAATATATACAGCAAACTATGTTCCATTTACTTATATAGTGCGAACTTGTCATTAACCTACTCCATGCTCAAAGCACATACAGATTGTATGTTATAATAATGTGTGAAATCATTGGTTTTGAGCTGGTTTCTGAATGTGCTTATCTTTATAAGTAGGAAGTTTTTCTCTCAATTCTGAAGAAAAAAGTCTTGCGTTGTTGTATCTATACTTTCTTTAACCCACGTAGCTACATATATATATATATATATATTTCATTTAAACTAAAATAATTTATTTTAAAAAGTTTAATAGTTTTTGTTATCATGTAACATTTGTAATAAAAAAAAAAAACATATTAAAAAACATATTTAAAAAACAATAGTGTACAGAGTATGTCAAAAACTGTATTTTTTCAACATTTATTTCTGTTTGAAGACTGACCTCATGTGTCCTAGAAGATCGATTTCATACACATGAATCATCTGTGACGTTTGTCCCTGATGGAGGAGCACAAAACCATCACATGAAGGAGTCTCTATGTACAAAACACCTGCCACCCTCAGTCCTTGTCGACAAAAATCTTCTCGTTACAAAACAAGCTTAAGGTTAAGGAAAATGATCTAGTTATTTAACAAGAGAATGCAATGTTAAACATATTTGAAGGAACGCGGTAATACTAGTTAATGTTGTGTGCATATTCGAATGAGCCGACACTATTTTCTTTGAATATTACAATATATTACCAAAAGGCCAGTCGTTTTTCAAAAGAACCATTTTATTTCAATGATTTTTTTTTAAAAAGCTATTACAGGGATATACATTTGCTTTAAAGATAGGAAACATCTAGTTTTGCTACAAGCATATACATATCTGTAATATGTCAACTTTTAAAATCAGAACATATTCCAAGAAGATGAGTGAGGCAAATACTTTTCTAATGTAAGCGTTAATTGTTGATAAAGACAGTGAATATACATTCTTACATACGATTATACCACAATTAGATAAAGATCGATCACAACAGTAAATATTCGATTGAAAAGCATTGAAACTAATCAATTGTTAGGAAATATACTTTCACTATCGGAAACGATGGATCCAATTTTCTTATGTCTGGAAACGTGGAAATGGACGTGGAAATCGCACTTTAAAACACTAAATTAATTGTTATTTCAACGGCTTGATGCAGAGCAGAACAGTATTGGGAAACTCATAGACTTGAGAACTGGCGACTTTATTTCTAAATCAGTTCTCCTTTTTCATACAAGTCATCAGCCGCTGCTAAATTAACCATTGTCTTTAAGAATGTTTCTTAAATAGTTTGTTTGGTGTGTATCTTTATGGTAACAATTCATTGATTGTTACGATAAACAGTAAATACATACTGATTGTTGAACAAACATGACAATTATCTTATAAAGATGATAGATAATGTGTGTTCTCAGCACAGTTATGTTTTTGTATGAGACTATATGTATCAGCTTTCAACACATTTAATCCATTAAGCTATACATATGTAATGACAAGGTTTAATTGAACACTTAAATGGTATAGCTTAAGGTGAAGAAAATGCATTAGCTTGACCATTTAAAGTGACCTCTTTTTAATTGGTATGAAGCATATAAGTATTGATCCTTGTCAAATGATGACAAAGCGAATGAAATATTCACATAAATCTACTTCTGCAATTAGACCTTTTGGTATGTATAATCAATTTATCCATTCACCATTGAAAGTAGGTCATGAAAGCTAATACTTATTTAACAAACTAATATTTCATTTAACAATAAAAGCCTTGTCGATTTTTATTACTTTAATAGTTGGACATCAATTTTACTGTATAATAATCAAGACGTTTCTGGTAGTGAAAGCTTTCGGGAAAAGCAGTTCATGTATCTAACCTTTTTTTATTCATATACTTTAACACACTTACAGCCTCAATAGACATATTGAAAGTCCAAAATGTTAAAATCAAGACTAAAATGGTCATTTCATATAAATTTTAACCTTTCGAAGATGCTCCATTAATGTGGTTGTCGTGAATATAAACGTGTTTTCCGCTCATTTCCTGAAACATCTCCAGAGCCTTTTTATCATTACCCACCCGTAGATCTTTGGGAAAACACACATGCTCAGATCAAAGTGAGCTAATTTTCTTTAGGTTTCAGTAGTGTAATGATTCAGATTAATCTCGCCCATAAGCTTATCAAACACTTTGTCAATATATTATTACTGAACGTGGAATCAATGAGACTGGAAACAGTTCCTGTCTATATGGAAACTCTATTTAGGTCCTGTGGCCCGAAACTTCAACATAATTCAAAATCAAGAAGGGGGGATGTATTAATATTGATAGGGAGCTCTGAAAACGTGAATAATTTCACCACTTTGTTATGTATGTGTCCTTCATGTTATAATTTATGACTGTAAATTATTATGCTTGAAACAGAACACTTGATGACAGGATGAATTATTTGGTAATGGCAATCATATTCTTTAATAGATTTATCATAAGCAACGGTTCTCTTGATTTAATTATGATACATAGTATTCATAGTTGGCTATGGTTCTGAAGTGTCATAAAATGAAATATGAAAGTTGCAGTCAAATGACACATGGCCCGCCAAATGCCCGGATATAATTAAATGAGAGGCCGCCGAGAGGGAAGGGTCGTCCCTCTACCACTCTGCACCAATTTGGTCAGTGTTTGGTTCAGATATTGTACAATGTCACAGACTGGTCGAAAGCATGTCCAGGAGAATCAACCCCCTTGAGCTGGCACACGGTGGCGCTAAGTGATACTGGTATGAATTATCACCAATAATCAACAGTAAAGGACAGTTTTAACATGCCTTTGTTAAGTCATGAATGACACAAATATGCAACATTCAGGTTACTTTCTTATGGACCTTTGTATTACCTTCATTATAAACTATTCAAATCAACATATTAGCCAATAAAACAGTGCAATAACAAAGAAATGTGAAATTAATTTAAAACTTTCAATTCAGTCTAAAATAAAAGAAGTGTACCTCGACCCTTTAAGTTGTGTGACATATAAAGGTATATACTGTATTAACAATTTACATACATTATTTAGTCATAAATCTATCATTTGAAAATAAAAGTGAATATCTAACTTCCACGATTTATTGAGCATATGTTGCATTAGGCCTTTACTATGAATCTTGTCATTGTTAGATTCCAGCAATAGGAATATGTAGGCCTATTTTCCCTGAAACAAGCAGTCAACCATTTGTTAAAACTTTGCTCATTTAAAACATTCAATTGCATTGATTATGAAGCATACTTCGGTTTATCTGTGGAAGGAATGCATATGGATCTATTTTAGTACAAATATAATGACCCAGTATCCCCATGAGTTCAGTTTGAAAATAAATATGGTTTTATCCAAAACATGTTTATACATGCAAATGATTCACTGTCATGAATACATTATCAGTACATTAAATACAATTATGCAAGCCTTATGAGCATTGAAATCTGAATGGAAGGTCGGTGTGTTGATTGACCGCAAATATTTTGATGCTTGCTTAGCATGGAACGTTTGAATGTAAATTAAATTTCTTGGATTTTCTGAAACTGCAGTGCGAAAATATGCCCTTAATTTGTAGATGGCTGCTCATTCAGGTATCAAATGGTTTTGAAAAATCGTATGTTTACTAACGTCAGATTCAAAATAACACAACAGTCTTTTCAATTAGAGATGTTTAGACAAAATCCTTTTTCGCAGTAAAAGGGGATAATACTAGCGTGTTCCAACATTACATACAGATCGATCATTTCGCTCAAAAACCTGCCATGTAGAATCTTTGGAGTTTTTTCAAAGTTTTCTCTTCAAAATGGTGATTAAAACTTCTAACAAAGAAAAGCATATTCAGATTCAATGTATTGCATCATTTTATATGCCTTTCGATAAAGGCCAAATTTATTTAATAATTTTTGTATCTGTAAATGCAAAATGCCTTAATCTTCAAATCAGTTTGTGTTATATTTGAATGAGACAATGGATATACCCATACGATATGTAAATGAAATAAGTTTGTCTATCCATATAACTACGAGTTATAATGTAACTATGTTTCTTTAAAAACAAACATGCATGGTTTTAAAACTTGATATTGTGATTACGTTTCATGTTGTTGAAGTTCATGCTGATAACATTCGTTAATACAAACACTCTATCCTTATTACATTGATTGCTGATGGAAATGTCCTTTCAGAAACTAACAGTATTCCCAATTGGGAATGCATATACTTTGTTTTAACGTGTTTGTGAGAAAAATAAACTTCCACGCAGAAACGGGAGTTTATTACTCAACTACAGAGGCTTTAAGCTTGTTGGGTGAGAGCAAGCATTAGATATTTTTATCATATTATCTGGGGAGACTGCGTTGAGCTGTATGATGGCATTATATAGGTTATCCTCATTCAGTTAAGGATCATGTTTCTATTTTACGAAAGCGCAGTAATTTTGTGAATAAATATTGTTTCAAACCACGAGTCCCGTTAGTAATACACTTGTTTAAAATTCATGTTTTCTCCTAATCTGTGTGTTGATGTTATCTCTCATCAAAATGACAAATGGTTACATTCGGAGGATTTTATAAACTAAAGCTTAATTTCGTAATGGCTACTGTTTTGTGAATTGTGTGCAATAAACAATCTAACTATGGCTTTGATCCATTAGCAAATGCAAACCCTCTCGGATTATCAAGTTTCATGTGGTTTATTCTCACTTGTATGTTCATATGTTTCACAAACTTGAAGGCACATTATTAATCATTACCGTGTTAAACACAAATGTTGCTCATGCAAAAGTTATTTTGGGCAAAGAGAACAAATATTTTCTTAGCAACATATTCTCTAAAAATAATTCATTTTGTTGAACAAATTCAAAGAGGCAAAACTTCAGATTTCCGCAATCTAATTTAATCACATCCATCCTCATCGATGACTGGCTGGAGTCTGTTGTCACAAGTCATGACCCTGCCGACCAGTCCTCGATCTGGTTTTAATTATATTAATCAGTGGAACTGCTTTATTATGATCCATACTTTTCCAAGAATAATGAAAAAGAATACAATCTATGTTCAAACATTTGTTCAGCAAACATACATCTTCCCCCAATGTGAAGTACAGTCAGGTCTAACCTGTTGATCATTTAACATCCCTTGGATTATTCTCATTGACAATTTTATAAAGTTCCAGCCATCTAGTTTAATGATGTGTAATAAGTGCCCAAACACAGGACAAAACAATTGTGGAATCCGCTTGCTGGATCCTTCCGGATTCTTAAGGATCCGCCAAAATTTGGGAGAATCCGGAAGGATCCGGCAAATGGATTCCACCACTTTTTTGCCCTGTGAAAGTCGCTGAATAATGACGATTAATGGGAGGAATGAACCTTGTGACTGGAAGAAAACAATAGGAGTGTATGTAGTGAACTGTGTCGTCATTTCGTTATTACGTTAATACCATTCTATTATGACAGCGTTTCTATGGTGTATATATTTTAACCTTGCTGAGTTTATTCCTTGTTTTGTGGTTCTTTAACAACTGGATATTGGTCAGTTGTATATGACGTACACCCTGATGTCATAAAGACAATACTGTAATTAGTATCCTAGAAAATCTATTAAAGACACTTTTCAATGATATAAGTATTTTCTTAAAGGATATGTAGATAATTATGACCTCGGATATGGCAAGCGTTTTGTACATAATGACTCAATCTAATTCAAGTTTTCGAGCGTATTTAGCAGGAGTTTACAAATAATATTCTCTCCCGTACAGTGTCATAAGTTAAGAAGGCATTGAGTAATGATACAAATGCTTCTCAAATGAAATGTGCAATGTGCAATGTATGTTCCATGGTGAAACACTGGATTTATATCTGCATGTTTTTAAAATCCCTTTTTCGGTAGGCGTTCATTGTTCATAACAATCAATTTCGTCCAAAATTTAAAACATTTGGTGATATAATATACATATAATCGTGGTCTTCCAGTTTCCCCAAGGACGGCATCGTTGCTAGCATTTATCGGAAGTTTAAGGATCCGTTTATAATATTTGGTCTGTACCCTCTCGATAGTTTCATAAACTTGGAAACCCCATACTTCCGAGGCATATGTCAATATAGGTAAAACCATGGTTTCGAACATCTTAATTGCAGTATCAATGAATAGCCCTCCAGATAAATGATGTATACAATAAATTTTTATGCATACTTGTTCCGCTTGTTGTGCCAGAGTTGATGTTGCTTTTGTCCATACTAATTAAGGATTGCAAACTATTCCGAGATATTTGTAAAATGAAACTGTCTCTATCCTTTCACCTTTGTAAGTCCAATTTTCATAATGTTGTAAACGTCCACCATTCCTATAGATTATTATTTTAGATTTGTTCATGTTTAACGAAAGTCCCCACTTATCACAAAAGTCACTGATGCAGATAATCTCTTCTTGTAGTCAACCAGTGCTATCAGCAGCGTTGGTAACATCATCGGCGTATAACAAGGAGCACACATTTAGTTCTTCCTCTGATATTTCCTTTGTATTATATTAAGGTTATATCCATCATAGTTATATATGTTGAATTAAAGCAGGCATGTAATATAATAAAGTCTTTACTTTTCAATTAATAATTTAAAGGTCACCAAAACATACATTAACTGAAGAACTACTAAACTGTCAATTGAATTTTGAATAATTTCACTTTACGTATATAATGATAAAAATTGTCATCTTTGTTTCAAAGGTTTGCCACATAAAATATGGGTTCAACTTCTATTCACTGTTACGGTGGCACTTGCAGATGAATTTTCCTTCAGCAGTTGATCACTCCGATCAATTGATTGTAGACTTCATGAATTATTGAAAATTCATTTATGGTGAACGTTTTATGCCGTGGGGTCATTTGAAATAAAATAACATGTTGACAGTTTATTTTTCTTCTATGATTTAGCAATGCTTACTTGACGATATATACATGGCAAAAACCACTATTGGACCCCTAAGTTCTTTTACCAGTAAACGTGGTCCAAGAGAGTAGACGATGTTTTAGAAAGACCAACTGTGTGTTATGACAGAAACATTGTATACCATTATAACACCGCAAATTTCATTCAGATACCGTTTCACTACTTTGTTATATTTGCATTCTTATATTTCTGCTATTTCGGTGTCCAGGAACAAGTATTGATACACTAACAAATTAAAGCCAAAAGAACTAATGGTTGTTGTAATGTGAGTAATTGCCTTATTTCAAGTGAACTGATGAACCTCCAGTGAGTGCCTTTCAACAAAAACCTTCAGAATCAGAATTGTAAAAACAAATATTTTAATTTGGAAGTTGTTTGGACATGTTCAATCGTCTACATTGGTATAATGTTCCAATTTTCTCTACAGAGAGCCATGCTTCTTAACATTGCTTGGAGAGGAATTGATAAACAATGATCTAATGTCCTAATGAATGTTAGCACAGCACTTAAGAGCTTCTGTAAGCAAATTGGTTATTCAGAAAAACTTTCCAAAACTATAAGTACTGTCAGTTTATTGACAGATTGTCTCAGGTTGGTACAGTAGGAACTACATTGACGATGTGGCATTTAACTTACTCAAACATAATGTTTTTTTGAGATAGTAAATATTACAAGCAGACATATCGACTAAAGTTGAAGATTGACACTCACAAGAATAAATGGTTTGAGTGTGTACTATTCTCACCATGATCATGATGTCATGTTGCTCAACTAATGAGAAAGTTTTGCCGTTTGTTCAACATTATGTTCTGACGTTGATGGATATCAACTAGGATCAATGTATTCTAAATGTAAAGTGCATTACGGAGTATATATCAGGACAATGGTGATATCTGGAAATGTTCGTATTACTCTCCAAGAAATGAAAATAATGAAAGGGTGTCTAAATGTCAACTCAATATCTGTGTCTACATCAATATAATGTTATCAATATCAATTAATTTAACGTGTATATTACTAAATAAAAACGAATGAAAGACCCCACATTGAGGCCTGTCAATATCACTTTGCTAACTTTAAACGAAATGTAAAACTAAAGGAGCATTGTATAAGATATATGCAAATTCTGTTTTGTTCTAATTTGTATTTTGTTCTAACTAATAAAACGACCAATAAATCAGAGGATTGCACTGTCTGGACACAGTCGAAATGATATAATGATAAATTATTGTTGATATATGTGTGTTTATTATGTAGATCTTGTAGATTGTGCCGTCTGACGTCTCTAC
Organism: Gibbula magus; assembly: GCA_936450465.1. NCBI lineage: Eukaryota > Metazoa > Mollusca > Gastropoda > Trochida > Trochidae > Gibbula > Gibbula magus. The sequence continues at coordinate 65,557,980 of OW388300.1, read as the reverse complement.
TCAGTACCATAGAAGTGCCAAACATAGACGCCCTCACCATCAGAGGACTAATACATCTACACTATACCTAGAAAAGAAACACAATATGTGTGCTTAGTAAAACTGTTCAGCCCAATATTCAAGGTGTTAGATGACCGTATAAGGATTTATATATATACTTTCATTAAAGAAGGAGCTAATACCAATATGTATATATGAATAGTTTAGTAGTAGTGATAACCAATGTAGCCGTGTCAACTGGTAATGTTTTTTTCCATTGATCTTCACTGGCACTTATCACTAGAGTTTAAAAAAGCAGAAAGTTTGGATAATTTACCATTTTTGCAAAGTGTAACATTTATTTTAATATGTATGTATTCGCTACAGGAATAATACATTAGAAGCTGTAAATACACACGTAAGATACAGAACAAAATATATTAGATTTAAACTTTCACATTTGCTGAGAAAATGTTGGAAAACCAGAGGTCGCCATGGTAGTTGAGGTTGATGAGGTTTCTATTCTATCTATTCTATATATTCTATCAGGGCCTGCTAATCGTTATTCTGTTCAATGTCAACGTGAACAATCAATAATAACTGTGTGAAAGAATATAAGATCAATAGTAGGTTATGTATTAAATATACATGTGCATCCATGTGTTGTTACGGAATGATTTCTATAAAGGAAAGTATTTTCCAATTTGTCTGCATTTCCCGATAATTGGACCCTGAATATCACCTCAGCAAAGATAGGATAGCGAAGATTTATCTTACAAGCAATTACTTAAATTTGATTGCTCCCTTGATTCTTGCAACTGAGTGATCAGCATTGGCTAAGAATACATTTGTTATATTAAACACTTAACATTAACACAAATAAAGACAGGGAATAGTTTGAGGAAGCACGTGTTGTTGTGTGTTATTGTGTAACCTACAAAAGGTCACATGAATGAAAGTAAAGACATTCTCAAGCTCCTTTATTAGGGTCATTGGTCAAAATAAACAAGTGTTGTTGATCTCGCATTCCGTTTAACTAAGTTTTATGTACAAGCCAGTATTCTTATCTATCAGGATTACAATTTAAAACAAAAACCTGAAGTGGCAGGTGTTCAGCTGAACTAACCATGTAGCTTAATTATTATTAAATACATATCTTAATGCGCTTGCTGTGTCAATATTATAATCTATGGCAAAAGGTTTACTTGATTTGAAGGTGGTAGCAGTCACATAACCTGTATCTCCTAAGCTATTTATTACCTTGTATAATAAGTTTTTAAAAGGTATCCTATAGATATATTTAACAATGTTAAACACTTCTTTTAAATATCATTAACGTTGATAGTAGTGTTTCTTTCGTTACGATATAAACATCGTTAACTTAATCTGATGAAAACATGAACAAGGAACGTTCAACAAGTAGATTCATCAGATATAATTCGTGTACATCACCTAATATATTGGGGTGATAACCTTGTGTTTACGTATCTCCTGCACAATAACAGTATAAACACTTGGCATCAGTTTGAATGCTGTTATCAATACAAAAATACAATACAGTACAAAATATATATAATATTTTACAATCATATATACTGAAGAGTGAAGATTCAAACTACATAATAATTTCTACAAGCGTTATCTGGTAACTCCGCCACTATTTACAATCACTCAGGTGTCCATGACAGGGTTCTAACATATTTGATGTTTCAAATTCCCTAATTATGAATGATTTCATTAAGGTCATGAAGATATCCAGTTACTCTGGTAACTTTAGCTTAATGGACACCATTGCCAGTGTGAAAGTGTTTTTCAAGTAAGAACATGATTTGTAAAATGTGTTCCTATTCGAAATCGTCATATTTATCAATTAACCTTTCAGGACTCTATATACATTGCCACAAAGACAAATACATTACAGTGACTTGATTTCAAAATCATACACATGAAGGAATAACAATACAGTTGCATATAACTGCCTTTCATTTTATTTTACCTCATTTCATTGTCAAGTATTCTGATTTTACTGACAATATTTGGTAAGTCAAATGTTATAGCACATTTTTCTAATGCAGAAAATGTTATAAAAGATATTCGAAGTCTCACGCTGACGCGTCCGGTTCCGAATTATATCATCAGGTATCGAATCTACTTTCGAATCAAGAAGAACAATTCGAAAATACAATAGCTTTATCTGTTCGTCTATCTCAAGTGATTATTGTAACCACATCTACATGTAGTCCGAATGCTTCAAACATACACTTCGGTGTAACAGGCCTAGGTAATTAAATATACCTTGCTGTAAAAGAAAACATGTTTTATATCGCCAATGCTCGAGACAAGCAATGTTATTGCACTCGGGACATACACTTGATATGAAAGGGGAAGCTTGATAGATATCCTTTACATGAGTAATGGCAGTCTCATTTATGTCAGACAGTAGACATATAAATAAGCTGCAATATACTGGTAATGAACACTTTGATATATCTTCACTCTCAAATATGTCAGACATTACTCCATATAAATACCCATGTGTAATGGTTACATATGTGATGTTATTAATTACTTAATCAGATGATTTCTTATATTTGAGAACAGGAATATTTCCTGGACAACATTTAATATTTGGATCCAAATGAAATTAAGACTTTTATAGAGGTTGCAATCATTTGTTTTTTAGGTCATTATATTTTGGTTGTAATCTAAAGTTATCTTATAAGCGCAAACGTAATTACTTCCCAGATGTATATATTATTTCCTGTATAGTTTTGATATTCATCTTAATTACACATGTAATTTTGGCAACATATATAATATGTGCACTACTGGTGACTTGAATGAATGGCATTCCCATACGAACATCCCAAGAACCCTTATATTCCGAATATGCAATAATATGCAGATGTGTGTTTAAATGAATATTCTACCATGACATTGCTGTATATTCGATTCTGATTGGTTCACCAGCAAAATCAAACGTGATCAATTCTGGATTGAACCTCCTCTGATTTTAGCGCCTCTTCACCGCGTATTGACGCATCTACCTTTTGACGTCACAATCTATCCGAACAAACGGCCGATTCTAAAGGGTGCTATACTGGTGGACATCAAAACACCGAAACTGATCAAATTAATCTTTCCTGTAGCGTGTTTTAGAGCTACATTAAATGATAGATAAGCAAGACAAACATCGTCAGTAACAAGATCTTCAAATAGCGACACTTATGCAGTTGCGAAAGCAAGCAAACCCAATGACGTCCTGGTCAGCCGGATCTGAAAACCGAGCGTAACGTTTTGATGCAAAAGAAGAAATACATGTCATATCATCTGCACACCTACATGTATAACTAGAATGTGCATTCCTTCATCGATTGAGACAGTTACCCTCCTCACCTGGAAAACTTCATTTTACAAGTCCTCAAACTCGTCATTCACATCTGCTGGCAAACGGTAGCTATTTTGAACGTCGCATGATATGTTTATGAGGGTTATTCCAAAAATGCGAAATTCAGGAAACGCGAATTTTGGGAAAACAAAATTAAAACTCCTGTAATAAATGTCACATATATTAGATTGTTTTTAAATGGTTAAATGGATGTACGCACTGTCAGCATCCGACAAAAAGAGTCCCATGGTAAAACAGTCATGGTAAAATGGAGATAAACCTACTGTGTTTGTAAATCAGAGACATGTTATACTGGATTGATAGCGAGTAAAGTTTAAATTCAAATTTAATTTAAAATAAAAATGTCTCTGATTTTCAAACACAGTAGGTTTATCTCCTAATGAATTGGACAATTAATTCGGGAAACTTCTGAAAAATGTTATGCTTTTAAGTCAAGTCATTGGGTGATGTCAATATACACCATTTTGAAATTTAAAAAAATGGTAGCAACAAAAATATATTTTATTAGAAAAATAACAACACGTATTAAAAACCTAAAACCCCTTTATTATTATTATCATTAGTATTGCTATTGCTAAATATAACGAAGTTGCGATGAAGAATAAAGTACCTATCAAAGTACTTAAAAACTCAAACAGGTCACAATGGAAATAGTTGTCATAATTATATAAAGAATTGTAATAATTCAACATCACATGGAATCTTTATGTATATATATACATAAATAAGGTTCCATGTGATGTTGAATTATTTATTTGAATTATATTTATTGGCATATATATATATATATATATATATATATATCTATATATATATATATATATACATAAAGATTCCATGTGATGTTGAATTATTAAAATTCTAAATATATATATATATGCCAATAAATATCAGTACATATAGGTATTATGTAAGTAAAAAATATTAAAAACTGCCTAAGTCTAAAAAATCGTCTCAGGTAAAATGAAGTGAGACATTAAATCAGGAATAATCATTGATGACAACATTGGTGGTTCACACCATGCTATGATCATACGCTAGCACCTGTCATTTATGAATTTGAATAATGTATCTACACATTTACCTTACTTTTATTGATTTGGATACAGAATCACAAAACATGTTCTTAATATTGTAAATGGATTTTTTGTCATACAGGCAGTCATTGATTGATCAAGTGTAATTGCTTACTTTAGGAAGGGAACACCTAATTGAGGAATAAGTCGAGCAATGTATCTCATCTTCTGTAAACGAGCTTCCGATAGTGTGATGTATCAAGCCATTTGAAGAACAGGCAATTTTGTTCTGCCCATTGCGATGACCTCGTCAATCGATCTACACTACTTGATTGAAAGCTCTGGCTCGTAATGGTTAAAGTGCATCTACTCATAATGGATCTGTTAGTAATGGTTGTTCTTGTGGAGCGAGCATGTTGTTAAGCAAGATTAGTATTATGATATTTCTATATTCGATATTGTAGCAGTGGTGACATGAATGTAATTCGGTGCTAATTTATTTAAACTTTTTAAAAATCACAATTAATTTGCATCTCATATGTTAAAGTTAAGGCTTATGATTATTATTATCTCAAGAATGTCAATAAACATCTGATACAGTTTTGAAAATGATTTTTTTCTGCACAGGCATGATATCTCAAACGGCACAGTTAATGATATTGAATGATTTTTCACTACCTGCAATTCTTTCAACGTCAGAGTTTCAAAGTTATTTATAGGGATCAACTGGTTGTTTCACATAAATAAATATATATATACATATATATATATAGATAAAATAATATTGTAGAATTGGGTACATCATAACATTAACATTCGCTAACTAGCGCTTTCGGCCATGTTAGGTTCTTCAGATTAGGCCTTAAATGTCATTTGTAGTCATGTTGATGGTGACGTAACGCTCGTTATGACGCCATAGAGGTAGGTACGTCGTGAGCATAAATTCAAGGAACATTAGATTCAGAGTTCCGTAAAGGCTTAATTGTTTTATAAATTATTTTCCCACCAGTTCCAGCAGTCGCGGATTATCATATTTCATTTTATAACACGGAAATACTTTATCTTCCACACAAAACTCATTACTCTTGTTCTATGGAACATAAAAAAACAAACTGGGATGCATAAAAGCGTTAGCGTCGTTGTATCATTGTTAAAATCATGTCGTCTATCCATGGAGGTGATTCGAAGTCCAGACCATTTGCTGTAAAAGAACTGAGGATACTTTCTGAATTCTGCTTTAGTGTGGTCGTTGTGTAGGAAGCCACATGTAAAGAGCTTCAAATCCACCCGTCTCTTTCGCTTCAAGTATATATATAGCACGTACATGTATTTTGAGGTTTATAATTACATCAATACAAAATTCTCCGAATTTCAAACACAAAATGTCGAGAAAAATTGTTTAAAAACCATTCATCCACAGTACATAATGATGATTTAATGGAATCAGTGAGTTATATGACTCTTTGATGCCTATTCAGAGAAAATTAAAATTGTTAGCATCAAATTATTTATCTATTTTCATGGCAATGAAACAGCATATTAGTCTGGAAAATATGAAGAAAGACGATGTAAGGTTTCCCTAAACGAAAGTATATGTTTACAAACAATGTAAAGAGATTCTAAACTTTAACCCTGTGAGAAGGTATAACATTCGTTATCAATTCGTTCATCAATTCCCCTATCACCAGAACTGTCTTGAGATTTTATAGCAGACAGAGGATTATACCGTTCTGTCAAAGAATACAATAGAATTACAAACTCTCTCCATTTGTATTTTTTTAAGAAATGTCAAATCTGATTGAAATTTCCATTTAATTAAGTGTGCTCATTTTCTTTGATTACAAGAAGTTTTCAAAATGTCAAGATGTAAATAATGAAATATATTTGAGTTTCTAAATGTCACGACATTTAATTCCAATTACTAACCCGTGATACAAACACGTTGCTATTCCAAAGTTCACATGTCAGAAATGTCATGACGTCTCTTGCGCTTCATTTCACACCAGTTATCATTCAATGTCAGTTTGTAAGTCATTAAAAGTACTATACACTGATCGAACAATGGCATATAATGTCAAAGGTGACGAATATACTGTGACTTCCTAGATAATCAATTTAGATATAGAGAGATAACAGTATTTATTGACTAATACCATATGTTTATCTCATCTATTGAGATATAGAATTAACGCAGTTTGGAGAACATAAACATGGTATTTGGAAATAATTGACTGTGTAATTGATAAAATAGTATGCAATAACTCTAAAATCCTTAACATCATAAGGTAGTTAGATTTTCAGACCATTGTTTCGATGACAACAGTTTGAGCATTGAAGGGGCTGCAGCACGTGTTTTGCGAAGTTTACATTTTTTTACATTTATAATGATAGTTTGTGTAATTTATAGTACTTTAGAGGGCAAAACATCTCATTAGACAAACCAATTATCCGTAGTGGTAATAACGGTGTTGCGTATAAAGGAAACATTGCATGACAGCCATTTTAATATGAACACGTTTTCTCATTTAGAATTACAAAACCGATACAACATAATTTATTCATACATGTTAGACAGCAGACCTATAAACTCTCATACTTTTTCCCTACTGGGGTCAAGTAGAGACTAACATTTACTGTGGTATTTTAAGCTTGATTACGTCTGAGCTGGACCATTTCTAATGTCAATATTATCAGTAGGGAATGATTTGCACTTGCTTATCAACTTCTAAACGTCATGTTATTCTTCAGAGGCACTGTAGCATGTTTTTTTTCATTTATTTTGAATGTTTATAACGAAGAACAATTGTATTGAAGGGACTAAAATAGACCACTGCATTACTCAATTGTCTCTCATAAACAATGTTGTAAGGTATAAAACGAAAGCTCCAAAAGAGATTTTAGTGTGAACACCTCTTCAAATATTCAAGGGTTGTAAATTGTTCCAGGTAGCTTAACCGAACCATAACCATTCGTGTTAGAACTTTATTTATTGATTGAGGAGAATTGTTTTGCAATTGGTAACATCGCTTATTACATTAAACAAATCGTCATTAAATCCCCCGAAAAAAGCTTTACGTGATTCCGTCCTTCCGTAATTCCCTGATTCTGTGATTCCAACCTTCCGAAATGATTCATATTTCAGAAACCGTTCAATATTTTTTTTTATTGAAACTTGGTATGTGGTAAGACCTATTGGTGGAGTGTTGCCTTTTGCTACTTGGGTTATTCTGATGTTATAATTTTTTTCTGGTTTCTGCTTTCAACTTAGCCTTTTACGGCCACTAGCTCAAAATATATGCAGTATTCATTTACGAAATTAGATATATGATTAGACCTAGTGTTGGAGTGGTGCCTTTTGCTACTTAGGTTATTGTGATTTTTTTTTTAAATCCTGGTTTCAATGGAAACAGTTTGAGCTAATTGCATGTGGTGGTAAGGACCTTTTCCGGCCTCTGTCTCACAATCTATGCAGTATTTGTTTTTCACAAACCATGGAGTGTACTTAGACCTGGTGTTGCCTTTTGCTACTAGTGTTGTCATGGAAACTGTTCGAACTTAGTGCATTTGGAGGTTAGGAACCTTTTCCGACCTCCATCACAAAATCTATTCAGTATTTTTAAATGGTATGTATTTAGACTCAAACATGTAATGGTGCCAGTCTTTTTCTACTTGAATCATTCTTAATTTTTTTACTGGTTTCCATTGACACACTTTCAACAAAGAGACCAGAAAAAGGACACAATTTGAACTATTTGAATTTGAAGTTCATTTATTCTAATAGATTAACCTCTTTTGGTTGTTCTTTTTAATTTTCTGTGGCATAGTGAACAATAAGGGTAAGATGACTAGTTTGGATTGAAAGTTGGAGTGGGGGTCATCACAAGGCATCACATGCACATAATTCTCGCTGTGTACTGTGGATAAATGGTTACAAACAAGTTACATAATTGACTTTGTTGTGTGTTTTTTCAATATTTTGTGTTTGAAATTCAGAAAAAAAGGAATTGTTTATGTTGTTTGTTGTTAAGTGCTACATTTTTACGTTGACAATTTCATGTGAAAACTTGAAATTGGTTTTAATTAGAAATTTCATTTTGTTATCTGTTCACACTTCTAAAATGGTTTGAATAACATTTGCTGAATGTTGTTATATCATCCTAAAACTTACATTTATGATAAACATAGTGTGTGGGCAAAACATCATAATGTCAATGTTACCAGTTTAAGCAGTATTGTTTGACAACTTGTTAGAAGCAATTAATAGCTATCATCACGGATCAAGCTATCAAGTGCTGATTTTTTACTACATAAATATCATCCGATTCATATCTGTTGAATTCACATAAAAAGTAAGGATGTTAACATCAGTAGCATCACGAAATCAGTAGCATCACGTGCAGTTTCAAGATAAGACATGGTTTTATAGATATGTTATTACTGTATTATTCAGCAGCTTGTTTTATGACTCACAAAAAAAATTATTCAATGTTCCATGTATAAGGACAAGTTCTCAGAAAGATGCAGTCTTCTTATGATTTTGAAAAGTTTTTTTTTTCTGTAGAGGTAATTCGTTGTAAATACCTTCATTACGTAATAATATTTACTTTGATTCGCGCCTTACATCGGTGGTGATCATTTCTTCTCCAGACAATGTTTTGAAGTGATAGCTTTCGACTTTCAGCAGATGCGTCTCTATGCATGATCAGAGTCACATATTAGTCCAGTTTGTTTCATATTAGCCCTGCTTTGTCTGGGTTGGCCTTATTTTATTGTCTAGGCAGTAAATAATGTATAAGTGCCATACAATTGATAGGTAGTTGATAATACACATAAACTGCCAATTTGCTGAAAAGTAGTAGAGGTCCGACTGTGGAGCCATCCAGCTTACATTATCACAGCAATGTTAGTTTTGTGTTGATCGTATGTGCACAAAATTACCTGATCAATCTATTGATACCAAAATAGGGTCAGTCAAGGGTCTCGTAGCGCTTTATTGGAACACTGTCTGAAATATATGAGCCTTTAGATACATCAAGTGCTCATATACTGCGTCCTGTATAACCTACGTGGATGTAACTGAGTTTCTGTCCAGACAGACTATATCAGTTAGCTCTGCGCCAATAGTCTGGAACTGAATCTCTTTCGCTGAAGTAACCACAGTAATGTTAGCGACTAACACATCACATTCGAATTGGAGATGGCTAAGTGTAACATATAAATACATTAACGTTACGAATATATCAGTGAGGGTCAATCAGTGCGTCATAGGTCACTGATAGCGTTGACGTTGTTACCATCTTTAACATTATTCATCATTTCCCAAACAGGTCAATGGGTGTCTCCAGCAGGGAATATTGCAGAATAGAATGATTGATTTTAGGACAATTCTCAGTGTTAAGTCAGACAGCAAAATAGTCACCGAGAGCTTATTTGTTTGATCATGTGGTGACCACATATGACAATCAATGCTTTTAGGTCGATATGATTAAACATATATCTACACTTTCGTTTGTAGAGGAAGCACGCAGCACCGATATAAAAAACGTTCTGATATCCACATCAGTGTAACGTTTCATAGAGCAATAAAGAAAGGCTATAACACATTGATTGAAAGCTGTCAATCAAAGAGACTAGTCTCATATCGTCTCTCATGACAATGATAATAATTGGACTGCTACTGTTATGCCATCGTCACTTCCAATAGAAGAGTGTACCTTGTAGTTACAATTCGTCATGACATGTATCCGGTATTTGGACTTTTGCTGTCTTGTGAAGTAAAATCTTGTTCCTATATAAACAATCTAGCTTTATTGAAGTAGTGGATAGAAAATAATTGTAAGTAAAATGACAAAGCGAGGAAGGTGAATTGGTGGTATTGAAATTGTATATTGAAAAAGTGCAGTTTATATGGGTGATATGCAGACTCCATGAATCCAGAATGAAGGTAGACAGAGATGATTTGACGTAGGTTGCTCAGAAGTGGTTTGATGATGATTGGTGCACATAGGTGTTGATTGGTCTCCATGGATAAGCTCCAGAAGCTCCAGAAGTGACTGACTGGTTGGGTGAATGTTCCTGTGAATGTTTCCTGTTTGGCTGCCCTCGGAATGCCTCCAACAGGAACTAAATGTTCTAGATGAGTGAGTCCACAGCACATTGTAGGAAGATGCCTTGATTGCTGTTTATTCCCATTGTTCCCTTCGAATGTCGATCGCTTCTTGAAACTTTCTTTAGTGACAGTTGTTGGTTGCCTTTGGTTTGCATTTTTAATTTCTCTGATTAAGTTTCATCGCCATTGTTTTCATAGCTATATAGCTATGTCCCGTTTTGCAATTTCTTACATTCCACCTGCTGATTGCGTAATAATATAAGTAATAGTAATAATAAAATGTTGTATATTTTCACACGGAATAAGTTGATTTAAAGAAAAGTCTGCGCTACTTATGTATACTACCACTCAATTCCATTCAAAGACTTGATGCTATTATCAGTTCGAATATAACATATACATAACAACATCTCATAAGACGCCTCAGGTACATATATCTTGTAAAATGTTCCCTAAAATGGCCGTTTTTCTTATTTCACTACATTCACCGCCATTTTACCATCACAGCATGTTACTCTTGTTCGTCTTGTTTACAAACTTCATATACTTAGCTAGACAAACAATATATTTGACATTGACACATAAAGTCTCAATTCAAAACTTTCAACATATCTTTTGATGATCATAACATTTCATAACTGTCACCTGAACCTAGTTTACAGCCAAAGACTCAATTGTAACTTCATGCGTTTTCTTTGACTATGACCCTGATAAAGGATAACAATATAGATGTAGTCGTCCAAAACACCTGCCATCTCAGAACAATCTTTTGTCTGTTAAACAGAAACTCGATGTCTTAGCTCTTACACACAGAGAGATGTGAAGCTCTCTACATGTGGCTCCGTACATAACGACCACTAAAGCATACTGCCAAAATTACCAACTGTTCTTTTACAGCTTATAGTCTAGACCTGTTGATCAACTTAAGATATAGAGAACATCGAAACCAACGTTAATATGTGCTTACCTCATCCTAGTTGGTTGTATGTTCCATAGAGATGTGCATGTGCAGAAAACAATATTGTTTTCAAAACTGTATCAGTAATAAATCTACATTCCCAGATAAGAAATTTATTAGCTTAACTTCGACATACGAGTTACAATTGGCTGTGCATGAAAAAGCAACTTTACATAAATTAGCACCTAAGACATTCATGTCACCGCTGACAAAATATCGAATATAGAAATATCATAATACCTATCTTGTTAACAACATGCTCAGTCCACAAGAACAAACATTACTTACAGATCGTTTATGAGAGGATGCACTTTGACCAATACGAGCAGGAGCTTTCAATCAAGTAGTGTAGATCGATGGACGAGGTCATCACACTAGGCAGAACTTAATTGCTTCTTCTTTAAATGGCTTGATACATCACAATATACAATGTTCGACTTTCTCCCCAATTAGTTGTTCTCTTCCTAAAGTAACCAATTACAGTGGATCAATCGATGACTGCCTGTATGACCAACTCCATTTAGAATAGTAAGAACAGATGTTGTGATTTCACCTCGAAATTACTAAAAGTTGTTTCAATATTATAAAATGTTCCAGATAAACTTTAGGTCAATGTGTAGATACATTATTCAAATTCACTAATGACAGGTGCTACCGTATGAGTATGGCATGGTGTGAACCATCCATGTTGTCATCAGGGATTGTGCTTGATTTAATGTGTCACCTCATTTAACCTGAAATCATGTTTTAGAATTAAATACTTTTTAAAATTTCCTGTCTATTGACAATATAACAACTTTTCTTCATAGCTCAAGTGATGAAAAACAAAGTCTGGAAATGTTTTGAACATTTTAACTTAATTGGTTATACCTTTGTGTTCTTAGCTTTTTGTAGCATTTACAATTTAAAATGAATATCAAAACCATACAGAAAATGTTCTATACTTCTTGAAAGTAATTATAAGTGTTCTTATAAGATCAGTTTAGATTACAATACAACTAAAATGACATAAAATACAAAGCATTGCAACCTCTCTATAATCTAATTTCAATCATGTTCATGTTCATGATATATTCCGCTTCTCAAATATAAGACATCAGTTGATAAAGTAATCAATAACATCAGATATATAACTATAACCCGTGTGTGACTAATGTGTGACATATTGGAGAGTTTAGATTATCAAGATGTTCATTAGCTTATTTATTGGTCTACAGTCTGACATATATGAGGGTCCGACTTATTTAAAGGATATCTAACAAACTTCCCCTTTCATATCAAATGTTTGTCCCGAGTGAACATTGCCTTGTCTCGATCCTTGGCGATATATAAAACGTTTCTTCTACAGTAAGGTGGATCTAATTAACAGTTACACTGAATTCTATGTTCGAAGCTTTCCGACTAGATTTGGTTGCAATAAAATCACTGGAAAGACCAACAGAAATACAGAAACGTCTTCATTTGATCCAGTATTATCACAAACTATTCACTAGATAAAGCTATTGTGTTTTTATTGGTTTTTTTTGTGATTCGAACGTAGATCTCCTTAGACATCTTCGTCTCCGTGTATATAGAGTTCCTATGGTCAATTGACAAATGTGACGACTTAGAATTTCCAAAATAACAACACATTTTACGAATCAATATTGTTACTTTCGCAGTGGTAAAGCTATCCATTAAGTTTAAGTCACTAGAGTATTTGATTCATTTCTTGTCTTTAATCATACATCCTCTCATAGGAAATGTGATATATTCCAAATTCAGGAACTAACATATTTTAAAACACATTATTTGACATCTGACTGGCGGTGGAAAGTGGAATGGTTCCTAGACTATGCGTTTGGTGAATTTGTTTTATCAAACAATACGAATGAACGAACGAATAACACTTATACATACATGTTATGCTCATGTTATCAATTTATCAACTGTTTATTCATCATGTTTATGGGAATTAACATTTCACTGAGTTGTTAGAAACCTTTATGGCAAACCACAAACATGAAGTACGCCATGGTTTAGTTCATTAATATCATAAGTAAAGATCATATGGTAAAGATGAAAATGAAATTCAAAGGTGCGATCTGATCATTGTTCCCTTTTACACATTCAAAATCTTTGGTTTACGTTCCATATATAGGGACTATTTCATTTTGTTTGTCTCATCGAGTGGATTGAGAAGTGGTATTTTCACGAGTGGCACAGCCACGAATGAAAATGACACTTCTGAACTCCATGAAAAATAAATATGTTGTACATTTTTATCAATCTAATTAGACTTATGATGTGTTTAGTCAAATGAAGATGCCAAAGATGTTTGAGGAACGCAATTTATGTAATAAATAATAGTAATTTCAAACGCGGACTGATACAGTGACTTATGCCTGTTGTGTCTGTCACATATCTCTGGCCTCATCACGTTAATGAGTAAAATACTTACTATGTAACATATCAACAATACGGAACTTAGGAATGTTATTTAATATTAAATCTACGATTATGATACTGACATTGACTGAAAAGAGCTCAACGAGATGCTCATCGTAAACCTGCAAAGCATGGAAGGTATTCTTTTTACAAAGGCAGATAATTGCATTTATGAAGGATATTACATTCGTATATGTTGTGTGCAAAGGATTTGTCATGCAGCGTTGATGTTTAAAACATTCTGATTTCAATATAAAATTGGAAGTTTTAAAGTGAGATTGTAAAGAACAACTTGTACATGTGTATTGGAATCAAGCTGTATATCACTGTGACCATACATTGAACACAGTGAAAGGCATTTAATCCATGGTCATGACGTCACTCTATTGTGTTACCAGTTGATTAGTATTTAGGAATCTACTGGTCATTGACTGTCCCAGTCAGGAGGGGTGTTAGGTTTAGACATTTTCAGTAATGATACATTTTTCGAGACTGATGTATTTTGCCTTGACGTATAGGATAGGATCTCAAAATATCTAGACAACTATAGACAAATTATTTTTTGTAATGCATGATCCTGGAATCGAACATGCAACCCTTCACTTGGTAGACAGTGCTTCTAACCACTAGGCCACAAGACGCTGTTAGGAACCTTAGGATTGTTTGTCAGTAAGAATCCCGCGTTCTATTCAATGCACGGAAGGCATGAAAAGGCAAATTTTTAGCTGTCAATCACATCACTTCACGTGGAAGTTTTGCGCTGCACGTGCGTTGAAGAATCCATTTCATGAGGGTCGTAGCTACTTGTACCATATCCGATGAATGAGCACCGAAATTTGCAAAATAATTGATTTTGGTGTCCCATATAATTGAAATTGATTGTTTCAAATGTAAAATGATCACATATGCATGTTTCGTGACGTCATACATGGATTAAGATGGAGAATGCATTCGGAGCAGGGGATTCGTTAAAAATAATCAACTCGCCCCTTCGGGGCTCGTTGATTATTTTTAACGAATCCACAGCTCCTCATGCATTCTCCATTACGTAAAGTCGGCTAAATTGGTAATGTGAATCGATGATGTGAATAATCTGAAACCACTTACAATATAAGAAAGCATGTCATCAGTAGATATAATGAGATGGCTCAACTTCCTAAACCCATATTTGACATTGCATCAAAGTCATAATCCCAAAAATGTAAAGACTTCATTTGAGGATCATTTGTAAAATTAATCAATGCCTTCCAAACTTCTGACACTGTCTTGGAGAGAAGGTCATTTGTAAACCTATTCGTGATGTATGATCCTGATAAAGGAGCTCAAAAACTTGAATTAGATTGAGTCAGTATGTAAAAACACCTGCCACCTGCATAAAACTAAAAAAAATGTTTTTACCTCATTCCCGGTATTGTGTATGTTCAGGAAAGACACTTTCCGTTTTGACCTTTTTGGTTATGTGTAGGTATTTGTTATTATCTTGGGGATATCTAAATTTAATTGACACTGGTGAAAGGTTGAATATCAGTATATATTGTCGTAAAGTGTGATTGTTTTGGGTACTCTTCTTTTACGAAACTATTAAAATAAGAATTTACGAATCACTGTCAAAAATAGCATTCTATATAGATACATTTGTTTACTATTGTTGTATTAACAACATGTTTACTATACAAGAACAACCATTAGAAACGAATATCAGTATAAATGGATTCACTGTGCCTTTTGAGAGCAAGCGTATTCAATCTAGTGACCAGAGTCGGTGTAGATTAATGGACGAGGTCATCACACGGGACAGTCCTAAATTGCTGCTTGTTCTTTAAATGGCTTAATACATTGCAGTATCGAATTCTCGTTCACATCAGATGATATATGGTGGTCGACTACATTCGGGAATTAGTTGTTTGCTTCCGAAAGTAATCAGTTTCAATGGATGATGGTATGTATTAACAAGCTCATTTAGATGATTAAGCAAATATTTGTTTCGTAGTAACCTTTGAAATAAATAAAAAAAAGATGGTTCACATACTTCCATAAAAACAACAAACAATGTCAACTGATTGTTTTATTTATGTGGATAATACACAATTAAACACTTATCACATTGACAAATGATCTGCTTTGATCCCTTTCCGAAAGGATATAGTCGCTTCCATCGATGGAGGGTCTTATATGTTAAGGAGCTTGATATTCCTAAAAGAAGAATAAAAGCATGTAAATAAAGCAAGTAATGTGAGGTCAATTGGAATTTTTCAAGTGTATTTCATTTATATATCACGAGAAAGTGGAACAATGACAAGCAACAACGATATCAAAAAATAATATTCAGAAGTTATGTAGAGCGACATAAAGAATGAAAAGAAAGGGATATAAAATATCTTCTTGGAGTGTTAAGAGGATGAAGGGTGCATTGTCGTCTCACTGAAACCTCTGTATCGTCACACAGCGTCCGACGATGTCCAGTACGACGTTACATTCTTTCCCATAGACAGTTCGAGTACAGTTTCGTTGCTGCAGTAACCTGAAATAATTTAAATGCAATAGACGGGATGCACAGTAGCATATGCAACAATAGATATTACAACTCGCATATTGAAAAAAAAAGCTCAACAAACAACTTAACGTGATGGGAAAATATTTGAAATACAAAACAACAATAACTATTATTAAATTAACCAATTTAATGAAATTAGTTTGTAAAAATCACATTTTAAAAAGTAAGGAGTAAAATTTACCTTTCCTGAATGAATAGTGTACTTGTTCTTGGACTGTCCATGATGAAGCCATTGTTGTGAATTGATTCAGTCTAAAAACCACTCAGTCTTTATAGGCAATGAAATGTATTACTGCTCAATGTTGCCGAATAAAAACGTGCTTAAATCATGCATGTTCGTAATTCAAGCACGACGCTTATACTGTAGCACGACTCGTACGCTTTATATAAAATGAACGCCTCATGCACCTCGGACAATTTAAGAAATTCAGTGCTCACAGTGCTGATGATGAAGTCAACGTCCCTTACATGTGCATATGAAAATGAGAAATGTCAATGTTTTGCATGTTGTGTTCGAGAGAATGTTTCCCAAATGTGTTGACAATTCATTTGAAATATATTCATTTTAAGACATTTTCTTGACGACTCAAGCATTTGACTGTGCTCTAAGATAGATAGAGAACTCGTTTCAGTAATTTATCGGGATATACATGTATGGGTTTAAGAGGGTTTTATGCTCGGCTGACGCCTCGCCCAACCCTCACAAACCCGTACATTTATATCCCGATAATGTACTGCTACTCGTCCTCTACCTATTACTTAACATATCTATATTTATTATACGTTGGTGTATACTTATCTCTCCCAATGAGCTTGAAGCGCGTCAAGTCCACAACTTTCACAGCAAAAATGACTGAGTATCCTGCAATCTGTAAACCAACTGGAAACTGGGTAATAGGAGTATCCACTTGGTATCCATCTGCTGAAACTAGGTAACCTGGTTTCCAACTAGAATCCATTTTGGATTCTATAACATTAAGTATTTCCGTGATGGAAACCAACTGGAAACATTGATTATGTGTTTCATGTTGGTTTCCATTCCTGGAAATTGCAATCAATGTTTCCATGAAATGGAAATCAACATGAAACCACAATATGAAGTTTCATGTTAGTTTCCATTCCTGTAAATTGCAATTATTGATTCCAGAAAATGGAAACCAACATGAAACTATCAAGTGAGGTTTCATGTTGGTTTCCATTCCTGGAAATCTGCATTGAAGGATTCCATTAAATGGAAACCAACATGAAACTACTACAGCACACATGACTGAGTATCCTGAAATCGGGAAACCAACTGTTAACTTGGTAATAGGGGTATCCACTTGCTATCCTATTCCTGAAACTTGGCAACCTGGTTTCCAACTAGAATCCATTTTGGACTCTATGACATATAATATTTCCGTAAGGGAAACCAACATGAAACTCTAATGTGAAGTTTCATGCTGGTTTCCATTAGTGTAAATTACAATTATTGTTTCCCGAAAATGGAAACCAACATGAAACTATCAAGTGTTATGTAGTGTAATGTATAGTGTAATGGAAACAGATAATGAAATAATTAAGAACCCGTGTATCCATTTGTTAACCATTTGTTCAAATCAAAAGACCGATAGAAACCAAATTAGTTATCCATTATTTAAAATTGCACGTGTATTCAAAGCAAAGAACTAGAAATTCAATATTAATTATTATGATAAACATGTTCAAATAAATTTTTCAGATGAAGCTTTAACAAAGGATGGTTAACTATACTTTTGAGAAAAATATTGTCTTGCAAATGTTATATTTATATAAACAAGTAAATAACTGAAACCCTTGATTGATATGATATGATATGTACCGTATTCCATTTCATTTCGACAATGCCATTAACTTATATCAACCATGATATGTTTTTTTTTGTATTATTCATGGTATTGCGTGTGTAATGTTGGACTTACTTTTTAACATCTACACAATAATATCAATTACACTCTAAGATTCAGTGAGCTTTAATTTAGTAATTAGATGTAGGTCAAATGTATGCTCCGTATAGCCGGGCGCTCGCTGTCCACCATATGGTGTTATATAATAGCCAGACCATGTGCTCTCCCAGACAAAGAGCTTTGTTCATCATCCACATTTTGGCGCGATTATTTGCCAGTATAACCCGTGACTGAATGAAGAAACAGAATCTTGTCTGCCGGGTGTACGTGAACTTCAGTGGCAACAACTGTTGTCATTCACGGAGGGCAAAACAACATGATATTTCTACAACTGCATGCAGGTACAGTTCCTGTTTTTCTTATTGTGTGTCCAATATGCTAATGATTGAAATAACAATTTAAATAAAGTTGATTAAATACCTTCGAAATATTGTATCGAATCGATGTCAATGTTTATTGTATCAATACAGTCTCTAACTTTCTTGATTCATACGAATACATAAACATTACATTCTAAAAAAACGACCAAGTAAGAGTTGTTGTACTGATGTATATTTTTGAATATCATATTATCCCCTTTATATTTAGTTAGAATATGAAATAGCCTTTTGAATATTCATGTTTCTTTGATTGATTTGATACTTTTTTAACATTTCAGCATTCCTGCACTTAAGGGAAACTTGAAGAAGGCGATAGATGACCTCTCACCTTAGCCTACAACAGGTACAAGTGTTTCAAAACTTAACCTAAGAACTAATGTAATAATTGCAGTATACAAAATAATAATATCTGGCAAATCAGAACTTATGATTGTGTATCTTACTAAAACACTTAAAATAAGTAAAACAGGTTGTACCACTTTCAATTTATGTTGGTCATTAATATCATTTTTACTTTTACAGCCTAGAAGAACATGAAGGAAGCATGTGGTCGGTCAAAGACTTCTGCGCTTGAAGATGAGCATACCATGTGGTCGAAAGATCATTCCCATTGAGGACACAGAACGTATTAAGCTGAAGCTAAAGAGTTTGAAATCACCCCGGAGGATTAGTGATGTAATTTTCCCCGGGCTGTTTACCCGAGGAAATAAAACCACCTTTTCATAACATACATTGAATAGTGATTGGCCGGCAGCACAGTATAAATCGAGAATATAACCACAGAATTATCAGTGATACTCTTTCTTAATCAGCAGCAATGCCCTGTTATTTTACCTCGTCATCCAGTTATGGCATTTTGCTGGATGATTTATGAAGTAATTTTAAAAAATACAATTTTTAAATGTATATCTAGGATCTTCATAAATAAGATCACTATATGGTGCTGTGTACTTGATATCATTTGAATACATTCCTTAGATTTGATTGTCAGATGTATTCTCCTTTTTGCAGCATTAGTCAAGTATTGACACTTACGTAATAAACTTCATAATACAACACACTTGTTTTGTATTACTAGTACAACAGGCAAAATGTCTTTTCTTTTTTGCAATTAGATATGATTAGATTGACTTTGCTATTGGCACTTTATGTAATGAACTTTATAACGAAGTACAATTATTTTTATCATTACTAGAATTATTTTCACCGAAGCATTATTGCTCTTGATGAAGATAGCAGTTGCTGTAGGTGTTGACACTGCATTCATTTAAATCATAACATGCAAATGCCAACCATGGACACCAGGTTGAAACCTACAGTAAACCATTACACTGAAACCTACAGTAAACCTTCACATGGAAACCAGACTGAAACCTACAGTAAACCATTACACTGAAACCAGACTGAAACCTACAGTAAACCATTATACTAAAACCACACTGAAACCTACAGTAAACCTCAACATGGAAACTAGGTTGAAACCTACAGTAAACCGTAACATGGAAACCAGACTGAAACCTACAATAAACCTTAACATGGAAACCAGACTGAAACCAACAGTAAACCTGAACATGGAAACCAAGTTGAAACCAAGTGTAAACTAAGAAATATGGAAACCAAGTGGAAACCAAGTGGAAACTATCACATGGAAACTGAGTTGAAACCAAAAAGAAAGTTATTCATGGAAACCAGATGGATACCACTTGGAGGAGTGGGTAATTATTCGCACTGGATACCATCCGGATACTGGTGCAAAATTCAGTTTCAGTGTTGCTGGAAACCACATGGAAACTTATAAAAACTGTCTGGATACCAACTGGAAATACTGGTTTCCATTTGGTATCCTGTTAGTTTCAGTGTTCTGGAAACCAGCTCATTTTTGCTGTGTTTACTGAATTTAGTTGTCAAAATAATTTGTACAGCTACATTTAAACTGTGTGCAGTTTCCTAGGAGAAATGCAATTTATGTTATAGGTACCAGTCTGCGATTGAATCGATTTCGATACCACAGTGAGTGTAAGCTTCGGATACATATCATCCATGTGCACTGCTTATAACTTACAAAGCACAGATCAACGCAATAGTACTAGTGTTACAGGATTGGAACTGTTCCCGAGAAAGAGTATTCATAACATCTCCATAGATTCTCTGATCCTGAACCTATCTTAGGAGAACATCATTTGTTTTTCATTGACGTCTGTGTTGGACAAAGGAGCCCAAACACATGAAAAATAGATTGAGTCATCACACACAAAACACCTGCCACCAAAGACATCCCCCGTGTCCCTGGATCCTTGTAGTTGCAGATATATTCAATACACTCGCACTCAGTTTAGTCATTGCAGGTGTAGCTGCGTAAACATGTCACAAAGCATACTTTGAAAATGATTAACCATAAACTCTAACATAAATTACTCTAGATTATGTGTTACATTATTTAAATGAGTCAGATTTTGAAATTTCAGTCTTTTATCAACAATTGCTTAAGAAAGGCAACACCTTAAGGGTTTGATGATTATTTTTATTATTATTTTAAGAGACCATTATTACGAAGATTTGTTCATATAGTTACGTTTCGTGATTTTGACATTTTCATTATTTTGTGAGTGTGGCGGTTCACATTACTTTGACAAGGATTTTTTGCTAAAATTTACTTACCAAACTTGTGATCTGTGACCTTATAAAAGCAATTGTCTTCAGCCAGTTTGTCAATTGTTAATTGCAAATACTGATGAATTTTTGCATCATGTCCGCGTCATCCGAAAACTATCCTGTTCGACTTTATAAATGAGAAACGAAAGAAAATTTCTCAATGATTAAATGAGTCCCTGTAACTTTTCTTTTACAATCAATATTTAAGTGACCTAAACTGCTAAATTTATTTTTAATTTTTCATGTTATATACTTTCTGTTATAATTTCTAAGTTCTATTGACAATCTGATTTTCTTGAGCAACAGACATAAGGGCTGGTTAGTTTTAATTTCGACCAGTACAAACCGTCGGATAAATACAAATGCACGTTTTTGATAAAACTGTTCTTTATTGTCCTTCTCCAGGCAGGATTAGTGATTGATCTCCTTGGCATTAAACAAAATAACGATAATCAGCCCCTGGCACGCAGGAAATCCCTTCAACTCTACTACCCATTCCTAAATTTGCGTCTTTGAAGTGGATTGTTTAGGATGTATTAACCTTATCGTGAATAATTGTTTCTTGAACAAAATTATATCAAAGAATTGAACCATGAAGTCGTTTTCCATTCAATTAACCACGTGTCTGTTGTGATGATATTTTCATTACTATTCAGTGATAAAAGTACTTATCTCTACACAGCACTGGCATCAGATACAGTGAAGTACTGTGATGTTATTCTGCTTATGACATGATGATGTAATCTGGTGATTGACGTCATGGCATTTTATATAACCCACCGACACATTTCAAACTTAAATTGAACGAGAAGGTATGTTCTCGTTACATATGCCAATACGTTTAAATTTCAAAGGACATGGTAAGGGTAGTAGTGGGATTGCGTTCGAACGGAAATTTCAATATATTTTCTCCCTATTATAGCATCTTAATGTGATATCCATGATTCTACCATGACATTTTAAAATCCTTGTTTTTGATTGGTTTATTTTATAGTCGAAAACGATTTTTGTGAACGGCGATTTTCCGCGTTTGGATATATGATGACGTAAGATTCTAGGCCAAACTATGTCATTGAAATAACATTGGTAAATCAGTTATCTTCACTTTACGGTTTCCATCATGTTTTCCTTCTACGCAATTTTATCTGTGTATCTGTTTTGGAAAATAATTCTAATTTGGACCAATGTTTTAAACAATGAAACTACAGTAGTCGATCAAGACCGCGATAAGCCGTGAACAAAGACACACGTTTAAATTACGCTGATAACTCGTCATGGTAGAATGGAGATCACCCTACTGTGTTTGTAAAGTTTTGTTAGTCTAACGTAGATTCGATGCGCTGACGCGTTTTGCTCCGAATGATATAATTGGTATCGAATACATGTTAGACTAACAAAAAGTTAAAAACAAAGTAGGTTTATCTCCTAAATATTAGTAGTGCCTTGGAACAACTTGTGTTAATCTTAACCAATGTGGTCATTTCATCATGGTGAGAAAAGTATACACTCATATGTATGCCATATGTACTCTGTCGGCCAAAAGAAACGCCTACTTGATTTTTCTAAAAATGAAAGATTAAATAATTTCTGAAATATAATCAATGGTGGTCTCCAAGTTGTGCTGAACACAAATTGATATGTAAGTCGATTGAAATCGTGGAAAAACTGTGATTCGAGTCAATAACATTCATGTAAACCACGCCAAATGAATACCGCTATTTCCGGTTTATTCACTAGCTCACCGTACCCACGTACATCTGCAGTGTCATGACCATTTTAATGCGAATGCGTGCCTGTATTGTTGATCTTGCCTGTATGAAAATCGGTTTCAGATGTTTTTCTGATCAAGCACTGATCGAAAACTGAACAAATCAGCAAGGTTATCTGCATGAGGTTCGTTCTATGACTTGATTCTATGTCCACTGATGTTCCACAAACGTTCCATGTGATACAAATCTTGACAAATAGCAGACACCCCAAACACACAAGCTTTGCGAGAGCTTTATATACACTATATGAACACAATTGTACAGACAAAATACCAGCAAAATATCACACGAGGACATACCATTGACATACTGTATTGTACCTAGGTTTCCACCAACGTGTAGCAACAATGAATTTGTTTCATCGAATGGGCAACGATTTTGCTAATTTCCTCACATATCTAACGAATTCCAAAATGCCTGTTTGGAGTGGCAAGTAATATTACATAAATATTTCAGGAATGTCTTGATGAATACTTACGCTGTCCATCACCCAATCAAGAGATTTCCATGAACACTCTTGCATAACATACATTTAGTGAAGCCTGTTTCGAAAAACAAAAGCATTGTTGACTCATCAACGGAAAATCAACTGTCAAGTTCATTTAAATTATTGAGTTTCGTGATATTAATATCAAAACTAGTTAGTTTTGTTCTCCTACATCAAATGTGTGAACCTATAACATTTGAAATACAACAAAGTAAAATAAACTCTAGAAGTAATTATTTCCCAAAAGTATAAAAACAATAACACCAAAACCATGCCGATGCAATCTTTATCTGTAATTCAAATTTGCATTAATGTTCTATCTCAAAACGTCCTAAATTTTACTTAAATAAGAAACACGTTTATTACATGTAATGTAATATATTCTTAGGTTCAACAGTTGCCGTGGGCATACTTTTAGTAACAGGATAATGATTCCCAGGACTCAATAGTTCACCATAAATAATTAATCTATTATTCATGAAGTCTACGACCGATTCATCAAACTGTTCCGCCACAGAAGGATAATCCATCTCTTAATGTGCGGTCACTGTGACACTTAAAAGACTTCTTCTTTAGGGAAACAATAAGGCGTTTGTTGAACCGATTTAACAGCGCTGTAAACATCAACATTTTTTAACAATAAAATGTACATTTTATCAGGAATTGCCATTTATCTTTAAAGCCAATGAATAGATGAACATTAAGTTTCTGCAGAAAAATCTGTACACATGTACACATAGAAGACTTATCTGTTTTATTGATCACGTACTTGCAAGCTTATCCACAACGCATCGCTGATGATGATATATTGTATGCTGACATTATACTGGTTGCTACTTATAGATATAGATAGAAGATATTCAGAGACGGTTTTCTATGGAGAAGATAAATAATGCAGCGTTGATGTGATCGAACTATCCTACATGTTAAGCAGGAATATATATATATTTATAAAAGCCTAATCAATTTGATATGTCATCAATTTACCAGCTATCACTATCCGTAACCCTTAGTTGATATTATAATGTTATCAATTAAGTATTTCCGTATTGGCCCAGTTTAAGGTCAGAGGTCCGTTGTATTGGCCCGATACGAAGTCGAGGGCCAATACAACGGACCGAGGACCTATAACTCGGCCAATACGGAAATACTTATTAATGAACATTTTATTAATTAATCTCTTTTCATTCTATTTGCACAGCACTAACCATCTCATTTATATTGAAATGATGATTGGTGAAGAGACACCATGGGTCAAAGTTGTGAAGCGACTGCTTCGGGCTTTCACAAAATATTCGACTGCGCATGCTCGACTCATATTCATGTCTCGTACTGGCCCTGCTTTTCCTGTATTGGCCCAGTTCCCCCGTATTGGCCCAGTTGTCAAACAATATGGTCAGGGCCGTAAATATTGTATACTTGCCATAACATTGATAGTTAATTAATAATTATATACAATGGCTGATTTCTGCTTTAACATATCGGTATTCACTATGTGACATTCATATAACATTCTGTATGCTCAGGAAATGTCATACAGCGTCAATGTCTAATGCTTTTTGATTTCCCAATGAAAGAGCATGTTTCAGATAGAGATTGTAAAAATACAACTAGTACATGTAAATTAAGAAATCAAGCTATGCGTCACTGTGAATTGTCATTTTACATAGAACTGGTGGTAATTACTGTTGATGCAATATGAAAGTCGACGATAACAGTAACTATGAATCTCAAAAACGTGTCACCGGTAGACATATTAATGTGATGTTTCCTTTGATGGCTCAACTTATAAGAAATCTATTGGTAAGCCATGAAAGAGATCATCTCTTTATCAGTTCGATAACTAAATACACTATCGGCCAAAAGAAACGCCTACCAGATATCTTATCAAATTTCGTAAATATTATAATGAGCAGTTTAGCAATACTTTAGCATTATGAAGTTGCACCATTTCTGCATAGTATATTTAAATTTCAGAAGTTGTCATTTCACAAAAGAATGGCGATTGTTGAAATGAGGCAAATGAATTGTTCAGTTTTCGATCAGTGCTTGATCAGAACAACATTTGAAACAGATTTTCATACAACCACGAGCAACAATACAGGCACGCATTCGCATTTAAGTGGTGATGACGCTACAGATGTACGTGGTTATGGTGCGCAGGTGAATCAACCGTAAATAATGGTGTTCTTTTGGCGTGGTTTTCATTAATGTTATTGACTCGAATCAAAGTTTTTCCACGATTTCAATGGACTTTCATATCATTTTGTTCTCAGCATAACGTGGAGACCACCATTGATTATATTTCAGAAATTAGTTCATCTTTCATTTTAAGGAATATCAGGTAGGCGTTTCTTTTGGCCGACAGTGTAGTTCGACAAACCATACATATGACTTATCAATGTCACAATCCGAAAACTTCGAGAAGATCATTTGAACATCGATGTGTTCGTTCGTTCGCCCTGATAAAGGCTTGGAAAGCTTAAAATAGATGGATTCATTGTGCACAAAACACCTGCCATCTCACTTTTGGTACATTTCCTTTCGGCACAGACGCGAATTCTTATCTTTGAAATACACACCAGCTCCTTTCAAGCACTGCATGCGGAGCTTCATAGACATGAACTACAATAAAGTCTAATTTGAAAAGAATCAATCCGTAAAGGGAGGGTTCTATCGGAGTGTCCATCATTTTGACTTTGGGCATTATTTGAACAAGATTTGGTTACTCTCATTTTACAGGTTTTGTTTATATATATTCATAAAATATTCACAATTATATATCATTTAATTGATTAATTATGTCCTCTTTTGCTGTTACAAAGCAACTAACATTCTCATTCCCCAATTCTTTGTCGGATTACTCTCAGTAATATAATTTCAACTCGATTGTGTTATAATCACGAAAGAATAGAAAATTGATTTGACATTTCGACACGACTGTCATTCTGTTTCTTTTCCTGAAGATTAATACGTTTCAAGATATCAAGTTAATGATTTTATTACCATTGTCTTGGCATATACTCGGAAATGCAGTTGACATTTAGAATGTACTTTGAAGGAGTTAACTTCGAACATGCAACCTTTTAAATCAAGACGAGTCTCAGACTATCTTTCTTCAAAATTGAAAAATCAATCACCTATTGGAACCTTAAGTTGGTCTAAGATAGATGTTCAAGTTATCAGGCCTAGGGAAAGACAACATGTATCCTTTAATACTGTTGAAACCAGCGTTCTCCTATTCAAAGGTCATGTAAATATATGTTATTGTGTGGTGAATAAGGAAAAGAATTTGTTCACAGCACTATATAAAGCATTTTAAAACAAGAGGATAAACTGATAGCTGCATGTATTGTAGGTATAATTTAACATTTAATAAAACAAATACATACTTATCATTGCCTATCATATCCCGTATCCTCACGACAATGACATGACATACAATAATTACCTTTTTAACAACGTGGATTTAGGAAATAAACTTACTGTGTTTGGAAATCAGCGGCATATAATGGACTTATTATAGCTCTAAATTTAATTTAAAGTCGAATGCGTAGCGTTAGGCTTTAAATGGATAATTTAGAGCGATCATAATTCCGTCATATGCCGCTGATTTCCAGACACAGTATGTTTATCTCGATTCTACCATATCAACGATTTAGTATTGAACTATATTCAGACGCATTGAATAGGTAGTGATTTGTCATTTGACACCTTGCAGCAATTCCATGGCCCGACATTTACAAAGATATGACGTATTTGGTAATCTTGAATGACGTAGCTTGTTATAAAGCTTCGGAAAACAGCAAAAGTTTCCGAATGCATTAAAGGGAGTCACTCTATTCTGTAGACGATAGCGTTTTGCATCCGTTGTCAGCGTTCGGGATAATTTCTGCAGTATTTTCAAAATTGATCTAGTTGCTATTGCGTCAATTTTGTAAATAAAGTTTTAGGTAAGTTTATTCTACATTCCGACAGTTTCCGGGTGATATACTGTCCGGTTTAAACCCTTATGTCTTCCGAATTGAGTTTATTCAGGAACGTTTCTGAAATGTCAAGTTGTTCAATGTCAGAATTTTCGAACTGCATTGTTAACTTTCGGCGTTTCGGGTCTCATTTCAGTTTCAGATTGATTATTAAAATTGCAATGCAAGTTTTCGGAGAGGTAATGCATTCGCTTTTGTTGCCTGGCAACAAACGTATACTTGCGTGAAAGACAAAGTAATCAGAGCACTGTTTAACTAAATTATACTGTCTCTAATTTTTCACAGTAGCCAATCTGAAACGACTATTTCGCAAAGTTATGGTAGAATGGTTATTTATATACTAACTGTGTACTTTATGAAACATGTCGAAGATGTATTGTTCAATTGTGTACGTGAATATAACATATCCATCCATACATGCACGTCTGCGGTTAAAAATGCAGTCATCAGAATATAAGATTGATAAAATGAGAAAAACAGAGCAAACGTATTGGGTTTTTTGAATAATAACAAAGGAATTTGCGTGCAGAGTCAAGATTGAATAAGTTGTTTCCACCACATGGTTCGTTTGAGTATCAATATTCAACATTTGCCAATATGTCTGTATGAAATTTTTACTTTCTCCAAGTATTTATGTTAGAGTTAATGTATTGCCTAACAATCAATTTACTCCATGTTTTACCCACCTGAGACAATCTATCAATAGATTGACAGTGTTTGCAATTTTCGAAAACTTTTCTGAAGGGCTAATTTGCTTACCAACATTTCTTGAAGCATACGCTCAATTGGGCATTTAAGCACAATCAATATCGCTCCAAGCAACGCTTTGGATGTCTGATTATCTAAAAAGGCTTCTTTAACGAGAAAATTGGATCATTATACTAATTTAGCACATCAAACACATCAGATCATAAACTATAACTGGTATTTAAGTAATTGTAATATATACAGGATAAGCTCAAAATTGCCTGAAAAACATATAGACACAATACATGATTATCATAAACTATTTTACTCAAGGGTGTCAACCCTACAAAAAGGTTTCTGACTGTATGTTCAAAGAAATGAGAATCCCTACGAAAAGTGCCCTTAAATATGTAAACCATCGGGACATATTGTCACAACATTCCTCTGAATTAGGATATTTGCTTGTTCAACGAAGTGCATGCACATGACACTTTTTTGAAATATACATGGTTGAATCTGAAGACCTTGCCAACCTCTTTATTCAGTATTACACAGCAAGAAACGTGACATTAGTATCCACCAAGCAATTCCTTGTAATGTGCTACACATAATATTAAATACTCAGAAACAATCGTAATGTGACTTAACTCATATCTGAACGTCCTCGCCTGCCTAACGTCAGAGATGACCGCCATTTGGTCCATTGGCATAAAAGTTTGTCAGCTTGGTCACGTTGTGAAGTGTGGTGCGATTGTAAAACTGAAACTACCTCTGGAAACAGTTAACATACGGTAATTGCAACGTGGTTACAGTGCAAGAAGACCTTTAAAACGACGAATATGTATACATCGATACATGTTACCCCGTCATCATTGGGTTGTAGATCACTGTAAATTAAGATTACAAAAATGGTGCCACATCATTTTCACTGACGAGTCTCGTTTCCTCCTTCATGAAGTTGAAAGACGGAACTTGATTGGAAGGAAAAGGGGTTCATATACGATTGTGTAAGGTGTCTTTGCCGATGGAGATGGTTCACCTATGGCTTGGTTGACATTCCTTTGAATGAAAAAACAGAACTATTAGTGATTAAAGAAAATGAAATCCACCAAGCTTTGGAGCAAACAATGATTGTCTATGCTCACAGGCTATATAGCAACGATACTCTGTTGCAAGATGACAATCCTCGACCCTATTGTGCAAGTGCAATAAATGATTCCCTACTGCATATATATGGGGTGGCCGCCGTCATGGCCCGTCAAAAGAGCTAATAGAGTATATGCAGGAGAGAATGGAGACGCAGCAGAATTGCGTCCCTTGGGCAGCACGCAATGGCGTTATGCGATATCATACGTATAATCACTTGATATCAACAATAAGCAAAAAACAATCTGACCATTACTTCAATTGTGACCTGATCTTTCAGCAGAATTACTTTTGTAGCATCATATGCCAAATATAAGTTATTTTCTTAAATGAGCCCTTTTAACATAACAGACAATAAAACAAACCTATTCATATCCATACATTAACAATACCACAGTGTCATACTATCGAACTTTGTTCTTTTATTGGTTAGAAACATCCATGTGTAGCAGCCATGACTTTGTGTTCTCAAATGCTTTTGATTTTGCAAGATTGTGTTACATAAGTCGTTATGTGGCTTCTTCACTTTCTGTTAACACTATTGAATATTGTTAAGTAACTTCTGTTTCGGAAATCAAAATGAAGCATTGCTAAATCTGTGAATGTATTTTTTTAATCATTTAATATTTTGCTTAATTATGTTACACTCCTGAGCCATATGTTTAAATATAACTCTTCAACATACAATTAGGGAACCTTGTAAATAGAAATACAATTTTGAAAACCAGACTCTATCCATCATCATTTCCCAAAAATACCATGTGATGTTATTTTTATCTGTTGTTTTTTTTTACCTCAAAAATGTATCATTATCATGCAAAGAAAATAAAAATGTCTTAAGAAAGAAACACCACATACATTGGATTTAGATCCATTCTTAGATTCAACAGTTTAAGTTGACTTACTGTTAATAACAAAATTATGATTCCCAAGACATCAATTGTTGAGCATGAATAATCTGTTATTCATGAAGTCTACGACCAATTTATCAAAGTAATCCGTGACAGAAGGATAATTCATTTATACGTGGCACGGTCACTTTGACACTTTAAAGACTTAAAGAAACAAGGAGGCGTTAGTTGAACTGATGCACCGTAACATTGGTGTAAACAATTACATGTACAGTTTGTCTGGATCTTCATACTGTTCAGAGAGCAGTTTACCAGAGGAAAAGCGTGTCAGCCTGTGACTTAATCGATTAATATGCCAGAGTAAGTCTAAGCGTCGGACACATCTCATTCAAGTGAATTGGTAATGACTAAAATATCAAATATCAACACAATAGTATCAGGTAACCACCAGTGCATGAATCAAATGTTGGGGTTCCTTTAACATTGAACGCAGATATATAACAACTTTATCTATAAATTAAAAACTGAATGGTTTTCTAATATAATTATATAATAGAATGTTTAATCATATTATTATCTTCCATGTTATATAGCAGAATATCACAGCATGTATAAAGGCGAGATCCATTTAATTACATCTCCTACTGACCAGCTGTGACTTTGTATAAATCATCATAAAAAGCTAAATAATAGTTTACAAAGAACTAGTTTCGTCAAGACTTACTATGTTTATGACATCAATAGAATGAATTGAATGTAGAAGATTCTCATACAGCGTCGCGTACAAAAAGCTTTTTGATCTTCATTTTAGAACAGACGTTTTCGCAGATTAAAAATCAAGCTGAGCATCACGATTATTGTACATAGCGTCTGACTTATAAATACTATAAGATGAACTCTTCAACATGCGGCCATTTCAAACATCAAACATGCCTTCAAAGGGACAAATGTGATATTTTGCTTTGATGTGATTACACTTTTAATACCCAATCTCGTTGTAGTTCTTATTTCTTATAAGTTCAATGATTCAATATTACATTTCTATACAAATTATATATAGTTGTCAACATCAAAAACCATAAATTTGTCAATTGTAACATTAGTAAATGCCACGAGATTAATTCCTTTTCCTAACTTCCACCCTACATCGTCTACTCCTGAACCTTCTCAGGAGAACATCAGTTGTAAACACGTGAATATCTTTGACGTATGTTCCTGATAAAGGAGACAAAAACAGGAAATCGATGGAATAGATTTTTTTCACAAAACACCTGCCACCGCAGTCATCCCCTTTGTCTCTGGATGTTTTGTAATCATTCATCATACGCCTGTACTCATCGAATCTCTATGTGTAGTGTTGTAGACAATGAATAAAACATGCTTAAAGATTTCTTTGTATATTAATTATAAACATACTAACTGTAATTAATTAGGTTAACTAGGTTTGTGGATTATTCATTGTGGATGTGGATTTTAATACTTTGTACTGAAATTAAAAAGTGTTCAAAGTCATAATTAGGTCGTTTACTTCATAAAGGGTCATTTGGGGGGAAAAACACTTACTTTGGTGTATCAACATGATGCTACAAAAAGTGGGAGATGATTGATATGGTAATAGTCAGATGGCGGTTGCATATTGTCGATATCAAGTGATTATTAATATTGATAATGCGTGGGGCCATCGTGCGCCACTCAAATGACATAATTATCTTGGACAATCTGTTTATACCTAATATGGCCACATTGTTCCAGATTTGGAAAAAACACTGATCCAATTGGTGCGGAGTGCAAGGAGGAGGGTCCATCTCTCCCTGCTGTCTATTCTGTCCAACAAGTTATATTTGGTTCATATCTGGGCTTTTGTTAGCCACGGTCAACGCCTTCTGTAGTATGAAAGAAATCATTGTTTGCACGATGGTGTCGGGCAATATCATCTTGCAACAGAAAATGTTTGCCTTTTTTTTGCATCAATCGTAAGATGGTTATCAAAGTCTGCCTCAAAACATGGCGATATATTCTTTGATTTGCATTTCCTTGGGTCAGTAAGATTTATGTTTTAACTGCAATGAATCCTGTCCCAAACCATATCAGAACCACCTTCACCCGCAACGACACCTTCTGCACAGTCACCTCTGATCCCTTCTCATTCCAATCTGCGCACATGCACATGTACATCAAGGTAGAGACTCAGTAAAAAAGACGTGATGTTATTGTTGGACTCTTTACATTACCTTATCCTCGATAATTATTTATTGAACAATAATCTATAAGAGCATTGTACCTCGCGGATGTTTCCAAATTAATTCTTTCTACCATACACCGTTTATTTGACAACACGAAGTAGCTTATTAAGTGCCTTTTGATACCAGTATAGGGGTAAGGTTGTTTTTCAGTGCATTATAATTTGAAGAAGAATGGGGGCCTCTGCAAATGGTAATGCCCTGAAAAACAACGTTCCCCCCATTATAGCTAAAATAGGTGAGATTTGTTCTTTTGTACCCGAATTCTTCTACAAGTTTTAATACAGTTGTATATGAACAAAACAGCAAAGACCACATCGTGTTACTGCCTAGAACCACCGTGACATAACAAGTGAAGAATGACGTCATAGCTTGCGTTTCATGGCTGATTCGAAACCGAACGGAATTTGAGCCGTTGATCGAGAAAACAAAAGCAGTCTTTATCTCATGATTATCATACTGATGCAAAGTCAATTTTTATTATATAACCAATCAGTGAAATAATGAAAATCAACGAATCGTTACATATTTAGCAAGTTTAGGATGCATACTTAGGCTAAGTAATTCTAACATTGAAGGTCTATCGGAGGTGACTGAGAACGACATTCTTCTTTATTTTGTTCAAAACACATTTTAAAATCAGTGCGGTTGTATTGTCACGTCGTATTTATGATATTATTTGGCACAATTACGTGTCCTAGTTTGAAAGAAAGACAAGTAAAACGTTTTGAAATGTTCGAGTCGATTCGCTCATTCGTCGCGATGTTTTTTTTAATTTCAAGAGAAGATTCTAAAATGACGTCATTTACAAATGAACTGATAAGGACCTACTTAATTGGTTGATCAAACGATCAACGGCGGATATCTTTGGTCATGAAACACAAACATAATATTGGTTTCCAAGTCTCGACATGTTTTTTGTATTCAATATTTTAAAGATGGACAGTGTTATATATATATATACGAACACATTGTACAATTAAACTTTAATCCTTTACTGAACTGGTTTATCCTATGAATACGTTTCTAAACAACAAACAAGGAACACACAATAAACTGCGGGTATCATTAGTCTTCTGTCGTATTGGTTTTCCACTCGCTATATGTTCTTTTCGTATTCATTATTTTAAGATGGAAAGTTGAATATGCACGAACACATTGTAACTTGATCTTTAAATATTTCACTGAACAGGTTTATCTCATGCATACGTTTATAAGCGAGTAATTCCTTTATGCATGGAGAGTTGACAGAAGCTATGACTGACCCTCTGTTACACGGAACAGACCAAACCAGACAAAATACGAATTACGCAGTAACCTGACTTAGCTATCAGCTGTGATTAATTGTCCTGGTCATACCAGACAGTGAAAGTGTCTCTCGTTACTGACAGCAACCAGGGAAAATGAAACTTGAAACGTTGGAATTGTAAAATGCTCTTAAGATTATGTCCAGTGTGTTACACACTCAACGATATTTTTGTAACAAAAGTACAAGTTTGACCTACACATGTACACTGCTCATAAACTGGAACTAGAAATAAATTATCATATTTCACCTTTTTTCACATATTAACGAGTTTGCGGTTTAAATAACATTATCTTGATATAGACATAGAAATGAAATTTACGCTGAAGATAAATAATGAATTAGGTGGTATCAAACATTTAATTTGTTAAATCTTTACAGGCTTTCTATTTTCAATAACTCTTGTAATGGAACCTGTAATTGATTAAAAGCTACAGATAGACTTCCAAATAGACATGCAATTGATCAAGTGCTTAACACCATACCTGTTAATTCCTGCAGTCGTGAGATATATACCACAGGATGCGAAAATTGGCTGCTGAATATTAAACAATATCATAAAAAATGCCATATCATTTAATAGAGTATGTTTATCACATTATTCTCTCAAGGCCTGACCTATTGGGTGATTGTCATTGTATCGATTATCAAAAGTTCTTTTCTATATTAACTGAATCATAAAATCATTAAAGCTTTATTTTGGATGCCTATCAAATGCTAAGTCTCAGATGTATATGGAAGAGTGTCTGTCATTGATTGACACAAGCTCTATGCTGTGTTGCAAAGAGAAGAAGTTGCCCAGAGATTAAACTCCCACTACATGCCGCCACGACAACAAACTGCGTCATATAGATAAGCTTCTGAAAGAATAAATTTTGACATGTTCAGGATTTTGTGTCAAACTCTTAGCTTTCTATGTTCCAGCAGGTCCACGTAGCTGGAAGAAACACTTTAGCCAAAAGTTTGATTTTGAATGGGCAAGCTTCATAGGAGGCTAAATTTGATTAAATAAACATGTTTTGATGTTGAAATCCATGACAGAAACATTTATAGACAGTAAATCAATACAGTGGTGACAAGTTTCCAAGTTTCAGTGTTTTTTAATTCAACTTTCTATAGCGAATACTGTCAACACCTGAACAGAAAACGTAATTATTGTCATGAAATGATTTTGATAATCCTTTGAGGATAAAGGCTGGCAACAAAATATATTTATAGTGCGTCTGGACAAAATAATGCAAACCGATTGTTACCAATCTCATGCATTTGTATCTCTGTTCTTTGAGAAATAAATGTCTCTCATTTTATTATTTTTACATTCCACCTAATGAATGAGTAAGCATATACTCCCAACGTTTCGTATTTTCATATTTAAGAAGTTGTTATTCAGAAAATATGTATATTTTGCAACATATATGCATGTATTGCTTGCTGTGGAAATGTCATTAGCAACTACATGTAATGGTAAATTGCCTTGAAGTCGTTAAATAACAATTATGAAATAGAAGAACAAACTTAAACATTGAAAAAGACAGAGACTTCAAAGAATAACTTTGATTAAAATACAAATGGTTTGTGTATTATTTGTGTTTCGCAAGAAGCATAACATTTTTGAAAGGCATATAACTTGAAGAAAACACTGTAAGAGCGCTAACAGAATATTTAGTTGAACATCTCTGACTGAACACATTTTGCATCA
This sequence comes from Gibbula magus, assembly GCA_936450465.1. Lineage (NCBI taxonomy): Eukaryota > Metazoa > Mollusca > Gastropoda > Trochida > Trochidae > Gibbula > Gibbula magus. Next base: position 65,522,400 of record OW388300.1, on the reverse strand, counting down.
TATGCCATATAATTCTCTGTTACTGATTATGTCTCCCCCCGAAGGGTCGGGAGAAATATTGGTTTTAGCTGAGTTCCCGTCGGCGTCGGCGTTCCCATTTCGTTTCCGGAGCAGATCTCTAAAACTAGGTGACCAATCATCACCAAACTTGGTATACTGTCTCTCCATATCGTGTAGATGTGCCTTTTGGGGGTAAGAGATTTTTTAAAATTTAATTTTGTTTTATTTCCATGGCAACGATTTGGACTAAGTCTATTTCAAGGGTAGTGTTCGTTTCCGGAGCAGATCTCTAAAACTATGTGACCAATCATCACCAAACTTGGTATTCTGTCTCTCCACATCATGTAGATGTGCCTTTTGGGGGTTAGAGATAATTTTATTTTTTTTGTTTTTTTATGTCCATGCAACAATTTGAACTTAGTCTTTCTCAAGGGTAGTGTTCGTTTCCGGAGCAGATCTCTAAAACTATTTGACCAATAATCACCATATATGTTAAACTGTCTTAATTGTTTGTCTTTAGTAATAAACCTCTCATAATACAAGCACTGGTTTGTTGTTTACTTCCCCAACATAAAAAGATTTGTCAGAATTTAGAATTTTGAATATTTTGTTTGCTACAACTGTGGAGATGATAAGTTATTTATTCAAGTTGAATTATACAGAGAACATTAAAGGTGCTTTATGCTAGAATTGTTTAGAGTTTTGGATCATTTGAGGAAGGGGGAGACATCTGTCTTTACGGGTAAAAACATTTTATAGTTTTGGTTTGAATTTATTTGTTGTCATATTTTCCATTATTTTGTTAAATAAATAAAACCATTTCAGACTTATGATTTGGAGAACTAAACATTAGCAAGTTCGCAAATGGTGAAATAATAAACTGAAACGAAAACTTGCCTTATTTCAGAAAGGGCAGGTGTGTATTTGTTTCGCCACAAGATCTGTGGCTTACACAGGATGGATACTTTTAATGTAACGTTTATGATCTAATTTATATAGGTTATAGCTGCAGGTATGATAATATATATATGTATGAATATGTTGTTGAGTATTGTTTACGTTTATGTAATTGCTTTTATGGCAATACCTTGATCTAAATGAATATAAGTACTTGCAAAAACGTATTGACTGTTTACATGTAATATCCATATGGTCTGCATAACATGTATAAAGCATATTGCTGAGTTATGAAGTTTGTTGGTGACACAAGGCAAATATAAATCAATTATTTCCCGAGAGACAAGGGTAATATTATTGACACAGGCAAGACTCGTAGGTTTTCGTTCACAGAAGAGTTTCTCTCTTCTCCATCATTGAAGCAAACTACATCTATATCATCACCGTATGCAAGGAGGTTAAATCACACCTAATGCTATCATTTATGACGATAATTATTAATGATTATCATTTTACGTACATGTAGTTACAAACTATTAAACTTGTATCATTTATTGATACTTTAATCTTCTGTTAATAGCTTATATTATCAACCTGCCTCCATATAATCGTTCATTTCAGACAGTTTTTTCAATATCGTATTATAATTATGGTTAGCATTGGTTACATTTATGTATCAATCGCTACGGAGGACTCTTCCGTAGGGTTTACAGAGACAATTGTAAACCCTGTTTGGAGGAATTACAATAATTGTAAACCCTGATATGTTTCCTAAGAGGATGAAAGCATAGATCTGAAGAAACTATCCGAAACTGATTTTGAAAAAAAACTCAAATATATAGTACAATGAAAGTGCGTTTCGAACCCATAACGAGTAAGACCTGTGGTTTGTAAACTAATGCTTTAGCCGATTATGCTAAGGTTGTTGACGCTGATAGTCAGGAAAAACGTTTATCCCCGGTATCATGGTTTATCCTTATATTGTAAATAAGCGATATCCCCTTCTAAGGTCAAGTAATGTCTCCTCGGCGATACTGGTTTAACACTACATTTTACTCATTGCCAAGACATATGACATCAGATTGTTTTGACATCATCAAAAGTGATGTAATGGCGTCAAACGCCTGATAACATCACAACACTATGATGAGAATGCAACTTTTATTAATGGACATTGTTTTGTCACTAAATTGCCGTCTGAATTTGAACTCAAGCCACGTTGCTTTATTAAAGAGGTGAAAATCAATGTTTCATATGCACTGGTCTCCCTTATCATCAGTGCTTCACTTGTAGTGTGGAGTTTCTGGTGGGAGTTTCCATGTACATATCAGCTAATTGTAACTGTGTGGTCTAATTAAATATGTTTGAAAGTTCTCTAATATTACTGAACCGAGTATAGTACAAACGGAATTAAATGACTATCATGCAATTGCTCTTCCTTTCTTAACTTGGAAGTCAACATCTCATCGGAGCTACACATTGCATTCTACAATTCATCAACATGATTCAAGGATTTGGTAACTAGTACTTTGTGTAGATAATATTAGATTTTTTACCATAGTTGTTACCATGTTGTATTTTGTTGGAAATCCGCGTGCTTATCTGCTAACCTTTGTGCTTTATTATAAAGGTATTGAATTATATGCTGGTTTCACTCTTGTAATGTTAGTTATAACAATGACATGACGTTATACACTTGTTGACGTTAATATGCTATGAACGTAAGTCCAAACAATATCGTAATACCAGTGATGTGTTGATCTTGACATTAAACTGATGACTGATGAATTGAATCTCAATCTGAAAAAAAGACCCAGGCTACAACTGAACAAAACTCAATTAACTGTACATATTTCTGTACATAAAGATAGTTGTGTTTGAGAGATTTCAATTTGCATTATGAGAAAAAAAATTGTTCATATGAATCCATGAATGAAAAAGCTTATTCGATACAACTTTATTGACATTTAGTATAAACTGGTGCTCTTTACAAAAAGTATGCACATGCGACGAAACGTCCTGTAGTTATACGATAACATTGTTATCAAGAAATCTTGATTTTTAATTTTCTTAATTATTCATATCATAACTAACTTGTGGCTGACAAAGTTCTATGATAACTTGCCACTTGTAATTGATTGCTTGGAGGAAATATTGTCACTAATTGCGGTGAGGTGAGGTGAGTTGGGGTTGGGGTTGGCTATGCATTGCGGTGAAATCTGTGGGCATCGACTGGAACTAGCCCCCCCCCCCCCCCCCCCCCCCCCACTAATTGAGAAATAAAAAATAATGATGTATCCCATCTGCTGCCTCCATGATTGTTATGACAATACATATAAAGTCTTTAAGGAACAAACAATTAGCGCTCAATCTCACTGGCCTGGTCCATCGATCAACTAGCCTCTGGTCAATGCACGATTATGAATGTTCAATGTGTTTCCATTTATTATTGATTAACGTGTATTTACTGATATCTCAACTAGCATGAAGCATTACATCTTGTTGAAGTATTGAGATAATGAGACATTGCAAAATCGTATTCACTGTCGCGAAATATGTGTATCTGAAGCATACTAAATGGCATACTAAATGTGTTTACATTAATAGTGCGAAATTGAATTGTCCAACTCTCTAAAATTGGTTGAATATGAGTTTTAGTATTGTGCACGTGCATTATCCTTACATTGTATTCATCAAAACATACATAAATTAAATGTCATATATAAACCTAAGGTGTCATATTTGTGTCATTTTGGAGGTAATTCATTTCTCAGGTAAACCTCCTTTCAACGCCATACAGACCTCCCTTGAGCATTCCATAGAATATCCCTGGGGCATTGAGAAATAAATGCCTGGGGCATTGTATAGAATATCACTGGCCCTGAAAGTAGACTTTAACGTGAATTGTAAATTCCCGAATAACCTCATTTGATCTTTTAATTTCAATCACAGAACAAATCGGAAATGATTATAAGTTAAAATTTCACACTTGTCATGATGCGATTCGAACGTGCATCCCTTCGCTCCTTAAACTGGAGGCTCTACCACGGAGCCACAAAGGACCTGACAATGAATCGTTTAACAACTCTATCTGCAGTTACGTTTCCTTAACCTCAATATAACGATAGTGAGATAGAGCGCGAGATTCACAAGCTTTTCACAAAAGTCTAACAGTCCCTGGCTTCGTTTGCGCGATACTTTTTTGTTCACGACATGGCTATGTCATTTCATAGGAAACATGTTTCATAATTAATAACCGATTTTGATAAATGTGTCGCCTTTTCCTTTGCTTCATATGGCAGATATAACACTCTCCCGATGTTTTGGTTGAAAATGTAAACATTCGTGGTGGGGGGAACCCTTGGGCCTTCCGCCCGCGGGTTCTCCCTCTCCCTCATGTTTACATTTTCAGCCAAAACCTCGGGAGAGTGTTATATCCTTTACATATCATTAGCATATTACGACGCCTATTACTTAGTACCACATTGTTCAAAGTTACAAATTTTTAACACATTTTGTGTCATTCCAATTAATAATATCTGAGTTAATGTCAGAATAATATTAGAGTACATTACATCAATTAGTATCAGTTTCAAACATAACTTAAGGGTGAACATAAAAAGTTTGATTTTCAAGCCCTTGTGAAGAAAGTGATCGATAGTGTGAACAACTTGACCCCAAATACGGGTCAATATATACAGTTATGTGTGTGTATATATATATATATATATATATATATATATATATATATATATATGTGTGTGTGTATGTATGTGTATGCTGTCGATATGTGCAACAAATCAGAAAGATAATGGTAGAAGCAAGTATATTGAAAACGTCGCTCTCTTACATTTTAAGAAGTTGACCATTCATAGAGACGCTAGTTTGTGGTATGAAGCACATTGTAATAAACCTCTTCAGCAAATCGTAGTGCAACCAAAAGAAAACCCTATATCTCACTCCTGATATAATGTAGTTATAAATGTCGTCATTAAGTGATTACTTCAGATGTTGCACATAGTTTACATGCGCAGATACGACATGTTTAAAGATCCCGTGTTATGCATTCTTCTTAAGTATGACAGATTATTACCTCTACGTACATTATATATCGGAATCAATTGAGCATAAAATCGAGACAATATACACTTGAAATTGATTATTAAGACGATTTTGATATTCCCCATACATAACATTCCGCATACATAACGGGATAAGTTAATCACATTGAACACCTGCTCACAGCCAAGATCATATCTAAATATGTATATTGATATAGCGTATATTTGGATATTATCTCCTTACACAAGTACAGAATAATATAGTCCAGAATAAGTGTTAAATGAGACGTACGAGCTTGGTATTGCACTCAGACACATGGTCAGTCCCATGAAAGTGAGCGATAGACACATTTAACTGGTTTACATACGATTTGAATTGTCAGTAAATTACTTGCATTATTATTGTGTGGAGCTCTGCCTTTTCTGATCAACAGGTTCGCTGCTAATATCGGGTGATTCACGTTACTGATACAAGTCCTCCCACCATACTGACGGCCAGACGAAATTTAATTTGAATAATATTGTAACCTTCACAAATCGCCAAAATCCAGTTAATTTCTCCATGTATTATTTGAATGTGCTGCAAACTAGCGTAGCCAAATCTGTATTTACCAAACAGAGAGCAAGGGAGGTGACTCGTACCGGTTCGTTGTTACTATAACATAACATTAGTAAAAGCACTATTAACAAATGAATTCCGGTGACATCTGTTAGCTTAAACATGAGTATGAAAACATAAATCATTTATATACAGCTTATAATCGAATAAGGTTTCCAGACGAATCTTGAATAAATACATACAGCTACATATTTAGTTACCGTTTTTGCTTATTGAAAACGTGTTTTGTATATCAAGTATATAGAGTGACTGAGTGCCATGTTTCTGTGTGGCAGGTTATTATGAAAGTATTCCAACTGGCTTCGGCTAGCGGGATATCCCTTTGACTCAACTGGTTACACTCTCACGCTGAGGTCCTGGGTTCGAATCTGACTGAAGGTGATCTTACAATACTTTGTGTTACATTTGGCCCCCATCGTTGTGCCAGGGCAACTCACCAGTGCTCACAACACCCCGGGTATGAAGAGATGCTGCATCAGTCTCAAACGTTTGACCTACATACATTGGATACATTGGTCTAAATCATGCCATAGCTTTACAAACGTATCAGCTAGTCAATCAAATAACTTTACTAATTTGTATGAGTTAACAATGAAGTCAATATGTCCTATAATAATCATTTGCAGCTATGGGACATTAACATGCAGAAATCTGAATGGGATGTGTACTAAAGTGTATGAAACAAAAGACCGATATTATTACACATTCTGGAAGTTATTAATATTTAAGTTTTCGAAAAGGTTGTTTACTTACATGATGAAAACGTCAAGCCTATTTTATTATATAGAACGCTAACTTACATGTATGTATGTGTGTCTATGAAGCGATTTCACAATGGTGTCCAAGTAAGATATGTTACTAGATTAATTTTAACGGTGAATATCATCACGGTTAACATGGTAGATTGTTTCATTTGCAGATATCCGAACAGGTGGTAATTATATAATGCAAACAGGTGGTTTAGAAGATGGATTTCAACGTCGTCGGATATAACAGCACTATACCATATTGGTGTTTCTTAATTAGGTCTTCAAGAATACGTCTGGAAGACCTATTGTTATTATCATGTTTTTTTTCGTCTTCTTCTACTTATTATTTGACCTTTTTCGTCCGAAGGATTCCCGCTTAACCGCTTGACCGATTTTCATGATTTTTCAGAGTTTGTAGCTTGTGACATTAACTGGATATGTGTGGATCCACTTTTTTATTTTCGACTTCTTTCGCGAGTTATCTCCCCCTGAAGTCAAAACTTCAAACCTCAATATCTCGAAAACTATTCAAGATATTTGAACAAAACTTTCACCACTATGTGGGCAGTTTTGAGGGTACACGTCTTTAAAATACTTCCTCTAAATCACAGCAAGACAAACATGATTGTGTTATAGCTCATGTTAAAGCTGCATCGGCCTACAACTAAAAGTATCCGCTCTTGAAGATTGTCTTTTTTTAAATGTTCATTTTTCGGCTCCTTGTTGAAAGTGACATAACTCTGTCTGGAATAAAGTTATGACATTGTTATTTATAGCAATCTCTTTATCGTAACCACCTTAACAATTCCATAGCATATCATTATCATATAAAAGTTGATACTTTCGGCACAATTTGGACATAATCCCAGAAATGTAAACAAAATTGGTTTTGAGAATTTTCGAAGGGTACTTTCTTTGGAGATTTTTCGATCGTAAACCACAGAAGATATCATTATGTTTACTAGCTCAGTTTGCAGTAGAACTGTCATTTATTGAGGACAATAGTTTGCAAACATGTATCTATCATAGTTTGCATGTGACAAGTCATAGAAGATTTTCATCTTTCGAAAATCGCCATTTTCATCAGAGTTCAAAGGAATACAACTGCCTAACTAATTACATTAATGAACATTTATTGACACCGATGTATACACATATTCATGAACAACAATTATGTTTATTTTGAACCTTTTATCAAAAATTTGATAGTTAACCTACAAACATCGCAAAAGTCGTCTAGTGGTCCAAAGATATGCATTTTGTAGTATTTTCTTGAATATTCAAAAGAACATAACGTACTTGCTATGTATGCAATCATAATAATGATTACATCTACTAAGGTGAACATTGAAACACAACATAGTTTTTACACCTTATTTTGAAAATATAACCGTTTTGTCATGAGAATGATGCACACAATGTAGGCGTCACATAATAGGTGATATATGCTTTAGAGAATAATTGTTCGAAAATTACTGAAGATAGAGACATGATTGATAGCTCATTTAAAGTAGGAAAAACTGATAAATTAAAGAGCATATAAGTCAAACATGGGCCTCAAGGTCAAGTAGAAGTCGTGAAGACCTAAGTATTGCCCTTAGGCAATCCTAGTTAATTGTATGTTTGGCTCATCGGGCATGAAAGGTCGGTTTCTGTGAACATTAAGAGATGAATATTTCCATATTTTGATACATTGTTATGGAAATGTGTGTGCTGATAGAGAGCTGTTACACTTTTAGCCAAAAAAATGCAGGTCTGCGAGTCTGTAAGAAACCAAAATATGACAGTAACTGTATTTGTAAGTATTCCGAAATCTCTGTATTTAATGATATACAATGAAGGCGATTGCGTCATTGTCTTTCTCTACCCAGAAAACTATATTTTGTCACATATGTCAATAAGGAGGCAAAATATACCCTTTAAAGATATTTCTCAGTGGCAATTGGGGCCTTTTTGAATTTCGCTCATACAAAGTTACCGCAGTCACTGCACTCGGCTGTTATGCTTTAGGTAATGTCTCATCTGCCATATAAAACAATAATACATATGTAATATCTCAAAACAAGGTTCTACAAAAAATGTCCTTCCGCCACTGGACTATAATCACTGCACTCTCATGCAAGACATTTCAGGTATATACAGCATATTCAAAATTATAATCACTTCAGCATATTTAAAGTATTTCAACTAATGTCTCCCCTTACTGTGTCTTTAAAGTGCACAGTCTCCCTTTTACAGAGGTGACAGATGTCGAATACGCTGAATTCTACATAGCATAGTTTGTATCCATACTCAATGAAATGTATTGGACAGGTTGCATATAGTACGATATGATAAATTTAGCAATGTAGTGTTTTAAAATAGCAAACTCATATGGGCAGACATTGATCCAAAACTACAACATCACCCTTTGTCATGTTTTGAAAGCAAGTGGTCAGGTAATGAAAGATGGCCGTATATATTATATTTATTCATATAACTTAATATTGAGATCAATATCTGAAAATGTTTTGTTGATGCTTCATTTGGTCAAGTGTTGATTATAAAACACATTAACACATTAGATACTCTGTATATTAACACTCAGTATTAAATCGAAACATAGTCGTTATTGTTTGTTAACTGTGACATTGATAGTAAACAAGATCAGACACTATTTCACCAAATGTACTTCAGTCCCTCAATGTACTTATAGACATTTTAGTGAGCTTTCTATTACATCTGCAATCATCATTGGGCTCTAATCCTCTGGATTCTTCAACACGCAGTAAGTATCCAGCGTCATATAAACATATCCTGGACATGTCGCTGAAAGCTTTAAAACTGATCAATTGAAAACTCTACATCCATATTTAGCCCTTTCACGATGAGAGACATCAATTCAGAACTGAAATAGCACCTGAACCTGGATTGTATGTAAATGTCCTGGTCAGGGCTTTCTTTGAATTATTGTCCTGAAAAAGATGGGAAAGGGTAAAACAAATATAATCTACATTGAAAAAAAGAAAACGTACTCATGAATTCAGTTTTCCCAAGTCTGTGGTTCCTGGGAAGAAGTGTACAATGTAAAGTTAACACATGGACTGATTTGCGCCAGATCTCATGCCCTATCATATGCCCTACGTGAGAATAGAGAATCAGAAATTTGAAATCTGTTATGCTAACAAATAAATGGTTTCTATCAAGACTTACGGTTACAATTATTGACATCAATAGAAATGTAGAAAACTTTGTGAGGAAAAGATATAGCATGCACCATCGATTGGAACGCTTTCTGATCTCCATTTAAGAGTACACTTTTCATAGAGAAATTGAATCGAGTTGTACATCAATCAAAGATCGAGAACCTTTTCTTTCAATTGCGTCTGACTTTTGCAGTGCAGTAAGTTGACTTGTGCTGCCATCTTTTAAATATATACTATTCTCAATAGGCTTGGATGAATGCTTCACCTTGCAGCATCAATTCATCAAACATATTGTCAGTAGGATTAATGTGACAGCTTATGTTGATGTGACAACGCAACTCATTCCATAATCTAATTACTTCTATATTACTTACTTCTATAAAAAAAATTGCATATTGATTTCTTCAGAAACGCAACAAATTGGTCAATTGCAACACTAGGCAATTATCCAAGAAATGGTCCCTCTCACGTGAAAAAGGTTAATAAAATTAAAAATATTAACCTTCTAGTAGTGATTTGTCATTTGACACTGTTCAGAAATTCCACGGCCCGACATTTACAAACATATGACGTATTTGGTAATCTCGAATGACGTAGCTTGTAATAAGGCTTCGGAAAACAGCGAAAGTTTCCGAATGCATTAAAGGGAGGTCACTCTATTCTGTAGACGATAGCGTTTTGCAATCGTCGTCAGCGTTCGGAATAATTTCTGCAGTATTTTCAAAATTGATCTAGTTGCTATTGCGTTAATTTTGTAAATAAAGTTTTAGGTAAGTTTATTCTTCATTCCGACAGTTTTCGGGTAATATACTGTCCGGTTTATCCCTTTTGACATCCGAAATAGAGTTTATTCAGGAACGTTTCTGAAATGTCAAGTTGTTTAATGTCAGATTTTTCTAACTGCATTGTTAACTTTCGCCGTTTGGGGTCTCATTTCGTTTTTAGATTGATTATCAAAAATTATTAAATATGTCATTTTGTTCACAGCAACCAAAAAATATAGTCGAACTTGCAAGTATTCGGAGAGTTAATGCATTCGCTATTGTTGCCTGGCAACAAGCGTATTCTTGCGCGAAAGACAAAGTAAACAGAGCACTGTATAACCAAATTTAACGTCTCTGATTTTTCACAGTAGCCAATCAGAAACGACTATTTCTCAAAGTTATGGTAGAATGGTTATTTATATACTAACTGTGTACTTTATGAAACATGTTGAAGATTTATTGTTTAATTTTGTACGTGAATATATTATATCCATCCATATATACACGTCTGCGGTTAAACATGCAGTCATCAGAATATAATATTGATAAAATGAGAAAAAAAGAGCAAACTTATTGGGTTTTTTAAAATAATAACAAAGGAATTTGCGTGCAGAGTCAAGATGAATAAGTTGTTTCCACCACATGGTTCGTTTGAGTATCAATATTCAACATTTGCCTGTATGAAATTTTTACTTTCTCCAAGTATTTATGTTAGAGATAATGTATTGCCTAACAATCAATTTACTCCATGTTTTACCCACCTGAGACAGTCTAACATAAGACAGTGTTTGCAGTTTTGGAAGACTTTTCTGAAAGGCTAATTTGCTTACCAACATTTCTTGAAGCACACGCTCAATTGGGCATTTAAGCACAATCAGTATCGCTCCAAGCAACGCTTTTGATGTCTGATCCTAACATGACACTATATTTAGAATGAAAATACTGCTTTCTGATTGGTTCCTTGTATCAATTTTGGAGTAATTATTTTACCGATAATCACCTCTAAATATTTGTGACCGATTCACATTGCTCCGCGGACGTCAACAGTCGCTCGCTTCATACAACAGCGATTCATCCAATGAACAGAAGCGGCGTTATTCCTCTATTTTGCAAAATTCTTCCACAGCCTCCAGTTCACAATCCCAAATGACCCCATTTCCTTCCACGATGTCCTCAACCATGACACAAAAAGCGTTCTTGTCAGGCTTTCTTCAAGTCTCAAACTCTCCGCTTGTAGTGAATAAAACAGAATGGATTTATCTCCTAATTATAAGAAAAAGGCTTCTTTAACGAGAAAATTGGATCATTATACTAATTTAGCACATCAAACACGTCAGATCATAAACTATAACTGGTATTTAGGTAATTGTAATATACACGGGATAAGCTCAAAATTGCCTGAAAAACATATAGACACAATACATGATTTTCATAAACTACTATACTCAAGGTTGTCAACCCTACAAAAAGGTTTCAGTTCATAGAAATGAGAATCCCTATGAAAAGTGCCCTTCAATATGTAAACCATCGGGACATATTGTCACAACATTTCCTCTGAACCTTTGAAATATACATGTTTGAATCTGAAGACCTTGCAAACCTCTCTAGGTGACTTTAATCAGTATAACACAGCAAGAACACGTGATATTTGTATCCACCAAGCAATTCCTTGTAATGTGCAACACATACTATTAAATACTCAGAAACAATCGTAATTTGACTTAACTCATTTCCGAACAACCTCGCCTGCCTAACATCAGAGATGACCGCCTATTATGGAATGAATGAATGAATGAATGAATTTCTTTATTTCCTCCAATGATAATCGAAGATTACATAAACATTACTAAATTACATACATGTACAAATGGAATTTACAAAATACCTTCTTTACAATATTTACAACAATGGTACTTCAGAAATGATTCCTCAGATAATTCTTTAAAGAATATATATATATTTACAAAATTGGAGCACAATGGTTTGCCATGTTGTTGCATCGAGCCCGGGTATGTCTAAGTGTGCACCGCAAAATAGTGAAAGGGCATCTTCATCAACATCTTCAACAGTTCAATATGCACATATAAACCTACATCAAGTTCATCAAGTAAAGTTGAATATAATTCATTTCTTTGACATATTAGAGATTCGCAGTCTAAAACAATATGGGAGTCGTGATCAAAGCAGTGCTTATTACAGAGTGTACATTCCTTTGAAAATTTTGCTTTTGAACTGAGTTGTACATTTAGTTGAATGTGGGCTTTATATTCTGGGTAAAGGTCTATTAGATTGTTGATGAATTCGTGCATATCTAATTTCCACTGAGTTTCTTCATAAGACCAGTTAGAGTTTATAACTATTCTGCGCCACACTGCCTTTGATGGGAAGATACCAGTTTGTACATAATTCTCTATATATTTGAGCAAGTTATACTTTTGTGCTGTACATAACAGAGTGTTGTACCCATCGATACATGTTACCCCGTGACCATGTTGTTGTAGATCACGGTAAATTAAGATTACAAAAATGCTGCCATATCATTTTCACTGACGAGTCTCGTTTCCTCCTTCTCTGATAGACGGAACTTGATTGGAAGGAAAATGGGTTCATATACGATTGCCGATGGAGATGGTTCACCTATGGCTTGGTTGACATACATTTGAATGGAAAAACAGAACTATTACTGATTAAAGAAATTGAAATCCACCAAGCTTTGGAGCAAACAATGATTGTCTATGCTTCTGGCTGTATAGCAACGATACTCTGTTGCAAGATGACAATCCCCGACCCTAACGTGCAAGTGCAATAAATGATTCCCTACTTCATATATCACTGTGCGTAAACCGAAGATGGTAACTGAAGTTAATATCATCTCAACATGCATATGGCAGCAGGTAATACACTTCGGAAGTTTTCACGTGAATTTCCAGGCGTTCGTCTGCATTCCGGTTAATTCAATATTGTGCGAAGATGCAGGTTGATGTGGAGACGCCATTCTGAGAATATTATCTTTCATAAATGCATATTAAAGCTGATATTCACGTTTGAAAAATGGGGCATGATGACGGTAACTGAAATGTTCCTCAAAGCTAGGATGAAGCTAGCTAGCTAGAACTGAGCATTTTATAGAACGGTAATTGTATCCTTCAATGAAAAAATAAACGTTAAAAGACGTAAATTTAGTAACTCAAAAAGAAGTATGATGTTATATATTTATATAATATTTACAGGAGGAAGATATTGCTGCTACTGGAGGCCACAGAAACAACTGCTGCACTGAAAATAATCAACAAACAAGGAAAATGGTCATTTGAATGCATTGCTAACGACTGAACAATAAACTTATCCCACACCTTCAAATGAACTCTAAAATCAAATTGATCTATATCATAGGGACACAAACGCATCTTGTTTAAATTGAATTCATTTGTACCAGAGATATTATACAGTACTGGTAAAGAAATAAATTCAGTGTGATATAAATCTTATAGAATTACCTGCCGATCGTTGTTAGGTGTTTCTAAAATACATAAAATATTACAATACAAATAAAAAGACACCTTATCAGATGATCAGCTGTTTATTTCGACTCCACTCACTAAATATAAATTTTCTTTATTGGTGTATAATCGCTATTTTCTACAAAGTTATAATTCATTCTGTTACTTTACAATATGCAGTCAATATGAGCCTTTTCAAAATAACAGACAATCAAAACAAACTATTCATATCCACACATAGCAATACCAAAGTGTCATAATAACGAACTTTGTTTTATTATTGGTTACAAACATCCATGTGTAGCAGCCATGACTCAAATGTGTGTTCTCAAATGCTTTTGATTTTGCAAGATCGTGTTACATAAGTCGTTATGTGGCTTGTTCATTTTCTGTTAACACTATTGAATATTGTTAACTAACTTCTGTTTCGGAAACCAAAATGAAGCAATGCTAAATCTGTGAATGTATTTTTTTTATCATTTATTATGTTGATATATTAATTATGTTACACTCCCGAGCCATATGTTTAAATATAACTCTTTAACATACAGTTAGCTATAGGGAACCTTGTAAATAGAAATACAATTTTGAAAACCAGAATCTATCCATCATCATTTCCCAAAAATACCACAGAGATGTTTATTTTTATCCGTTTGTTTTTGTATCTCAAAGTCAAAGTCAAAGAAGTTTATTGTACTTAAGGCCTCTGGCCCATATACAATGGTATGCACATATATATATATATATATATATATATATATATATATATATATATATATATATATATAAACAATATACATCTTTACAGAGATGCGCGTGGATATAACAATGGAATACAATGTAAGGATTCGCAGAAATATAGGATTAAACAAAGGATAGTTTAAGTATATACAGGCAAAGCATAGATTACTAGTTTCTATTTAACAGGTCTTGTCTAAGATCCATGCCATGTTTTATGAACAGAGATAATTTCAATATGACATCTTCATCATTTGATGACAAAATTGATGTAAATGCTATACCACTCCTCATTGACAAGAGACGTTTTGGTAAATATTTCATCCTCAGTTTAGTATAATACGGACAATCAAATGTAAAATGTATTTCGTCTTCTATCGCAGCTTTACATAATGGACATAGTCTTTGTGATCTCTCAAGCGAGCTATACCTCCCATAGTTAATCATAAGTTTTAACAAACCAAGTCTATATTTGATATATAACTTTCTTAAAAGAGTATTCGTTAAGACTGACAGATATTTTTCTGGTTCTAATAAGGTCTTAAACTTTCTATACAAATCATACCGTGAACTGTTTTCAATATTGGAATGCCATCCTTGATAGAACATATTAATTGCAACGTTACGAAAATCTTTTAAAAGCATCTGTTGCTGACAAACATTTTGGCTGAGCCAAATAAAACCATATCCATGAGAAAATAATAACTGTCTTATGTGTGATACCCATGTAATTTTGCCGATGCTATCAAGGTGAAACATCATGTTATAAGCTACTTTTGGAAGGCGGTGTTCTGGCATTCTTAGAATCTTAAACCAGTATTTTAGACATCTTATTTGTGAATTTATATAAAGTGGATACCTTCCGCATTCACCGTAAACCATACAACTTGGAGTAGACATTCCAACACATAAAAACTTTTTACAGGCAAGTAAGTGAATCCTTTCCAAACATTCATATCTTTGATAACCCCACACTTCAGATCCATACATCAGGATTGGTTGAATCTGAGTATCAAATAACTTAAAAAATACATTTGGTGACAGAACTCCAAGTTTGTGAGAAACAGACATGATATGCAATAATGCTCGTTTGCCACGCAATGACAAATCTAATACACATTTTTCCATGTTCAAATTAAAGTTAAACATTATACCAAGATATTTATAACCGTTTACTATATTCAGTACATCTCCATTAAAATACCACTTTTCTTTACAGCTTAAAGGTCCGCCCTTTCTAAAAACTATAATGTCTGTTTTAGCTAAATTTACTGACAGTTTCCATTCTTTAGAGTATTTATATAATATATTTAGCTGGTTTTGTAAACCAATCACAGTATCAGACATTAGAATAACATCATCCGCAAAGAGAAGCATAAGGATTTCCATGATATCAGGAAACATCTGTATACCATGTTTACCGTTATTTGCAATATCATAGTATAGTTCACTAATGAAAAATGAGAATAACAAAGGACTCAGTATACAACCCTGGGGCAACCCAGAAGGACAATCAAAAGAATCAGTAATACCATAATCACTACGTACACATGACTTAACATTTGAATATATTGATTTTAACATGTTAAACATCTTCTCTCGTAGTCCAGCTTTTTTGAGGCAGTACCATAGTTTACAACGATCAACAGTATCGAAAGCTTTTTTGAAGTCGATAAAAGCTACATAAACTTTGTGTTTTCGACGTGATAGACATTTTTGAATAACAGCATATAAAGTGAAAATATGATCTGTAGTAGAATAATTCTTTCTAAATCCAGCTTGTACCTCGGGAATTTTGTCTCTCATATTTGCCCAATTAGTGAGTCTTTGATTTAAAATGGAAGTAAAGACCTTCCCTATAACACTCATTAATGATATTCCCCTGTAGTTATCAGGGTTTCTGGGATCGCCTTTCTTATGTAAAGGGACTATTTCAGATCGAGACCAGCTGCTTGGAAATATGTTACTGTCAAAAAGTGTGTTGAAACATTTGAGAAGAAATGGCATGATTTCAAATTGAGAGCACTTAATCATTTCAATTACCACTTGATCAGGACCAGCAGATTTTCCATTTTTTTGCTTATTTATAGATGACATAATTTCCTGTTCCGTTATATGGGAGTCAAGTACGAGTGCATCAATATCGTTATACGTCTCGGAGTACATGTAAGTTACATTGTAATCATTATCCAGATGCTGTCTAAATACAGTGTCATTGGAAAATACATCTTTAAAGTGGTTTAACCATTCTGTTTTAGATATAAGGTTCTTCTGTTTTGGTCTATTGTGTAATGATCTTATCTGTTTCCAAAAACTAGATGGACTAGAAATGCTTCTTTGAAGTTTTTCTACTGTTTGTCTACGTAAGGTATATTTGAACTTTCTGCAACAGGATTTATAATGATTTCTTTCTTTACAATATGATTTTCTGTTTGCGACAGAACGTTGTGTTCTAAATCGTCTAAGTGCTTTGCGTGTTTTCTTTCTTGCTTGTCGACATTCTTGGTTAATCTGTCTTTTATTAGTGGATAGTGGTCCATTTCTAAATGTTTTCTTCATGCAGTTGGCCGATTCTAATACAATATCAACAAAATGACTAATTGCACTTTCAACATTATTTTCAATTTCATAGAAAAGAGTTTGTTTGGTCTCTGTCATCATGTTCTTTATGTTATCCAAAAAAGTATTAGAAAGTGAGTTGTTCCATGTGAATTTCTCTGATAGATTAAATTCTGTTTGTAAATCATTTCTAACATTCATATTGGGGAATTTACAAGTCAATTCTAATGGAAAATGATCAGAATCAAATCGATCACCAACATTAAAACAATCAATGTACTGGAATAAATCTGGGGAACTTAAAAAGTAATCATTTACGCTTGAACCTTGTTGACCACAAAAAGTGAATTCACCATTTCTATCTCCGTAGACCCTTCCATTAATAATATAAAGTGTAAAAGCATAGCATAAATCCAACATAATTTGACCAAATCTATTTACAATTTTGTCATGAGATTTACGGTCCTCAACTGGATCATCATCTTCCTCAGGGAAAGGAGTGTTGTCTCTTATGATATCGTCATGCATAGTCATATCGGGGTTGTTTTTCTCACCTGTTCTTGCATTCAAATCCCCACAAATAAGATTATAACAATCAGAATATAATTCAGAGTTTTCCATTAAATATTCATCTAGCTTTACAATATTGCATTTTGTGGTGACATTGTTGTAATATGAGGATCTCAAAAAGGTATCATTACCATGCAAAGAAAATAAAAATGTCTTAAGAAAGAAAGACATCAATTGGATTTAGATAAATTCTTAGATTCAACAGTTTAAGTTGATTTACTTTTAATGACAGAATTATGGTTCCCCAGACATCAATAGTTCAGCATGATTAATCTATGATTCATAAAGTCTACGACCGATTCATCAAAGTAATCTGTGACAGAAGGATAATTCATCTATACGTGGCACGATTACTTTGACACTTTAAAAACTTATTGTAGAACAAACAAGGAGGCGTTGGTTGAACGGATGTACCGTAATATTGGTGTAAACAATTACAATTACATTACACAAAGTAAAGGTTTGTCTGGATCTTCATACAATCGTAATGTGGCTTCTTCATTTTCTAACAACACTATTGAATGTTGTTAAGTAACTTCTGTTTCGGAAATCAAACTGAAGCATTGCTTAATCTGGGAATGTATTTTTTTAATCATTTATTATTTTGATATATTTATTATGTTATACTCCCGAGCCATATGTTTAAATATATCTCTTCAACAAACAATTAGGGAACCTTGTAAATAGAAATACAATTTTGAAAACCAGACTCTATCCATCATCATTTCCCAAAAATACCATGTGATGTGATATTTATCTGTTGTTTTTTGTACCTCAAAAAGGTATCATTATCATATAGAGAAACAAAAATGTCTGAAGAAAGAAACACCACATATATTGGATTTAGGTCCATTCTTAGATTCAACAGTTTAAGTTGACTTACAATGTAGTGTTAATAACAGAATTATGATTCCCAAGACATCAATAGTTCAGCATGATTAATCTGTTATTCATGAAGTCTACGTCCAATTCATCAAAGTAATCCGTGACAGAAGGATAATTCATCTATACGTGGCAAGTCACTTTGACACTTTAAAGACTTAAAGAAACAAGGAGGCGTTAGTTGAACTGATGCACCCTAACATTGGTGTAAACAATTACATGTACAGTTTGTCTGCGCTTCATACTGTTCAGAGAGCAGTTTACCAGAGGAAAAGCGTGTCAGCCTATGACTTAATCGATTAATATACTAGAGTAAGTTTAAGCTTCGGACACATCTCATCCATGTGAATTGGTAATGACTAAAATATCAAATATCAACACAATAGTATCAGGTAACCACCAGTGCATGAATCAAATGTTGGGGTTCCTTTAACATTGAACGCAGCCATATAACAACTTTATCTGTAAATTAAAAACTGAATGGTTTTCTAATATAATTATATAATAGAATGTTTAATCATATTATTATCTTCCATGTTTTATAGCAGAATATCACAGCATGTGTAAAGGCGAGATCCATTTAATTACATCTCCTACTGACCAGCTGTGACTTTGTATAAAGCATCATAAAAAGCTAAATAAAAGCTTACAAAGAACTAGTTTCTGTCAAGACTTACTATGTTTATGACATCAATAGAATTAATTGAATGTAGAAGATTCTCATACAGCGTCGCGTACCAAAAGCTTTTTGATCTTCATTTAAGAATAGACGTTTTCGCAGATGAAACATCAAGCTGAGCATCACGATTATTTTACAAAGCGTCTGACTTATCAATACTATAAGATGAAATCTTCAACATGCAGCCACTTCAAACATCAAACATGCCGCCAAAGGGACAAATGTGATATTTTGCTTTGATGTGATAACTCTTTTAATACCCAATCTCGTTGTAGTTCTTATTTCTTATAAGTTCAATGATTCAATATTACATTTCTATACAAATTATATATAGCTGTCAACATCAAAAACCATAAATTTGTCAATTGTAACATTAGTAAATGCCACGAGATCAATTCCTTTTCCTAACTTCCAACCTACACCGTCTACTCCTGAACCTTCTCAGGAGAATATCAGTTGTAAACACGTGAATATCTTTGACGTATGTTCCTCATAAAGGAGACAAAAACAGGAAATCAATGGAATAGGTTTTTTTCACAAAACACCTGCCACCGCAGTCATCCCCTTTGTCTCCGCCTGTACTCGTCTCTATGTGTAGTGTTGTAGACAATGAATAAAACATACTTAACCATTTCTTTATATAAACATACTAACTGTAATTAACTTTGTTACTACTAGGTTTGACACTGTTTATTGACTAATATGTGGATTTTAATAGTTTGTACTGAAATTAAAAAGTGTGCAAAGTCATAATTAGGTATTTTACTTCATAAAGGGCCATTTTGGCAAAAAAAACCTTACTTGGTGTATCAACATGATGCTACAAAAAGAGGGAGATGATTGGTATGGTAATAGTCAGATGGCGGTTGCATATTGTCGATATCAAGTGCGCCACTCAAATGACATAATTATCTTGGACAATCTGTTTACACCTAATATGGCCACATTGTTCCAGATTTGGGTAAAACACTGATCCAATTGGTGCGGAGTGGAAGGGGGAGGGTCCATCTGTCCCGGCTGTCCAACATGTTATATTTGGTTCATATCTGGGCTTTTGTCAGCCACGGTCAACGCCTACTGTAGAGTGAAAGAAATCGTTGTTTGCTCTTGCATGATGGTGTCGGGCATTGTCATCTTGCAACAGAAAATGTTTGCCATTTTTTGCATCTTGTCGTAAGATGGTAATCTAAGTTTGCCTCAAAACATGGCGATATATTCTTTGATTTGCATTTCCTTGGGTCAGTAAGATTTAAATTTTTAACTGCAATGAATGCTGTCCCAAACCATGTCAAAACCACAGTCACCCGCAACAACACCTTCTGCACAGTCACCTCTGATCCCTTCTCCTTCCAATCTGCGCACACGCACATGTACATCAAGGAAGAGACTCAGTAAAAAAGACGTGATGTTATTGTTAGACTCTTTACGTTACCTTATCCTCGATAATTATTTATTGAACAATAATCTATAAGAGCATTGTACCTCGCGGATGTTTCCATATTAATTCATTCGACCATACACCGTTAATTTGACAACACGAAGTAGCTTGTTTATAGGGGCTTATTAAGTGCCTTTTGATACCAGTATAGAGGTAACGTTCTTTTTCAGTGCATGATAATTTGAAGATGACTGAGGGCTTCTGCAAATGGTAATGCCCTGAAAAACAACGTTACCCCCATTATAGCTAAAATAGATGGGATTTGTTCTTTTGTACCCGAATTCTTCTACAAGTTTTTATTACAGTTGTATATGAACAAAACAGCAAAGACCGCATCGAGTTACTGCGGAGAACCACTGTGAGTTGCTTGCGTGTCACGGCTGATTAGAAACCGAACGGAATGTCAGCCGTTGATCGAGAAAACAAAAGCAGTCTTTATCTCTTGATAATCATACTGATGCATAGTCAGATTTTATTATATAACTAATCAGTGAAATAATGAAAATAAACGAATCGTTACATATTTAGTGAGTTTAGGATGAATGCGTAATTAGGCTAACTAAATCTAACATTGAAGGTCTATCGGGGGTGACTGAGAACGATATTCTTCTTTATTTTGTTCAAAACACTTAAAAATCAGTGCGGTTGTATTGTCACGTCGTATTTATAATATTATTTTATATATTATTAAATTACGTGTCCTAGTTTGAAAGAAAGACAAGTAAAACGTCGCCATGTTTCTTGAAATTTCAAGAGAAGATTATAAAGTGACCTCACTTACAAATGAACTGATAATGACCTGTTGTCAGCGTTGAGAGGGCCGTTATCATTTGCCGCGGCCCGCTCAGTTCTGACAACAATAGGGCGGTTTCATGATAATGCCATCCATTTTAGCTATAATAGTTGATATACATTGTTGTTATACTTTTATCAAGGGATGTGGATATATGTGATAGCCGAAAATATTCATGTTATCATCATAAAACTTTCTTCATTACTATTCAATGATAAATGGACTTACCTGTACACAGTCCTGCCATTAGACTTTCAATGCGGTGCTGTTATGATGATAGGATGACACAATGCAACATCTACTGTACTAAATCTACTAAATTGGTGGATCAAATAATCAACTGCGGATATCCTTGGTCATGAATCACATACATTATATTGGTTTCCCACTCTCGATGTTTGTTTTTATTCAATATCTTAAAGATGGAAAGTGTTATATATATATATATATATATATATATATATAGGAACCCATTGTACAATTTAACTTTCAATCTTTTACTGAACTATGAATACGTTTCTAAACAACACACAAGCAACACATGATAAACTGCGGGTATCATTAGTCTTCTGTCGTATTGGTTTTCCACTCGCTATGTTTTTTCGTATTCAGTATTTTAAGATGGAAAGTTGAATATGCACGAACACATTGTAACTTGATCTTTAAATATTTCACTGAACAAGTTTACCTCATGCATATGTTTATAAACGAGTAATTCCTTTATGCATGGAGAGTTGACAGAAGCCATGACTGATACTTTGCTTCAGGGTACAGACCAAACCAGACAAAATACGAACTACGCAGTAACCTGACTTAGCTATCAGCTGTGATTAAATTGTCCTGGTCGTACCAGACAGTGGAAGTGTCTCTCTTTAATGACAGCAACAAGGGAACATGATACTTGAAACGTTGGAATTGTAAAATGTTTTTTAATTAATGTCCAGTGTGTTACACACTCAACGATATATTTAATATAAAAATACAAGTTTGACCTACACATGTACACTGCCCATAAACTGGAACTAAAAATAAATTATCATCTTTCACCTTTTTTCACATATTAACGAGTTTATGGATTAAATAACATTATCTTGATATAGACATAGAAATGAAATTTACGATTAAGATAAATAATGAATTACGTGGTATCGAACATCTAATTTGTTAAATCTTTACAGGCTTTTTATTTTCAATAACTCTTGTAATGGAACCTAGAATTGATCCAAAGCTCCGATAGACTTCCAAATAGACATGCAATTGATCAAGTACTTAACACCATACCTGTTAATTCCTGCAGTCGTGAGATACATACCATAGGATGCGAAAATTGGCTGCTGAATATTAAAGTATATCATAAAAAATGTCATATCATTGATTTTTTAATAAAGTATGTTTATCACATTATTCTCTCAAGGCCTGATTGTCATTGTATGTCTGTCATTGATTGACACCAGCTTTATGCGGTGTTGCAAAGAGAAGAAGTTGCCCAGAGATTAAACTCCCATAACATGCTGCCACGACAGCATACGTGCGTCATATA
Source organism: Gibbula magus (assembly GCA_936450465.1). Classification (NCBI taxonomy): domain Eukaryota; kingdom Metazoa; phylum Mollusca; class Gastropoda; order Trochida; family Trochidae; genus Gibbula; species Gibbula magus. The sequence goes on along the minus strand of OW388300.1, from coordinate 65,499,426 downwards.
GATAAGCTGCTGAAAGAATAAACTATGACATGTTCAGGATCATGTGTCAAACTCTAAGCTTTCCACGTAGCTGGTAGAAACACTTGAGCCAAACATTTTGATTTGATTTTCGATTTTGAATGGGCAAGCTTCATAGGAGGCTAAATTTGATTAAATAAACATGTGTTGATGTTGAAATCCATGACAGACACATTGCTAGACAGTAAACTAATACAGTGGTGACAAGTTTCCAGGTTTCAGTGTTTTTTAATTCAACTTTCTATAGCGAATACTGTCAACACCTGAACAGAAAACGTAATTATTGTCATGAAATGATTTTGATAATCCTTTGAGGATAAAGGCTGGCAACAACAAATATTTATAGTGCGTCTTGTCAAAATAATGCAAAACCCATTGTTACCAATCTCATGCATTTGTAATCTCTGTTATTTTTACATTCGCCACCTAATGAATGAGTAAGCATATACTCCCAACGTTGCATATTTTCATATATAAGAAGTTGTTATTCAGAAAATATGTATATATTGCAACATAAATGCATGTACTGCTTGCTGTGGAAATGTCATAACATAACAGGACAACAAAGCATCTTTTAAACTTGAAAACGGTTGATAATATAGATAAACCATCATACCGGGATAACGGTAATGTTGTTGACGCTGATAGTCAGGAAAACCCTTATCCTCGGTTTCATGGTTTATCCTTATATAACGATAGCAACCCTCGGTTTTGATTGAAAATGTAAATATTCGGGGTCTCTCTCTCCCTCATGTTTACATTTTCAACCAAAACCTCGGGAGAGGGTTATATCCTTTACATTACATTAGCATATCTAGGCGCCTATTACTTAGGACTACATTGTTCTAAGTTAAAAAATTTAAACACAATTGGTGTCATTCTAGTTAATAATATAAGAGTTAATATCAGAATAATATTAGAGTACATTACATCAACTAGTATCAGTTTCAAACATAGTATAAGGGTGAACTAAAAAAGTTTAATTTTCAAGCCCTTGTGAAGAAAGTGATCGAGAGTGTGAACCACTTGATCCCAAATATGGTCAGTTTATACATTTATATATGTATGTGTATGTGTGTGTATGCTGTCGTTATGTGCAACAAATCAGACAAATAATGGTAGACTCAAGTATACTGAAAACGTCGCTCTCTTACATATTAAGAAGTTGACCATTTGACGCTAGTATGTGGTATGAAAAACAAATGTAATAAACCTCTTCAGCAAATCGTAGTGCAACCACAAGTAAACCCTATATCTCACTCCTGGTATCATGTAGTAATACATGTGGTCAATAAGTGATTACTTCAGACGTTGCACATAGTTTACATGCGCAGATACGACATTTTTAAAGATCCCGTGTAATGCATTGTTCTTAAGTATGACAGCTTATTACCTCTACGTACATTATATTATTATGACCATAAAATCGAGACAATATACACTTGAAATTGATTATTAAGACGATTTTGATATTCCCCATACATAACATTCCGCATACATAACGGGATAAGTTCATCACATTGAACACCTGCTCACAGCCAAGATCATATCTAAATATGTATATTGATAAAGCGTACATTTGGATATTATCTCCTTACACAAATACAGAGTAATATAGTCCTGAATAAGTGTTAAATGAGACGTACGAGCTTGGTATTGCACTCAGACACATGGTCAGTCCCACGAAAATGAGTGACAGACACATTTAACTGGTTTACATTCGATTTGTATTTTCAGTAAATTACTTATTGCGTGGAGCTCTGTCTTTTCTGATCAACAGGTTCGCTGCTAGTATCGGGTGATTCAAATTACTGTTACAAGTCCTCCCATCATACTGACGGCCAGACGAAATTTAATTTGAATAATATTGTAACCTTCACAAATCGCCCATATCCAGTTGATTTCTCCATGTATTATTTGAATGTGCTGCAAACTAGCGTAGCCAAACCTTTATTTACCAAACAGGGAGCAAGGGAGGTAACTCGTACCGGCTCGTTGTTACTATAACATAACATTAGTAAGAACAATATTAACAAATGCGGTCAAGTATGTCTGACATTTTAGGTATCAAATGAATTCCGGTGACATCTGTTTGCTTAAACATGAGTATCAAAACATAAATCATTTATATACAGCTTATAATCAAAAAAGGTTACCAGACGAATCTTGAATAAATACATACACCTACATATTTAGTTACCGTTGTTGCTTATTGAAAACGTGTTTTGTATATCAAGTATATAGTGTGACTGAGTGCGATGTTTCTGTGTAGCTGCTTATTATGAAAGTATTCCAACTGGCTTCGGCTAGTGGGATATCCCTGTGACTCAATTGGTTACACTCTCAACAGCCAAGTTATAATTTACAACATGTATACATTTATTCTGAAGAAAAAACAAGTTTTGAAACTAGCAAAGCAAGTGTTGCACTGCATTACATTAAAACATCAAAACACAAACACGACAGACAAAGTTGCTGAGTATCTGGCGAGATTTGAACCCAGGAACATTTGTACCGAAGCAAATTAAACAAACCACTGCACTCTCATGCACGAAATTTCACAGAAACGTCGTTATTGTATGCCTTTTACAGAGATAACAGATATTCTTCATTGATCTGAGATTCTCTGAATTCTACATAGCACAGTATGTATCCAGCTTCAATGAAATATCTTAGACAGGTTGTGTACAGCATATAATTTGATAAATTGAGCAATTCTGCAGTTTCTAAAATATGTCCATTCGTATGGGGAGACATTACAAAGCAAGTTAAGCTAATAATGGTCTCGACCAAGATTACATCAAATACTTAGTTGACTACATCATAAGCCATTTGATAACAGTGTACGGGTATCAGCAGCTGACACTGATGCGTTTATTTTGCTTTTTCATTTCTACAAACAGTAGCAGCTGACTTCGTAACTGTAGTTGGTGTGGACAAAGAAAATGGCCAATTATGAGCTCAACTCTGCTCCTACATTGCGAGTTCTTTCACCCACAATACCTGCTTTTGAACACCATGTTCATAGAGCCAAACTTCAAGCTGCAATCTTGAGAAGCGTGCTTGATGCAAATCCACCTGACCTCAGTCCTTTGCCACATGGATGGACCATGGATGCTGAGACTCACAAGTACACCAGATGTATCCCCTGCTCGGTCCTGAGATTAAATGTGGCTGTTCATCTTCTGAAGCTTGCTCTACAACTCGTTGTAGTTGCTCTCTCTCTCTTGCCCAGTCTTGTTTGCATGTCATGGTGATAATGAATGCAGGAGCCCACAAACAATGACCAGTGTCAGAAAAAAGGAAACTGGGGAATTTTGTGAAGATGAGGATGTTAAAACAGAATATCCAAAGGTCAGTTTCTGTGAACATTAAGAGATTAATATTTCCACATTTTGAGACATTGTTCAGGAAATGGTGTATGCTGATAAAGAGATGTTAACACGTTTGTCTTGTGAAACATTAAAAATAGACTTTAGCGAGTCTGCGAGTCTGTAAGAAACCAAAATATGACAGTTACTGTATTTGTACGTATTCCGCTATCTCTGTGTTTAACGATAGGCAATGAAGGCGATGTTTATGATAAGGCTTGTGTCAGTGTCTTCCTCTACCAATAAAACCATATTTTGTCACAAAAAGTGTTATGTTAATTAGGAGGCAAGATATAACCGTTTAAAGATATTTCTCATTGCCAAGGGGCTATAGTCACTGCACTTTCATGCAAGACATTTCAGGTATATAAAGCATATTTAAAATAATAATCACTTTTCAGCATATAGTATAGGTTGTCTATAGTATACGATACGATAAATTTAGCAACTCTGCAGTGTTTTTAAACAGCAAAATCAAGTGTTCCGGTAACGAAAAATGGCAGTTTATATTGTATTTGTGCAAATAACTTTAACATATTTAATATTGAGATCAATATCTGATGCTTCATTTGGTCAACAATAAGTAACAAATCAAAACATATTCGTTATTGTTCATGACATAGATAGTAATCAAGATCAGACAATGTTTCACCAAATGTACTTCAGTCCCTCAATGTACTTATAGACATTTTAGTGAGGTTCAATTACATCTGCTATCGTCATTGGGCTCTAATCCTCTGGAAGCTACAACACGCAGTCTGTATCTAGCATCATATAAACATATCCTGGACATGTCACTGAAGGCTTAAAACGGATCAATTGAAACACTCTTCATCCATATTTAGCCCCTTCACGGTGAGAGACATCGATTCAGAACTGAAATAGCACCGAAACCTGGGTTGTATGTAAATGTCCTGGTCAGGGCTTTTTTTAAATTCTTGTCTTGAAAAAGATGGAAAAGGGTAAAAAAATATATAATCTACATTGAAAAAAGATAACGTACTCAGCTTTCCCAAGTCTGTGGTTCTTGGGAAAAAATCTAAACTGTAAAGTTAAAACATGGACGGATTTGCGCCAGATCTCATGCCCTATCATATGCCCTACGTGAGAATAGAGAATCAGAAATTTTGAAATCCGCTTACAAATAAATGGTTTCTATCAAGACTCACGGTTACGATTATTGACATCAACAGAAATGAAGAAAGCTTTGTAAGGAAAAGATAAAGCATGCACCATCGACTGCAACGCTTTCTGATCTCCATTTAAGAGTACACTTTTCATAGAGAAATTGAATCGAGCTGTACATCAATCAAAGATCGAGAACCTTTACTTTCAATTGCGTCTGACTTTTGCATGGCAGTAAGTTGACTAGTGCTGCCATCTTTGAATATATACTTTTCTCAATAGGCGTGGATGAATGCTTCAGCTTGCAGCATCAATACATCAAACATATTGTCAGTAGGATTAATGTGACAGCTTCTTTTGATGTGACAATGCAACTCATTCCATAATCTAATTATATTTCCAGTAACAAGGTTTTCAACAACTTGTGATTATATACTTCTATAAAACATTGCATGTTGATGTCTTCAGAAACGCAACAAATTGGTCAATTTCAAAACTAGTCAAGTATCCAACAAAAGGTCCCTCTCTTGTGAAAAAGGTTCATAAAATTAAAAAAAACTTGAAATAGTCATTACATACAAAACACCTGTCTCTCTGGATCCTTGTGCAGGTGCAGATTTATTCAATACACTCGCGCGTATTTGAATAATTATGTTTGTGGTTGTTTAGACAATTACTTTAGTATAGTTTGACATGATCAACCTATATTACCAGCAAATAGCCTATATTAGGCATCACATTCATGAACACGTTATATTAAATTCACCATTAAGAGAATAGAAATAATTATAATAACACTCATATTTTCCGGGTTCTATTATAGGCGTTTTCAAAAAGAATATGGTATAATGTGTATTATGCATATGGATGAAATTACTATTTGTGTAAATTGAGTTTGTATTATACACACGAGGGAACGGTCAGCTGTTTTTCAACAATTTCAGATGAAGAGTCAATAGTAGGCTTTTGGAATGAACCTTTGTTTTTTTTCGGAGAGACCATTACATTAAAAAGCAACCAGATTTCATCATAAAATAACGTTCCATGCATTTTGAGAATGTGAAGGACAACTTCACTTCAACTAAGAAATTTAGTTTGAGGTCACTATTAAACATGTGATCTGTTCACTTGAAAGAATAACATTACCGGATTTACTATAAAAAATGTTTATACTATTGTCAGTATAACTAATAATGTTTATGTAAAACACGTTACCAAGAGTTACCTTAATGGTAAATATTGACGTATCTACAACCAATAATCAGAAAACCAGTCTTAAAAATATGTTGCTAATATAATTGAGTATTCAGTTATTGTCATTGGAGGCACGAAAAGGATTACTTTATGGTTGTATGAGCCATTTGAGAAAGATAATCTGACACTATCCAATCATTTATTCACACTGTAGGCATTCAACGGATTTTATTAGTTGAATGTAAGTTTGATTCTCCTCAGTTTATTTACTTCTTAAATATGCTGCCGTTATATTGAAGATCTGGTTTTCTGTAGACAATGACGTAATGGTTGGTGAGTACTAATTTGGAACATTCCAGACCAGCACATGCATACAAAAACTGTTTTAGGATCAACCTGCTCTTTATTCTGCTCCAGGCAATTATTATTGATTGATCTCCCTGGCATTAAACAGGATAACGTAATCAAGCTCAGATACACAGCAAATTCTCTCCACTCTATTACCCATTCTTAAAGTTGCTTCTTTGATGTGGATTGTTGTTGATGTTTTAAACCTTATCCTAGATAATTGTTTCGTGCACAATAATCTATCAAAGCATTGAACCATGTGGATGTTTTCCATTCAATTAACTCGACCTGACACTGTTATTTTTGACAAGACAAACCAGCTTAGCTTTTAGGACTTATTGAGTGCCTGTCCTTACCATTAGTTAATATAACTAACATATTGTTTTAATTGTATCGACGAGTGTTGATATGTGTGATATCCGAAATTATTCCTGTCATCACCATACAGCTTTCTTCATTACCATTCAATAATAAATGTACATATATGTACAACAAATCTGCCATAAGACTTTTTGAATTGTACCTTTATCAAAACATTTGATGTTATAACGATAACACTACACTATGTACCATCTCAATATACTACATTGTTGGAACAAATAATAATCTGCGGGTATCATTAGTCTTATCGCATGTATTGGTTTCCCACTCTCTATGTTGTTTTTCTTATTCATTATTGTTAAGATGAAAAGTTGAATATGCAGGAACACATTGAAAATTGATCTTTAAATATTTCCCTGAACGCGTTTATCTCATACATACGTTTATAAACGAGTGTTTTCTTGCTGTCTGATGCTTTATGCATGAAGAGTTGACAGAAGCTACGACTGATACTTTGTTACTTTGTACAGACCAAACCAGACGACAAACGAATTACGCACTCACCTGACTGAGCTATCAGCTATGATTAAATTGTCCTGGTCATACCAGACAGTGGAAGCCACTCAAATTGTGCCCAACAAGTTTCACAGTAATACTCAGTCTGAAAGTGTTTCTGTTTACTGACAGCAAGAAAGGAGCAACGGTATTTGAAAGGTTTTAATCAGAGAATGTGAAAGCTTCTTATTTTATATCCAGTATACTACACACTCAGACCTGTTCTTATACACACTTCTAAACTGGAAACAGAAAGAAATTCACCATCTTTCACATTATCTGCACAATATATTAAAACCTTTCAAAGTATGTGCCTGCACTACTAATGGCAAACATTTGACGGGGATCATTGAAAGTTAGAGACAGTAATTGATAAATCGTCAAGTTGGCTTTTTAAGGAAATTTATCATTTTTAAGTTAATTTCTAAGCACATTTTAACATTTTTGTAAGGTAGACATGATCACATGAAAATGTATTCACTTTCACAATCTTTCAGTTTTGCATTTGGACAAAGGTATTCTAATATAATTGCTTACGTTATTAAATCATTTTTTGAGAATGTCTTGGAACCCTCTGCAGTTTAATAATTTTTTTTAACTATATTACTATAGTTACTATATACTAACATTTATTTATTTTATACTTTAGTTACATTTTAAAAGCGGATATTATATTGCTATCACTCATTAGATCATCATAATGTTTTACATGTAGTATGTCTGTATATATGTAATTAAAAATAATGGTTAACATTAATTGCCATATTAATGGTTATTAAAAGGGTACGATTAACAAAAGTTCTCAGATCCATAAAGGACCGGTTGTACACATATTGTTCACGACTAAAACTCCCATTACATGCTGCCAAGACAGCATACATGTGTCATATAGATAAGTTACTGAACTAATAAACTGTGAAATGTTCAGGAATTTGTGTTGATTCTCTAAGCTCTCAATGATTCCAGCGACTCCACTTAGCCAAAAGATCGATTTTGAAGTGTTACACTACACTGAATCATAAATTTGATTAAATACAGATATTTTGATGGCGAAATCCATAACAAACACATCGCTGGACAGCAAATCAATAATGTTGGTGACAAGTTTACAGGTTTCCATGTTTTCATATTTCATGTTTTTTTTCATAGCGAATAATGTCAACACTTAAATGGAAAACTTAATAACTGTCATGAAATGAAGTCCTCATTGTATACCAATCGCATGCATTTTAATCTCTTTTCTTTGAGCTTTGAATGTCCCTCATTTTGTTGTTTGTTCCATTAAGCATATACTTCGAACGTCGTGCATTTCCGTGTAGTTAGGAAGCCGTTATCCAGAAAATATTCCCTAGTACATTTATGACAGACATTACCAACAAATATGTTGCAAGAAGTATAATGTATTGTTTGCCGTACGACTCAATTCGTTACAATAAAGAGCTACAAGGCGCGACAGTGTATTTGTAAATTGCCTTGAAGTTGCCAAATGCCAGGAGAAACTCAAAAAGACCTCGAGGAATAATTCAATTAAAATGCGAATGGTTTGTGTATTATTTGTGATTCGCAATAAGCATAACTATGTGAAAGACATATAACATGACGAAAACAATGTAAGGGCGGCAACTGAATGTCCACACCAGCACATAAACACAAATGCGGGTTTAGGATCAATTTACCCTTTATCGTCATTGGCATTAACCAATAAATTAATGACCTGGCTCAGGTCAAAAGATTATCTCTTCTATTCTATCACCATTTGCTAAAGAACCTTATCCTGGATTACTGTTTATTTAAAAAATATGTTGTCAGAGCATTGGACCATCAAGACGTTTGATGTTTTAAAGTTATCCTTGATAATTGTTTCTTGAACAATATTCTATCAGAGATTTAACTATGAGGTCGTTTTCCATTCAATTACCAATGTGTGCAATACAAGTTCAGTTACTCGTCTGTTATCTTACTCACACAGCTGTATTTATGGGTGGACCAGAAAGCAGGACCATTTTACATGGAAAGACGAGGTCGATTACCCATGACAGTGTGAACTGGCTAGTTTTATTCAAGGGATTAAGTGAATTGTAATATCAATAAATGGCATGATTTACAAATTGTTTTGATCTTATCAGAAGACAGAAGACACAGGGGCAAGATTCTGATTTCAAAATAAAATTGCAAGTTTCAAAGTGAGATTTTAAAGAACAACTAGTACATGTGTATTGAATTCAAGCTGTATATCACTGTGACCATACATTGAACATAGTTTCACATAACTGGGGATGTAGCTCAGTTGGTAGAGTGTCCGCTCATCACCCGGAAGGCCGGGGTTCGATTCCCGGTCGCGTCATACCAAAAGATGTTAAAAGATGGGAGTTGTTGCTTCCTTGCTTGACACTCAGCATTATAAGGACAGAACAACGCTTGAACTGGCGCTGCACAGTGGCTGCGGGGTGCGAAATGCACAAAACAAATTTCCAATTTACAATGTATTGAGGACAATAAAGTGTTATTATTATTAGTGAAAGGCATGGAAACGGTGGTTATTTAATGTTGCTGGAACATGTATAGTCAGCTAAATTGGTAATATGAATCGATGATGTGAATAACCTGAAACCACTTACAATATAACAAAGCATGTCATCAGTAGATATAATGAGACGTGTCATTTGATGGCTCAACTTCCTAAACCCATATTTGACATTGCATCAAAAGTCATAATCCCACAAATTTAAACACTTCATTTGAGGATCATTTGTAAAATTAAGCAATGCCTTCCACATGTCTGACACTGTCTTGGAGAGAAGATCATTTGTAAACCCATGTGTGATGTATGAACCTGATAAGGGAGCTCTAGAAATTGAATTAGATTGAGTCAGTATGTAAAAACACCTGCCACCTGCCTAAAACTAAAACAAATGTTTTTACCTCATTCCCGGTATTGTGTAAGTTCAGGAGACAAGACTTTCCGTTTTGACCTGTTTGGTTATGTGTATGCATTTGTTATTATCTTGGGGATATCTAAATTTAATTGACACTGGTGAAAGGTTAAATATCAGTCTATATTATCGTTAACTGTGATTGTTTTGGATACTCTTCTTTTACGAAACTATTAAAATAAGAATTTACGAAACACTGTCAAAAATAGCATTCTATATGACTACATTTGAATACTATTGTTGTTTTAACAAAATGTTTACTATACACGAACAACCATTAGAGAAAAACAATTGTGCTATAGGTACCAGTCTGCGATTGAATCGATTTCGATACCACAGTGAGTGTAAGCTTCGGATACATATCAGCCATGTGCTCTGCTTATAACTTACAAAGCACAGATCAACGCAATACTGTTACATGATTGGAACTGTTTCCGAGAAAGAGTATTCATAACATCTACAAATAGTTTCTCCGATCCTTAACCTATCCCAGGAGAACATTATTTGTATTTCATTGACGCATGAAAAATAGATGGAGTCATCACACACAAAACACCTGCCACCGAAGACATCCCCCGTGTCCCTGCATCCTTGTAGTTGCAGATATATTCAATACACTCTCACTCATTTTAGTCATTGCAGGTGTAGCTGCGTAAACATGTCATAAAGCATACCTTGAAAATGATTAACCATACTCTAACATAAATTACTCTAGATTATGTGTTACATTATTTAAATGAGTCAGATTTTGAAATTTCAGTCTTTTATCAACAATTGCTTAAGAAAGGCATCACCTTAAGGGTTTGGTGATTATTTTTATTATTATTTTAAGAGACCATTATTACGAAGATTTGTTCATATAGTTACGTTTCGTGATTTTGACATTTTCATTATTTTGTGAGTGTGGCGGTTCACATTACTTTGACAAGGATTTTTTGCTAAAATATACTTACCAAACTTGTGATCTGTTTACTTAAACCTTATAAAAGCAATTGTCTTCAGCCAGTTTGTCAATTGTTAATTGCAAATACTGATGAATTTTCTGCATCATGTCCGCGTCATCCGAAAACGATCCTGTTCGACTTTATCAATGAGAAACGAAAGAAAATTTCTCAATGATTAAATGAGTCATTATAATAATCTAAAACCCTGTAACTTTTCTTTTACAATCAATATTTAAGTGACCTAAACTGCCAAATTTATTTTTAATTTTTCATGTTATATACTTTCTGTTATACTTTCTAAGTTCTATTGACAATCTGATTTTCTTGAGCAACAGACATAAGGGCTGGTGAGTTTTAATTTCGACCAGTACAAACCGTCGGATAAATACAAATGCACGTTTTTGATCAAACTGTTCTTTATTGTCCTTCTCCAGGCAGGATTATGATTGATCTCCTTGGCATTAAACAAAATAACGATAATCAGCCCCTGGCACGCAGGAAATCCCTTCAACTCTACTACCCATTCCTAAATTTGCGTCTTTGAAGTGGATTGTTTAGGATGTATTAACCTTATCCTGAATAATTGTTTCTTGAACAAAATTATATCAAAGAATTGAACCATGAAGTCGTTTTCCATTCAATTAACCACGTGTCTGTTGTGATGATATTTTCATTACTATTCAGTGATAAAAGTACTTATCTCTACACAGCACTGGCATCAGATACAGTGAAGTACTGTGATGTTATTCTGCTTATGACATGATGATGTAATCTGGTGATTGACGTCATGGCATTTTATATAACCCACCGACACATTTCAAACTTAAATTGAACGAGAAGGTATGTTCTCGTTACATATGCCAATACGTTTAAATTTCAAAGGACATGGTAAGGGTAGTAGTAGGATTGCGTTCAAACGGAAATTTCAATATATTTTCCCCCTATTATAGCATCTTAATGTGATATCCATGATTCTACCATGACATTTTAAAATCCTTGTTTTTGATTGGTTTATTTTATAGTCGAAAACGATTTTTGTGAACGGCGATTTTCTGTGTTTGGATATATGATGACGTAAGATTCTAGGCCAAACTATGTCATTGAAATAACATTGGTAAATCAGTTATCTTCACTTTACGGTTTCCATCATGTTTTCCTTCACGCAATTTTATCTGTGTATCTGTTTTGGAAAATAATTATAATTTGGACCAATGTTTTAAACAATGAAACTACAGTTGTCGATCAAGACCGCGATAAGCCGTGAACAAACCGGTTTCGGTTGGGATACAATGACGTCATAAGCTCAATCAGTTATAAGGTCACAGGAAATGGTCGCGTCAATTTGACAAGTGGTGGAGGAAAGCTTTCAAGGCGGAGAAACCTTAAGATTTACAAACCTGTATTGTCTATTTGATTAAAATCTATGTTGTCACTTAATAATCATATTTGAATATGAATGAATTTTTAATTTCACTGTTTATTCAATTTCTACCACATTGAAAACAATGGAAATGTGATGCATCATACCTGAAGAAAAATGGCTGCAAGCGATTACCGCATCACTCACTTCATTTCCGCAGTGTCAAAGACACACGTTTAAAATACGCTGATAACTCGTCATGGTAGAATGGAGATCACCCTACTGTGTTTGTAACGTTTTGTTAGTCTAAGGTAGATTCGATGCGCTGACGTGTTTGGCTCCAAATGATATAATTGGTATCGAATACATGTTAGACTAACAAAAAGTTAAAAACACAGTAGGTTTATCTCCTAAATATTAGTAGTGCCTTGGAACAAACGTCACACTTGTGTTAATCTTAACCAATGTGGTCATTTCATCATGGTGAGAAAAGTATACACTCATATTTATGCCATATGTACACTGTCGGCCAAAAGAAACGCCTACTTGATTTTTCTAAAAATGAAAGATGAAATAATTTCTGAAATATAATCAATGGTGGTCTCCAAGTTGTGCTGAACACAAATTGATATGTAAGTCGATTGAAATCCTGGAAAAACTGTGATTCGAGTCAATAACATTCATGTTAACCACGCCAAATGAATACCGCTATTTCCGGTTTATTCACTTGCTCAACGTACTCACGTACATCTGCAGTGTCATCACCATTTTAATGCGAATGCGTGCCTGTATTGTTGATCGTGCCTGTATGAAAATCGGTTTCAGATGTTTTTCTGATCAAGCACTGATCAAAAACTGAACAATTCATTTACCTCATTTCAACAATTGCCATTCTTTTGTGACATGCCAACTTCGGAAATTTAGATATATCATGCAGAAGTGGTGCAACTACATTATGCTATAATACTGTTAAAGTGCTCATTACAGTTTTTACGAAATCTGATAAGATATCTGGTAGGCGTTTCTTTTGGCCGACAGTGTATATTTTTTGGTTCCTATGATTATCGATTAGCCAGTGTGTCTGTATATAATATTTACACTCTCCTTCTCTCAGTGTTAAAGTAGGGGTTAGTTTACGGCCACACTATCACTTTAATCCATGTTTTACGCAACGGACATGATCGATCAATAGACAAACAGTGCTCACAGTTTTAGAAATTTTTCGTGAAGGGCCAATTTGATTACAGAAGCTCTCAAGATGTTGTTCATACATTCATTTGGAAATACATGTACACTTATTGTTAATCAATACCTAATAATACCTGTCCAAGCAGATGAAAGCCTTTTTTGAAAGACAATTGCAGCATTATACCAATGTAGCAGATTCAACGTTTAAAAGTGAGACCCCGTTTATCCGCACGGTTTCGTTACAATTGAAAATAATCCAGATAACAAGATGTGCGGTTAAGTGAATCATTATTTGCAAAGAAAAGATTTGCAATGCTACCTTGCGGATGGCTCGGTTTCCGGATATACGAGTCCGGATAAATGAGTTCTGACTTTACATTATAAACCATATCTGACATTTGGTGATTCTAATTGATAAAAGAAAGGCGCAAAATGGTAAAAACAAAACCGACAACGGTATTATATTGACACATGTTTTCAAAATCAGAAATTTGTTTTATTGAATGGGCAACAGTTTTGATAGCCTCATGTAATATTTATACATATTTATGGCTGGTTCGATTCTGATGTGTAACCGTAATGTTACATATAAACACTCTAATGTTTCTTGATCGGCAAAAAGGTTAAGTTTACACAAAAATGCAAAGTTTCTTGTAAATTATCCAAACCATGTTTAAACAGTTGAGACAGGATATAAACACATAAAATATATCCCAGTCATTAACATATGTTATTAACAAATATCTAAACATCAAAATCAAATCACAATCGGACAGCTATAAAACGTTCGATCGTTGAGGAAAACGGACCATGACGTATTACCCCTTGAATACGACGTCATCGACGAGATAACACCCTTGCAAGGTAATCCCGTCGAGGATGTATTGCTGATGTAAACATGTGGCCATTGAGTGAAAGAGCGGCTAAGGAGGGATAACAACACAGTACAGTAGCAGCACGTGTGACAATCACATTTACAGATGAAACATAATGAGTACATATAAGTATTGGAACATCGGAAAATATGAAGTTACCGAGGTTCCTAGTAGACAAGTTTCCTGAATTCGTGGGTTGTGTCGACACAGTCTGCACTAAGTATGCCTAGTATTACTAAACTGTAACCAAAACATACACATTCTTAACGCCAATTTTGGTTTGAATTGAAACATAACAACAATTAGAGAATAATAATAACATTTCACATTGATTAATATTAAATGTGATGATTCAAGTATAAATGTTTTAGTTTGGACAATATTTTAGGAACCGAAATCATTATTTTTAGCCAATCCAGGAAATATAATATATATTATTCCAGAAGAATTGTGTACACTTATGGGGAATAATTTCAGTATTTTTCATAAAAAAAGTGAAAGAAATTTACTTTTTAACCTTGAAAGAAATAATTCGAATTGTTGATTATTATCTCATTATTATTAACTCCAGCAGCCAGTGTTTCCCTGAAATACGCCAAATGTCATATGGATTTTATCTTTATCTGTATTTTTTTTAAATCCATGAAGTTTCTGCCTACACAAGTTATCACTGCTTATGTAATTATACCCCCGCTACGAAGTAAGCGCAGACCGGTATATAACGGTCATTCCGTCCGTTCGTCCGTCCGTCTGTCCGTCCGTCCTTCCGTCTGGTCAATTTTCTCAAAAACCCTCAAAGGTACGTCAACCAAACTTTGTACAGGTGTTAACCATGTTCTTCCGATTGCGCACAGACAATTTTTTCGGAGATTTAATTTTTTTGTCGTTTCCATGGAAACGTCACTTTTTGGACTTAGTTTTATTGTGTTCAATGGGGACAAGTTTTCTCGGATACTGTTCAACCTAGGTAAATGAAATTTTGGTTGTGAGTACTCATGACCATACTCTTTATCGAGTTCGAAAACCAGTTCCGAAATATTATTTTTTACGGATTTGTGGCCCTTGAATCCGAAATTGAACTTAGTACCAAAAGAACTGTGATGCTCCAATGGGGACAAGTTTTCTCGGACACTATTACATCTAGGTGAATGGATTTCAATATGGAGGTAGTCCAGATGATACTCTTCATCGAGTGTGAAAACCAGTTCCGAAATATTTTTTTTTTACGGAGTTATGGCCCTTGAATCCGAAATTGAACTTAGTACCAAAAGAACTGTGATGCTTCAATGAGGACATGTTTTCTCGGGAACTATTACATCTAGGTGAATGAAATTTTACATGTAGGTAGTCCAGATGATACTCTTCACAGTTCACAGTCCAGTTCCGAAATATTATTTTTTACTGAGTTATGAAGCCCTTGGATCTGTAATTGAACCGGTGTGATGCCCTAATGGAAAAATTAAGTTACCTGAAAAATATTACATCTGGGTCAATGAAATTTTGTAATAACAGTCAGTTCCTAAACTTATTTTGGACAATATTATGATGCTTGAAGCTGTTTTTTAAACATAGTAACCTCCACATCTATAATTCTCAATGGACAGATAGCGGATGGCGGGGGTATGTGAGCCATGCTCACTTTTTTCTTGTTTATAAAAGAAATGGAGTTACGAGATCTTGAATTGAAACAAATAAATGGGCATTTTTTCAGAATATATATCATAACACAAATATGGTTATAATACATGAATAGTTATTCATAAATAAAAAAAAAATTCATGAAGTCAACGACAAATTCATGAAACTTGCCCGCCACAGAAGGATTATCCATCAGGGTCACTATGACACGTATAAAACATGTGGATTACACAAGGAGGCGTTGGTGGAACTGATATATATAGTAGCGCTGTGAACAAAAACCACGTTTGACATTAACATGTACAGTTTGTCTCGAGTTTCCATTTACATGTTAGAACAATAGTAGATGAACATATAGTTTATGTAGCCTACTCTTGACTTCCCACAATTTATTATATAGTTAGGTGAACTTTTAATAAAACATGCATAATCATAAGTTAATAAACGTTTTGATTAGCATTAACTTAAAATTCTTTACTGTCTATCATTTTAATAAAACCTGATTATTTCTGACATTACCTGACATTACGGACCAAAAAGTAATATACCTTATTGAAAGATATTCACAGTCTGGATCGAGTCTACTTTTTCCAGCAGTGTGGTCGACGCGCATACTGTAAACAAACAAACAAACAAACAAACAAACAACATAGAGCAAATGTATGAGTACTCATGAAATGAATTAAGACAGTTTTATGTTAATACATTCATCACTGAATTTGGTTATGTAGTTCCTACACATGTTGAAATATATGTTCTTCCCAAATAACTGTTTTGCTTGAAGCGTAAGTATATTCATAAATATGTGTCAAAGGTTGCTGGTACAATCACGTGCGTAGTCATCTTCATTGTGCATTTTTGTTTAAAGATGCATCCATTGTGTTTCATAAATTATATATATTTTTCATACGTGCCAACACACGATATGTGCTGATGTCAGTTCAAATAATTTCACTCAACTTGCATATCCATCCCCGATAGCTAAATATATAATAATTATTAGTATCCAATTAAAATTTAGCAACATCATGTGCAGAAACCGAAACTACACCATTTACATGCAAAGTAATTATAAGGCCTGAAAAAACATTATCAGCCAAAAGGTGTCTATTGTAAATAAGTTTCCAAAATTACGTTTGGCTAATTGACGCGCACCATACTAGGTGCATTGTCCGGTTTTCGATCAGAAACCACTACTTTTACATTCATATCATTGGCATACTGAATCGACTGTCATCAAACTTGCAATTTTTGGCAAAAGTCAGTACTTCTCGATAACATTACATAATTTATAATGTTTAGCAAAGGTGACCCCAAAGAACACAATGTGTGTACCTTTCAACAATTAAGCATTGTCGTCGGTTTATACAATGTTATGTTGCCTTCGATGGCTCTATATATTAGTCCATGGTAGAGACATTACCAGTTTGATAACTGAATAGTTTGACGAACCATGAATTTGAGATTGCACCAAAAGACATAATCCGAAAACTTCAACTTCATTTCATTGGAAGAGCATTATTAAAGCTTTTCAATCTTCGTGACACTAATGTGAGGAGAAGATCATTTGCAAACACAATTGTTTGTGTTATGTATGGCCCAACAATGGAGCTAGAAAATTTGAAATAGATGGAGTCATTATGTAGAAAACACCTGCCATCTCAGACGTCACTTTTGTCGACGGATCCTCTTAGCACAGACGACAATTCTCATCTTTGACATACAAAATGGTTCCGTCGACATATACTACGATACAGCTTACTTTCACAACGATCTTCCGTTCCTCAAAGAGAGGTTTACAACTTTTTGATAAAGAAACATATACTTTGATGTAATATTCACAAAGTAACAAACATGTTTCATGAGATTGATCAACAATGTCTTGGTATGCCATAGCAAAGTGATTGACACTCTTAGTACCGCTATTCGAATTTCATTTCCACAAATAATACCCCGAGGGAACGCTCTGGTTATCAGTAAATATCCTAGACTTTTGTAACATCCATTAGTAAATGAGATCTAATTAACATAAAGAAAACGTCGAATTTGTGTCTAAAATGCGTTTATTCATGGTAAACGTGTACATGATTAGTTCTGTGTTCAGCAAGTTTTGTTTTTAGTTTGTCTATCATAAGTTTATCATATCATAAGATAAATGAGGTAAAGACGTCAGCCTATTAAGTTATGCCTTTGATAACAGTATACAATGTAGATCTGTTAAAAAATTGCAGTCACTGAAATGTTGAATATCATTATACATTATCACTGGTATAAATCGCTTTTTACACAAACTCAATGAAACATTGAGATACCATTAACATAACCCAATAATAATTACCTTAGAAAGGACGAAATTGCCTATTATTTAAATGGTTTAGTACATCACACTATCGATTATTAGTTCACACAAGATGAGCTGCAGTGCCCTACTTTTATCCTAAATTAGGTTTTCGCTTCTGAAAGTATTCAATTACAGTGGATAAATCGATATTGACAAAACCATTTTGACGATCAATCAGTTTTTTTGTAATTTTGATATAATGTAAATTGCTTGAACATAATAGTGTGTTCCACATTAACTCAAGTTAAAGGTGTATATACATCAATTTGGTAACGTGCAGGACATGTCGTGAAGCACATTGGTTGTCATCACTGATGGTAGCATTGTTCGTGATGAATTTTCTCACTTCATGTTTCCTGGGAACATGGTTCAGACTTCAGACTTAATATTTCCCGGTGATACAAACTTATATGAAATGATAAATGTACAATATATTAATGTCTCATGAGGATTCCGTGTATTGATGATTGAGTATGAAGCTGTAATTGACAGTTGTATTGTATTGAGTGTATTGGGACAAGCGAACTGCGCATTTAACACATATTATCGTCAATAAGATACGATGACGATGACGATGACCTCTCAAATTTACCTTTTACTTACATTAACACTGGAACGATATAATAATTGTCACCAAATGTTCTTAACTTATGCAATGCTTTCAAAGTTTAACATAACCCTTAAAGTTATCAAAGTAATATTGACAGGATTGGATGTGTTTTTAAAAATTTCATTCTTCCGGGGTAAGTAATATAGACACTTCTAAGCGCAGTGGATTTGATGTAGACTTAGAAACTGAGCTGACCTTTACACACTGCTTTCATTCCGTTCAATTCCTTTGAGAGTATTACGAACGTTTCCAGATGTTGGCAAGTTAATTGGTTTTTATGTCACTCTCTTGATATATACTACGAAATGCAGTTGACATTTAGAATGCACTTTGAATGAGGTGCCGACGAACATGTAACCTTTTAAATCATGACGACTATCAGATCATCTTTTCTCAAAATTGAAACATCTCTCTACTTTTGGTAATTGGGATTGGTGTTGCGGGCGCTAAAATATATATGTTGGAAAGAAATAATTCAGAAATAGTGTGAAAGTGCATCAAATGATAATCCATGTGGATCTCAAGTAGTGTGAACATCAACTCCACGTGGAACTTATTTACATAACAGGAATATGACTTTTTCAAGAATTAGTTTAGAGGGTTTTTAAAAATAAATAAATTAAATACCCAAGTGTATATATCTTCCAAATTTATTTTTTTTTTAAATGTTTATATAAATTGTATAGATTTAGTAACGTATATATTTTATTTTAGAGGTTTTGAGGCCATTTTCTACTCCAAAATTCGAAGACGAAGACGAGTTGGGTCTAGCCAAGTGTCCAGCCTTTTCTAGACAAATAGATTCTGATGGCTTGAAAATCGGGGGTCATCTCAAACTTTTTCTTCTTTGAGAGGCATTTTAGAAGCTGGTATGATGAATAAGAACAAGTTCTATGGATAGTCAACTTCTTTATTGATATGAGTGCGACGTTTCGATGCAGATACTAGCACCGTTATCAAGCAAGTGGTGTTTCTTCTCGTGATGGCCGTCTGGTTTTAGGTTGTTGGGGAAGAAGGTTGTTGAGCTTGGTGATATGGATGTTCTTAGTTGTATCATCAAGGTTACGGTTGGACTGGGTCTGGGCTTGTCGGAGATTCCTGTAGGTGTCAGGGCTCAGCATGTTCTCAAGTTGTTGTTGTTGCTGAGCTATGTTGGTGAGGGTGATGGCTTTGGTCTTGCGGTGATGACGTATTCTCTCATTGACTAGGAGGTGTGAGGCTTTCTGAAGGATGTTGTTTGCTGCGATGGAATGGACAGGGCTTGTTAGTCTGAGGCCTTTTGGGATCAGATGCTGGTCTCGACATCTCATGAGGAAGGTGAGGTGGATGGATGAGCGGATGTATTTCTTCTCTAAGTTGCTGAGCTGGTTGATGGATCTAATTGCCACGTCTCCATGAAGACGACGTATAACTTCTTTGAGAGGCATTTTAGAAGCTGGTATGATGAATAAGAACAAGTTCTATGGATAGTCAACTTCTTTATTGATATGAGTGCGACGTTTCGATGCAGATACTAGCACCGTTATCAAGCAAGTGGTACATTATCATGACAACCAGGAGAATATATACAATTATGGTAATTATGTTTTTACATGTGATTGGATTGATGTACATAGTTGTAACAACATTGTTAAGGAGAGAATGGGTATACACAAGATATTAGGTTGATGTGAAGATGGACAATGAATATACTGAGGAAGCCAGATGAGCAGATTGAGGATTACTGGTGATTGGATTTAATTAGATCATGATAGGCTAGGGGTTCATAATAGCCTTGATCTCTATTCAGAACAGGATTAAAGCGCTTAATGCTGATTGCTTCCAAAATCTTCCTTGATTTAAAGTCACTGCAGTTTACTTTTAATGTGCTGATGTTGTTCCACAGGATTGAGTGGTCGGGATTGCCTTTGATGTGATCCGACAGGGCTGATTTGGAGTCACTGTTCTTGACAGAGGTTTGGTGTTCCTTGATTCTCATCGGAAGTGGCCTTGAGGTTTCGCCGATGTAGCTGTCACCACATTCACAAGGAATGTGATAAACAACACCAGCGGGATCTTCTTGTTTTGTTGAGGCTGGTCGACCATTGGCATGGAGATGGTTCTGGAGAGATCTTCCCTTCTGGAATACGACATCAATGTTGGCCTGTTGTTTTAGGAGGCGGCGGATGTGGTGGCTGATGGGTCTGATGTATGGGAGACTGATGATGAAGGGGGCTGATTGCTGACGGGGTTGTTTCTCTCGAGGGTTGAGTGTTGCGTTGATGACTTCGTTGACTAATTTGGGAGGGTACTGGTTGTAGTTGATGAACACGTGGCGGAGATGGGCGAGTTCAGCTTCTAGGGTTTGGGTGGTGGAACAGATATTCTTAGCTCTTCGGGTGAGGGTTGATATGATACCTTTCTTGACTTGGAGGGGATGGTTGGAGGTGAAATGGAGGTACTGGTCAGTGTGGGTCGGCTTCCTGTAGACGCTGGTGATGAGTTGGGTATTGTTCCTTTCTACTAAGACGTCGAGAAATGGTAGTTTGTTGTTGGATTCTTCTTCCATTGTGAATTTCATGCGGGGGTGTATGGAATTCAGGTGGCTGAGGAGTTGGTTGGGGTCATCAGTTGGGTTGATCATGACAAAGGTGTCATCTACTTTCCGGTACCAGCATGTTGGTTTGATTGGGGCTGTCTGCAGGGCATTGTCTTCCAAGTGAGTCATGTAGATCTCAGTGATGATGGGCGAGAGGGGGGAACCCATGGGGAGTCCATGGGTTTGTTGGAGAATCTTGTCGGACCAGGTGAAGTATGTGGAGCTGATACAGGAGTTGATAAGGCGGATGATGCTGTCTATAGTGAGGTGAGTGTCTAGGCTGGAATGGACATCTTGTAGTCTCTCTCTGATGACGGCGAGGGCTTCATCTCTGGGGACGTTCGTGAATAGGTCAACTACGTCATAGCTGATTAGTCTGCCTGGATTGGTGATGGCGCTGATCTTGGAGCAAAAGTCGGCTGAGTCTGAGACGAAGGAGTTGGCTGATTTTCCTAGTGGGGCAAGGAGGCGGGCGAGGTGCTGGGCGGTGTTGTAGTGGACGGTGTTTCTGGAACAAACTAGGAGACGGGCTTTGACTGGATCTTTGTGGACTTTGATGGTGGCGCGGGCATAAGGAGGTCGAGGATGGGGGACTGCTAGTTGCTTGTGGAGGGTTGGGCCTATCTCGTTGTTGTCTCGTAGTTCCTTCAGTAGGGCTTTATGTTCTCGCTGGAGACGGTTGGTGGGATCTTTCTTCAGCTGCTTATAGGTGGAAGGGTCGTTGAGGATGTTGTCAGTCAGGGTGGTGAAGGCGTCGCTGTCCTTGCTTGATAACGGTGCTAGTATCTGCATCCAAACGTCGCACTCATATCAATAAAGAAGTTGACTATCCATAGAACTTGTTCTTATTCATCTCAAACTTTTATTATTATTTTTTAAATTGGTGGGAAAAGCAATGACCATAGGGCCTGTGAGGCGGATCCGGAAGATGGAGTCTGCCCCTTTTCGTTCTGTGAATAAGTTTAACTGGAACTGACAGAAGGAATGTGTGTGCATAGAGCATCAGTGACATCCGGCAAATAAATTGACACTTTTACATTGATTATTTCGTCCGCGCTGCAAGTCCGTTTTTCAAATGCTATCCAAGAGTGCAGTCATTGTTAAGCAAATGAAACACTGCGTCATTTTTGTATAAAAGATATAAATTAAGTTTTAGAAACCCCAGATAGTTCTTGTTTCTGACTTTTTGAATCAAATATTTTTTCTGTAATTTGAAAGTTCGGTAGCTTGTCAAAGTAGTCCCGCTTTTGTTGTCATGTGGTTTTCTCAGCCAATGCAATTACCAAAAGAGTTTATCAAGTATGTCAAACATATCCACATTAACGACTTTATTTCAACACATATGGATAATAATTGCAGGTACATGTATGTATTTTGTTATATGTAATTTTAGTTATAGTTCCTACTAACTATTCTTCAAGTTAATCCCAAAGGCAGTACTCGCTACTTACTATGCTATGCAGATTGAAAATCAGCAAGGTTATCTGCATGAGGTTCGTTCTATGACTTGATTCAATGTCCACTGATGTTCCACAGACGTTCCATGTGATACAAATCTTGACAAATAGCAGACACCCCAAACACACAAGCTGTGCGAGAGCTTTATATACAGTATATGCACACAATTGTACAGACAAAATACCAGCAAAATATCACACGAGGATATACTATTGACATACTGTATTGTACCTAGGTTTCCACCAACGTGTAGCAACAATGAATTTGTTTCATCGAATGGGCAACGATTTTGCTAATTTCCTCACATATCTAACGAATTCCAAAATGCCTGTTTGGAGTGGCAAGTAATATTACATAAATATTTCAGGAATGTCTTGATGAATACTTACGCTGTCCATCACCCAATCAAGAGATTTCCATGAACACTCTTGCATAACGTACATTTAGTGAAGCCTGTTTCGAAAAACAAAAGCATTGTTGACTCATCAACGGAAAATCAACTGTCAAGTTCATTTAAATTATTGAGTTTCGTGATATTAATATCAAAACTAGTTAGTTTTGTTCTCCTACATCAAATGTGTGAACCTATAACATTTGAAATACAACAAAGTAAAATAAACTCTAGAAGTAATTATTTCCCCAAAGTATAAAAACAATAACACCAAAACCATGCCGATGCAATCTTTATCTGTAATTCAAATTTGCATTAATGTTCTATCTCAAAACGTCCTAAATTTTACTTAATTAAGAAACACGTTTATTACATGTAATGTAATATATTCTTAGGTTCAACAGTTGCCGTGGGCATACTTTTAGTAACAGGATAATGATTCCCAGGACTCAATAGTTCACCATAAATAATTAATCTATTATTCATGAAGTCTACGACCGATTCATCAAACTGTTCCGCCACAGAAGGATAATCCATCTATTAATGTGCGGTCACTGTGACACTTAAAAGACTTCTTCTTTAGGGAAACAATAAGGCTTTTGTTGAACCGATTTAACAGCGCTGTAAACATCAACATTTTTTAACAATAAAATGTACATTTTATCAGGAATTTCCATTTATCTTTGAAGCCAATGAATAGATGAACATTAAGTTTCTGCAGAAAAATCTGTACACATGTACACATAGCAGACTTATCTGTTTTATTGATCACGTACTTGCAAGCTTATCAACAACGCATCGCTGATGATGATATATTGTATGCTTACATTATACTGGTTGCTACTTATAGATATAGATAGAAGATATTCAGAGACGGTTTTCTATGGAGAAGATAAATAATGCAGCGTTGATGTGATCGAACTATCCTACATGTTAAGCAGGAATATATATATATTTATAAAAGCCTAATCAATTTGATATGTCATCAATTTACCAGCTATCACTATCCGTAACCCTTAGTTGATATTATAATGTTATCAATTATCAATTTCCGTATTGGCCCAGTTTAAGGTCAGAGGTCCGTTGTATTGGCCCGATACGAAGTCGAGGGCCAATACAACGGACCGAGGACCTGTAACTCGGCCAATACGGAAATACTTATTAATGAAAATTTTATTAATTAATCTCTTTTCATTCTATTTGCACAGCACTTAACATCTCATTTATATTGAAATGATGATTGGTGAAGAGACACCATGGGTCAAAGTTGTGAAGCGACTGCTTCGGGCTTTCACAAAATATTCGACTGCGCATGCTCAACTCATATTCATGTCTCGTACTGGCCCTGTTTTTCCTGTATTGGCCCAGTTGTCGAACAATATGGTCAGGGCCGTAAATATTGTATACTTGCCATAACATTGATAGTTAATTAATAATTATATACAATGGCTGATTTCTGCTTTAACATATCGGTATTCACTATGTGACATTCATATAACATTCTGTATGCTCAGGAAATGTCATACAGCGTCAATGTCTAATGCTTTTTGATTTCCCAATGAAAGAACATGTTTCAGAGAGAGATTGTAAAAATACAACTAGTACATGTAAATTAAGAAATCAAGCTATGCGTCACTGTGAACTGTCATTTTACATAGAACTGGTGGTAATTACTGTTGATGCAATATGAAAGTCGACGATAACAGTAACTATGAATCTCAAAAACGTGTCACCGGTAGACATATTAATGTGATGTTTCCTTTGATGGCTCAACTTATAAGAAATCTATTGGTAAGCCATGAAAGAGATCATCTCTCAGTTTGATAACTAAATACACTATCGGCCAAAAGAAACGCCTACCAGATATCTTATCAAATTTCGTAAATATTATAATGAGCAGTTTAGCAATATTTTAGCATTATGAAGTTGCACCATTTCTGCATAGTATATTTAAATTCAGAAGTTGTCATGTCACAAAATAATGGCGATTGTTGAAATGAGGCAAATGAATTGTTCAGTTTTCGATCAGTGCTTGATCAGAACAACATTTGAAACAGATTTTCATACAACCACGAGCAACAATACAGGCACGCATTCGCATTTCAGTGGTGATGACGCTACAGATGTACGTGGTTATGGTGCGCAGGTGAATCAACCGTAAATAATGGTGTTCTTTTGGCGTGGTTTTCATTTATGTTATTGACTCGAATCAAAGTTTTTCCACGATTTCAATGGACTTTCATATCATTTTGTTCTCAGCATAACGTGGAGACCACCATTGATTATATTTCAGAAATTATTTCATCTTTCATTTAAGGAAGATCAGGTAGGCGTTTCTTTTGGCCGACAGTGTAGTTCGACAAACCATACATTTGACTTATCAATGTCACAATCCGAAAACTTTAAAATATATAAGAGCATTTATAAACTTATTTTAATGCCTTCTGAACTCCTCAGTCAGGCTCTTTGGGAAAAGATCATTTGAATATCGATGTGTTCGTTTGATGTATCGTCCTGTTAAAGGCTTGGAAAGCTTGAAATAGATGGATTCATTATGCACAAAACACCTGCCATCTCACTTTTGTCTACATTTCCTTTCGGCACAGATGCAAATTCTTATCTTTGAAATACACACCAGCTCCTTTCAAGCACTGCATGCGGAGCTTCATAGACATGATCTACAATAAAGTCTAATTTGAAAAGAAACAATCCGTAAAGGGAGGGTTCTATCGGAGTGTCCATCATTTTGACTTTGGGCATTATTTGAACAAGATTTGGTTACTCTAATTTTACAGGTTTTGTTTTATAACAACACAACCTATATATTCATAAAATATTCATTATTATATATCATTTAATTGATTAATAATGTCCTCTGTTGCTGTTACAAAGCAACTAACATTCTCATTCCCCCATTCCTTGTCAAATTACTCTCAGTAATATAATTTTAACTCGATTTAATCACGAAATAATAGAATAAAGATAGGTCTATCCCCTCGAGTTTCGTTTCCATAATTGAACCCCCGAAATAACCATCTTGTTAATAGTAAATAATCTATACTTTTTGTAACATCTATCGGTAAATGAGATTTAGTTCACATAACACCAATGTGTGCTTTCTTCATTCCCGTTTCCCCCTTCAATACATTAGTAATAGCACACTGTGGAAACGATGATTACTTCACAAGGTGTTTTGACCTCTCTTTATCATATCAATTGAATTTCTTCCCTCGATTAAGTTATGCATTTAGTAACAGTAATAGAATCTCTAAAGACAGTTGGAGTCAATGAAAACTGAATATCATTATACATTGTCGTTGGCATAACACTATTGTTATTGTGTTCCTTTCGTTTCTGTATTAAATACAAATCAAAACAGTTATGGACTCGTGAATTGGTCAATACCTGTTTTATGAACCTGAAAATATAACATTGACTGTCGTCCGTGGTCAGTATTGTCTTTTTGTGTCCATGAAAACAGGTTTAAATCTCATCACCAGCCTATAATTGTGTCATATTTGCAATATTTATGAAAGTTTTACAAATCGAAATAATCAAAGTGATATTGACATATGACTTCCATTTAGTCATGGGTAAGTTATAAAAACGTCACGAAACTGATGGGTTCTATGTAGACTATGAAAATCGATTTGACATTTCGACACGACTGTCATTCTGTTTCATTTCCTGAAGATTAATACGTTTCAAGATATCAAGTCAATTATTTTATTACCATTGTCTTGGCATATAGTCTGAAATGCAGTTGACATTAAGAATGTACTTTGAAGGAGATAACTTCGAACATGCAACCTTTTAAATCAAGACGAGTCTCAGACTATCTTTCTTCAAAATTGAAAAATCAATCACCTATTGGAACCTTAAATTGGTCCAAGATAGACGTTCAAGTTATCAGGCCTAGGGAAAGACAACATGTATCCTAATTAATACTGTTGAAACCAGCGTTCTCCTATTCAAAGGTCATGTAAAATATATGTTATTTTGTGGTGACTACGGAAACGAATTTGTTCACAGCACTATATAAAGCATTTTAAAACAAGAGGATAAACTGATAGCTGCATGTATTGTAGGTATGATTTAACATTTAATAAAACAAATACATACTTATCATTGCCTATCATATCCCGGTTCCTCACGACAATGACATGACATACAATAATTATCATTTTAACAACGTGGATGTAGGAAATAAACTTACTGTGTTTGGAAATCAGCGGCATATAACGGAATTATTATAGCTCTAAATTTAATGTAAAGTCGAACGCGTAGCGTTTGGCTTTAAATGGATAATTTAGAGCTATCATAATTCCGTTGTACGCCGCTGATTTCCAGACACAGTATGTTTATCTCGATTCTACCACATCAACGATTTAGTATTGAACTATATTCAGACGCATTGAATCGGTAGAGATTTGTCATTTGACACCGTGCAGAAATTCCATGGCCCGACATTAACAAAGATATGACGTATTTGGTAATCTGGAATGACGTATCTTGTTATCAAGCTTCGGAAAACAGCGAGTTTACGAATGCATTAAAGGGAGTCACTCTATTCTGTAGACGAAAGCGTTTTGCATCCGTCGTCAGCGTTCGGGATATTTTCTACAGTATTTTCAAAATTGATCTAGATGCTATTGCGTCAATTTTGTAAATAAAGTTTTAGGTAAGTTTATTCTCCATTCCGACAGTTTCCGGTTGATATACTGTCCAGTTTTAACCCTTATGTCTTCCGAATTGAGTTTATTCAGGAACGTTTCTGAAATGTCAAGTTGTTCAATGTCAGAATTTTCGAACTGCATTGTTAACTTTCGCGGTTTCGGGTCTCATTTCGGTTTCAGATTGATTATTAAAATTGTTATTTATGTCATTTTGTTAAACGCAACAACTCATATAAAAAAATATATTCGAACATGCAAGTTTTTGGAGAGGTAATGCATTCGCTTTTGTTGCCTGGCAACAAGCGTATTCTTGCGCGAAAGACAAAGTAAACAGAGCACTATTTAACCAAATTATACTGTCTCTGATTTTTCACTGTGGCCAATCTGAAACGACTATTTCGCAAAGTTATGGTAGAATGGTTATTTATATACTAACTGTGTACTTTATGAAACATGTCGAAAATGTATTGTTTAATTTTGTACGTGAATATAACATATCCATCCATACATACACATCTGCGGTTAAAAATGCAGTCATCAGAATATAACATTGATAAAATGAGAAAAACAGAGCAAACTGTTTGGGTTTTTTAAATAATAACAAAGGAATTTGCGTGCAGAGTCAAGATTGAATAAGTTGTTTCCACCACATGGTTCGTTTGAGTATCAATATTCAACATTTGCCAATATGTCTGTATGAAATTTTTACTTTCTCCAAGTATTTATGTTTGAGATAATGTATTGCCTAACAATCAATTTACTCCATGTTTTACCCACCTGAGACAATCTATCAATAGCTTTACAGTGTTTGCAGTTTTGGAAAACTTTTCTGAAGGGCTAATTTGCTTACCAACATTTCTTGAAGCATACGCTCAATTGGGCATTTAAGCACAATCAATATCGCTCCAAGCAACGCTTTGGATGTCTGATTATAAGAGAAAGGCTTCTTTAACGAGCAAATTGGATCATTATACTAATTTAGCACATCAAACACGTCAGATCATAAACTTTAACTGGTATTTAAGTAATTGTAATATATACAGGATAAGCTCAAAATTGCCTGAAAAACATATAGACACAATACATGATTATCATAAACTACTATACTCAAGGTTGTCAACCCTAAAAGGTTTCTGTTCAAAGAAATGAGAATCCCTACGCAAAGTGCCCTTAAATATGTAAACCATCGGGACATATTGTCACAACATTTCCTCTGAATTAGGATAATCGTTTGTTCAAGGAAGTGCATGCACATGACACCTTTGAAATATACATGTTTGAATCTGAAGACCTTGCAAACCTCTGTAGGTGACTCTATTCAGTATTACACAGCAAGAACACGTGACATTTGTATCCAACAAGCAATTACTTGTAATGTGCAACACATAATATTAAATACTCAGAAACAATCGTAATGTGACTTAACTCATCTCTGAACGTCCTCACCTGCCTAACGTCAGAGATTACCGCCATTTGGTCCATTGGCTTAAACGTTTATCAGCCTTGTCACGTTCAACTTCCCAATGCAAGGCATAACTCTTGCCAGTCTCTTTTACTGGCTGATTTAGACCTTGCAGTATTTCCTTAAGAAATCTGTGTTTAGAAATCCAGGCCCGCTATGCATTTCTAGTGCAGCGATTCACTATCTTGACACAACAAAGCGAGGGAAATACCTCAAGGGTTAAATCAGCCAGTAATGCAGACTGGCAAAAGTGATGCCTTGCGTTTGGAAGTTGGGTCACGTTGTGAAGTGTGGAGCGATTGTAAAACTGAAACTACCTCGGGAAACAGTATGCATACGGTAATTGCAACGTGGTTACAGTGCAAGAAGACCTTTAAGACGACGAATATGTATACATCGATACATGTTACCCCGTCATCATTGGGTTGTAGATCACTGTAAATTAAGATTACAAAAATGGTGCCACATCATTTTCACTGACGAGTCTCGTTTCCTCCTTCATGAAGTTGATAGACGGAACTTGATTGGAAGGAAAATGGGTTCATATATGATTGTGTAAGGTGTCTTTGCCGATGGAGATGGTTCTATGGCTTGGTTGACATTCATTTGAATGTAAAAACAGAACCGTTACTGATTAAAGAAAATGAAATCGGCCAAGCTTTGGAGCAAACAATGATTGTCTGTGCTCACTGGCTATATAGCAACGATACTCTGTTGAAAGATGACAATCCTCGACCCTATCGTGCAAGTGCAATAAATGATTCCCTACTGCATATATGGGGTGGCCGCCGTTATGGCCCGCCAAAAGAGCCAATAGCGCATATGCAGGAGAGAATGGAGACGCAGCAGAATTGCGTCCATTGGGTAGCACACAATGGCGTCATGCGATATCATACGTATACTCAATTGATGTCAACAATAAGCAACAACCATTTGACCATTACTTTAATTGTGACCTGACCTTTCAGCAGAATTACTTTTGTAGCATTATATATGCCAAATTCAAGTTATTTTCTTAAATGAGCTTTTTTAAAATAACAGACAATAGAAAAAAAAACTATTCATATCCACACATTACCAATACCACAGTGTCATAATAACGAACTTTGTTTTTTTATTGGTTAGAAACATCCACGTGTAGCAGCCATGACTTTGTGTTCTCAAATGCTTTTGATTTTGCAAGATTGTGTTACATAAGTCGTTATGTGACTTCTCCACTTTCTGTTAACACTATTGAATATTGTAAAGTAACTTCTGTTTCGGAAATCAAAATGAAGCATTGCTAAATCTGTGAATGTATTTTTTTAATCATTTATTATTTTGATGTATTAATTATGTTACACTCCCAAGCCATATGTTTAAATATATCTCTTCAACATACAATTAGGGAACCTTGTAAATAGAAATACAATTTTGAAAACCAGACTCTATCCATCATCATTTCCCAAAAATACCATGTGATGTTTTTTTTATCTGTTGTTGTTTTTTGCCTCAAAAAGGTATCATTATCATGCAAAGAAAATAAAAATGTCTTAAGAAAGAAACACCACATAAATTGAATTTAGATCCATTCTTAGATTCAACAGTTTAAGTTGACTTACTGTTAATAACATAATTATGATTCCAAACACATCAATAGTTCAGCATGATTAATCTGTTATTCATGAAGTCTACGACCAATTCATCAAAGTAATCCGTGACAGAAGGATAATTCATTTATACGTGGCACGGTCACTTTGACACTTTAAAGACTTAAAGGAACAAGGAGGCGTTAGTTGAACTGATGCACCGTAACATTGGTGTAAACAATATTACATGTACAGTTTGTATGGATCTTCATACTGTTCAGAGAGCAGTTTACCAGAGGAAAGCGTGTCAGCCTGTGACTTAATCGATTAATATACCAGAGTAAATCTAAGCTTCGGACACATCTCATTCATGTGAATTGGTAATGACTAAAATATCAAATAACTGCACAATAGTATCAGGCAACCACCAGTGCATGAATCAAATGTTGGGGTTCCTTTAACATTGAACGCAGATATATAACAACTTTATCTATAAATTAAAAACTGAATGGTTTTCTGATATAATTATATAATAGAATGTTTAATCATATTATTATCTTCCATGTTATATAGCAGAATATCACAGCATGTATAAAGGCGAGATCCATTTAATTACATCTCCTACTGACCAGCTGTGACTTTGTATAAATCATCATAAAAAGCTAAATAATAGCTTACAAAGAACTAGTTTCTGTCAAGACTTACTATGTTTATGACATCAATAGAATGAATTGAATGTAGAAGATTCTCATACAGCGTCGCGTACCAAAAGCTTTTTGATCTTCATTTAAGAATAGACGTTTTCGCAGATTAAAAATCAAGCTGAGCATCACGATTATTTTACAAAGCGTCTGACTTATCAATACTATAAGATGAGTTCTTCAACATGCAGCCACTTAAAACATCAAACATGCCTTCAAAGGGACAAATGTGATATTTTGCTTTGATGTGATTACACGTTTAATACCCAATCTCGTTGCAGTTCTTATTTCTTATAAGTTCAATGATTCAATATTACATTTCTATACAAATTATATATATTTGTCAACATCAAAAACCATAAATTTATCAATTGTAACATTAGTAAATGCCACAAGATCAAATCCTTTTCCTAACTTCCACACTACATTGTCTGCTCCTGTACCTTCTAAGGAGAACATCAGTTTTAAACACGTGAATATCTTTGACGTATTTTCCTGATAAATGAGGGAAAAACAGAAAATCGATGGAATAAGTTTTTTTTACAAAACAGCTGCCACCGCAGTCATCCCCTTTGTCTCTGGATTGAATCTCTATGTGTAGTGTTGTAGACAATGAATAAAACATGCTTAAACATTTCTTTATATATTAATTATAAACATACTGACTGTAATTAACTTTGTTACTACTAGGTTTGACACTGTTTATTGACTAATATGTGGATTTTAATAGTTTGTACTAAAAATTAAAAAGTGTTCAAAGTCATAATTAGGTATTTTACTTCATGAATGGTCATTTGGGTAAAAACCCTTACTTTGGTGTATTAGCATGATGCTACAAAAAGAGGGAGATGATTGATATTGTAATAGTCAGATGGCGGTTGCATATTGTCGATATCAAGTGATTATTAATATAAATAAAAAATGACATAATGATCTTGGACAATCTGTTTAACCTAATATGGCCACATTGTTCCAGATTTGGATAAAACACTGATCTAATTGGTGCGGAGTTGAAGGAGGAGGGTCAATCTGTCCCGGCTGTCTATTCTGTCCAACATGTTATATTTGGGCTTTTGTCAGCCACGGTCAACGCCTACTGTAGTATGAACGAAATCGTTGTTTGCTTTTGCACGATGGTGTCGGGCATTGTCATCTTGCAATAGAAAATGTTTGCCATTGTTTGCATCTGTCGTGAGATGGTTAGTTTGCCTCAAAACATGGCGATAGGTTTTTTGATTTGCATTTCTTTGGGTCAGTAAGATTTATATTTTATATAAATCTGCATTGAATGCTGTCCCAAACCATATCAGAACCACCTTCACCCGCAACGACACCTTCTGCACAGTCACCTCTGATCCTTTCTCCTTCCAATCTGCGCACACTCACATGTACATCAAGGTAGAGACTCAGTAAAAAAAGACGTGATGTTATTGTTGGACTCTTTACGTTACCTTCTCCTCGATAATTGTTTATTGAAGAATAATCTATAAGAGCATTGTACCTCGCGGATGTTTCCAAATCAATTCATTCGACCATACACCGTTAATTTGACAACACGAAGTAGCTTGTTTATAGGGGCTCAGTAAGTGTCTTTTGATACCAGTATAGGGGTAACGTTGTTTTTTCAGTGCATTATAATTCTGCAAATGGTAATGCCCTGAAAAACAACGTTATCCCCATTATAGCTTAAATAGATAGGATTTGTTCTTTTGTACCCGAATTCTTCTACAAGTTTT
Source organism: Gibbula magus (assembly GCA_936450465.1). Lineage (NCBI taxonomy): Eukaryota > Metazoa > Mollusca > Gastropoda > Trochida > Trochidae > Gibbula > Gibbula magus. Next base: position 65,466,035 of record OW388300.1, on the reverse strand, counting down.
AATTACAGTTGTATATCAACAAAACAGCAAAGACCGCATCGTGTTACTGCCTAGAACCACTTTGACATAACAAGTGAAGAATGACGTCATAGTCGCTTGCGTTTCACGGCTGTTTCGAACACGAACAGAATGTCAGCCGTTGATCGAGAAAACAAAAGCAGTCTTTATCTCATGATTATAATACTGATGCATAGTAAAATTGTATTATATTACCAATCAGTGAAATAATGAAAATAAACGAATCGTTACATATTTAGCAAGTTTAGGATGCATACGTACTTAGGCTAACTAAATCTAACATTGAAAGTCTATCGGATGTGACTGAGAATGATATTCTTCTTTATTTTGTTCAAAACACTTACAAATCAGTGCGGTTGTATTGTCACGTCGTATTTATGATATTACTTGGCAAAATTACGTGTCCTAGTCGATTCGCTCATTTCGTCGCCATGTTTGTTGAAATTTCAAGAGAAAATTATAAAGTGACGTCACTTACAATCGAACTGATAATGACCTGTCGTCAGCGTTGAGAGGGCCGTTATCATTTGCCGCGGCCCGCTCAGTTCTGATAACAAGAGGGCGGTTTCATGATAATTCCATCCATTTTAGCTGTAATAGTTGATATACCTTACAATTGTTATACTTTATTCAAGAGATGTGGATATATGTGATAGCCGAAAATATTCATGTTATCATCATAAAGCTTTCGTCATTACTATTCAATGATAAATGGACATACCTATACACAGTCCTGCCATTAGACTTTCAATGCGGTGATGTTATGATGATAGGATGACACAATGCAACATCTACTGTACTAAATCTACTAAATTGGTGGATCAAATAATAAACTGCGGATATCCTTGGTCATGAAACATATACATTATATTGGTTTCCCACTCTCGATGTGTTTTTTATTCAATATTTTAAAGATGGAAAGTGTTATATATAAATATATATAGGAACACATTGTACAAATTAACTTTCAATCTTTTACTTAACTGGATTATCCTATGAATAGGTTTCTAAACAATGAACAAGCAACACATTATAAACTGCGGGTATCATTAGTCTTCTGTCGTATTGGTGAACCACTCGCTATATGTTCATTTCGTATTCAATATTTTAAGATGGAAAGTTGAATATGCACGAATATTGTACCTTGATCTTTGAATATTTCACAGAATACGTTTATCTCATGCATACGTTTATAAACGAGTAATTTCCTTATGCATGGAGAGTTGACAGAAGCTATGACTGACCCTTTGTTACAGGATACAGACCAAACCAGACGAAATACGAATTATGCAGTGACCTGACTTCGCTATCAGCTGTGATTAAATTGTCCTGGTCATATCAGACAGTGGAAGTGTCTCAGCAACCAGGGAAAATGATACTTGAAACTTTGGAATTGTAAAATGCTCTTAAGTTTATGTCCAGTGTGTTACACACTCAACGATATTTTTGTAATAAAAGTACAAGTTTGACCTACACATGTACACTGCTCATAAACTGGAACTAGAAATAGATTATCATAGTTCACCTTTTTTCACATATTAACGAGTTTACGGATTAAATAACAATATCTTGATATAGACAAAGAAAGTAAATTTACGATGAAGATAAATAATGAATTATTTGGTATCGAACATCTAATTTGTTAAATCTTTACAGGCTTTCTATTTTCAACATTAAGATTATTCTTGTAATGGAACCTTAAATTGATCCAAAGAGAGACTTCCAAATATACATGCAATTGATCAAATACAGAACACCATGCCTGTTAATTCCTGCAGTCGTGAGATATAGAAAATTGGCTGCTGAATATTAAACAATATCATCATAAATGCTTTATCAGTGATTTTTTTTAATAAAGTACACATGTATGTTTATCACATTATTCCCTCAAAACCTGATCTATTGGGTGATTGTCATTGTATCGATTATCAAAAGTTCTATTCCATATTAACTGAATCATAAATATCATTAAAGCTTTATTTTGGATGCCTATCAAATGCCTAACACAAGCTCTATGCGGTGTTGCAAAGAGAAGAAGTTGCCCAGAGATTAAACTCCCACTACATGCTGCCACGACAACATACTGCGTCATATAGATTAGCTGCTGAAAGAATAAACTATGACATGTTCAGGATTATATGTCAAACTCTAAGCTTTCAATGTTCCAGCGGGTTCACGTAGCTGGGAGAAACACTTTAGCCAAAAATTCGATTTTGAATGGGCAAGCTTCATAGGAGGCTAAATTTGATTAAATAATGTTTTGATGTTGAAATCCATGACAGGCACATTGCTAGACAATAAATCAATACAGTGGTCACAAGTTTCCAGGTTTCAGGGTTTTGTAATTCAACTTTCTATAACACCTGAACAGAAAACGTAATTATTGTCATGAAATGATTTTGATAATCCTTTGAGGATAAAGGCTGGCAACAATAAATATTTATAGTGCGTCTGGACAAAATAATACAAAACCCATTGTTACCAATCTCATGCATTTGTAATCTCTGTTCTTTGAGAAATACATGCCTCTCATTTTGTTATTTTCACATTCCACCTAATGAATGAGTAAGCATATACTCCCAACATTGCGTATTTTCATATTTAAGAAGTTGTTATTCAGAACAAAATTTATATTTTGCAACATATATGCATGTATTGCTTGCTGTGGAAATGTCATTAGCAACTACATGTAATGGTAAATTGCCTTGAAGTCGTTAAATAACAATTTTGAAATAGAAGAACAAGATTAAACATTGAAAAAGACAGAGACTTCGAACAATAATTTGGATAAACATGCTAATGGTTTATGTATTATTTGTGTTTCGCAAGAAGCATAACATTTTTGAAAAGCATATAACTTGACGAAAACACTGTAAGAGAGCCAACATAATATTTAGTTGAACATCTCTGACTGAACACATTTTGGAACATATGGCATATAATTCTCTCTTACTGAGTTTGTTTGAGTTGATATTTTATCATATTTTCCATTATTTTAATAAATAAATAAAACCATTTCAGAATTATGATTTGGAGAACTAAACTGGCATTAGCAAGTTCGCAAATGGTGAAATAATAAACTGAAACGAAAACTTGCCTTATTTCAGAAAGGGCAAGAGTGTATTTGTTTCGCCACAAGATCCGTGGCTTACATAGGATGGATAATTTTAATGTAACGTTTATGATCTAATTTATATAGGTTATAGCTGCAGGTATGATCATATAAACATGTATGAATATGTTGTTGAGTATTGTTTACGTTCATGCAATTGCTTTAATGGCAATACCTTGACCTAAATGAATATAAGTACTTGCAAAAACGGATTGACTGTTTACATGTAATATCCATATGGTCTGCATAAAATGGTTAAAGATTATTGCTGATTTATTAAGTTTGTTGGTGACACAAGGCAAATATTAAGCAATTATTTCCCGAGAGACAAGGGTCATATTATTGACACAGGCAAGACTCGTAGGTTTTCGTTCACAGAAGGTGAGGTGAGATGAGTCGAGTTGGGGTTTAACACCACTTTTCAAGAGTATTTCACTTATATCACGGCTGCGAGCATCAGCTTGAACTAGCGAACCATGGGTGGTACCTCGCTGAAATTCAGTGTAGCATTGCACCCAAACCTTACTGCATGTAGAACAGTTGTCTACTGCAGACAAAGTTGCCGTGCCCCTGGCAAGATTCGAACCCCGGCATCTTGATCAGAAGCCGAACGCGCTAACCACTGCTCTATCCCGCCCCCCGTTCACAGAAGAGTTTCTCTCTCCTCCATCGTTGAAGCAAACTGTATCTACATGTATATCATCACCGTATGCAAGGAGTTTAAATCACACCTAATGTTATCATTTATGAAGATAATTATTAATGATTATCATTTTAAGTAGGAACAAACTATTACACTTGTATTATTTCTTGATACTTTAAACTTCTGTTAACATCTTTTATTATCAACCTGCCTCCATATAATCGTTATTTTCAGACATTGTTTTCAATATCGTATTATAATTATGGTTAGCATTGGTTACATGTATGTATCAATCGCTACGGAGGACTTACAATGTCTCCAGAGTAGGGTTTACAGAGACAATTGTAAACCCTGTTTGGAGGAATTACAATAAGTGTAAACCCTGATATGTTTCCTAAGAGGATGAAAGCATAGGTCTGAAGAAACTATCCGAGACTGATTTTGAAAAAATCTCAAATATCTAGTTCAATATGAACCGCAGATGTTTTGATGAAAGTGCGTTTCGAGCCCATAATGAGTAAGACCTGTGGTTTGTAAACTAACGCTTTAGCCGATTACGCCACGGAGACAGATGGAAGACAATAGTATTTACGCCACTGAACTAGCTATGGTGGCCGTAACCATGATTTCTGGCGATTTCAGGCATTTAACGAGCGACTCTTATATTTAGCAGCCATTTTCGATAATGCAATAACAAAGCGTCTTTTAAATTTGAAAACGGTTGATGATATAGATAAACCATCATACCGGGATTACGGTAAGGTGTTGACGCTGATAGTCAGGAAAAACCCTTATCTCCGGTATCATGGTTTATCCTTATACATGTATTGTAAATAGGTGATATCCCCTTCTAAGGTCAAGTAATGTCTCCTCGGCGATACTGGTTTAACACTACATTTTACTCATTGCCAAGACATATGACATCAGATTGTTTTGACATTATCAAAAGTGGTGTAATGGCGTCAAACGCCTGATAACATCACAATACTATAATGAGAATGCAATTTTCATTACTGGACATTGTTTGGTCACTAAATTGCCGTCTGAATTTGAACTCCAGCCACGTTGCTTTATTAAAGAGGTGAAAATCAGTCTCCCTTATCATCAGTGCTTCACTTGCAGTGTGGAGTTTCTAGTGGGAGTTTCCATGTACGTATCAGCTAATTGTAACTGTGTGGTTTAATTAAATATGTTTGAAAGTTCTCTTATATTCCCGGACCAAGTGTAGTACAAACGGAATTAAATGACTATCATGTAATTGCTCTTCCTTTCTTAACTTGGAAGTCAACATCTCATCGGAGGTACACATTGCATTCTACAATTCATCAACATGATTCAAGGATTTGGTAACTAGTACTTTGTGTAGATAATATTAGATTTGTTACAATAGTTGTTACCATGTTGTATTTTGTTGGAAATCCGCGTGCTTATCTGCAAACCTTTGTGCTTTATTATAAATGTATTGAATTATATCCGACCTGTTTTCACTTGCTGGTTTCACTCTTGTAATGTTTGTTATAACAATGACATGACGTTATACACTTGTTGACGTTAATGTGCTATGAAGTTAATTCCAAGCAATATCGTAATGCCAGTGATGTGTTAAAGATCTTTACCTTAAACTGATGACGAATACATTTGAGGATGAATTAAATTTCACTCTAAAAAAAACCCAGGTTACAACTGAACAAAACCTAAATAACTGTACATATTTCTGTACATAAAGATAGTTGTGTTTGCGAGATTTAAATTTGCATTATGGGAAAACAAATTTTTTCGAATGAAGGGATTTTAGAGGCGGAATCCATAAATTGGCGCTCTTTACGAGAAGTACGCACAAACGACGAAACGGCCTGTAGGTATACGATAAAGTTCTTATAAAGAAATCTTGATTTTTATTTTCATTTATTATTCATATCATAAATAACTTCTAGCTGACAACGTTCTACGATAACTTGCTACCTGTAATTGATTGCTTGGAGGAAATATTGTCACTAATTGAGAAATAAAATATAATGATGTATCTCATCTGCCGCCTCCATGATTGTTATGGCAATACATATAAAGTCTTTAAGGAACAAACAATTAGCGCTCAATCTCACTGGCCTTGTCCATCGATCAACTAGCCTCTGGTCAATGCACGATTATGAATGTTCAATGTGTTTCAATGTATTATTGATTAACGTGTATTTACTGATCTCTCAACTAGCATGAAATATTACATCTTGTTAAAGTATTGAGATAATGAGACATTGCAAAATCTCATTCACTGTCGCGAAATATGTGTATCTGAAGCACACTAAATGGCATACTAAATGTGTTTACATTAATAGTGCGAAATTGAATTGTCCAACTCTCTAGAATTGGTTGATATTTATGTGAGTGTGCATCATCCTTACATTGTATTCATCAAAACATACATAAATGTGACATATAAACCTAAGGTGTCATATTTGTGTCATTTTAGAGGTAATTCCTTTCTCAGGTAAACCTCCGTTCAAGGCCACACAGAACTCCCTTGGGCATTCTATAGAATATCCTTTGGGCATTGTATAGAATATCCCTGGGAAATTCTATAGTATATATCTGGCCCTGTAGGTAGACTTTAACGTGAATTGTAAATTCCCGAAAAACCTCGTCTGATCTTTGAATTTCAATCACAGAACAAATAAAAAATGATTCACAAAAATTTCACACTTGGCATGATGCGATTCGAACGTCCATCCCTTCGCTCCTTAAACTGGACGCTCTACAACGGAACCACAAAGGACCTGGATATGAGAGGTTTAACATCTCTATCTGCAGTCACGTTTCCTTAACCTCAATTTAACGATAGTAAGGGAGACATGCTCTTTGTAGAGCTCGAGATCCATGCGGTTTACGCAAAAGTGGAACAGTCCCGAGCTTCCTTTGCGCGATACTTGCTTGTTTACGGCATGTTTCATAATTAATAACCAATTTTGATAAATTTTATGTCGCTTTATATGACAGATATAACACTCTCCCTCCGTTTTGGTTGGAAAATGTAAACATTCGGGGTCGGGATTACCTTGGGCCTTAGCCCGCAGGTCCTCCCTCTCCCTCATGTTTACATTTCCAAAACCTCGGAAGAGTGTTATATCCTTTACATAACATTAGCTATCTTGGCGCCTATTACTTAGTACCACATTGTTCTCTAAGTTACACATTTTAAACACATTTGGTGTCATTCCAGTTAATAATATCAGAGTTAATGTCAGAATAATATTAGAGGTCATTACATCAATTAGTATAAGTTTCAAACATAATATAAGGGTGAACTTAAAAAGTTTAATTGTCAAGCCCTTGTGAAGAAAGTGATCGAGAGTGTGAACCACTTGATCCCAAATACGGTCAGTTTATACAGTAATATATGTGTGTGTATGTGTGTGTATGCTGTCGATATGTGCAACAAATCAACAATATAATGGTAGAAGCAAGTATATTGAAAACGCCGCTCTCTTACATATTAAGAAGTTGACCATTTGACGCTAGTATGTGGTATGAAAAAAAATGTAATAAACCTCTTCAGCAAATCGTAGTGCAAACACACGTAAACCCTATATCTCACTCCTGGTATCATGCAGTTATAAATGTCGTCAATAAGTGATTACTTCAGATGTTGCACATAGTTTACATGCGCAGATACGACATTTTTAAAGATCCTGTGTAATGCATTTTTCATAAGTATGACAGATTATTACCTCTATGTACATTATATATCGGAATCAATAGAGCATAACATCGAGACAATATACACTTGAACTTGTTTATTAAGGCGATTTTGATATTCCCCATACATAACATTCCGCATTCATAACGGGATAAGTTAATCTCATTGAACACCTGCTCACAGCCAAGATCATATCTAAATATGTATATTGATAAAGCGTACATTTTGGATATTGTCTCCTGACCCAAATACAGAATAAGTGTTAAAGGAGAAGTACGAGCTTGATATTGCACTGGTCAGTCCCATGAAAATGAGTGACATAAACATTTAACTGGTTTACATTCGATTTGAATTTTCAGTAAATTACTTGCATTATTATTGTGTGGAGCTCTGCCTTTTCTGATCAACAGGTTCGCTGCTAGTATCGGGTGATTCACATTACTGTTACAAGTCCTCCCATCATACTGACGGCCAGACGAAATTTAATTTGAATAATATTGTAACCTTCACAAATCGCCCAAATCCAGTTAATTTATCCATGTATTATTTGAATGTGCTGCAAACTAGCGTAGCCAAGCCTTTATTTACCAAACAGAGAGAGCAAGGGAGGTAAACCGTACCGGTTCGTTGTTACTATAACATAGCATAAGTCAGAGCAATATTAACAAATGCGGTCAAGTATGTTTGACATTTTAGGTATCAAATAAATTCCGGTGACATCTGTTTGCTTAAACATGAGTATCAAAACATAAATCATTTATATACAGCTTATAATCGAATAAGGTTACAAGACGAATCTTGAATAAATACATACAGCTACATATTTAGTTACCGTTGTTGCTTATTGAAAACGTGTTTTGTATATCAAGTATATAGAGTGACTGAGTGCCATGTTTCTGTGTGGCAGGTTATTATGAAAGTATTCCAACTGGCTTCGGCTAGTTGGATATCCCTGTGACTCAACTGGTTACACTCTCACACTGACGTCTAGGGTTTGAATCCCACTGAGGGTGATCTCAAAATCATGTGTGTTACATTTGGCCCCCATCGTTGTGCGAGGGCAACTCACCAGTGCTCGTTACACCCCGGGTATGTCGAGATGCTCCACCAGTCTCAAACGTTTGACTTACATACACGGGATACATTGGTCGAAATCATTCCATAGCTTTACAAACGTATCAGCTTGTCAATCAAATAACTTAACTAATTTGTATGAGTTAACAATGAAGTCAATATGTCCTATAATATCATTAATTTGCAGCTATGGCACATCAACATGCAGAAATCTGAATGGGATGTGTTCTAAAGTGTATGAAACAAAATAGCGATATTATTAAACATTCAGGAAGTTATTAATATGTTAGTTTTCGAAAAGGCTGTTTACTTAAATGATGTAAACGGCAAACCTATTTTATTATATAGAACGCTAACTACATGTATGTATGTTTGTCTGTGAAGCGATTTCACAATGGTGTCAAAGTCAGATATGTTACTAGATCAATTTTAATGAATACCATCACGGTTAATATGGTAGATTGTTTCATTTGCAGATATCCGAACAGATGGTAATGCAAACAGGTGGTTTAGAAGATTGATTTCAACGTCGTCGGATATAACAACACTATACCATATTAGTGTTTCTTAATTAGGTCTTCAAGAATACGTCTGGATGACCTATTGTTATTATCCTGTGTTTTTAGGTCTACAATATTAAGTCTGGAAGGCCTATTGTTATTATCGTGTTTTTTTTCGTCTTCTTGTTCTTATTATTTGACCGTTTTTGTCCGAAGGATTCCAGCTTAACCGCTTGACCGATTTTCATGATTTGTTCAGGGTTTGTAGCTTGTGACATAAACTGGATATGTGTGGATCCACGTTTTTGATTATCGACTTCTTGAGCGAGTTATCTCCCCTTGAAGTCACAACTTCAAACCTCAATATCTCGAAAACTAATCAAGATATTTGCACAAAACTTTAACCACTATGTGGGCATTTTTGAGGGTACGCGTCTTTAAAAATCTTCCTCTAAATCACAGCAAGACAAACATGTATGTGTTATAGCTCATGTTAAAGCTGCATAACTGTTCAACAAAATGCTCTAGCTCGAATGTTGAATATATGCCTACAACTAAAAGTATCTGCCCTTGAAGATTGTCCTTTTTTAAATGTTATTTTTTCGGCTCCTTGTTCAAAGAAACATAACTCTGTCTTGAATAAAGTTATGACATTGTTATTTATGGCAAACTCTTTATCATAACCACATTAACAATTCATAGCATATCATTATCATATAAAAGTTGATACTTTCGGCACAATTTGGACATAATGTAAAAATTTTGGTTTTGAGAATTTTCGAAGGGTACTTTCTTTGGAGATTTTTCGATCGTTAACCACAGACGATATCATTATGTTTAATAGCTCAGTTTGCAGAAGAAATGTCATTTATTGAGGACAATAGATTGCAAACATGTATCATAGTTTGCATGTGACACGTCATAGAAGATTTTCATTTTTCGAAAATCGCCATTTTCATCAGAGTTAAAAAGGAATACAACTGCCTAACTAATTACATTAATGAACATTTATTGACTCTGATTTATACACATATTCATAAACATCAATTATGTTTATGTTGAACCTTTTTATCAAAACTTTGATAGTTAACCTACAAACATCGCAAAAGTTGTCTAGGGGTCCGAACATATGCATTTTGTAGTATTTTCTTGAATACTCAAAAGAACATAACGTACTTGCTATGTATGCAATCATAATAATGATTACATCTACTAAGGTGAAAATTGCAACACAACATAGTTTTTACACCTTATTTTGAAAATATTAACCGTTTTGTCATGAGAATGATGAACATAATGTAGGCGTCACATAATAGGTGATATATGCTTTAGAGAATACTTGTTCGAAAACTACTGAAGATAGAGACATGATTGATAGCTCATTCAAAGTAGGAAAAACTGAAAAACTAAAGAGCATATAAGTCAATCATGGGCCTCAAGGTCAAGTAGAAGTCGTGAAGACCTAAGTATTGCCCTTAGGCAATCCTAGTTAATTGTATGTTTAGCTCATCGGGCATGAAAGGTCGGTTTCTGTGAACATTAAGAGATGAATATTTCCATATTTTGATACATTGTTAAGGAAATGGTGTGTGCTGATAAAGAGTTGTTACACTTTTACCCAAAAAAAATGCAGGTCTGCGAGTCTGTAAGAAACCAAAATATGACAGTAACTGTATTTGTAAGTATTCCGCAATCTTTGTATTTAATGATAGACAATGAAGGCGATGTATATGATTAGGATTGCGTCATTGTCTTCCTCTACCCAGAAAACTATATTTTGTCACAAAAAGTGGGCCTCTATGTCAATTAGGAGGCAAAATATACCCTTTAAAGATATTTCTCAGTGGCAATTGGGGCCTTTTTGAATTTCGCTCATGACAATTTACCACAGTCACTGCACTCGGCTGTTATTCTTTAGGTAATGTCTCATCTGCCATATAAAACAATAATACATATGTAATATCTCAAAACAAGGTTCTACAAAAAATGTCCTTCCGCCACTGGACTATAATCACTGCACTCTCATGCAAGACATTTCAGGTATATACAGCATATTCAAAATTATAATCACTTCAGCATATTTAAAGTATTTCAACTAATGTCTCCCCTTACTGTGTCTTTAAAGTGCACAGTCTCCCTTTTACAGAGGTGACAGATGTCGAATACGCTGAATTCTACATAGCATAGTTTGTATCCATACTCAATGAAATGTATTGGACAGGTTGCATATAGTACGATATGATAAATTTAGCAATGTAGTGTTTTAAAATAGCAAACTCATATGGGCAGACATTGATCCAAAACTACAACATCACCCTTTGTCATGTTTTGAAAGCAAGTGGTCAGGTAATGAAAGATGGCCGTATATATTATATTTATTCATATAACTTAATATTGAGATCAATATCTGAAAATGTTTTGTTGATGCTTCATTTGGTCAAGTGTTGATTATAAAACACATTAACACATTAGATACTCTGTATATTAACACTCAGTATTAAATCGAAACATAGCCGTTATTGTTTGTTAACTATGACATTGATAGTAAACAAGATCAGACACTATTTCACCAAATGTACTTCAGTCCCTCAATGTACTTATAGACATTTTAGTGAGCTTTCTATTACATCTGCAATCATCATTGGGCTCTAATCCTCTGGATTCTTCAACACGCAGTAAGTATCCAGCGTCATATAAACATATACTGGACATGTCGCTGAAAGCTTTAAAACTGATCAATTGAAAACTCTACATCCATATTTAGCCCTTTCACGATGAGAGACATCAATTCAGAACTGAAATAGCACCTGAACCTGGATTGTATGTAAATGTCCTGGTCAGGGCTTTCTTTGAATTATTGTCCTGAAAAAGATGGGAAAGGGTAAAACAAATATAATCTACATTGAAAAAAAGAAAACGTACTCATGAATTCAGTTTTCCCAAGTCTGTGGTTCCTGGGAAGAAGTGTACAATGTAAAGTTAACACATGGACTGATTTGCGCCAGATCTCATGCCCTATCATATGCCCTACGTGAGAATAGAGAATCAGAAATTTGAAATCTGTTATGCTTACAAATAAATGGTTTCTATCAAGACTTACGGTTACAATTATTGACATCAATAGAAATGGAGAAAACTTTGTGAGGAAAAGATATAGCATGCACCATCGATTGGAACGCTTTCTGATCTCCATTTAAGAGTACACTTTTCATAGAGAAATTGAATCGAGTTGTACATCAATCAAAGATCAATAACCTTTTCTTTCAATTGCGTCTGACTTTTGCATGGCAGTAAGTTGACTAGTGCTGCCATCTTTTGAATATATACTATTCTCAATAGGCTTGGATGAATGCTTCACCTTGCAGCATCAACTCATCAAACATATTGTCAGTAGGATTAATGTGACAGCTTATGTTGATGTGACAACGCAACTCATTCCATAATCTAATTACTTCTATATTATTTACTTCTATACAAAATTGCATATTGATGTCTTCAGAAACGCATCAAATTGGTCAATTGCAACACTAGTCAAGTATTCAAGAAAGGGTCCCTCTCACGTGAACAAATATTAACCTTCTAAACCCCCCATCCTAATGCAGGAGCAAATCATTCATAAACTTTGACTTCTTTGACGTTTGTTACTGATAAAGGAAGGTAAACGTGATTACATACAAAACACCTGTCTCTCTGGATCCTTGTGCAGGTGCAGATTTATTCAATACACTGGCACGTATTTGAATAATTATGTGTGTGGTTGTTTAGACAAGTACTATAGTATAGTTTGACATGGTCAACCTATATAACATGAACATGTTATATTAAATTCACCATAAAGAGAATAGAAATAATAATAATAACACTAATATTTTCCGGCTTCTATAATAGGCTTTTTCAAAAAGAATTCGTTATAATGTTTATTTTACATATCGATCAAATTACTATTTGTGTAGAATTGAGTTTGTATTATACACACAAGGGAACGGTCAGCCGTTTTTACATCAATTTCAGATGAAGAGGCTATATTATGCTTTTGGAATGAACCTTTGTTTTTTTTCGGAGAGACCATTACATCAAAAAGCAACCAGATTTCATCATAAAATAACGTTCCATGAATTTTGAGAATTTGAAGGCTAATTTCACTTCAACTAAGAAATTTAGTTTGAGGTCACTATTAAACATGTGATCTGTTCACGTGAAAGAATAACATTACCGGATTTACTATAAAAAAAATTATATTGTTGTCAGTATAACTAATAATGTTTATGTAAAACACATTACCAAGATGCACCTTTATGATACATGATGACGTATCTACAACATTTTCCAATTATCAGAAAATCAGTCTTGAAAATGTTTTGCTAATATAATTGAGTAATCAGTTATTGTCATTGGAGGCACGTAAGGATTACTTTATGGTTATATGAGCCATTTGAGAAAGCTAATCTGACACAATCCAATCATTTCCTTACACCGTAGGCATTCAGCGGATTTTATTAGTTGAATTTATTGTTTATTCTCCTCAGTTTATTCACTTCTTTTATATGCTGCTGTTATATTGAAGATCTGGTTTTCTGTAGACAATGACGTAATGGTTTGTGAGTCCTAATTCGGAACATTCCACACCAGCACATGCATACAAATACTGTTTTAGGATCAACCTGCTCTTTATTGTTCTGCTCGAGGCAATTATTATTGATTGTTCTCCCTGGCATTAAACAGGATAACGATTATCAAACTCAGATACACAGTAAATTCTCTCCACTCTATTACCCATTCTTAGAGTTGCTTCTTTGATGTGGATTGTTGTTGATGTTTTAAACCTTATCCTAGAAAATTGTTTCGTGAACAATAATCTATTAAAGCATTAAACCATGTGGATGTTTTCCATTTAATTAACTCAACCTGACAGTGTTATTCTTGACAAGACGAACCAGCTTGGTTTTTAGGACTTATTGAGTGCCTATCCCTATCATTAGTTAATATAACTAACAATTTGTTTTATTTTTATCAACGAGTGTTGATATGTGTGATATCCGAAAGTATTCATGTTATCACCATAAAGCTTTCTTCATTACCATTCAATGATAAATGTACATATATGTACACAGCCCTGCTATAAGACTTTGAATGCGTGATGCCAGAGAATTGTGACATCAGGACATTTTGAATTGTACCTTTATCAAAACAGTTGATGTAATAACGATAACACCGCACTATGTAACATTTCAATATACTACATTGTTGGAACAAATAATAAACTGCGGGTATCATTAGTCTTATCGTATGTATTGGTTTCCCACTCTCTATGTTGTTTTTCTTATTCATTATTGTTAAGATGGAAAGTTGAATATGCACGAACACATTGAAAATTTATCTTTAAATATTTCACTGAACACGTTTATCTCATACATACGTTTATAAACGAGTGTTTTCTTGCTGTCTGATGCTTTATGCATGGAGAGTTGACAGAAGCCATGACTGATACTTTGTTACAGCGTACAGACCAAACCAGACAACATACGAATTACGCACTGACCTGACTGAGCTATCAGCCATGATTAAATTGTCCTGGTCATACCAGACAGTGGAAGCCACTCAAATTGTACCCAACAAGTTTCACAGTAATACTCAGTCTGAAAGTGTCTCTGTTTACTGACAGCAAGAAAGGAACAACGGTATTTGAAAGGTTTTAATCAGGAAATGTGAAAGCTTCTTAGTCTATATCTAGTATGTTACACACTCATACCTGTTCTTATACACAATTCTAAACTGGAAACAGAAATAAATTCACCATCTTTCACATTATCTGCACAATATATTAAAACCTTTCAAAGTATGTGCCTGCACAACTAATGGTAAACATTTAACAGGGATCATTGAAAGTTAGAGACAGTAATTGATAAATCGTCAAGTTGGCTTTTTAAGGAGATTTATCAATTTAAAGTTAATTTCTAAGCACATTTTAATAGTTTTGTAAGGTAGACATGATCACATGACAATGTATTCATTTTCACAATCTTTCCGTTTTGCATTTGAACAAAGGTATTCTAATATAATTGCTTACATTATTAAATAATTTTTTGAGAATGTCTTGGAACCCCCTGTAGTTTAATAAAAAAGTTAAACTATATTACTATAGTTACTATATACTATAGTTACATTTTAAAAGTGGATATTATATTGCCATCACTTATTAGATCATCATAATGTTATACATGTAGTATGTCTGTATATATGTAATTAAAAATAATGGTTAACATTAATTTCCCTATTAATTGTTATTAAAAGGGTACGATTAACAAAAGTTCTCAGATGCATATAGGACCGGTTGTACACATATTATTCACGACTAAAACTCTCATTACATGCTGCCAAGACAGCATACATGTGTCATATAGATAAGTTACTGAAATAATAAACTGTGAAATGTTCAGGAATATGTGATGATTCTCTAAGCTCTCAATTATTCCAGCGACTCCACTCAGCCAAAAGATCGATTTTGAAGTGTTACACTTCACTGAATCATAAATTTGATGAAATACAGATATTTTGATGGCGAATCCATAACAAACACATCGCTGGACAGCAAATCAATAATGTTGGTGACAAGTTTACAGGTTTCCATGTTTTCATGTTTCATGTTTTTTTCATAGCGAATAATGTCAACACTTAAATGGAAAACTTAATTATTGTCATGAAATGAAGTCCTCATTGTATACCAATCTCATGCATTTTAATCTCTTTTCTTTGAGCTTTGAATGTCCCTCATTTTGTTGTTTGTTCCATTAAGCATATACTCCGAACGTCGTGTATTTTCGTGTAGTAAGGAAGCTGTTATCCAGAAAATATTCCCTAGTACATTTATGACAGACATTACCAACAAATGTTGCAAGAAGTATAATGTATTGTTTGCGGTAAGACTCAATTCGTTACAATAAGGAACTACAAGGCGCGACAGTGTAATTGTAAATTGCCTTGAAGTTGCCAAATGCCAGGAGAAACACTCAACAATACCTCGAGGAATAATTCAATTAAAATGCAAATGGTTTGTGTATTTTCTGTGATTCGCAATAAGTATAACTATGTGAAAGACATATAACATGACGAAAACAATGTAAGGGCGGCAACTGAATGTTTATGTTACTGAAATAGCACAGTTATGAAATTTGTATGTAAATGTTCTGACCATGCAATATGGCATAGTATATGTGTTTCTCGATTACAATGAACACTATCAATGTTTGTATTGCGATAAACATCTGATAATGCTTTTTGTTTAATGTCCCACAGAAGGTCATATATGTCGATAATACATTACCAGGTGAGAGACATAGAGAATACCAAACAAGTTCCCTATACCGTATTTATTACAACGAGTTACTTGTAAAACGTATTTAACGAGCGAAAGCGAGTTAAATACGTTTGACAAGTGCTAAGTGACGCCATTGGTGTGATTGTTCCCCCGAATGTATTTGAGCATCTCGAAATGGACTGAGTAGCGTGTTACAGCGGGGCGAGAGTCGGTCGACGTGACGGTTGAAGGAAGACAACTCATATTCGCAGCTGATGTGTGTGACGCCACAACATTACCATAGGATGAGCGCATTCGGCTTTGTGGTTGTTGTCACACTGTGTGTTTTAATATCACAAATGTTTCTCAGCTTGTGATTCTCACAATTTTTATTATGTATTTGCTTATGACTGGCAAAAATAGTCCCGCCCTCGTACCTCGGGTCATCACCATCGAACGACCAATCAGATGCGTCGCTCGCAGTATCTACCATACGTTGGATACCAAAAATATCTCGACGAGTTCTCAGTCACATGCATGTAATAAACCCCGTTTATACTAACTATCAGTGTATTACCAAGATATGCATGTTAATTGTATCAGCATCGTTTTAATATTATCAGGGACTTACATGTTCTAATGTTTGCCACTGTTCGTACCGCTGGATTGAATAGTGTATTAGGCAAAAACGTGTTTTCTATGTAACAGTTTCGAATTTGGTTTATCTATATACATGTTTACAATCTCATACTTATCTTCAAGTGATTGTATGTTAATGTATACGATATATCACATCGATGGTGTTCCATTTACTATTCATCAGTTAAGTACCTATCGTCTGTTTCCACACACTGAATATATCCAACTGCAACAACAAACGTTCGGGTCGTTGTCATTAGCATGTAATCAGCTCAATTTAGGTCTGTAAACCCTGATATGGGGCCACATGATCACATTGACCATTGTACACATGATTTCAGTCTTCTAGGTCTTTTGTAATTGAGAAGATAAAAATATGTTATAGGTCGTGGCTCCTGTGACCTTTATTTTGGGTCACAGTTTCATCAAATTCATTACAATTATTAGCTTCGTTGACCAAAGAGCATGCACACATTACCTCTTTCTTGAGACAGTGGTACTTGAGAGAAAATCCAACATTCAAACATTGGAAGGATTGACGCAGGACATAATGCCTTGTCATAATGCCGGCCACTATCTCATTGAATAGAGTATAATAAATGGTGAATATTATGCTTACAAAGTAACGGTTTCAATCTAGATTTACATAAACAATCAATGACATCCCTAGAACGATTGTAATGGGAAAGATAAATCATTCACTGTCGATTGCATAAGCTTTCTGATCTCCATTTCATTCCATAGAGAATTGTTAAACTATTACATACGCTGATTTAAATCAAGATGTACATCAATCACAGAGAACCTTCAATTTCAATAGCATCTGACATTTGTCTGACAGTAAGTTGACTATTGTTGCCAAAGTTTGAATATATGATGTTCTCAATACGCTTGGATGATAATTCACCTTGAAGCCATCCACAATACATCAAACATGTCGTCTGTAGGATTAATCTTAAAGTTGTCTGTGATGTGAAAACGCATCAAATGAAGATCTAATGCTAGTTCCAGTAATACAGTTTTCAACTTAACAGTATAAAGTTTTATACAAATTACATATAGATGTCGTCAGAAACGCAACAAAGTGGTCAATTGCAAGTAATAGTTACTGCCATAGTTTCGGAGTTGTATCGGGAAATATCACGACACTTTGTCCGTGAGGCCCTTGCCTGTCGTCTTTGCCGAGGATGGGGCTCGAGGACAAAATGTCCTGGGTTTTTTTCCGATGCAACGAGGAAACTATTATAGTAACTGATATACATCTCACCTATTCCGAGTGAAATAAATGAACAAAAAAATAAAATTATAAAAAATGTCCACAACCTTTCTGTGGCCCCTTCACCAGGTTATGAGTGAATAGCGTAGTACATACTATGGATGTTCAGCTTTAGCGTATCAAATGAATGCACGATTAAACGATACTAAATGTTCGAAAATCGTACAAACCATGCAATCCATGCAATCCATGCAATCCATGCAATCCATTCAATGTTCATGATATGTAAATTTCGATGTGAGAATCGGACGTGCATGTACATCTGTGTTGCACAGCGCCAGTGAAATTTCGAAAGAGAATATATATTAGCTTGGACTATTTAGGTAACTGAAATTTCTCCTTTTTAATATTTATTAGTATTTGTTTTGCTATTATTCATTAAAACGATTTATGTTTCAAACTAGTTGATTATTTATTACTAGATGAACATTTAATTTGCGAATGATGTGGATCAAGGTTTATCAGAACCTATGTTTATTTGTTTGTTCATTTCTTTTCAAGCTGATTAAAATGTTGATATTATGAAACATTAAAATGCGTGTTTTTGCGGAATGATCTTGTTCAGCAAAATATTTAACTCATTATTGATGAATTGTTCTTGAAATGTCTTGATTAACCTTGATACAAATAATTTTCAAAAAGTGTCCATGTATCAGATATCAGGACTCTTTCGCACAAAATAGTCCTGATATTCATAATGAACAGGACACTTTAATGAGGTCTAAGTGGTATGTAAGTAATAGTTACTACCATAGTTTCCGAACTAAATGTTCAAAGATCGTGCAGGTTCGTGCAATTTACGAATATACGGGTTATTTTCGACGAAATTGCACAGTTGTCAATTTCTAGATTGCTTTTAAAGAATGCAGTTGTCTTAATAGTGTGGCTCTGCGACAATCGAAATTGAAAGTGACTTCTAAATAGAATTAAAATCAGTTGGATTTTCAATATTCCGGTAACTTGAACATATTAATGAATAGTTTATTTTGTATATTTCCTAAATTGTATATTAGTTTCTATGCTTCAAACTACTATATTTATCATTTCTAACATAACTTTCTAAACTTTACGGTTGTTGTGAATTTGTGGTCGAAAATAATATCAAAGTCATGCTAATTTGTTGGGTCTATTATTTTTAGTTAATTGTTTTGGCAGACGTCAATCAATTGATTGAAGTATTTTAGTCCCAACTGTATTGAGTATTACATGAAATAAATTTGATCCCGATCTTAGTCAAACATTTAGCTTAATCTGTATGTCATTGTCACTGATAAACTGTAACTAAGCTTTTTTAAAAGTCGTTTTGAAAATGTCTGTGTATCATATTATATCAGGACTGTTTGGACGAAACAGTCATGATATCGATAATGAACAGGACTCTTTTATGAATGGTTGCTTCGTGTAAAGATGTATAAATGGGATGTAACATTTGTCATGTATTAAGTATCCTTTGCTTCGCCGGAACGTTCATATCATTAATAAATATGTACCTTGTAAGCTCATGAAGCTATCTCAGGAGATGATCATTTGTAAACGTATGTTCTTTATTTGAAATATGTTCCTGATAAAGCAGGATAAATGTGATGAAATCATTAAATAAAAAAAACACCTGCCACATCACACATCCCCTTTGTCTCTGGATCTCTGTAGTTGCACTATTATTCAAAACACTGGAACTAATTTGAATCTTTACATGTGTAGTTTTTATAAAATGACTAAAACATACTTCGAAATTATCAACCATACCTTAACAGGAAAGACCTAAGACTATGTGTCACATTAATGAACAAGTTAGATTCAGTTAACACAGTTAAGTAAACACTAATATTTGCTCTGAGCATTATACTATCTGAGCATTTTCAAAAATATATTTTTTTAATAAATATCCATTATACTTTAAATTAGACACCTCGATCAAATAAGTGTTCATGCAGAATTAAGTTTGTATTATGTGTATGTATTTATTATTATCTTGGGGATATCTAAATTTAATTGACACTGGTGAAAGGTTGAATATCAGTATATATTGTCGTTAACTGTGATTGTTTTGGATACTCTTCTTGTATGAAACTATTAAAATAAGAATTTACGAATAACTGTCAAAAATAGCATTCTATATAACTACATTTGAATACTATTGTTGTTTTAACAACATGTTTACTATACAAGAACAACCATTAGAAACGAATTTCAGTATAAATGGATGCACTGTGCCTTTTGAGAGCCAGCGTATTCAATCTAGTGACCAGAGTCGGTGTAGATTGATGGACGAGGTCATCACACGGGACAGTCCTAAATTGCTGCTTGTTCTATAAATGGCTTAATACATTGCAGTATCGAAATCTCGTTCACAGCAGATGAGATACGGTGGTCGACTACATTCGGGAATTAGTTGTTTGCTTCCGAAAGTAATCAATTTCAATGGATGGTGGTATCATTTAGATGATTAAGCAAATGTTTGTTTCGTGGTAACCTTTGAAATAAATACAAGTTGCTTGAACATTATTATAAGTAATCAACGAGTTGCGAGGAATTACGGATTATCCGCCCTGAGTTAATTCATATGAGAAACTCCGATCTTCAGCGAGGAAACAGATACAAGTGTTACGTTATCGGTTACTAGGTTCTCAAAACAAGATTCGAATTCCCGATTATTCTATATAATACAAAGTGTACACTATTTATAAACTCCCCCACACCTTCAATATGCGAGGATCTGAATAGTTCACTACTTAGGCTATTCAGGTACAGGGTACATGTTATTGTCCGAAATAATTTCAGACAAAATATACAAATATTTGTATTGTAAATATTGTCGCAAAATAAAAGAGAACAAATCAATTGAAAACATGAACAACCAATGGCTCAGTTGAAATGAGACAAAGCAAAATCATTTCACGCGGAACATAAACTTGATATGCAAGGTGAAGTTCGTTAGATATCCTATAAATATGTGAAAATGCAATTTGGTTCTATTTGGGTCTGGTAGATAATTTGTAGGACCAATACATGTTATAAGAGCACAGTCAAATGCTTTCGTCCAATCATATGATTGTATTGTGGTCACGTTGAGCACATTTATATCCCGAAGATGTAAGGTTGTCTTTTTGCGTTCGGGTATGACACTCATCATAAAACTGGTTCACATACTTCCATAAAAACAACAATGTCAACTGATTGTTTTATTTATGTGTATAATACATAATTAAACACTTTTTACATTGACAAATGATCTGCTGTGATCCCTTTCCGAAAGGATATAGTCGCCTCCCTCGATGGGGGGGTCTTCTATGTTAAGGAGCTTGATATTCCTAAAAGAAGAATAAAAGCATGTAAATAAAGCAAGTAATGTGAGGCCAATTGGGATTTTTCAAGTGTATTTCATTTATATATCACGAGAAAGTGAAACAATGACAAGCATCAAACCATGTTTTCAATTTTTTTTCTAATTTTCAACAACGATATCAAAAAATAATATTCAGAAGTTATGTAGAGCGACAGAAAGAATGAGAAGAAATGGATATACAATTACCTTCTTGGAGTGTTAAGAGTATGGAGGTTGCATTGTCCTCTCACTGAAACCTCTGTATCGTCACACAGCGTCCGACGATGTCCAGCACGACGTTACATTCTTTCCCATAGACAGTTCGAGTACAATTTCGTTGCTGCATTAACCTGAAATAATTTATATGCAATAGACGGGATGCATAATAGATATTGCAACTCGCATATAGATAAAAAAAAAAAGAAAAAAAAAGCTCAACAAACAACTTAACGTGATGGGAAAATATTTGAAATTAAAAAAAAACAAAACTGTTATTAAATAAACCAATTTAATGAAAATTAGTTTGTATTTAAAAAATTCACATTTTAAAAAGAAAGGAGTAAAATTTACCTTTCCTGAATGAATAGTGTTCTTGTCCTTGGACTGTCCATGATGAAGCCATTGTTGTGAATTGATTCGTTCTAAAAAAAACGCTCAGTCTTAATAGGCAATGAAATTTTTACTTCTCAATGTTGCTGAATAAAAACGTTCTTAAATCATGCATGTTCGTGATTCAAGCACATCGCTTATACTGTAGCACGACTCGTACGCTTTATATAAAATGTACGCCTCATGCACCTCGGACAATTCAGTGCTCACAGTGCTGATGATGAAGTCAATGTCCCTTACATTTGCATATGAAAATGAGAACGTCAATGTTTTGCATGTTGTGTTCGAGAGAATGTTTCCCAAATGTGTTGACAATTCATTTGAAATATATTCATTTTAAGACATGTTCTTGACGACTCAAGCGTTTGACAGTGCTCTAAGATAGATAGAGAACTCGCAGCAGTACATTATCGGGATATAAATGTACTGACGCCTCGCCCAACCCTCTCAAACCCGTACATTTATATCCCGATAATGTACTGCTATTTGCCCTCTATCTATTACTTAACATATCTATATTTTATTATAAGTTGGTGTATACTTATCTCTCCCAATAAGCTTGAAGCGCGTCAAGTCCACAAATTTACTGGATTTAGTTGTCAAAATAATTTTTACAGCTACATTTAAACTATGTGCAGTTTCCCAGGAGAAATGCAATTTATGTTAACAGTACCCGTCTGCGATTGACGCAATAGTACTAGTGTTACAGGATTGGAACTGTTCCCGAGAAAGAGTATTCATAACATCTACACATAGTTTCTCTGATCCTGAACATCATTTGTTTTCCATTGACGTCTGTGTTGGACAAAGGAGCCCAAACACATGAAAAATAGATTGAGTCATCACACACAAAACACCTGCCACCTAAGACACCCCCTGTGTCCCTTGATCCTTGTAGTTGCAAATATATTTAGTACATTCCCACTCATTTTAGTCATTGCAGGTTTAGTTTTGTAAACAATTACTAAAGCATACTTTGAAAATGATTAACCATACTCTAACATAAATTACTCTAGATTATGTGTTACATTATTTAAATGAGTCAGATTTTGAAATTTCAGCCATTTATCAACAGTTGCTTAAGAAAGGCAACATGTTAAGGATTTGGGGATTATTTTATTTATTATTTAAAGAGACCATTATCACCAAGATTTGTTCATATAGCAACGTTTCATGATTTTGACATTTTCATTATTATGTTAGTGTGGAGGTTCACATTACTTTGACCAGGGTTTTTTTGCTAAAATTTACTCACCAAACTTGTGATCTGTTTACTTAAACCTTATAAAAGCAATTGTCTTCAGCCAGTTTGTCGATTGTTAATTGCAAATACTGATGAATTTTCTTCATCATGTCCGCGTAATCCGAAAACGATCCTGTTTCGATTTTATAAATGAGAAACGAAATAAATTTCTTAATGATTAAATGAGCCATTAGAGAATAATCTAAAATAAAATCCTGTAAATTTTCTTTTACAATCAATATTAAAGTGACCTAAACTGCTAAATTTATTTTTAATCCTTCATGTTATATACTTTCTGTTATACTTTCTAAGTTCTATTTACAATCTGATTTTCTTGAGCAACAGACATAAGGGCTGGTTAGTTTTAATTTCGACCAGTACAAACCGTCGGATAAATAAAAATGCACGTTTTTGATCAAACTGTTCTTTATTGTCCTTTTCCAGGCATGATTAGTGATTGTTCTCCTTGGCATTAAACAAAATAACGATTATCAGCCCCTGGCACGCAGGAAATCCCTTCAACTCTACTACCCATTCCTAACGTTGCGTCTTTGAAGTGGATTGTTTAGGATGTATTAACCTTATCCTGAATATTTTTTTCTTGAACAAAATTATATCAAAGAATTGAACCATGAAGTCGATTCCCATTCATTTAACCACGTGTCTGTTGTGATGATATTTTTATTACTATTCAGTGATAAATGTACTTATCTCACTGGCATCAGATACAGTGAAGTATTGTGATGTCATTCTGTTTATGACATTATGATGTAATCTGGTGATTGACGTCATGGCATTTTATATAACCCACCGACACATTTCAAACTTAAATTGAACCAGACAGAAGGTATGTTCTCGTTACATATGCCAATACGTCTAAATTTCAAAGGACATGGTAAGGGTAGTAGTGGGATTGGGGTCAAACGGATATTTCAATATATTTTCTCCCTATTATAGCAACTTAATGTGATATCCATGATTCTACCATGACATTTTTAAATCCTTGTTTTTGATTGGTTTATTTTATAGTCGAACACGATTTTTGTGAACGGCGATTTTCCGCGTTTGGATATATGTTTACTTAAGATTCTAGGCCAAAGTATGTCATTGAAATAACAAGGGTAAATCAGTTATCTTCACTTTACGGTTTCCATCATGTTTTCCTTCTACGCAATTTAATCTGTGTATCTGTTTTGGAAAGTTATTCTAATTTGGACCGATGCTTTAAACAGTGAAACTACAGTAGTTGATCAAGACCGCAGTAAGCCGTGAACTAACCGGTTTCGGTTCAGTTACAATGACGTCATAAGCTCAATCAGTTATACGGTCACAGGAAATTGTCGCGTCAATTTGACAAGTGGTGGAGGAAAGCTTTCAAGGTGGAGAACCCTTAACATTTACAAACCTGTATGTTCTATTTGATTAAAATCTATGTTGTCACTTAATAATCATATTTGAATATGAATGAATTTTTAATTTCACTGTTTATTCAATGTCTACCACATCAAAAACAACGGAAATGTGATGCGTCATAACTGAAGAAAAATGGGTTCAACCGATTACCGCATCACTCAGTTCACTTCCGCAGTGTCAAAGAAACACGTTTAAAATACTCTGATAACTTGTCATGGTAGAATGGAGATCAACCTACTGTGTTTGTAACTATTTGTGAGTCTAACGTAGATTCGACGCGCTGACGCGTTCGGCTCCGAATGATAAAAATCGGTATCGAATCTACGTTAGACTAACAAAAAGTTAAAAACACAGTAGGATCATCTCCTAAATATTAGTAGTGGTTTGGACCAAACGTCTAACTTGTGTTAATTTTAAC
Organism: Gibbula magus; assembly: GCA_936450465.1. Taxonomy (NCBI): domain Eukaryota; kingdom Metazoa; phylum Mollusca; class Gastropoda; order Trochida; family Trochidae; genus Gibbula; species Gibbula magus. Next base: position 65,440,780 of record OW388300.1, on the reverse strand, counting down.
CAATGTGGTCATTTCATCATGTTGAGAAAAGTATACACTCATATATATATATGTATATTTTTGGGTTCCTATGACTATCGATTAGCCAGTGTGTCTGTATATAGAGGTTATCATGAGAGTGTGTTTTGGGATGGTCAATATCCTGCATTAGGAATAAACATTGTATTTTGCGAGCCTTGGCGAGCTAAATACATTGTGTTTATTCCTAATGCAGGATATTTACCATCCCAAAACACACGAGCATGATAACTTCTTTATCATACAATGTCATTCTTCATTCATTTTGCGCAAAACAGCATGACAACATTATTTCAAAGTTGAACTTAACTGTAACTAAGCGTATTGATATATGCAAATGAACTGCGTGTTATTCTCACAGTAAAATGACACAAAATAACGCCTCCTAAATTATGCTTTCAGTGAAAATAATTGTTATTTTTGGCATGATCTTAATTTTCAATGTTTTAATACGTTTTAAAATACATTTTCAAATGAAAAATATTAAACGTGAGGACAGCGAATTCGAACTCACGTCCTATCGCTTGTGTAACCATGAGTGTAAGCGAATCTCGAAATGCGAGAGTTGCTTCCCTTCCGCCCGGTTGCAAAAGGCGACTCGCACCACACGGAGAGCTAAACTGAATGTAAGGCAGCTAATTCTAAAATCCCCTTTACAAAAGTCACATAATGGAACCGTGAAGATTGCCGTTCGATAAATGAATGTGTGACTCAAACTGCCTTTGTTACCTATGAATATTATAAAGTGTTTGCTCGGTAGTTTTCGCGATGAACAAGTTTTGAACATAATAACATTTTGCCGCACTATGCATTGCACAATTATTTTTTGTTATCATTTCCCAAATTAATGTGGTTCTATATGAAAGGGAGCATGTATATTTACATGAAGCTGTTACGCTATCATAGTTATTACAGGCATTTGAAATGTTAATGCGTGTGACGTCATTTCCAAAAGAAGTTCCGTCACTTGACCTATGTAATTTGCATCTTTATCCGTATATGACCCCAACGGATACCGAAAATATCCGTTGCCTTTATGCTGCCGAGAACACCATCCATTGTATGATTAATAATATTTACCCTCTCCTTCTCTCAGTGTTAAAGTAGGGGTTAGTTTACGGCCACACTATCACTTTAATCCATTTTTACGCAACGGACACCATCGATCAATAGAAAAACAGTGCTTACAGTTTTAGAAAGTTTTCTTGAAGGGCCAAATTGATTACAGACCCCGTTTATCCGCACGGTTTCTCTACAATTGAAAATACTCCGGATAACGAGATGTGCGGTTAAGTGAATCATTATTTGCAAAGAAAAGATTTGCAATGCTACCTTGCGGATGGATCGGTTTCCGGATATACAAGTCCGGATAAACGAGGTCTGACTGTACATTATAAACCATATCTAACATTTGGTGATTCTAATTGATAAAAGAAAGGCGCAAAGTGGTAGAACAAAACAGACAACGGTATTATATTGACACATGTTTTCAAAATCAGAAATTTGTTTTATTGAATGGGCAACAGTTTTGATAGCCTCATGTAATATTTATACATATTATGGCTGGTTCGCTTCTGATGTGTAACCGAAATGTTACATATAAACACTCTAATTGTTGATCGGCATAAAGGTTAAATAAACACAAAAATGCAAAGTGTCTTGTTAAATTTCCAAACCATGTTTAAACAGTTGAGACAGGATATAAAACACGTAAATTTATCCCAGTCATTAACATATATTATTAACAAGTATCTAAACATCAAAATCAAATCACAATCGGACAGCTATAAAACGTTCAATCGTTGAGGAAAACGGACTATGACGTATTACCCCTTGAATATGACGTCATCGACGAGATAACACCCTTGCAAGGGAATCCCGTCTAGGATGTATCGCTGATATTACATGTTGCCATTGAGGGAAATGTTGACAGCCACGACTGAGTGAAAGAGCGGCTAAGGAGGGAAACAACACATTACAGTAATAGCAAGTATGACAATCAAATTTACAGATGAAACATAATATGTACCAATAAGTATGGGAACATCGGAAAATATGGAGTTGCCGAGGTTCCTAATAGTCGAGTTTCCTGAATTCGTGGGTTGTGTCATTTGTGTCGACACTAAGTCTGCACTAAGTATGCCTAGTTTTACTAAACTGTGACCAAAACAGAAAGAGTTATTTTTCTAGAAAGGAAACATACACATTCTTATCGCCACTTTTGGTTTGAATTGAAACATAACAACAATTAGAGATTAATAATAACATTTCAAATACAAAATAATTAATGTTTAATATTAAATGTGATGATTCAAGTATAAATGTTTTAGTTTGGAAAATATTTTAGGAACCGAAATCATTATTCTGAGCCAATCCAGGAAATATAATATATGTTATTACAGAAGAATTGTGTACACATATGGGGAATAATTTCAGTATTTTTCAACAAAAAAGTGAAACAAGAAAATTACTTTTTAACCTTGAAAGAAATAATTCTGGCCCGCCACAGAAGGATTATCCATTAGGGTCACTATGACACGTATAAAACATGTGGAACACACAAGGAGGCGTTGGTGGAACTGATATAGCAGCGCTGTGAACAAAAACCATGTTTGACATTAACATATACAGTTTGTCTGGAGTTTCCATTTACATGTTAAAACAAAAGTAGATGATCATATAGTTTATGTAGCCTACTCTTGATTTCCCACAATTTATTATACAGTAAGTTGAACTATTAATAAAACATACATATTCATAAGTTAATAAACGTTTTGAATAGCATTAACTTAAAATTCTTTACTGTCTATCATTTAAATAAAACCTTATTATTTCTCTGACATTACGGACCAAAAAGTAATATACTTTATTCAAAGATATTCACAGTCTGGATCGAGTCTACCTTTTCCAGCAGTGTTGTCGACGCGCATACTGTAAACAAACAAACAAACAACATAGAGCAAATTTATGAGTAGTCATGCAATGGATTAGGACAGTTTTTGATGATTATATATTCATCACTGTATTTGGTTATGTAGTTCCTACACATGTTGAAATATATGTTCTTCCCAAAAAAACTGTTTTGCCTGAAGCTTAAATATATTCATAAATATGTGTCATAGATTGCTGGTACAATCACGTGCGTAGTCATTTTCATTGTGCATTTGTGTTTAAAGATGCATCCATTGTGTTTCATAAATCATATATATTTTTCATACGTGCCAACATATGATATGTGCTGATGTCAGTTCAAATAATTTCACTCAACTTGCATATCCATCCCCGATAGCTAAATATATAATAATTACTAGTATCCAATAAAAATTTAGCAACATCATGTGCAGAAACCGAAACTACACCATTTACATGCAAAGTAATTAAACATTATCAGCCAAAAGGTGTCTATTGTAAATATGTTTCCAAAATTACGTTTGGCTAATTGACGCGCACCATACTAGGTGCATTGTCCGGTTTTCGATCAGAAACCACTACTTTAACATTTATATCGTTGGCATACTGAATCGACTGTCATCAAAATTGCAATTTTTGGCAACAGTCAGTACGTCTCGATAACATAACATAATTTATAATGTTTAGCAAAGGTGACCCAAACAACACAATGGGTGTACCTTTCAACAATTAAGCATTGTCGTCGGTTTATACAATCTTATGTTGCCTTCGATGACTCTATATATTAGTCCATGGCAGAGACATTACCAGTTTGATAACTGAATAGTTTGACGAACCATGAATTTGAGATTGCACAAAAAGACGTAATCTGAAAACTTCAACTTCATTTCATTGGAAGAGCATTATTAAAGCTTTTCAATCATCGTGACACTAATGTGAGGAGAAGTTCATTTGCAAACCCAATTGTTTGTGTTATGTATGGCCAAACAATGGAGCTAGAAAATTTGAAATAGATGGAGTCATTACGTACAAAACACCTGCCATCTCAGACGTCACTTTTGTCAACGGATCCTCTTAGCACAGACGCAAATTCTCATCTTTGACATACACAAAGGCTCCTTCGACATATACTACGATACAGCTTACTTTCACAACGATCTTCCGTTCCTCAACGAGAGGTTTACAACTTTTTGATAAAGAAACATATACTTTGATGTAATTTTCACAAAGTAACAAAAATGTTTCATTAGATTGATCAACAATGTCTTGGTATGCCATAGCAAAGTGATTGACACTCTTAGTACCGCTATTCGAATTTCATTTCCACAAATAATACCCCGAGGGAACCCTCTGGTTATCAGTAAATATCCTAGACTTTTGTTACATCCATTAGTAAATGAGATCTAATTCACATAAAGAAAACGTCGAATTTTTTGTCTAAAATGCGTTTATTAATGGTAAACGTGTAAATGATTATTTCTGTGTTCAGCAAGTTTTGTTTTTAGTTTTTCTATCATAAGTTTATCATATCATACGATATTTGAGGTAACGACGTCAGCCTGTTAAGTTATGCCTTTGATAGCAGTATACAATGTAGATCTGTTAAAAAATTGCAGTCACTGAAATGTTGAAACTCATTATACATTATCACTGGTATAAATCGCTTTTTACACAAACTCAATGAAACATTGAGATACCATTAACATAACCCAATAATAATTACCTTAGAAAGGACGAAATTGCCTATTCTTTAAATGGTTTAGTACATCACACTATCGAACATTAGTTCACACAAGATGAGCTGCAGTGCCCTACTTTTATCCTAAATTAGGTTTTCGCTTCTGAAAGTACTCAATTACAGTGGATAAATCGATATTGACAAAACCATTTTGACGATCAATCAGCTGTTTTGTAATTTTGATACAATGTAAATTGCTTTAACATAATAGTGTGTTCTACATTAACTCAAGTTAAACGTGTACATACATCAATTTGGTAACTTGCAGAACATGTCGTGAAGCACATTGGTTGTCATTACTGATGGTAGCATTGTTCGTGATTAATTTTCTCACTTCATGTTTCCTGGGAACATGGCTTAGACTTCAGACTTAGTATTTACAATATATTAATGTCTCATGAGGAGTCCGAGTATTGTTGATTGAGTATGAAGCTGTAGTTGACAGTTGTATTGTAATGAGTGTATTGGGACAAGCGAACTGCGCATTGAACACATATTATCGTCAATAAGATATGATGACAATGACGATGACCTCTCAAATTGACCTTTTACTTACATTAACACTGGAACGATATAATAATTGTCACCAAATGTTCTTATCTTATGCAATGCCTTAATACAAAACCCTTAAAGTTATCAAAGTAATATTGACAGGATTGGATGTGTTTTTAAAAATCTCATTCTTCCGGGGTAAGTAATATAGACACTTCTAAACGCAGTGGGTTTGATGTAGACTTAGAAACTGAGTTGACCTTTAGACACTGCTTTCATTCCGTTCAATTCCTTTGAGAGTATTACGAACATTTCCAGATTTTGGCAAGTTAATTGTTTTTTATGTCACTCTCTTGATATATACTACGAAATGCAGTTGACATTTAGAATGCAATTTGAATGACGACTATCAGATCATCTTTTCACAAAACTGAAACATCTCTCTCCTTTTGGTAATTTGGATTGGTGTAAATAGTGTCATGTCGCGGGCGTTAAAATATTATTGTTGGAAAGAAATAATTCAAAAATAGTGTGAAAGTGCATCAAATGATAATCCATGTGGAGCTCAAGTACTGTGAACATCAACTCCACGTGGAACTTATTTACATAACAGGAATATGACTTTTTCAAGAATTAGTTTTAAGGGTTTTTAAAATAATTTTTGAATACCAAAGTGTATATATCTTCAAAAATGATTTTTTAAAGAGTTTTTTTTAATTTTTATATAAATTGTATAGATTTAGTAACGTATATATTTTATTTTAGAGGTTTTGAGGCCATTTTCTACTCCAAAATTCATGAAGAGATGACAAATGCACAGGCTGTTAACTCTTTGTCGAATCACTCAGTGGAGGAAGGTCACTCTATTTTGCTAAAAATCATGGGACGAAAAGGGTGGAATCCGCCCTGTCGGATCCCTCATGATCCTTCCGGATACCCCCATACTTAGACGGATCACAGGCCCTCGGGTCATTGCTTTTCACACTATTAAAAAACAAATCTAAAAAAAAATCCTCAGTTGCCATATTCAGATAGGCTTTGTAGCCACATAGCCTTGTAGCCTTAGTGTACGTTTTCATTTAGAGTGTTGGCCATTCACATTCGAAACTTTAATAAGTGTCTAGAAACATGATAATAAAATCATTGTATTATAATTGTGGAATATAGTATTTGTTTTATGATAAAGATATATATTATGTTATTTTACTCTATAATATATTTAAAGGTGAAACGGTCGTGCATATTGAGTAAGAGTTATCTCCCTTGCAACTGAAAATTGACAACGACACGTAAGGTTATAAGCGTGGACCAATCAAAGCGCTTGAAAGTTCGGTAGCTTGTCAAAGTAGTCCCGCTTTTGTTGTCATGTAGTTTTCTCAGCCAATGCAATTACCCATAGAGTTTATCAAGTATGTCAAACATATCCACATTAACGACTTTATTTCAACACATATGGATAGTAATTGCAGGTACATGTATGTATGTTGTTATATGTAATTTTAGTTATAGTTCCTACTAAATATTCTTCAAGTTAATCCCAAAGGCAGTACTCCCTACTTAATATGCTATGCAGATTGAAAATCAGCAAGGTTATCTGCATGAGGTTCGTTCTATGACTTGATTCTATGTCCACTGATGTTCCACAGACGTTCCATGTGATACAAATCTTGACAAATAGCAGACACCCCAAACACACAAGCTGTGTGAGAGCTTTATATACAGTATATGCACACAATTGTACAGACAAAATACCAGCAAAATATCACACGAGGATATACTATTGACATACTGTATTGTACCTAGGTTTCCACCAACGTGTAGCAACCATGAATTTGTTTCATCGAATGGGCAACGATTATGCTAATTTCCTCACATATCTAACCAATTCCAAAATGCCTGTTTGGAGTGGCAAGTAATATTACATAAATATTTCAGGAATGTCTTGATGAATACTTACGCTGTCCATCACCCAATCAAGAGATTTCCATGAACACTCTTGCATAACGTACGTTTAGTGAAGCCTGTTTCGAAAAACAAAAGCATTGTTGACTCATCAACGGAAAATCAACTGTCAAGTTTATTTTAATTATTGAGTTTCGTGATATTAATATCAAAACTAGTTAGTTTTGTCCTCCTACATCAAATGTGTGAACCTATAAAATTTGAAATACAACTAAGTAAAATAAACTCTAGAAGTAATTATTTCCCCAAAGTATAAAAACAATAACACCAAAACCATGCCGATGCAATCTTTATCTGTAATTCAAATTTGCATTAATGTTCTATCTCAAAACGTCCTAAATTTCACTTAATTAAGAAACTCGTTTATTAAATGTAATGTAATATATTCTTAGGTTCAACAGTTGCAGTGGGCATACTTTTATTAACAGGATAATGATTCCCAGGACTCAATAGTTCACCATAAATAATTAATCTATTATTCATGAAGTCTACGACCGATTCATCAAACTGTTCCGCCACAGAAGGATAATCCATCTATTAATGTGCGGTCACTGTGACACTTAAAAGACTTCTTCTTTAGGGAAACAATAAGGCTTTTTTTTAACCGATTTAACAGCACTGTAAATATCAACATTTTTTAACAATAAAATGTACATTTTATCAGGAATTTCCATTTATCTTGAATGTTTATCAAATGAATAGATGAACATTAAATTTCTGCAGAAAAATCTGTACACGTGTAGACAGAGAAGACTTATCTGTTTTATTGATCACCTACTTGCAAGCTTATCCACAACGCATCGCTGATGATGATATATTGTATGCTTACATTATACTGGTTGCTACTTATAGTTATAGATAGAAGATAGAAGATACGGTATTCAGAGACAGTTTTCTATGGAGAAGATAAATAATGCAGCGTTGATGTGATCGAACTATCCTACATGTTAAGCAGGAAAAAAAAATATATATATATATTTATAAAAGCCTAATCAATTTGATATGTCATCAATTTAACAGCTATCACTATCCGTAACCCTTAGTTGATATTATAATGTTATCAATTAAGTATTTCCGTATTGGCCCAGTTTAAGGTCCGAGGTCCGTTGTATTGGCCCGATACGAAGTCGAGGGCCAATACAACGGACCGAGGACCTGTAACTCGGCCAATACGGAAATACTTATTAATGAAAATGTATTAATTAATCTCTTTTCATTCTATTTGCACAGCACTAAACATCTCATTTATATTGAAATGATGATTGGTGAAGAGACACCATGGGTCAAAGTTGTGAAGCGACTGCTTCGGGCTTTCACAAAATATTCAACTGCGCATGCTCGACTCATATTCATGTCTCGTACTGGCCCTGTTTTTCCTGTATTGGCCCAGTTCCCCCGTATTGGCCCAGTTGTCGAACAATATGGTCAGGGCCGTAAATATTGTATACTTGCCATAACATTGATAGTTAATTAATAATTATATACAATGGCTGGTTTCTACTTTAACATATCGGTATTCACTATGTGACATTCATATAACATTCTGTATGCTCAGGAAATGTCATACGGCGTCAATGTCTAATGCTTTTTGATTTCCCAATGAAAGAACATGTTTCAGAGAGAGATTGTAAAAATACAACTAGTACATGTAAATTAAGAAATCAAGCTATGCGTCACTGTGAACTGTCATTTTACATAGAACTGGTGGTAATTACTGTTGATGCAATATGAAAGTCGACGATAACAGTAACTATGAATCTCAAAAACGTGTCACCGGTAGACATATTAATGTGATGTTTCCTTTGATGGCTCAACTTATAAGAAATCTATTGGTAAGCCATGAAAGAGATCATCTCTTTATCAGTTCGATAACTAAATACACTATCGGCCAAAAGAAACGCCAACCAGATATCTTATCAAATTTCGTAAATATTATAATGAGCAGTTAAATTATTTCTAAATGTGAAATCAGTGAGGAATTTATCCCGTACATTTGTATAATCTGTGTACATATCCATTTGTAAATCCCAAAATAAACTGACTGAAAGACGAAGAAAGTGATTGCTTTACTGTACATTTCAGATTGCACGTAAAATAAGACAATTATAAAAGTGATGTAGATTGTGAACTATTTCACCAAACACAATCCTACACTGTCTGCTAAAAGAAACGCCTACCAGAAATCTTAACAGATTTCATAAAGACTATGATGAACAGTTTAGCAATATTTTAGCATTATGAAGTTGCACCATTTCTGCATAGTATATTTAAATTTCAGAAGTTGTCATGTCACAACAGAATGGCGATTGTTAAAATGAGGCAAATGAATTGTTCAGTTTTCGATCAGTGCTTGATCAGAACAACATTTGAAACAGATTTTCATACAACCACGAGCAACAATACAGGCACGCATTCGCATTTAAGTGGTGATGACGCTACAGATGTACGTGGTTATGGTGCGCAGGTGAATCAACCGTAAATAATGGTGTTCTTTTGGCGTGGTTTCCATTAATGTTATTGACTCGAATCAAAGTTTTTCCACGATTTCAATGGACTTTCATATCATTTTGTTCTCAGCATAACGTGGAGACCACCATTGATTATATTTCAGAAATTATTTCATCTTTCATTTTAAGGAAGATCAGGTAGGCGTTTCTTTTGGCCGACAGTGTAGTTCGAGAAACCATACATTTGACTTATCAATGTCACAATCCGAAAACTTAAAAATATATAAGAGCATTTATAAACTTAGTTTAATGCCTTCTGAACTCCTCAGTCAGGCTCTTTGGGAGAAGATCATTTGAATATCGACGTGTTCGTTTGATGTATCGCCCTGTTAAAGGCTTGGAAAGCTTGAAATAGATGGAATCATTATGCACAAAACACCTGCCATCTCACTTTTGTCTACATTTCCTTTCGGCACAGACGCAAATTCTTATCTTTGAAATACACACCAGCTCCTTTCAAGCACTGCATGTGGAGCTTCATAGACATGAACTACAATAAAGTCTAATTTGAAAAGAATCAATCCGTAAAGGGAGGGTTCTATCGGAGTGTCCATCATTTTGACTTTGGGCATTATTTGAACAAGATTTGGTTACTCTAATTTTACAGGTTTTGTTTATATATATTCATAAAATATTCACAATTATAAATCATTTAATTGATTAATTATGTCCTCTTTTGCTGTTACAAAGCAACTATTATTCTCATTCCCCAATTCTTTGTCAGATTACTCTCAGTAATATAATTTCAACTCGATTGTGTTATAATCACGAAAGAATAGAAAATTGAGTTGACATTTCGACACGACTGTCATTCTGTTTCAAGATATCAAGTTAATGATTTTATTACCATTGTCTTGGCATATACTCGGAAATGCAGTTGACATTTAGAATGTACTTTGAAGGAGTTAACTTCGAACATGCAACCTTTTAAATCAAGACGAGTCTCAGACTATCATTCTTCAAAATTGAAAAATCAATCACCTATTGGAACCTTAAGTTGGTCCAAGATAGACGTTCAAGTTATCAGGCCTAGGGAAAGACAACATGTATTATTTAATACTGTTGAAACCAGCGTTCTCCTATTCAAAGGTCATGTAAATATATGTTATTGTGTGGTGACTAAGGAAAAGAATTTGTTCACAGCACTATATAAAGCATTTTAAAACAAGATGATAAACTGATAGCTGCATGTATTGTAGGTATGATTTAACATTTAATAAAACAAATACATACTTAACATTGCCTATCATATCCCGTATCCTCACGACAATGACATGACATACAATAATTACCTTTTTAACAACGTGGATTTAGGAAATAAACTTACTGTGTTTGGAAATCAGCGGCATATAATGGAATTATTATAGCTCTAAATTTAATTTAAAGTCGAATGCTATGATATGATATGATATGATATGATATACTGTCCGGTTTTAACCTTATGTCTTCCGAATTGAGTTTATTCAGGAACATTTCTGAAATGTCAAGTTGTTCAATGTCAGAATTTTCGAACTGCATTGTTCACTTTCGCCGTTTCGGGTCTCATTTCGGTTTCAGATTGATTATTAAAATTGTTATTTATTTCATTTTGTTAACCGCAACAACTCATATAAAAAAATATATTCGAACATGCAAGTTTTCGGAGAGGTAATGCATTCGCTTTTGTTGCCTGGCAACAAGCGTATTCCTGCGCGAAAGACAAAGTAAACAGAGCACTGTTTAACCAAATTATACTGTCTCTGATTTTTCACAGTAGCCAATCTGAAACGACTATTGTTATGGTAGAATGGTTATTTACATACTAACTGTGTACTTTATGAAACATGTCGAAGATTTATTGTTTAATTTTGTACGTGAATATAACATATTAATCCATACATACACGTCTGCGGTTTAAAATGCAGTCATCAGAATATAACATTGATAACATGAGAAAAACAGAGCAAACTGATTGGGTTTTTTAAATAATAACAAAGGAATTTTCGTGCAGAGTCAAGTTTGAATGAGTTGTTTCCACCACATGGTTCGTTTGAGTATCAATATTCAACATTTGCCATTATGTCTGTATGAAATTTTTACTTTCTCCAAGTATTTATGTTAGAGTTACTGTATTTTCTAACAATCAATTTACTCCATGTTTTACCCACCTGAGACAATCTATCAATAGATAAACAGTGTTTGTAGTTTTGGAAAACTTTTCTGAAGCTCTAATTTGCTTACCAACATTTCTTGAAGCACACGCTCAATTGGGCATTTAAGCACAATCAATATCGCTCCAAGCAACGCTTTGGATGTCTGATTATAAGAAAAAGGCTTCTTTAACGAGCAAATTGGATCAGTATACTAATTTAGCGCATCAAACACGTCAGATCATAAACTATAACTGGTATTTAAGTTATTGTAATATATACAGGATAAGCTCAAAATTGCCTGAAAAACATATAGACACAATACATGATTATCATAAACTACTATACTCAAGGTTGTCAACCCTACAAAAAGGTTTCTGTTCAAAGAAATGAGAATCCCTACGAAAAGTGCCCTTAAATATGTAAACCATCGGGACATATTGTCACAACATTTCCTCTGAATTAGGATAATCGTTTGTTCAACGAAGTGCATGCACATGACACCTTTGAAATATACATGTTTGAATCTGAAGACCTTGCAAACCTCTGTAGGTGACTTTATTCAGTATTACACAGCAAGAACACGTGACATTTGTATCCAACAAGCAATTCCTTGTAATATGCAACACATAATATTAAATACTCAGAAACAATCGTAATGTGACTTGACTCATCTCTGAACGTCCTCGCCTGCCTAACGTCAGAGATTACCGCCATTTGGTCCATTGGCATAAACGTTTGTCAGCCTTGTCACGTTCAACTTCCCAATGCAAGGCATAACTCTTGCCAGTCTCTATTACTGGCTGATTTAGGCCTTGCAGTATTTCCTTAAGAATCTGTGTTTAGAAATCCAGGCCCGCTATGCATTTCTAGCGCAGCGATTCACTATCTTGACACAACAAAGCGAGGGAAATACCGCAAGGGTTAAATCAGCCAGTAATGCAGTGTGAACGTTGTGAAGTGTGGAGCGAATGTAAAACTGAAACTACCTCGGGAAACAGTTAACATACGGTAATTGCAACGTGGTTACAGTGCAAGAAGACCTTTAAGACGACGAATATGTATACATCGATACATGTTGCCCCGTCATCATTGGGTTGTAGATCACTGTAAATCAAGATTACAAAAATGGTGCCACATCATTTTCACTGACGAGTCTCGTTTCCTCCTTCATGAAGTTGATAGACTGACCTTGATTGGAAGGAAAATGGGTTCATATATGATTGTGTAAGGTGTCTTTGCCGATGGAGATGGTTCACGTATGGCTTGGTTGACATTCATTTGAAAGTAAAAACAGAACCGTTACTGATTAAAGAAAATGAAATCAGCCAAGCTTTGGAGCAAACACTGATTGTCTATGCTCACTGGCTATATAGCAACGATACTCTGTTGAAAGATGACAATCCTCGACCCTATCGTGCAAGTGCAATAAATGATTCCTTACTGCATATATGGGGTGGCCGCCGTCATGGCCCGCTAAAAGAGCCAATAGCGCATATGCAGGAGAGAATGGAGACGTAGCAGAATTGCGCCCCTTGGGTAGCACACAATGGCGTCATGCGATATCATACGTATACTCACTTGATATCAACAATAAGCAACAACCATCTGACCATTACTTTAATTGTGACCTGACCTTTCAGCAGAATTAATTTTGTAGCATCATATATGCCAAATTCAAGTTATTTTCTTAAATGAGCTTTTATAAAATAACAGACAATAATAAAAAAAAAAAAAACCTATTCATATTCAATTAACAATACTGCAGTGTCATAATAACGAACTTTGTTTTTTTATTGGTTAGAAACATCCACGTGTAGCAGCCATGACTTTGGGTTCTCAAATGCTTTTGATTTTGCAAGATTGTGTTACATAAGTCGTTATGTGACTTCTCCACTTTCTGTTAACACTATTGAATATTGTTAAGTAACTTCTGTTTCGGAAATCAAAAGCATTGCTTAATCTGTGAATGTATTTTTTTAATCATTTATTATTTTGATGTATTAATTATGTTACACTCCCACTCCATATGTTTAAATATATCTCTTCAATATACAATTAGGGAACCTTGTAAATAGAAATACAATTTTGAAAACCAGACTCTATCCATCATCATTTCCCAAAAATACCATGTGATGTTATTTTTATCTGTTGTTTTTTTTTACCTCAAAAAGGTATCATTATCATGCAAAGAAAATTAAAATGTCTTAAGAAAGAAACACCACATAAATTGGATTTAGATCAATTCTTAGATTCAACAGTTTAAGTTGACTTACTGTTAATAACAGAATTATGATTCCCAAGACATCAATAGTTCAGCATGATTAATCTTTTATTCATGAAGTCTACGACCAATTCATCAAAGTAATCCGTGACAGAAGGATCATTCATTTATACGTGGCACGGTCACTTTGACACTTTAAAGACTTAAAGAAACAAGGAGGCGTTAGTTGAACTGATGCACCGTAACATTGGTGTAAACAATTACATGTACAGTTTGTCTGGATCTTCATACTGTTCAGAGAGCAGTTTACCAGAGGAAAAGCGTGTCAGCCTGTGTCTTAATCGATTAATATACCAGAGTAAGTCTAAGCGTCGGACACATGTCATTCAAGTGAATTGGTAATGACTAAAATATCAAATATCAACACAATAGTATCAGGTAACCACCAGTGCATGAATCAAATGTTGGGGTTCCTTTAACATTGAACGCAGATATATAACAACTTTATCTATAAATGAAAAACTGAATGGTTTTCTAATATAATTATATAATAGAATGTTTAATCATATTATTATCTTCCATGTTATATAGCAGAATATCACAGCATGTATAAAGGCGAGATCCATTTAATTACATCTCCTACTGACCAGCTGTGACTTTGTATAAATCATCATAAAAAGCTAAATAATAGCTTACAAAGAACTAGTTTCTGTCAAGACTTACTATGTTTATGACATCAATAGAATGAATTGAATGTAGAAGATTCTCATACAGCGTCGCGTACCAAAAGCTTTTTGATCTTCATTTAAGAAGAGACGTTTTCGCAGATTAAAAATCAAGCTGAGCATCACGATGATTGTACATAGCGTCTGACTTATCAATACTATAAGATGAACTCTTCAACATGCAGCCACTTCAAACATCAAACATGCCTTCAAAGGGACAAATGTGATATTTTGCTTTGATGTGATTACACGTTTAATACCCAATCTCGTTGCAGTTCTTATTTCTTATAAGTTCAATGATTCAATATTACATTTCTATACAAATTATATATATTTGTCAACATCAAAAACCATAAATTTGTCAATTGTAACATTAGTAAATGCCACAAGATCAAATCCTTTTCCTAACTTCCACACTACATTGTCTGCTCCTGTACCTTCTAAGGAGAACATCAGTTTTAAACACGTGAATATCTTTGACGTATTTTCCTGATAAATGAGGGAAAAACAGAAAATCGATGGAATAAGTTTTTTTTACAAAACAGCTGCCACCGCAGTCATCCCCTTTGTCTCTGGATTGAATCTCTATGTGTAGTGTTGTAGACAATGAATAAAACATGCTTAAACATTTCTTTATATATTAATTATAAACATACTGACTGTAATTAACTTTGTTACTACTAGGTTTGACACTGTTTATTGACTAATATGTGGATTTTAATAGTTTGTACTAAAAATTAAAAAGTGTTCAAAGTCATAATTAGGTATTTTACTTCATAAATGGTCATTTGGGTAAAAACCCTTACTTTGGTGTATTAGCATGATGCTACAAAAAGAGGGAGATGATTGATATTGTAATAGTCAGATGGCGGTTGCATATTGTCGATATCAAGTGATTATTAATATAAATAAAAAATGACATAATGATCTTGGACAATCTGTTTAACCTAATATGGCCACATTGTTCCAGATTTGGATAAAACACTGATCTAATTGGTGCGGAGTTGAAGGAGGAGGGTCCATCTGTCCCGGCTGTCTATTCTGTCCAACATGTTATATTTGGGCTTTTGTCAGCCACGGTCAACGCCTACTGTAGTATGAACGAAATCGTTGTTTGCTTTTGCACGATGGTGTCGGGCATTGTCATCTTGCAATAGAAAATGTTTGCCATTGTTTGCATCTGTCGTGAGATGGTTAGTTTGCCACAAAACATGGCGATAGGTTTTTTGATTTGCATTTCTTTGGGTCAGTAAGATTTATATTTTATATAAATCTGCATTGAATGCTGTCCCAAACCATATCAGAACCACCTTCACCCGCAACGACACCTTCTGCACAGTCACCTCTGATCCTTTCTCCTTCCAATCTGCGCACACTCACATGTACATCAAGGTAGAGACTCAGTAAAAAAAGACGTGATGTTATTGTTGGACTCTTTACGTTACCTTCTCCTCGATAATTGTTTATTGAAGAATAATCTATAAGAGCATTGTACCTCGCGGATGTTTCCAAATCAATTCATTCGACCATACACCGTTAATTTGACAACACGAAGTAGCTTGTTTATAGGGGCTCAGTAAGTGTCTTTTGATACCAGTATAGGGGTAACGTTGTTTTTTCAGTGCATTATAATTCTGCAAATGGTAATGCCCTGAAAAACAACGTTATCCCCATTATAGCTTAAATAGATAGGATTTGTTCTTTTGTACCCGAATTCTTCTACAAGTTTTAATTACAGTTGTATATCAACAAAACAGCAAAGACCGCATCGTGTTACTGCCTAGAACCACTTTGACATAACAAGTGAAGAATGACGTCATAGTCGCTTGCGTTTCACGGCTGTTTCGAACACGAACAGAATGTCAGCCGTTGATCGAGAAAACAAAAGCAGTCTTTATCTCATTATTATAATACTGATGCATAGTAAAATTGTATTATATTACCAATCAGTGAAATAATGAAAATAAACGAATCGTTACATATTTAGCAAGTTTAGGATGCATACGTACTTAGGCTAACTAAATCTAACATTGAAAGTCTATCGGATGTGACTGAGAATGATATTCTTCTTTATTTTGTTCAAAACACTTACAAATCAGTGCGGTTGTATTGTCACGTCGTATTTATGATATTACTTGGCAAAATTACGTGTCCTAGTCGATTCGCTAATTTCGTCGCCATGTTTGTTGAAATTTCAAGAGAAAATTATAAAGTGACGTCACTTACAATCGAACTGATAATGACCTGTCGTCAGCGTTGAGAGGGCCGTTATCATTTGCCGCGGCCCGCTCAGTTCTGATAACAAGAGGGCGGTTTCATGATAATTCCATCCATTTTAGCTGTAATAGTTGATATACCTTACAATTGTTATACTTTATTCAAGAGATGTGGATATATGTGATAGCCGAAAATATTCATGTTATCATCATAAAGCTTTCGTCATTACTATTCAATGATAAATGGACATACCTATACACAGTCCTGCCATTAGACTGTCAATGCGGTGATGTTATGATGATAGGATGACACAATGCAACATCTACTGTACTAAATCTACTAAATTGGTGGATCAAATAATAAACTGCGGATATCCTTGGTCATGAAACATATACATTATATTGGTTTCCCACTCTCGATGTGTTTTTTATTCAATATTTTAAAGATGGAAAGTGTTATATATAAATATATATACATGTAGGAACACATTGTACAAATTAACTTTCAATCTTTTACTTAACTGGATTATCCTATGAATAGGTTTCTAAACAATGAACAAGCAACACATTATAAACTGCGGGTATCATTAGTCTTCTGTCGTATTGGTGAACCACTCGCTATATGTTCATTTCGTATTCAATATTTTAAGATGGAAAGTTGAATATGCACGAATATTGTACCTTGATCTTTGAATATTTCACAGAATACGTTTATCTCATGCATACGTTTATAAACGAGTAATTCCGTTATGCATGGAGAGTTGACAGAAGCTATGACTGACCCTTTGTTACAGGATACAGACCAAACCAGACGAAATACGAATTATGCAGTGACCTGACTTCGCTATCAGCTGTGATTAAATTGTCCTGTCATATCAGACAGTGGAAGTGTCTCAGCAACCAGGGAAAATGATACTTGAAACTTTGGAATTGTAAAATGCTCTTAAGTTTATGTCCAGTGTGTTACACACTCAACGATATTTTTGTAATAAAAGTACAAGTTTGACCTACACATGTACACTGCTCATAAACTGGAACTAGAAATAGATTATCATAGTTCACCTTTTTTCACATATTAACGAGTTTACGGATTAAATAACAATATCTTGATATAGACAAAGAAAGTAAATTTACGATGAAGATAAATAATGAATTATTTGGTATCGAACATCTAATTTGTTAAATCTTTACAGGCTTTCTATTTTCAACATTAAGATTATTCTTGTAATGGAACCTTAAATTGATCCAAAGAGAGACTTCCAAATATACATGCAATTGATCAAATACAGAACACCATGCCTGTTAATTCCTGCAGTCGTGAGATATAGAAAATTGGCTGCTGAATATTAAACAATATCATCATAAATGCTTTATCAGTGATTTTTTTAATAAAGTACACATGTATGTTTATCACATTATTCCCTCAAAACCTGATCTATTGGGTGATTGTCATTGTATCGATTATCAAAAGTTCTATTCCATATTAACTGAATCATAAATATCATTAAAGCTTTATTTTGGATGCCTATCAAATGCCTAACACAAGCTCTATGCGGTGTTGCAAAGAGAAGAAGTTGCCCAGAGATTAAACTCCCACTACATGCTGCCACGACAACATACTGCGTCATATAGATTAGCTGCTGAAAGAATAAACTATGACATGTTCAGGATTATATGTCAAACTCTAAGCTTTCAATGTTCCAGCGGGTTCACGTAGCTGGGAGAAACACTTTAGCCAAAAATTCGATTTTGAATGGGCAAGCTTCATAGGAGGCTAAATTTGATTAAATAATGTTTTGATGTTGAAATCCATGACAGGCACATTGCTAGACAATAAATCAATACAGTGGTCACAAGTTTCCAGGTTTCAGGGTTTTGTAATTCAACTTTCTATAACACCTGAACAGAAAACGTAATTATTGTCATGAAATGATTTTGATAATCCTTTGAGGATAAAGGCTGGCAACAATAAATATTTATAGTGCGTCTGGACAAAATAATACAAAACCCATTGTTACCAATCTCATGCATTTGTAATCTCTGTTCTTTGAGAAATACATGCCTCTCATTTTGTTATTTTCACATTCCACCTAATGAATGAGTAAGCATATACTCCCAACATTGCGTATTTTCATATTTAAGAAGTTGTTATTCAGAACAAAATTTATATTTTGCAACATATATGCATGTATTGCTTGCTGTGGAAATGTCATTAGCAACTACATGTAATGGTAAATTGCCTTGAAGTCGTTAAATAACAATTTTGAAATAGAAGAACAAGATTAAACATTGAAAAAGACAGAGACTTCGAACAATAATTTGGATAAACATGCTAATGGTTTATGTATTATTTGTGTTTCGCAAGAAGCATAACATTTTTGAAAAGCATATAACTTGACGAAAACACTGTAAGAGAGCCAACATAATATTTAGTTGAACATCTCTGACTGAACACATTTTGGAACATATGGCATATAATTCTCTCTTACTGAGTTTGTTTGAGTTGATATTTTATCATATTTTCCATTATTTTAATAAATAAATAAAACCATTTCAGAATTATGATTTGGAGAACTAAACTGGCATTAGCAAGTTCGCAAATGGTGAAATAATAAACTGAAACGAAAACTTGCCTTATTTCAGAAAGGGCAAGAGTGTATTTGTTTCGCCACAAGATCCGTGGCTTACATAGGATGGATAATTTTAATGTAACGTTTATGATCTAATTTATATAGGTTATAGCTGCAGGTATGGTCATATAAACATGTATGAATATGTTGTTGAGTATTGTTTACGTTCATGCAATTGCTTTAATGGCAATACCTTGACCTAAATGAATATAAGTACTTGCAAAAACGGATTGACTGTTTACATGTAATATCCATATGGTCTGCATAAAATGGTTAAAGATTATTGCTGAGTTATTAAGTTTGTTGGTGACACAAGGCAAATATTAAGCAATTATTTCCCGAGAGACAAGGGTCATATTATTGACACAGGCAAGACTCATAGGTTTTCGTTCACAGAAGGTGAGGTGAGATGAGTCGAGTTGGGGTTTAACACCACTTTTCAAGAGTATATCACTTATATCACGGCTGCGAGCATCAGCTTGAACTAGCGAACCATGGGTGGTACTACGCTGAAATTCAGTGTAGCATTGCACCCAAACCTTACTGCATGTAGAACAGTTGTCTATTGCAGACAAAGTTGCCGTGCCCCTGGGGGGATTCGAACCCCAGCTTCTTGATCCGAAGCCGAACGCGCTAACCACTGCTCTATCCCGCCCCCCGTTCACAGAAGAGTTTCTCTCTCCTCCATCGTTGAAGCAAACTGTATCTACATGTATATCATCACCGTATGCAAGGAGTTTAAATCACACCTAATGTTATCATTTATGAAGATAATTATTAATGATTATCATTTTAAGTAGGAACAAACTATTACACTTGTATTATTTCTTGATACTTTAAACTTCTGTTAACATCTTTTATTATCAACCTGCCTCCATATAATCGTTATTTTCAGACATTGTTTTCAATATCGTATTATAATTATGGTTAGCATTGGTTACATGTATGTATCAATCGCTACGGAGGACTTACAATGTCTCCAGAGTAGGGTTTACAGAGACAATTGTAAACCCTGTTTGGAGGAATTACAATAAGTGTAAACCCTGATATGTTTCCTAAGAGGATGAAAGCATAGGTCTGAAGAAACTATCCGAGACTGATTTTGAAAAAATCTCAAATATCTAGTACAATATGAACCGCAGATGTTTTGATGAAAGTGCGTTTCGAACCCATAATGAGTAAGACCTGTGGTTTGTAAACTAACGCTTTAGCCGATTACGCCACGGAGACAGATGGAAGACAATAGTATTTACGCCACTGAACTAGATATGGTGGCCGTAACCATGATTTCTGGCGATTTCAGGCATTTAACGAGCGACTCTTATATTTAGCAGCCATTTTCGATAATGCAATAACAAAGCGTCTTTTAAATTTGAAAACGGTTGATGATATAGATAAACCATCATACCGGGATTACGGTAAGGTGTTGACGCTGATAGTCAGGAAAAACCCTTATCTCCGGTATCATGGTTTATCCTTATACATGTATTGTAAATAGGTGATATCCCCTTCTAAGGTCAAGTAATGTCTCCTCGGCGATACTGGTTTAACACTACATTTTACTCATTGCCAAGACATATGACATCAGATTGTTTTGACATTATCAAAAGTGGTGTAATGGCGTCAAACGCCTGATAACATCACAATACTATTATGAGAATGCAATTTTCATTACTGGACATTGTTTGGTCACTAAATTGCCGTCTGAATTTGAACTCCAGCCACGTTGCTTTATTAAAGAGGTGAAAATCAGTCTCCCTTATCATCAGTGCTTCACTTGCAGTGTGGAGTTTCTAGTGGGAGTTTCCATGTACGTATCAGCTAATTGTAACTGTGTGGTTTAATTAAATATGTTTGAAAGTTCTCTTATATTCCCGGACCAAGTGTAGTACAAACGGAATTAAATGACTATCATGTAATTGCTCTTCCTTTCTTAACTTGGAAGTCAACATCTCATCGGAGGTACACATTGCATTCTACAATTCATCAACATGATTCAAGGATTTGGTAACTAGTACTTTGTGTAGATAATATTAGATTTGTTACAATAGTTGTTACCATGTTGTATTTTGGTGGAAATCCGCGTGCTTATCTGCAAACCTTTGTGCTTTATTATAAATGTATTGAATTATATCCGACCTGTTTTCACTTGCTGGTTTCACTCTTGTAATGTTAGTTATAACAATGACATGACGTTATACACTTGTTGACGTTAATGTGCTATGAAGTTAATTCCAAGCAATATCGTAATGCCAGTGATGTGTTAAAGATCTTTACCTTAAACTGATGACGAATACATTTGAGGATGAATTAAATTTCACTCTAAAAAAAACCCAGGTTACAACTGAACAAAACCTAAATAACTGTACATATTTCTGTACATAAAGATAGTTGTGTTTGCGAGATTTAAATTTGCATTATGGGAAAACAAATTTTTTCGAATGAAGGGATTTTAGAGGCGGAATCCATAAATTGGCGCTCTTTACGAGAAGTACGCACAAACGACGAAACGGCCTGTAGGTATACGATAAAGTTCTTATAAAGAAATCTTGATTTTTATTTTCATTTATTATTCATATCATAAATAACTTCTAGCTGACAAAGTTCTACGATAACTTGCTACCTGTAATTGATTGCTTGGAGGAAATATTGTCACTAATTGAGAAATAAAATATAATGATGTATCTCATCTGCCGCCTCCATGATTGTTATGGCAATACATATAAAGTCTTTAAGGAACAAACAATTAGCGCTCAATCTCACTGGCCTTGTCCATCGATCAACTAGCCTCTGGTCAATGCACGATTATGAATGTTCAATGTGTTTCAATGTATTATTGATTAACGTGTATTTACTGATCTCTCAACTAGCATGAAATATTACATCTTGTTAAAGTATTGAGATAATGAGACATTGCAAAATCTCATTCACTGTCGCGAAATATGTGTATCTGAAGCACACTAAATGGCATACTAAATGTGTTTACATTAATAGTGCGAAATTGAATTGTCCAACTCTCTAGAATTGGTTGATATTTATGTGAGTGTGCATCATCCTTACATTGTATTCATCAAAACATACATAAATGTGACATATAAACCTAAGGTGTCATATTTGTGTCATTTTGGAGGTAATTCCTTTCTCAGGTAAACCTCCGTTCAAGGCCACACAGAACTCCCTTGGGCATTCTATAGAATATCCTTTGGGCATTGTATAGAATATCCCTGGGAAATTCTATAGTATATATCTGGCCCTGTAGGTAGACTTTAACGTGAATTGTAAATTCCCGAAAAACCTCATCTGATCTTTGAATTTCAATCACAGAACAAATAAAAAATGATTCACAAAAATTTCACACTTGGCATGATGCGATTCGAACGTCCATCCCTTCGCTCCTTAAACTGGACGCTCTACAACGGAACCACAAAGGACCTGGATATGAGAGGTTTAACATCTCTATCTGCAGTCACGTTTCCTTAACCTCAATTTAACGATAGTAAGGGAGACATGCTCTTTGTAGAGCTCGAGATCCATGCGGTTTACGCAAAAGTGGAACAGTCCCGAGCTTCCTTTGCGCGATACTTGCTTGTTTACGGCATGTTTCATAATTAATAACCAATTTTGATAAATTTTATGTCGCTTTATATGACAGATATAACACTCTCCCTCCGTTTTGGTTGGAAAATGTAAACATTCGGGGTCGGGATTACCTTGGGCCTTAGCCCGCAGGTCCTCCCTCTCCCTCATGTTTACATTTCCAAAACCTCGGAATAGTGTTATATCCTTTACATAACATTAGCTTATCTTGGCGCCTATTACTTAGTACCACATTGTTCTCTAAGTTACACATTTTAAACACATTTGGTGTCATTCCAGTTAATAATATCAGAGTTAATGTCAGAATAATATTAGAGGTCATTACATCAATTAGTATAAGTTTCAAACATAATATAAGGGTGAACTTAAAAAGTTTAATTGTCAAGCCCTTGTGAAGAAAGTGATCGAAAGTGTGAACCACTTGATCCCAAATACGGTCAGTTTATACAGTAATATATGTGTGTGTATGTGTGTGTATGCTGTCGATATGTGCAACAAATCAACAATATAATGGTAGAAGCAAGTATATTGAAAACGCCGCTCTCTTACATATTAAGAAGTTGACCATTTGACGCTAGTATGTGGTATGAAAAAAAATGTAATAAACCTCTTCAGCAAATCGTAGTGCAAACACACGTAAACCCTATATCTCACTCCTGGTATCATGCAGTTATAAATGTCGTCAATAAGTGATTACTTCAGATGTTGCACATAGTTTACATGCGCAGATACGACATTTTTAAAGATCCTGTGTAATGCATTTTTCATAAGTATGACAGATTATTACCTCTACGTACATTATATATCGGAATCAATAGAGCATAACATCGAGACAATATACACTTGAACTTGTTTATTAAGGCGATTTTGATATTCCCCATACATAACATTCCGCATTCATAACGGGATAAGTTAATCTCATTGAACACCTGCTCACAGCCAAGATCATATCTAAATATGTATATTGATAAAGCGTACATTTTGGATATTGTCTCCTGACCCAAATACAGAATAAGTGTTAAAGGAGAAGTACGAGCTTGATATTGCACTGGTCAGTCCCATGAAAATGAGTGACATAAACATTTAACTGGTTTACATTCGATTTGAATTTTCAGTAAATTACTTGCATTATTATTGTGTGGAGCTCTGCCTTTTCTGATCAACAGGTTCGCTGCTAGTATCGGGTGATTCACATTACTGTTACAAGTCCTCCCATCATACTGACGGCCAGACGAAATTTAATTTGAATAATATTGTAACCTTCACAAATCGCCCAAATCCAGTTAATTTATCCATGTATTATTTGAATGTGCTGCAAACTAGCGTAGCCAAGCCTTTATTTACCAAACAGAGAGAGCAAGGGAGGTAAACCGTACCGGTTCGTTGTTACTATAACATAGCATAAGTCAGAGCAATATTAACAAATGCGGTCAAGTATGTTTGACATTTTAGGTATCAAATAAATTCCGGTGACATCTGTTTGCTTAAACATGAGTATCAAAACATAAATCATTTATATACAGCTTATAATCGAATAAGGTTACAAGACGAATCTTGAATAAATACATACAGCTACATATTTAGTTACCGCTGTTGCTTATTGAAAACGTGTTTTGTATATCAAGTATATAGAGTGACTGAGTGCCATGTTTCTGTGTGGCAGGTTATTATGAAAGTATTCCAACTGGCTTCGGCTAGTTGGATATCCCTGTGACTCAACTGGTTACACTCTCACACTGACGTCTAGGGTTTGAATCCCACTGAGGGTGATCTCAAAATCATGTGTGTTACATTTGGCCCCCATCGTTGTGCGAGGGCAACTCACCAGTGCTCGTTACACCCCGGGTATGTCGAGATGCTCCACCAGTCTCAAACGTTTGACTTACATACACGGGATACATTGGTCGAAATCATTCCATAGCTTTACAAACGTATCAGCTTGTCAATCAAATAACTTAACTAATTTGTATGAGTTAACAATGAAGTCAATATGTCCTATAATATCATTAATTTGCAGCTATGGCACATCAACATGCAGAAATCTGAATGGGATGTGTTCTAAAGTGTATGAAACAAAATAGCGATATTATTAAACATTCAGGAAGTTATTAATATGTTAGTTTTCGAAAAGGCTGTTTACTTAAATGATGTAAACGGCAAACCTATTTTATTATATAGAACGCTAACTACATGTATGTATGTTTGTCTGTGAAGCGATTTCACAATGGTGTCAAAGTAAGATATGTTACTAGATCAATTTTAATGAATACCATCACGGTTAATATGGTAGATTGTTTCATTTGCAGATATTCGAACAGATGGTAATGCAAACAGGTGGTTTAGAAGATTGATTTCAACGTCGTCGGATATAACAACACTATACCATATTAGTGTTTCTTAATTAGGTCTTCAAGAATACGTCTGGAAGACCTATTGTTATTATCCTGTGTTTTTAGGTCTACAATATTAAGTCTGGAAGGCCTATTGTTATTATCGTGTTTTTTTTCGTCTTCTTGTTCTTATTATTTGACCGTTTTTGTCCGAAGGATTCCAGCTTAACCGCTTGACCGATTTTCATGATTTGTTCAGAGTTTGTAGCTTGTGACATAAACTGGATATGTGTGGATCCACGTTTTTGATTTTCGACTTCTTGAGCGAGTTATCTCCCCTTGAAGTCACAACTTCAAACCTCAATATCTCGAAAACTAATCAAGATATTTGCACAAAACTTTAACCACTATGTGGGCATTTTTGAGGGTACGCGTCTTTAAAAATCTTCCTCTAAATCACAGCAAGACAAACATGTATGTGTTATAGCTCATGTTAAAGCTGCATAACTGTTCAACAAAATGCTCTAGCTCGAATGTTGAATATATGCCTACAACTAAAAGTATCTGCCCTTGAAGATTGTCCTTTTTTAAATGTTATTTTTTCGGCTCCTTGTTCAAAGAAACATAACTCTGTCTTGAATAAAGTTATGACATTGTTATTTATGGCAAACTCTTTATCATAACCACATTAACAATTCATAGCATATCATTATCATATAAAAGTTGATACTTTCGGCACAATTTGGACATAATCCCAAAAATGTAAAAATTTTGGTTTTGAGAATTTTCGAAGGGTACTTTCTTTGGAGATTTTTCGATCGTTAACCACAGACGATATCATTATGTTTAATAGCTCAGTTTGCAGAAGAAATGTCATTTATTGAGGACAATAGATTGCAAACATGTATCATAGTTTGCATGTGACAAGTCATAGAAGATTTTCATTTTTCGAAAATCGCCATTTTCATCAGAGTTAAAAAGGAATACAACTGCCTAACTAATTACATTAATGAACATTTATTGACTCTGATTTATACACATATTCATAAACATCAATTATGTTTATGTTGAACCTTTTTATCAAAACTTTGATAGTTAACCTACAAACATCGCAAAAGTTGTCTAGGGGTCCGAACATATGCATTTTGTAGTATTTTCTTGAATACTCAAAAGAACATAACGTACTTGCTATGTATGCAATCATAATAATGATTACATCTACTAAGGTGAAAATTGCAACACAACATAGTTTTTACACCTTATTTTGAAAATATTAACCGTTTTGTCATGAGAATGATGAACATAATGTAGGCGTCACATAATAGGTGATATATGCTTTAGAGAATACTTGTTCGAAAACTACTGAAGATAGAGACATGATTGATAGCTCATTCAAAGTAGGAAAAACTGAAAAACTAAAGAGCATATAAGTCAATCATGGGCCTCAAGGTCAAGTAGAAGTCGTGAAGACCTAAGTATTGCCCTTAGGCAATCCTAGTTAATTGTATGTTTAGCTCATCGGGCATGAAAGGTCGGTTTCTGTGAACATTAAGAGATGAATATTTCCATATTTTGATACATTGTTAAGGAAATGGTGTGTGCTGATAAAGAGTTGTTACACTTTTAGCCAAAAAAAAATGCAGGTCTGCGAGTCTGTAAGAAACCAAAATATGACAGTAACTGTATTTGTAAGTATTCCGCAATCTTTGTATTTAATGATAGACAATGAAGGCGATGTATATGATTAGGATTGCGTCATTGTCTTCCTCTACCCAGAAAACTATATTTTGTCACAAAAAGTGGGCCTCTATGTCAATTAGGAGGCAAAATATACCCTTTAAAGATATTTCTCAGTGGCAATTGGGGCCTTTTTGAATTTCGCTCATGACAATTTACCACAGTCACTGCACTCGGCTGTTATTCTTTAGGTAATGTCTCATCTGCCATATGAAACAATAATACATATGTAATATCTCAAAACAAGGTTCTACAAAAAATGTCCTTCCGCCACTGGACTATAATCACTGCACTCTCATGCAAGACATTTCAGGTATATACAGCATATTCAAAATTATAATCACTTCAGCATATTTAAAGTATTTCAACTAATGTCTCCCCTTACTGTGTCTTTAAAGTGCACAGTCTCCCTTTTACAGAGGTGACAGATGTCGAATACGCTGAATTCTACATAGCATAGTTTGTATCCATACTCAATGAAATGTATTGGACAGGTTGCATATAGTACGATATGATAAATTTAGCAATGTAGTGTTTTAAAATAGCAAACTCATATGGGCAGACATTGATCCAAAACTACAACATCACCCTTTGTCATGTTTTGAAAGCAAGTGGTCAGGTAATGAAAGATGGCCGTATATATTATATTTATTCATATAACTTAATATTGAGATCAATATCTGAAAATGTTTTGTTGATGCTTCATTTGGTCAAGTGTTGATTATAAAACACATTAACACATTAGATACTCTGTACATTAACACTCAGTATTAAATCGAAACATAGCCGTTATTGTTTGTTAACTGTGACATTGATAGTAAACAAGATCAGACACTATTTCACCAAATGTACTTCAGTCCCTCAATGTACTTATAGACATTTTAGTGAGCTTTCTATTACATCTGCAATCATCATTGGGCTCTAATCCTCTGGATTCTTCAACACGCAGTAAGTATCCAGTGTCATATAAACATATCCTGGACATGTCGCTGAAAGCTTTAAAACTGATCAATTGAAAACTCTACATCCATATTTAGCCCTTTCACGATGAGAGACATCAATTCAGAACTGAAATAGCACCTGAACCTGGATTGTATGTAAATGTCCTGGTCAGGGCTTTCTTTGAATTATTGTCCTGAAAAAGATGGGAAAGGGTAAAACAAATATAATCTACATTGAAAAAAAGAAAACGTACTCATGAATTCAGTTTTCCCAAGTCTGTGGTTCCTGGGAAGAAGTGTACAATGTAAAGTTAACACATGGACTGATTTGCGCCAGATCTCATGCCCTATCATATGCCCTACGTGAGAATAGAGAATCAGAAATTTGAAATCTGTTATGCTTACAAATAAATGGTTTCTATCAAGACTTACGGTTACAATTATTGACATCAATAGAAATGTAGAAAACTTTGTGAGGAAAAGATATAGCATGCACCATCGATTGGAACGCTTTCTGATCTCCATTTAAGAGTACACTTTTCATAGAGAAATTGAATCGAGTTGTACATCAATCAAAGATCAATAACCTTTTCTTTCAATTGCGTCTGACTTTTGCATGGCAGTAAGTTGACTAGTGCTGCCATCTTTTGAATATATACTATTCTCAATAGGCTTGGATGAATGCTTCACCTTGTAGCATCAACTCATCAAACATATTGTCAGTAGGATTAATGTGACAGCTTATGTTGATGTGACAACGCAACTCATTCCATAATCTAATTACTTCTATATTATTTACTTCTATACAAAATTGCATATTGATGTCTTCAGAAACGCATCAAATTGGTCAATTGCAACACTAGTCAAGTATTCAAGAAAGGGTCCCTCTCACGTGAACAAATATTAACCTTCTAAACCCCCCATCCTAATGCAGGAGCAAATCATTCATAAACTTTGACTTCTTTGACGTTTGTTACTGATAAAGAAAGGTAAACGTGATTACATACAAAACACCTGTCTCTCTGGATCCTTGTGCAGGTGCAGATTTATTCAATACACTGGCACGTATTTGAATAATTATGTGTGTGGTTGTTTAGACAAGTACTATAGTATAGTTTGACATGATCAACCTATATAACATGAACATGTTATATTAAATTCACCATAAAGAGAATAGAAATAATAATAATAACACTTATATTTTCAGGCTTCTATAATAGGCTTTTTCAAAAAGAATTCGTTATAATGTTTATTTTACATATCGATCAAATTACTATTTGTGTAGAATTGAGTTTGTATTATACACACAAGGGAACGGTCAGCCGTTTTTACATCAATTTCAGATGAAGAGGCTATATTATGCTTTTGGAATGAACCTTTGTTTTTTTTCGGAGAGACCATTACATTAAAAAGCAACCAGATTTCATCATAAAATAACGTTCCATGAATTTTGAGAATTTGAAGGCTAATTTCACTTCAACTAAGAAATTTAGTTTGAGGTCACTATTAAACATGTGATCTGTTCACGTGAAAGAATAACATTACCGGATTTACTATAAAAAAAATTATATTGTTGTCAGTATAACTAATAATGTTTATGTAAAACACATTACCAAGATGCACCTTTATGATACATGATGACGTATCTACAACATTTTCCAATTATCAGAAAATCAGTCTTGAAAATGTTTTGCTAATATAAAACGTACTCATGAATTCAGTTTTCCCAAGTCTGTGGTTCCTGGGAAGAAGTGTACAATGTAAAGTTAACACATGGACTGATTTGCGCCAGATCTCATGCCCTATCATATGCCCTACGTGAGAATAGAGAATCAGAAATTTGAAATCTGTTATGCTTACAAATAAATGGTTTCTATCAAGACTTACGGTTACAATTATTGACATCAATAGAAATGTAGAAAACTTTGTGAGGAAAAGATATAGCATGCACCATCGATTGGAACGCTTTCTGATCTCCATTTAAGAGTACACTTTTCATAGAGAAATTGAATCGAGTTGTACATCAATCAAAGATCAATAACCTTTTCTTTCAATTGCGTCTGACTTTTGCATGGCAGTAAGTTGACTAGTGCTGCCATCTTTTGAATATATACTATTCTCAATAGGCTTGGATGAATGCTTCACCTTGTAGCATCAACTCATCAAACATATTGTCAGTAGGATTAATGTGACAGCTTATGTTGATGTGACAACGCAACTCATTCCATAATCTAATTACTTCTATATTATTTACTTCTATACAAAATTGCATATTGATGTCTTCAGAAACGCATCAAATTGGTCAATTGCAACACTAGTCAAGTATTCAAGAAAGGGTCCCTCTCACGTGAACAAATATTAACCTTCTAAACCCCCCATCCTAATGCAGGAGCAAATCATTCATAAACTTTGACTTCTTTGACGTTTGTTACTGATAAAGAAAGGTAAACGTGATTACATACAAAACACCTGTCTCTCTGGATCCTTGTGCAGGTGCAGATTTATTCAATACACTGGCACGTATTTGAATAATTATGTGTGTGGTTGTTTAGACAAGTACTATAGTATAGTTTGACATGATCAACCTATATAACATGAACATGTTATATTAAATTCACCATAAAGAGAATAGAAATAATAATAATAACACTAATATTTTCCGGCTTCTATAATAGGCTTTTTCAAAAAGAATTCGTTATAATGTTTATTTTACATATCGATCAAATTACTATTTGTGTAGAATTGAGTTTGTATTATACACACAAGGGAACGGTCAGCCGTTTTTACATCAATTTCAGATGAAGAGGCTATATTATGCTTTTGGAATGAACCTTTGTTTTTTTTCGGAGAGACCATTACATTAAAAAGCAACCAGATTTCATCATAAAATAACGTTCCATGAATTTTGAGAATTTGAAGGCTAATTTCACTTCAACTAAGAAATTTAGTTTGAGGTCACTATTAAACATGTGATCTGTTCACGTGAAAGAATAACATTACCGGATTTACTATAAAAAAATTATATTGTTGTCAGTATAACTAATAATGTTTATGTAAAACACATTACCAAGATGCACCTTAATGATACATGATGACGTATCTACAACATTTTCCAATTATCAGAAAATCAGTCTTGAAAATGTTTTGCTAATATAATTGAGTAATCAGTTATTGTCATTGGAGGCACGAAAGGATTACTTTATGGTTATATGAGCCATTTGAGAAAGCTAATCTGACACAATCCAATCATTTCCTTACACCGTAGGCATTCAACGGATTTTATTAGTTGAATTTATTGTTTATTCTCCTCAGTTTATTCACTTCTTATATATGCTGCTGTTATATTGAAGATCTGGTTTTCTGTAGACAATGACGTAATGGTTTGTGAGTCCTAATTCGGAACATTCCACACCAGCACATGCATACAAATACTGTTTTAGGATCAACCTGCTCTTTATTGTTCTGCTCGAGGCAATTATTATTGATTGTTCTCCCTGGCATTAAACAGGATAACGATTATCAAACTCAGATACACAGTAAATTCTCTCCACTCTATTACCCATTCTTAGAGTTGCTTCTTTGATGTGGATTGTTGTTGATGTTTTAAACCTTATCCTAGAAAATTGTTTCGTGAACAATAATCTATTAAAGCATTGAACCATGTGGATGTTTTCAATTCAATTAACTCGACCTGACAGTGTTATCCTTGACAAGACGAACCAGCTTGGTTTTTAGGACTTATTGAGTGCCTATCCCTATCATTAGTTAATATAACTAACAATTTGTTTTATTTTTATCAACGAGTGTTGATATGTGTGATATCCGAAAGTATTCATGTTATCACCATAAAGCTTTCTTCATTACCATTCAATGATAAATGTACATATATGTACACAGCCCTGCTATAAGACTTTGAATGCGTGATGCCAGAGAATTGTGACATCAGGACATTTTGAATTGTACCTTTATCAAAACAGTTGATGTAATAACGATAACACCGCACTATGTAACATTTCAATATACTACATTGTTGGAACAAATGATAAACTGCGGGTATCATTAGTCTTATCGTATGTATTGGTTTCCCACTCTCTATGTTGTTTTTCTTATTCATTATTGTTAAGATGGAAAGTTGAATATGCACGAACACATTGAAAATTGATCTTTAAATATTTCACTGAACACGTTTATCTCATACATACGTTTATAAACGAGTGTTTTCTTGCTGTCTGATGCTTTATGCATGGAGAGTTGACAGAAGCCATGACTGATACTTTGTTACAGCGTACAGACCAAACCAGACAACATACGAATTACGCACTGACCTGACTGAGCTATCAGCCATGATTAAATTGTCCTGGTCATACCAGACAGTGGAAGCCACTCAAATTGTACCCAACAAGTTTCACAGTAATACTCAGTCTGAAAGTGTCTCTGTTTACTGACAGCAAGAAAGGAACAACGGTATTTGAAAGGTTTTAATCAGGAAATGTGAAAGCTTCTTAGTCTATATCTAGTATGTTACACACTCATACCTGTTCTTATACACAATTCTAAACTGGAAACAGAAATAAATTCACCATCTTTCACATTATCTGCACAATATATTAAAACCTTTCACAGTATGTGCCTGAACTACTAATGGTAAACATTTAACAGGGATCATTGAAAGTTAGAGACAGTAATTGATAAATCGTCAAGTTGGCTTTTTAAGGAGATTTATCAATTTAAAGTTAATTTCTAAGCACATTTTAATAGTTTTGTAAGGTAGACATGATCACATGACAATGTATTCATTTTCACAATCTTTCCGTTTTGCATTTGAACAAAGGTATTCTAATATAATTGCTTACATTATTAAATAATTTTTTGAGAATGTCTTGGAACCCCCTGTAGTTTAATAAAAAAGTTAAACTATATTACTATAGTTACTATATACTAACATTTATTTATTTTATACTTTAGTTACATTTTAAAAGTGGATATTATATTGCTATCACTTATTAGATCATCATTATGTTTTACATGTAGTATGTCTGTATATATGTAATTAAAAATAATGGTTACCATTAATTGCCCTATTAATGATTATTAAAAGGGTACGATTAACAAAAGTTCTCAGATGCATATAGGACCGGTTGTACACATATTGTTCACGACTAAAACTCCCATTACATGCTGTCAAGACAGCAAACATGTGTCATATAGATAAGTTACTGAAATAATAAACTGTGAAATGTTCAGGAATATGTGTTGATTCTTTAAGCTCTCAATGATTCCAGAGACTCCACTTAGCCAAAAGATCGATTTTGAAGTGTTACACTACACTGAATCATACATTTGATTAAATACAGATATTTTGATGGCGAAATCCATAACAAACACATCGCTGGACAGCAAATCAATAATGTTGGTGACAAGTTTACAGGTTTCCATGTTTTCATTTTTCATGTTTTTTCCATAGCGAATAATGTCAACACTTAAATAGAAAACTTAATTATTGTCATGAAATGAATTCCTCATTGTATACCAATCTCATGCATTTTAATCTCTTTTCTTTGAGCTATGAATGTCCCTCATTTTGTTGTTTGTTCCATTAAGCATATACTCCGAACGTCGTGTATTTTCATGTAGTAAGGAAGCTGTTATCCAGAAAATATTCCCTAGTACGTTTATGACAGACATTATCAACAAATATGTTGCAAGAAGTATAATGTAATGTTTGCGGTACGACTCAATTCGTTACAATAAGGAACTACAAGGCGCGACAGTGTAATTGTAAATTGCCTTGAAGTTGCCAAATGCCAGGAAAAACACTCAAAAAGACCTCGAGGAATAATTCAATTAAAATGCAAATGGTCTGTGTATTATTTGTTATTCGCAATAAGTATAACAATGTGAAAGACATATAACATGACAAAAACAATGTAAGGGCGGCAACTGAATGTTTATGTTACTGAAATAGCACAGTTATAAAATTTGTATGTAAATGTTCTGACCATCCAATATGGCATAGTATATGTGTTTCTCGATTACAATGAACACTATCAATGTTTGTATTGCGATAAACATCTGATAATGCTTTTTGTTTAATGTCCCACAGAAGGTCATATATGTCGATAATACATTACCAGGTGAGAGACATAGAGAATACCAAACAAGTTCCCTATACCGTATTTATTACAACGAGTTACTTGTAAAACGTATTTAACGAGCGAAAGCGAGTTAAATACGTTTGACAAGTGCCAAGTGACGCTATTGGTGTGATTGTTCCCCCGAATGTATTTGAGCATCTCGAAATGGACTGAGTAGCGTGTAACAGCGGGGCGAGAGTCGGTCGACGTGACGGTTGAAGGGAGACAACTCATATTCGCAGCTGATGTGTGTGATGCCACAATATTACCATAGGATGAGCGCATTCGGCTTTGTGGTTGTTGTCACACTGTGTGTTATAATATCACAAATGTTTCTCAGCTTGTGATTCTCACAATTTTTATTATGTATTTGCTTATGACTGGCAAAAATAGTCCCGCCCTCGTACCTCGGGTCATCACCATCGAACGACCAATCAGATGCGTGGCTCTCAGTATCTACCATACGTTGGATACCAAAAATATCTCGAGGAGTTCTCAGTCACATGCATGTAATAAACCCCGTTTATACTAACTATCAGTGTATTACCAAGATATGCATGTTCATTGTATCAGCATCGTTTTAATATTATCAGGGACTTACATGTTCTAATGTTTGCCACTGTTTGTACCGCTGGATTGAATAGTGTATTAGGCAAAAACGTGTTTCCTATGTAACAGTTTCGAATTTGGTTTATCTATATACATTTTTACAATCTCATACTTATCTTCAAGTGATTGTATGTTAATGTATACGATATATCACATCGATGGTGTTCCATTTACTATTCATCAGTTAAGTACCTATCGTCTGTTTCCACACACTGAATATATCCAACTGCAACAACAAACGTTCGGGTCGTTGTCATTAGCATGTAATCAGCTCAATTTAGGTCTGTAAACCCTGATATGGGGCCACATGATCACACTGACCATTGTACACATGATTTCAGCCTTCTAGGTCTTTTGTAATTGAGAAGATAAAAATATGTTTTAGGTCGTAGCTCCTGTGGCCTTTATTTTGGGTCACAGTTTCATCAAATTCATTACAATTATTAGCTTCGTTGACCAAAGAGCATGCACACATTACCTCTTTCTTGAGACAGTGGTACTTGAGAGAAAATCCAACAATCAAACATTGGAAGGATTGACGCAGGACATAATACCTTGTCATAATGCCGGCCACTATCTCATTGAATAGAGTATAATAAATGGTGAATATTATGCTTACAAAGTAACAGTTTCAATCTAGATTTACATAAACAATCAATGACATCCCTAGAACGATGGAGAAGATAAATCATTCACTGTCAATTGCAAAAGCTTTCTGATCTCCATTTCATTCCATAGAAAATTGTTAAACTATTACATACGCTGATTTAAATCAAGATGTACATCAATCACAGAGAACCTTCAATTTCAATAGCATCTGACATTTGTCTGACAGAAAGTTGACTATTGCTGCCAAAGTTTGAATATATGCTGTTCTCAATACGCTTGGATGATAATTCACCTTGAAGCCATCCACAATACATCAAACATGTCGTCTGTAGGATTAATCTTTAAGTTGTCTGTGATGTGAAAACGCATTTAATGAAGATCTAATGCTAGTTCCAGTAATAAAGCTTTCAACTTAACAGTATAGAGTTGTATACAAATTACATATAGATGTCGTCAGAAACGCAACAACAAGTAATAGTTACTGCCATAGTTTCGGAGTTGAATCGGAAAATATCACGACAGTTTGTCCGTGAGGCCCTTGTCTGTCGTCTTGGCCGAGGATGGGGCTCGAGGACAAACTGTCCTGGGGTTTTTTCCGTTGCAACGAGGAAACTATTATAGTAACTGATATACATCTCACCTATTCCGAGTGAAATAAATGAACAAAAAAATAAAATTATAAAAAATGTCCACAACCTTTCTGTGGCCCCTTCACCAGGTTATGAGTGAATAGCGTAGTACGTACTATGGATGTTCAGCTTTAGCGTATCAAATGAATGCACGATTAAACGATACTAAATGTTCGAAAATCGTACAAACCATGCAATCCATGCAATCCATGCAATCCATTCAATGTTCATGATATGTAAATTTCGATGTGAGAATCGGACGTGCATGTACATCTGTGTTGCACAGCGCCAGTGAAATTTCGAAAGAGAATATATATTAGCTTGGACTATTTAGGTAACTGAAATTTCTCCTTTTTAATATTTATTAGTATTTGTTTTGCTATTATTCATTAAAATGATTTATGTTTCAAACTAGTTGATTATTTATTACTAGATGAACATTTAATTTGCGAATGATGTGGATCAAGGTTTATCAGAACCTATGTTTATTTGTTTGTTCATTTCTTTTCAAGCTGATTAAAATGTTGATATTATGAAACATTAAAATGCGTGTTTTTGCAGCATGATCTTGTTCCGCAAAATATTTAACTCATTATTGATGAATTGTTCTTGAAATGTCTTAATTAACCTTGATACAAATAATTTTCAAAAAGTGTCCATGTATCAGATATCAGGACTCTTTCACACAAAATAGACCTGATATTCATAATGAACAGGACACTTTAATGACGTCTAAGTGGTATGTAAGTAATAGTTACTACCATAGTTTCCGAACTAAATGTTCAAAGATCGTGCAGGTTCGTGCAATTTACGAATATACGGGTTATTTTCGAC
Organism: Gibbula magus; assembly: GCA_936450465.1. Lineage (NCBI taxonomy): Eukaryota > Metazoa > Mollusca > Gastropoda > Trochida > Trochidae > Gibbula > Gibbula magus. The sequence goes on along the minus strand of OW388300.1, from coordinate 65,403,809 downwards.
GAAATTGCACAGTTGTCAATTTCTAGATTGCTTTTAAAGAATGCAGTTGTCTTATTAGTGTGGCTCTGCGACAATCGAAATTGAAAGTGACTTCTAAATAGAATTAAAATCAGTTGGATTTTCAATATTCCGGTAACTTGAACATATTAATGAATTGTTTATTTTGTATATTTCCTAACTTGTATATTAGTTTCTATGCTTCAAACTACTATATTTATCATTTCTAACATAACTTTCTAAACTTTACGGTTGTTGTGAATTTGTGGTCTAAAATAATATCAAAGTCATGCTAATTTGTTGGGTCTATTCTTTTTAGTTAATTGTTTTGGCAGACGTCAATCAATTGATTGAAGTATTTTAGTCCCAACTGTATTGAGTATTACATGAAATAAATTTGATCTCGATCTTAGTCAAAGATTTAGCTTAAAATGTATGTCATTGTCACTGATAAACTGTAACTAAGCTTTTTTAAAAGTCGTTTTGAAAATGTCTGTGTATCATATTATATCAGGACTGTTTGGACGAAACAGTCATGATATCGATAATGAACAGGACTCTTTTTATGAATGGTTGCTTCGTGTAAAGATGTCTAAATGGGATGTAACATTTGTCATGTATTAAGTATCCTTTGCTTCGCCGGAACGTTCATATCATTAATAAACATGTACCTTGTAAGCTCATGAAGCTATCTCAGGAGATGATCATTTGTAAACGTATGTTCTTTATTTGAAATATGTTCCTGATAAAGCAGGATAAATGTGATGGAATTATTAAATAAAAAAAAACACCTGCCACATCACACATCCCCTTTGTCTCTGGATCTCTGTAGTTGCACTATTATTCAAAACACTGGAACTAATTTGAATCATTACATGTGTAGTTTTTATACAATGACTAAAACATACTTCGAAATTATCAACCATACCTTAACAGCAAAGAGCTAAGACTATGTGTCACATTAATGAACAAGTTAGATTCAGTTAACACAGTTGAGTAAACACTATTATTTGCTCTGTGCATTATACTATCTGAGCATTTTCAAAAATATATTTTTTAATAAATATCCATTATACTTTAAATTAGACACCTCGGGAATTAGTTGTTTGCTTCCGAAAGTAATCAATTTCAATGGATGGTGGTATGTATTAACAAGCTCATTTAGATGATTAAGCAAATGTTTGTTTCGAGGTAACCTTTGAAATAAATACAAGTTGCTTGAACATTATTATAAGTAATCAACGAGTTGCGAGGAATTACGGATTATCCGCCCTGAGTTAATTCATATGAGAAACTCCGATCTTCAGCGAGGAAACAGATACAAGTGTTATGTTATCGGTTACTTGGTTCTCAAAACAAGATTCGAATTCCCGATTATTCTATATAATACAAAGTGTACACTATTTATAAACTCCCCCACACCTTCAATATGCGAGGATCTGAATAGTTCACTACTTAGGCTATTCAGGTACAGGGTACATGTACATGTTATTGTCCGAAATAATTTCAGACAAAATATACAAATATTTGTATTGTAAATATTGTCGTAAAATAAAAAAAAACATCAATTGAAAACATGAACAACCAATGGCTCAGTTGAAATGAGACAAAGCAAAATCATTTCACGCGGAACATAAACTTGATATGCAAGGTGAAGTTCGTTAGATATCCTATAAATATGTGAAAATGCAATTTGGTTCTATTTGGGTCTGGTAGATAATTTGTAGGACCAATACATGTTATAAGAGCACAGTCAAATGCTTTCGTCCAATCATATGATTGTATTGTGGTCACGTTGAGTACATTTATATCCCGAAGATGTAAGGTTGTCTTTTTGCGTTCGGGTATGACACTCATCATAAAACTGGTTCACATACTTCCATAAAAACAACAATGTCAACTGATTGTTTTATTTATGTGTATAATACACAATTAAACACTTTTTATATTGACAAATGATCTGCTGTGATCCCTTTCCGAAAGGATATAGTCGCTTCCCTCGATGGGGGGGGGGGGGGGGGGGGGGGGGGGGGGGGGGGGGGTCTTCTATGTTAAGGAGCTTGATATTCCTAAAAGAAGAATAAAAGCATGTAAATAAAGCAAGTAATGTGAGGCCAATTGGGATTTTTCAAGTGTATTTCATTTATATATCACGAGAAAGTGAAACAATGACAAGCATCAAACCATGTTTTCAATGTTTTATATATTTTCAACAACGATATCAAAAAATAATATTCAGAAGTTATGTAGAGCGACATAAAGAATGAGAAGAAATGGATATACAATTACCTTCTTGGAGTGTTAAGAGTATGGAGGTTGCATTGTCCTCTCACTGAAACCTCTGTATCGTCACACAGCGTCCGACGATGTCCAGCACGACGTTACATTCTTTCCCATAGACAGTTCGAGTACAATTTCGTTGCTTCATTAACCTGAAATAATTTATATGCAATAGACGGGATGCATAATAGCATATGCAACAATATATATTACAACTCGCATATAGATAAAAAAAAAAAAAAAAAAAGCTCAACAAACAACTTAACGTGATGGGATAATATTTGAAATACAAAAAAACAAAAACTATTATTAAATAAACCAATTTAATGAAAATTAGTTTGTATTTAAAAAATTCACATTTTAAAAAGTAAGGAGTAAAATTAACCTTTCCTGAATGAATAGTGTACTTGTCCTTGGACTGTCCATGATGAAGCCATTGTTGTGAATTGATTCGTTCTAAAAAAAAAACGCTCAGTCTTAATAGGCAATGAAATGTTTACTTCTCAATGTTGCTGAATAAAAACGTTCTAAAATCATGCATGTTCGTGATTCAAGCACATTGCTCATACTGTAGCACGACTCGTACGCTTTATATAAAATGTACGCCTCATGCACCTCGGACAATTCAGTGCTCACAGTGTTGATGATGAAGTCAATGTCCCTTACATTTGCATATGAAAATGAGAAATGTCAATGTTTTGCATGTTGTGTTCGGGAGAATGTTTCCCAAATGTGTTGACAATTCATTTGAAATATATTCATTTTTAGACATTTTCTTGACGACTCAAGCGTTTGACAGTGCTCTAAGATAGATAGAGAACTCGCAGCAGTACATTATCGGGATATAAATGTACTGACGCCTCGCCCAACCCTCTCAAACCCGTACATTTATATCCCGATAATGTACTGCTACTTGTCCTCTATCTATTACTTAACATATCTATATTTTATTATAAGTTGGTGTATACTTATCTCTCCCAATAAGCTTGAAGCGAGTCAAGTCCACAACTTTACTGGATTTAGTTGTCAAAATAATGTTTACAGCTACATTTAAACTATGTGCAGTTTCCCAGGAGAAATGCAATTTATGTTAACGGTACCCGTCTGCGATTGACGCAATAGTACTAGTGTTACAGGATTGGAACTGTTCCCGAGAAAGAGTATTCATAACATCTACACATAGTTTCTCTGATCCTGAACATCATTTGTTTTCCATTGACGTCTGTGTTGGACAAAGGAGCCCAAACACATGAAAAATAGATTGAGTCATCACACACAAAACACCTGCCACCTAAGACACCCCCTGTGTCCCTTGATCCTTGTAGTTGCAAATATATTTAGTACATTCCCACTCATTTTAGTCATTGCAGGTTTAGTTTTGTAAATAATTACTAAAGCATACTTTGAAAATGATTAACCATACTCTAACATAAATTACTCTAGATTATGTTTTACATTATTTAAATGAGTCAGATTTTGAAATTTCAGCCATTTATCAACAGTTGCTTAAGAAAGGCAACATGTTAAGGATTTGGGGATTATTTTATTTATTATTTAAAGAGACCATTATCACCAAGATTTGTTCATATAGCAACGTTTCATGATTTTGACATTTTCATTATTTTGTTAGTGTGGAGGTTCACATTACTTTGACCAGGGTTTTTTGCTAAAATTTACTCACCAAACTTGTGATCTGTTTACTTAACCCTTATAAAAGCAATTGTCTTCAGCCAGTTTGTCGATTGTTAATTGCAAATACTGATGAATTTTCTGCATCATGTCCACGTAATCCGAAAACGATCCTGTTTCGATTTTATAAATGAGAAACGAAATAAATTTCTTAATGATTAAATGAGCCATTAGAGAATAATCTAAAATAAAATCCTGTAAATTTTCTTTTACAATCAATATTAAAGTGACCTAAACTGCTAAATTTATTTTTAATCCTTCATGTTATATACTTTCTGTTATACTTTCTAAGTTCTATTTACAATCTGCTTTTCTTGAGCAACAGACATAAGGGCTGGTTAGTTTTAATTTCGACCAGTACAAACCGTCGGATATATACAAATGCACGTTTTTGATCAAACTGTTCTTCATTGTCCTTCTCCAGGCATGATTAGTGATTGTTCTCCTTGGCATTAAACAAAATAACGATTATCGGCCCCTGGCACGCAGGAAATCCCTTCAACTCTACTACCCATTCCTAACGTTGCGTCTTTGAAGTGGATTGTTTAGGATGTATTAACCTTATCCTGAATATTTTTTTCTTGAACAAAATTATATCAAAGAATTGAACCATGAAGTCGTTTCCCATTCAGTTAACCACGTGTCTGTTGTGATGATATTTTTTATTACTATTCAGTGATAAATGTACTTATCTCACTGGCATCAGATACAGTGAAGTATTGTGATGTCATTCTGTTTATGACATTATGATGTAATCTGGTGATTGACGTCATGGCATTTTATATACCCCACCGACAAATTTCAAACTTAAATTGAACCAGACAGAAGGTATGTTCTCGTTACATATGCCAATACGTCTAAATTTCAAAGGACATGGTAAGGGTAGTATTGGGATTGCGGTCAAACGGAAATTTCAATATATTTTCTCCCTATTATAGCATGTTAATGTGATATCCATGATTCTACCATGACATTTTTAAATCCTTGTTTTTGATTGGTTTATTTTATAGTCGAACACGATTTTTGTGAACGGCGATTTTCCGCGTTTGGATATATGTTTACTTAAGATTCTAGGCCAAAGTATGTCATTGAAATAACATGGGTAAATCAGTTATCTTCACTTTACGGTTTCCATCATGTTTTCCTTCTACGCAATTTAATTTGTGTATCTGTTTTGGAAAGTTATTCTAATTTGGACCGATGCTTTAAACAGTGAAACTACAGTAGTCTATCAAGACCGCGATAAGCTGTGAACGAACTGGTTTCGGTTCGGTTACAATGACGTCATAAGCTCAATCAGTTATAAGGTCACAGGAAATTGTCGCATCAATTTACCAAGTGGTGGAGGAAAGCTTTCAAGGTGGAGAACCCTTAAGATTTACAAACCTGTATGTTCTATTTGATTAAAATCTATGTTGTCACTTAATAATCATATTTCAATATGAATGAATTTTTAATTTCACTGTTTATTCAATGTCTACCACATCAAAAACAACGGAAATGTCATAACTGAAGAAAAATGGGTTCAACCGATTACTGCATCACTCAGTTCACTTCCGCAGTGTTAAAGAAACACGTTTAAAATACTCTGATAACTCGTCATGGTAGAATGGAGATCAACCTACTGTGTTTGTAACTATTTGTGAGTCTAACGTAGATTCGATGCGCTGACGCGTTCGGCTCCGAATGATAAAAATCGGTATCAAATCTACGTTAGACTAACAAAAAGTTAAAAACACGGTAGGTTCATATCCTAAATATTAGTAGTGGTTTGGACCAAACGTCTAACTTGTGTTAATTTTAACCAATGTGGTCATTTCATCATGTTGAGAAAAGTATACACTCATATGTATGCCATATGTATATTTTTGGGTTCCTATGACTATCGATTAGCCAGTGTGTCTGTATATAGAGGTTATCATGAGAGTGTGTTTTGGGATGGTCAATATCCTGCATTAGGAATAAACATTGTATTTTGCGAGCCTTGGCGAGCTAAATACATTGTGTTTATTCCTAATGCAGGATATTTACCATCCCAAAACACACGAGCATGATAACTTCTTTATCATACAATGTCATTCTTCATTCATTTTGCGCAAAACAGCATGACAACATTATTTCAAAGTTGAACTTAACTGTAACTAAGCGTATTGGTATATGCAAATGAACTGCGTGTTATTCTCACAGTAAAATGACACAAAATAACGCCTCCTAAATTATGCTTTCAGTGAAAATAATTGTTATTTTTGGCATGATCTTAATTTTCAATGTTTTAATACGTTTAAAAATACATTTTCAAATGAAAAATATTTAACGTGAGGACAGCGAATTCGAACTCGCGTCCTATCGCTTGTGTAACCATGACTGTAAGCGAATCTCGAAGTGTGAGAGTTGCTTCCCTTCCGCCCGGTTGCAAAAGGCGACTCGCACCACACGGAGAGCTAAACTGAATGTAAGGCAGCTAATTCTAAAATCCCCTTTACAAAAGTCACATTATGGAACCGTGAAGATTGCCGTTCGATAAATGAATGTGTGACTCAAACCGCCTTTGTTACCTGTGAATATTATAAAGTGTTTGCTCGGTAGTTTTCAACTCGCGATGAACATGTTTTGGCACTGTTTGAACATAATAAAATTTTGCTGCACTATGCATTGCACAATTATTTTTTGTTAACGTTTCCCAAATTAATGTGGTTCTATATGAAAGGGAGCATGTATATTTACATGAAGCTGTTACGCTATCACAGTTATTACAGGCATTTGAAATGTTAATGCGTGTGACGTCATTTCCAAAAGAAGTTCTGTCACTTGACCTCTGTAATTTGCATCTTTATCCGTATATGACCCCAACGGATACCGAAAATATCCGTTGCCTTTATCCTGCCGAGAACACCATCCATTGTATGATTAATAATATTTACCCTCTCCTTCTCTCAGTGTTAAAGTAGGGGTTAGTTTACGGCCACACTATCACTTTAATCCATGTTTACGCAACGGACACGATCGATCAATAGAAAAACAGTGCTTACAGTTTTAGAAAGTTTTCTTGAAGGGCCAAATTGATTGCAGACCCCGTTTATCCGCACGGTTTCTCTACAATTGAAAATACTCCGGATAACGAGATGTGCGGTTAAGTGAATCATTATTTGCAAAGAAAAGATTTGCAATGCTACCTTGCGGATGGATCGGTTTCCGGATATACGAGTCCGTATAAACAAGGTCTGACTGTACATTATAAACCATATCTGACATTTGGTGATTCTAATTGATAAAAGAAAGGCGCAAAATGGTAGAACAAAACAGACAACGGTATTATATTGACACATGTTTTCAAAATCAGAAATTTGTTTTATTGAATGGGCAACAGTTTTGATAGCCTCATGTAATATTTATACATATTATGGCTGGTTCGCTTCTGATGTGTAACCGTAATGTTACATATACACACTCTAATTGTTGATCGGCATAAAGGTTAAATTAACACAAAAATGCAAAGTGTGTTGTTAAATTTCCAAACCATGTTTAAACAGTTTATCCCAGTCATTAACATATTTTATTAACAAATATCTAAACATCAAAATCAAATCACAATCGGACAGCTATAAAACGTTTGATCTTTGAGGAAAACGCACCATGACGTATTACCCCTTGAATATGACGTCATCGACGAGATAACACCCTTGCAAGGGAATCCCGTCTAGGATGTATCGCTGATATAACATGTGGCCATTGAGGGAAATGTTGACAGCCACGACTAAGTGAAAGAGCGGCTAAGGATGGAAACAACACATTACAGTAATAGCAAGTATGACAATCAAATTTACGGATGAAACAAAATATGTACCAATAAGTATGGGAACATCAGAAAATATGGAGTTGCCGAGGTTCCTAATAGTCGAGTTTCCTGAATTCGTGGGTTGTGTCATTTGTGTCGACACTAAGTCTGCACTAAGTATGCCTAGTATTACTAAACTGTGACCAAAACAGAAAGAGTTATTTTTCTAGAAAGGAAACATACACATTCTTATCGCCACTTTTGGTTTGATTTGAAACCTAACAACAATTAGAGAATAATAACAAATTTCAAAAACATAATAAGTAATGTTTAATATCAAATGTGATGATTCAAGTATAAATGTTTGGAAATAAATTTAGAACCCGAAATCATTATTCTTAGCCAATCCTGGAAATATGATATGTATTATTTAAGAATAATTGTGTATACTTATGGGGAATAATTTCAGTATGTTTCACCGAAAAAAGTGAACAAGAAATTTACTTTTTAACCTTGAAAGAAATAATTCGAATTGCTGATCGGGGACGATTATAATCTCATTATTATTAACTCCAGCAGCAAGTTTTTCTCTGAATGTCATATGGATTTTATCTTTATCTGTATTCTTTAAATCCATGAAGTTTCTGCCTACACAAGTTATCACTGCTTATGTAATTTATAACAGAATTGGAGTTAAGAGATCTTGAATTGAAACAAATAAATGGGCATTTTTTCAGAATATATATCATAACAGAAATATGATTATAATACATGAATAGTTATTCATAAACACAGAAGGAGTATCCATCAGGGTCACTATGACACGTATAAAACATGTGGAACACACAAGGAGGCGTTGGAGGAACTGATATAGCAGCGCTGTGAACAAAAAACATGTTTGACATTAACATGTACAGTTTGTCTGGAGTTTCCATTTACATGTAAAAACAAAAGTAGATGAACATATAGTTTCTGTAGCCTACTCTTGATTTCCCACCATTTATTATATAGTTAGGTGAACTATTAATAAAACATACATATTCATAAGTTAATAAACGTTTTGATTAGCATTAACTTAAAATTCTTTACTGTCTATAATTTAAATAAAACCTGATTATTTCTCTGACATTACGGACCAAAAAGGAATATACCTTATTCAAAGATAGTCACAGTCAGGATCGAGTCTATTTTTCCAGCAGCGTGGTCGACGCGCATACTCTAAACAAACAAACAAACAAAATAGAGAAAATTCATGAGTAGTCATGCAATGAATTAGGAAAGTTTTTGATGATTATATATTCATCACTGTATCTGGTTATGTAGTTCCTACACATGTTGAAATGTATATTCATCCCAAATACCTGTTTTGCTTGAAGCTTAAATATATTCATAAAAATGTGTCATAGGTTTCTGGTACAATCACGTGCGTAGTCATCTTCATTGTGCATTTGTGTTTAAAGATGCATCCATTGTGTTTCATAAATTATATATTTTTTTCATACGTGCCAACATATGATATGTGCTGATGTCAGTTCAATTAATTTCACTCAACTTGCATATCCATCCCCGATAGCTAAATATATAATAATTACTAGTATCCAATTAAAATTTAGGAACATCTTGTGCACAAACCGAAACTACACTATTTACATGCAAAGTAGTTAAACATTATCAGCCAAAAGGTGTCTATTGTAAATAAGTTTCCAAAATTACGTTTGGCTAATTGACGCGCACAACACTAGGTGCATTGTCCGGTTTTCGATTAGAAACCACTACTTTTACATTTATATCGTATGCATACTGAATCGACTGTCATCAAAATTGCAATTTTTGGCAACAGTCAGTACTTCTCGATAACATAACATTATTTATAATGTTTAGCAAAGGTGACCCCAAACAACACAATGGTTGTACCTTTCAACAATTAAGCATTGTCGTCGGTTTATACAATGTTATGTTGCCTTCGATGGCTCTGTATATTAGTCCATGGTAGAGACATTACCAATTTGATAAATGAATAGTTTGACGAACCATGAATTTGAGTTTGCACAAAAAGACATAATCCGAAAACTTCAACTTCATTTCATTGGAAGAGCATTATTAAAGCTGTTCAATCTTCGTGACACCAATGTGATGAGAAGATCATTTGCAAACCCAATTGTTTGTGTTATATATGGCCCAACAATGGAGCTAGAAAATTTGAAATAGATGGAGTCATTACGTACAAAACACCTGCCATCTCAGACGTCACTTTTGTCGACGGATCCTCTTAGCACAGACGCAAATCCCATCTTTGACATACACAAAGGCTCCTTCGACATATACTACGATAAAGCTTACCTTCACAACGATCTTCCGTTCCTCAAAGAGAGGTTTACAACGTTTTGATAAAGAAACATATACTTTGATGTAGTATTCACAAAGTAACAAAAATGTTTCATTAGATTGATCAACAATATTTTGGTATGCCATAGCAAAGTGATTGACGCTCTTAGTACCGCTATTCGAATTTCATTTCCACAAAAAATACCCCGAGGGAACCCTCTGGTTATCAGTAAATATCCTAGACTTTTGTAACATCCATTAGTAAATGAGATCTAATTCACATAAAGAAAACGTCGAATTTGTGTCTAAAATGCGTTTTTTCATGGTAAACGTGTAAATGATTATTGCTGTGTTCAGCAAGTTTTGTTTCTAGTGTTTCTATCATAAGTTTATCATATCATAATATATATGAGGTAACGACGTCAGCCTATTAAGTAATGCCTTTGATAACAGTATACAATGTAGATCTGTTAAAAAATTGCAGTCACTGAAATGTTGAAACTCATTATACATTATCACTGGTATAAATCGCTTTTTACACAAACTCAATGAAACATTGAGATACCATTAACATAACCCAATAATCATTACCTTAGAAAGGACGAAATTGACTTTTCTTTAAATGGTTTAGTACATCACACTTTCGAACATTAGTTCACACAAGATGAGCTGCAGTGCCCTACCTTTTCCTAAATTAGGTTTTCGCTTCTGAAAGTATTCAATTCCAGTGAATAGATCGATATTGACAAAACCATTTTGACGATCAATCAGCTTTTTGTAATTTTGATATAATGTAAATTGCTTGAACATAATAGTGTGTTCTACATTAACTCAAGTTAAAGGTGTACATACATCAATTTGGTAACTTGCAGGACATGTCGTGAAGCACATTGGTTGTCATTACTGATGGTAGCATTGTTCGTGATTCATTTTCTCACTTCATGTTTCCTGGGAACATGGTTTAGACTTCAGACTTAATATTTCCCGGTGATACAAACTTATTTAAAATGATAAATGTACAATATATTAATGTCTCAAGAGAATTCCGTGTATTGATGATTGAGTATGAAGCTGTAGTTGACAGTTGTATTGTATTGAGTGTATTGGGACAAGCGAACTGCGCATTTAACACATATTATCATCAATAAGATACGATGACGATGACGATAACCTCTCAAATTGACCTTTTACTTACATTAACACTGGAACGATATAATAATTGTCACCAAATGTTCTTATCTTATGCAATGCTTTCAAAGTTTAACATAACCCTTAAAGTTATCAAAGTAATATTGACAGGATTGGATGTGTTTTTAAAAATTTCATTCTCCCGGGGTAAGTAATATAGACACTTCTAAACGCAGTGGGTTTGATGTAGACTTAGAAACTGAGTTGACCTTTAGACACTGCTTTCATTCCGTTCAATTCCTTTGAGAGTATTACGAACGTTTCCAGATTTTGGCAAGTTAATTGTTTTTTATGTCACTCTCTTGATATATACTACGAAATGCAGTTGACATTTAGAATGCACTTTGAATGAGGTGCCGACGAACATGTAACCTTTTAAATCAAGACGACTATCCGATCATCTTTTCTCAAAATTGAAACATCTCTCTACTTTTGGTAATTGGGATTGGTGTAAATAGTGTCATGTCGCGGGCGCTAAAATATATATGTTTGAAAGAAATTTTTCAGAAATAGTGTGAAAGTGCATCAAATGATAATCCATGTGGAGCTCATGTACTGTGAACATCAACTCCATGTGGAACTTATTTACATAACAGGAATATGACTTTTTCAAGAATTAGTTTAGAGGGTTTGTTAAATAATTTTTGAATACCCAAGTGTATATATCTCCAAAAATGATTTTTTAAAGAGTTTTTTTTAATTTTTATATAAATTGTATAGATTTAGTAACGTATATATTTTATTTTAGAGGTTTTGAAGCCATTTTCTACTCCAAAATTCATGAAGAGATTTAATTATTTATGTTGGAGACTTTTACATGTTTTGTCATGACAAATGCACAGGCTGTTAACTCTTTGTCGAATCACTCAGTGGAGGAGGTTTCACTCTATTTTGCTAAAAATCATGGGACGAAAAGGGGGGAATCCGCCCTGTCGGATCCCTCAGGATCCTTCCGGATACCCCCATACTTAGACGGATCACAGGCCCTCGGGTCATTGCTTTTCGCACTATTAGAAAAAAAAAAAAAAAAAAAAAATCCTCAGTTGTCATATTCAGATAGGCTTTGTAGCCACATAGCCTTGTAGCCTTAGTGTACATTTTCATTGAGAGTGTTGGCCATTCACATTCGAAACTTTAATAAGTGTCTAGAAATATGATAATAAAATCATTGTATTATAATTGTGGAATATAGTATTTGTTTTATGATAAAGATATTATTATGTTCTTTTACTCTATAATCTATTTAAAGATGAAACGATCGTGCATATTGAGTAAGAGTTATCTACCTTGTAACTGAAAATTGACAACGACATGGAAGGTTATAAGCGTGGACCAATCAGAGCGCTCGCTTCGGCCACACCCCCGTCGCCATTTGTGTACACATTAGTACGTTGAGAGTGAAAAAGGGCTTTCAGTCGACATTCTGGCAATAAAGAGGTGGTAGGTTCCATAAATGTTGATCGATAGGTAAATCATCCAAGTATATGTTCATATACAGTTTTAACTGATTACACGCCGCGTGAGCGTATCGCGCGGTCTCGAAGACGAGTTGGGTCTAGCCAAGTGTCCAACCTTTTCTAGACAAATATATTCTGATGGCTTGAAAATCGGGGGTCATCTCAACATTTTATTATTATTTTTTAAATTGGTGGGAAAAGCAATGACCATAGGGCCTGTTGGGCGGATCCGGAAGATGGATTCTGCCCCTTTTCCTTCTGTGAATAAGTTTAACTGGAACTGACAGAAGGAATGTGTGTGCATAGAGCATCAGTGACATCCGACAAATAAATTGACACTTTTACATTGATTATTTCGTCCGCGCTGCAAGTCCGTCTTTCAAATGCTATCCGAGAGTGGAGTCATTGTTAAGCAAAAGAAACACTGCGTCATTTTTGTGTAAAAGATATAAATTAAGTTTTAGAAACCCCAGATAGTTCTTGTTTCTGACTTTTGGAATCAAATATTTTTCTGTAATTTTGAAAGCTAGGTAGCTTGTCAAAGTAGTCCCGCATGTGTTGTCATGTGGTTTTCTCAGCCAATGCAATTACCCATAGAGTTTATCAAGTATGTGAAACATATCCACATTAATTAACGACTTTATTTCAACACATATGGACAATAATTGCAGGTACATCTATGTATGTTGTTATATGTAATTTTAGTTATAGTTCCTACTAAATATTATTCAAGTTAGTCCCAAAGGCAGTAGCCGCTACCTACTATGCTATGCAGATTGAAAATCAGCAAGTTTATCTGCATGAGGTTCGTTCTATGACTTGATTCTATGTCCACTGATGTTCCACAGACGTTCCATGTGATACAAATCTTGACAAATAGCAGACACCCCAAACACACAAGCTGTGCGAGAGCTTTATATACAGTATATGCACACAATTGTACAGACAAAAGACAGGCAAAAGTGGCAAGTAATATTACATAAATATTTCAGGAATGCCTTGATGAACACTTACATCTGTCCATCACCCAATCAAGAGATTTCCATGATCACTCTTGCATAACGTTTAGTGAAGCCTGTTTCGAAAAACTAAAGCATCGTTGACTCATCAACGGAAAATCAACTGTCAAGTTTATTTTAATTATTGAGTTTCAAATTTGCATTAATGTTCTATCTCAAAACGTCCTAAATTTTACTTAATTAAGAAACACGTTTATTAAATGTAATGTAATATATTCTTAGGTTCAACAGTTGCAGTGGGCATACTTTCAGTAACAGAATAATGATTCCCAGGACTCAATAGTTCACCATAAATAATTAATCGATTATTCATGAAGTCTACGACCGATTCATCAAACTGTTCCGCCACAGAAGGATAATCCATCTATTAATGTGCGGTCACTGTGACACTTAAAAGACTTCTTCTTTAGGAAAACAATAAGGCTTTTGTTGAACCGATTTAACAGCGCTGTAAACATCAAAATTTTTTAACAATAAAATGTACATTTTATCAGGAATTTCCATTTATCTTTAAAGCCAATGAATAGATGAACATTAAGTTTCTGCAGAAAAATCTGTACACATGTACACATAGAAGACTTATCTGTTTTATTGATCACGTACTTGCAAGCTTATCCACAACGCATCGCTGATGGTTATATATTGTATGCTTACATTATACTGGTTGCTACTTATAGTTATAGAGAGAAGATACGGTTTTCCGAGACGGTTTCCTATGGAGAAGATAAATAATGCAGCGTTGATGTGATCGAACTATCAAACATGTTAAGCAGGAAAATATATATATATTTATAAAAGCCTAAACAATTTGATATGTCATCAATTTACCAGCTATGACTATCCGTAACCCTCAGTTGATATTATAATGTTATCAATTAAGTATTTCCGTATTTGCCCAGTTTAAGGTCCGAGGTCCGTTGTATTGGCCCGAGACGAAGTCGAGGGCCAATACAACGGACCGAGGTCCTGTAACTCGGCCAATACGGAAATACTTATTAATTTTATTAATTAATCTCTTTTCATTCTATTTGCACAACACTAAACATCAAATGATGATTGGTGAAGAGACACCATGGGTCAAAGTTGTGAAGCGACTGCTTCGGGCTTTCACACTGCTTTCGACTGCGCATGCTCGACTCATATTCATGTCTCGTACTGGCCCTGTTTTTCCTGTATTGGCCCAGTTGTCGAATCATATGGTCAGGGCCGTAAATATCGTATACTTGCCATAACATTGATAGGTAATTGATAATTATATACAAAGGCTGGTTTCTACTTTAACATATCTGTATTCACTATGTGACATTCATATAACATTCTCTATGCTCAAGAAATGTCATACAGCGTCAATGTCTAATGCTTTTTGATTTCCCAATGAAAGAACATGTTTCAGAGAGAGATTGTAAAAATACAATGCGTCACTGTGAACTGTCATTTTACATATAACTGGTGGTAATTACTGTTGATGCAATATGAAAGTCGACGATAACAGTAACTATGAATCGACGATTGAATAACCATAAAAAAAAACCTTTACATTTTACACTATTTCAAAAACGTGTCACCGGTAGATATATTAATGTGATGTATCCTTTGATGGCTCGACTTATTAGAAATATATTGGTAAGCCATGAAAGAGATCATCTCATTGTCAGTTCGATAACTAAATAGTTCGACAAACCATACATTTGACTTATCAATGTCACAATCCGAAAACTTGAAAATATATAAGAGCATTTATAAACTTATTGTAATGCCTTCTGAACTCCTCAGTCAGGCTCTTTGGGAGAAGATCATTTGAATATCGATGTGTTCGTTTGATGTATCGCCCTGATAAAGGCTTGGAAAGCTTGAAATAGATGGATTCATTATGCACAAAACACCTGCCATCTCACTTTTGTCTACATTTCCTTTCAGCACAGACGCAAATTCTTATCTTTGAAATACACACCAGCTCCTTTCAAGCACTGCATGTGGAGCTTCATAGACATGAACTACAATAAAGTCTAACTTGAAGAGAATCAATCCGTAAAGGGAGGGTTCTATCGGAGTGTCCATCATTTTGACTTTGGGCATTATTTGAACAGATTTGGTTACTCTAATTTTACAGGTTTTGTTTTATAACAACAAAACCTATATATTCATAAAATATTCATTATTATATATCATTTAATTGATTAATAATGTCCTCTTTTGCTGTTACAAAGCAACTAACATTCTCATTCCCCCATTCATTGTCAAATTACTCTCAGTAACTTAATTTTAACGAAAGAATAGAATAAAGATAGGTCTGTCCCCTCGAGTTTCGTTTCCATAAATAAACCCCCGAAATAACCATCTTGTTAATAGTAAATAATCTATACTTTTTGTAACATCTATCGGTAAATGAGATTTAGTTCACATAACACCAATGTGTGCTTTCTTCATTCCCGTTTCCCCCTTCAATACATTAGTAACAGCACACTGTGTAAATGATGATTACTTCACAAGGTGTTTTGACCTCTCTTTATCATATCAATTGAATGTCTTCCCTCGATTAAGTTATGCATTTGGTAACAGTAATAGAATCTGTAAAGACAGTTGGAGTCAATGAAAACTGAATATCATTATACATTGTCGTTGGCATAACACTATTGTTTTTGTGTTCCTTTCGTTTCTGTATTAAATACAAATCAAAACAGTTATGGACTGGTGAATTGGTCAATACCTGTTTTATGAACCTGAGAATATAACATTGACTGTCGTGGTCAGTATTGTCTTTTTGTCTCCATGAAAACAGGTTAAAATCTCATCACCAGCCTATAATTGTGTCATATTTGCAATATTTATGAAAGTTTTATAAATCGAAATTATCAAAGTGTTATTGACATATGACTTCCATTTAGTCTTGGGTAAGTTATAAAAACGTCAAGAAATTGATGGGTTCGATGTAGACTATGAAATCGAGTTGACATTTCGACACGACTGTCATTCTGTTTCATTTCCTGAAGATTAATACGTTTCAAGATATGAAGTTAATTATTTTATTTCCATTGTCTTGGCATATACTCGGAAATGCAGTTGACATTTAGAATTTACTTTGAAGGAGTTAACTTCGAACATGCAACCTTTTAAATCAAGACGAGTCTCAGACTATCTTTCTTCAAAATTGAAAAGTCAATCACCTATTGGAACCTTAAGTTGGTCCAAGATAGACGTTCAAGTTATCAGGCCTGGGGAAAGACAACATGCATCCTTTAATACTGTTGAAACCAGCGTGCTCCTATTCAAAGGTCAGGTAACATATATGTTATTGTGTGGTGACTAAGGAAAAGAATTTGTTCAAATCACTATATAAAGCATTTTAAAACAAGAGGATAAACTGATAGCTGCATGTATTGTAGGTATGATTAAACATTTAATAAAACAAATACATACTTATCATTGCCTATCATATCCCGTATCCTCACGACAATGACATGACATACAATAATTACCTTTTTAACAACGTGGATTTAGGAAATAAACTTACTGTGTTTGGAAATCAGCGGCATAGAACGGAATTATTATAGCTCTAAATTTAATTTAAAGTCGAACGCGTAGCGTTAGGCTTTCAATGGAGAATTTAGAGCTATCACAATTCCGTTATATGCCGCTGATTTCCAGACACAGTATGTTTATCTCGATTCTACCATATCAACGATTTAGTATTGAACTATATTCAGACGCATTGAATCGTTAGTGATTTGTCATTTGACACCGTGCAGAAATTACACGGCCCTACATTTACAAAGATATGACGTATTTGGTAATCTGGAATGACGTATCTTGTTATAAAGCTTCGGAAAACAGCGAAAGTTTCCGAATGCATTGAAGGGAGTCACTCTATTCTGTAGACGATAGCGTTTTGCATCCGTCGTCAGCGTTCGGGATAATTTCTGCAGTATTTTCAAAATTGATCTAGTTGCAGAATATAACATATCCATCGATACATACGCGGTTGCGGTTTAAAATACAGTCATCAGAAGATAACATTGATAAAATGAGAAAAACAGAGCAAACTGATTGGGTTTTTAAAATAATAACAAAGGAATTTGCGTGCAGAGTCAAGATTAAATGAGTTGTTTCCACCACATGGTTCGTTTGAGTATCAATATTCAACATTTGCCAATATGTCTGTATGAAATTTTTCCTTTCTCCAAGTATTTATGTTAGAGTTATGTATTGCCTAACAGTCAATTTACTCCATGTTTTACCCACCTGAGACAATCTATCAATAGATTAACAGTGTTTGCAGTTTTGGAAAACTTTTCTGAAGGGCTAATTTGCTTACAAACATTTCTTGAAGCATACGCTCAATTGGGCATTTAAGTACAATCAATATCGCTCCAAGCAATGCTTTGGATGGCTTATTATAAGAAAAAAGGCTTCTTTAACGAGCAAATTGGATCAGTATACTAATTTAGCACATCAAACACATCAGATCATAAACTATAACTGGTATTTAAGTAATTGTAATATATACAGGATAAGCTCAAAATTGCCTGAAAAACATATAGACACAATACATGATTATCATAAACTACTATACTCAAGGTTGTCAACCCTACAAAAAGGTTTTTGTTCAAAGAAATGAGAATCCATATGAAAAGTGCCCTTAAATATGTAAACCATCGGGACATATTGTCACAACATTTCCTCTGAATTAGGATAATCGTTTGTTCAACGAAGTGCATGCACATGACCTTGCAAACCTCTGTAGGTGACTTTATTCAGTATTACACAGCAAGAACACGTGACATTTGTATCCAACAAGTAATTCCTTGTAATGTGCAACACATAATACTAAATACTCAGAAACAATCGTAATGTGACTTAACTCATCTTAACCTCGCCTGTCTAACGTCTGAGATGACCGCCATTTGGTCCATTGCCATAAACGTTTGTCAGGCTTGTGTGGAGCGATTGTAAAACTGTAACTACCTCGGGAAACGGTTAACATACGGTAATTGCAACGTGGTTACAGTTCACGAAGACCTTTAAAACGACTAATATGTATACATCGATACATGTTACCCCGTCATCATTGGGTTGTAGATCACTGTAAATTAAGATTACATAAATGGTGCCACATCATTTTCACTGACGAGTCTCGTTTCCTCCTTCATGAAGTTGATAGACTGAACTTGATTGGAAGGAAAATGGGTTCATATATGATTGTGTAAGGTGTCTTTGCCGATAGAGATGGTTCACCTATGGCTTGGTTGACATTTATTTGAATGTAAAAACAGAACCGTTACTGATTAAAGAAAATGAAATCAGCCAAGCTTTGGAGCAAACAATGATTGTCTATGCTCACTGGCTATATAGAACGATACTCTGTTGAAAGATGACAATCCTCGACCCTATCGTGCAAGTAAATGATTCCCTACTGCATATATGGGGTGGCCGCCGTCATGGCACGCCAAAAGTGCCAATAGCGCATATGCAGGAGAGAATGGAGACGCAGCAGAATTGCGTCCCTTGGGTAGCACACAATGGCGTCATGCGATATCATACGTATACTCACTTGATATCAACAATAAGCAACAACCATCTGACCATTACTTTAATTGTGACCTGACCTTTCAGCAGAATTAATTTTGTAGCATCATATATGCCAAATTCAAGTTAATGAGCTTTTTTAAAATAACAGACAATTAAAAAAAAACTATTCATATCCACACATTAACAATACCACTGTGTCATAATAACGAACTTTGTTTTTTATTGGTTAGAAACATCCACGTGTAGCAGCCATGACTTTGTGTTCTCAAATGTTTTTGGATTTTGCAAGATTGTGTTACATAAGTCGTTATGTGACTTCTCCACTTTCTGTTAACACTATTGAATATTGTAAAGTAACTTCTGTTTCGGAAATCAAAATGAAGCATTGCTAAATCTGTGAATGTATTTTTTTAATCATTTATTAGTTTGATGTATTAATTATGTTACACTCCCAAGCCATATCTTTAAATATATCTCTTCAACATACATTTATTATTTTGATGTATTAATTATGTTACACTCCCAAGCCATATGTTTAAATATATCTCTTCAACATACAATTAGGGAACCTTGTAAATAGAAATACAATTTTGAAAACCAGACTCTAACCATCATCATTTCCCAAAAATACCATGTGATGTTATTTGTATCTGTTGTTGTTTTTACCTCAAAAAGGTATCATTATCATGCAAAGAAAATACAAATGTCTTAAGAAAGAAACACCACATCAATTGGATTTAGATCCATTCTTAGATTCAACAGTTTAAGGTGACTTACTGTTAACAACAGAATTATGATTCCCAAGACATCAATAGTTCAGCATGATTAATCTGTTATTCATGAAGTCTACGACCAATTCATCAAAGTAATCCGTGACAGAAGGATCATTCATTTATACGTGGCACGGTCACTTTGACACTTTAAAGACTTAAAGAAACAAGGAGGCGTTAGTTGAACTGATGCACCGTATCATTGGTGTAAACAATTACATGTACAGTTTGTCTGGATCTTCATACTGTTCAGAGAGCAGTTAACCAGAGGAAAAGCGTGTCAGTCTGTGACTTAATCGATTAATATACCAGAGTAAGTCTAAGCTTCGGACACATCTCATTCATGTGAATTGGTAATGACTAAAATATCAAATATCAACACAATAGTATCAGGTAACCACCAGTGCATGAATCAAATGTTGGGGTTCCTTTAACATTGAACGCATATATATAACAACTTTATCTATAAATTAAAAACTGAATGGTTTTCTAATATATTATATAATAGAATGGTTAATCATATTATTATCTTTCATGTTATATAGCAGAATATCACAGCATGTATAAAGGCGAGATCCATTTAATTACATCTCCTACTGACCAGCTGTGACTTTGTATAAAGCATCATAAAAAGCTAAATAATAGCTTACAAAGAACTAGTTTCTGTCAAGACTTACTATGTTTATGACATCAATAGAATTAATTGAATGTAGAAGATTCTCATACAGCGTCGCGTACCAAAAGCTTTTTGATCTTCATTTAAGAACAGACGTTTTCGCAGATTAAAAATCAAGCTGAGCATCACGATTATTGTACATAGCGTCTGACTTATCAATACTATAAGATGAACTCTTCAACATGCGGCCATTTCAAACATCAAACATGCATTCAAAGGGACAAATGTGATATTTTGCTTTGATGTGATTACACTTTTAATACCCAATCTCGTTACAGTTCTTATTTCTTATAAGTTCAATGATTCAATATTACATTTCTATACAAATTATATATAATTGTCAACATCAAAAACCATGAATTTGTCAATTGTAACATTAGTAAATGCCACAAGATCGAATCCTTTTCCTAACTTCCACAATTCATTGTCTGCTCCTGTAGCTTCTAAGGAGAACATTAGTTTTAAACACGTGAATATCTTTGACGTATTTTCCTGATAAATGAGACAAAAACAGGAAATCGATGGAATAAGTTTTGTTTTACAAAACACCTGCCACCGCAGTCATCCCCTTTGTCTCTGGATGTTTTTTAATCATTCATCATACGCCTGTACTCATTGAATCTCTATGTGTAGTGTTGTAGACAATGAATAAAACATGCTTAAACATTTCTTTATATATTAAATATAAACATACTGACCTTAATTAACTTTGTTACTACTAGGTTTAACACTGTTTATTGACTAATATGTGGATTTTAATAGTTTGTACTGAAATTAAAAAGTGTTCAAAGTCATAATTAGGTCTTTTACTTCATAAAGGGTCATTTCGGGAAAAACCCTTACTTTGGTGTATCAGCATGATGCTACAAAAAAAGGGAGATGATTGATATGGTAATAGTCAGATGGTGGTTTCATATTGTCGATATCAAGTGATTATTAATATAATTATTGCGTGGCGCCACCGTGCGCCACTCAAATGACATAATTATCTTGGACAATCTGTTTAACCTAATATGGCCACATTGTTCCAGATTTGGATAAAACACTGATCTAATTGGTGCGGAGTGGAAGGAGGAGGGCCCATCTGTCCCGGCTCTCTATTCTGTCCAACATGTTATATTTGGGCTTTTGTCAGCCACGGTCAACGCCTACTGTAGTATGAACGAAATCGTTGTTTGCTCTTGCACGATGGTGTCGGGCATTGTCATCTTGCAACAGAAAATGTTTGCCATTGTTTGCATCTGTCGTGAGATGGTTAGTTTGCCTCAAAACATGGCGATATATTCTTTGATTTGCATTTCTTTGGGTCAGTAAGATTTATATTTTATATATATCTGCAATGAATGCTGTCCCAAACCATATCAGAACCACCTTCACCCGCAACGACACCTTCTGCACAGTCACCTCTGATCCCTTCTCCTTCCAATCTGCGCACATGCACATGTACATCAAGGTAGAGACTCAGTAAATAAAGACGTGATGTTATTGTTGGACTCTTTACGTTACCTTCTCCTCGATAATTGTTTATTGAACAATAATCTATAAGAGCATAGTACCTCGCGGATGTTTCCAAATCAATTCATTCGACCATACACCGTTAATCTTGACAACACGAAGTAGCTTGTTTATAGGGGCTTATTAAGTGTCTTTTGATACCCGTATATGGGTAACGTTGTTTTTTCAGTGCATTATAATTTGAAGAAGAATGAGGGCTTCTGCAAATGGTAATGCCCTGAAAAACAACGTTACCCCCATTATAGTTTAAATAGTTAGGATGTGTTCTTTTGTACCCGAATTCTTCTACAAGTTTTAATTACAGTTGTATATGAACAAAACAGCAAAGACCGCATCATGTTACTGCCTAGAACCACTTTGACATAACAAGTGAAGAATGACGTCATAGTCGCTTGCGTTTCACGGCAGTTTCGAACACGAAAGGAATGTCAGCCGTTGATCGAGAAAACAAAAGCAGTCTTTATCTCATGATTATCATACTGATGCATAGTAAAATTGTATTATATAACCAATCAGTGAAATAATGAAAATCAACGAATCGTTACATATTTAGCAAGTTTGGGATGCATGCGTACTTAGGTTAACTAAATCTAACATTGAAAGTCTATCGGATGTGACTGAGAACGATATTCTTCTTTATTTTGTTCAAAACACTTAAAAATCAGTGCGGTTGTATTGTCACGTCGTATTTATGATATTATTTGGCAAAATTACGTGTCCTAGTCGATTTGCTCATTTCGTCGCCATGTTTGTTGAAATTTCAAGAGAAAATTATAAAGTGACGTCACTTACAAACGAACTGATAATGACCCGTCGTCAGCGTTGAGAGGGCCGTTATCATTTGCCGCGGCCCGCTCAGTTCTGATAACAAGAGGGCGGTTTCATGATAATTCCATCCATTTTAGCTGTAATAGTTGATATACCTTACAATTGTTATACTTTATTCAAGGGATGTGGATATATGTGATAGCCGAAAATATTCATGTTATCATCATAAAGCTTTCGTCATTACTATTCAATGATAAATGGACATACCTGTACACAGTCCTGCCATTAGACTTTCAATGCGGTTATGTTATGATGATAGGATGACACAATGCAACATCTACTGTACTAAATCTACTAAATTGGTGGATCAAATAATAAACTACGGATATCATTGGTCATGAAACACATACATTATATTGGTTTCCCATTCTCGATGTGTTTTTTATTCAATATTTTAAGATGGAAAGTTGAATATGCACGAACCTATTGTACCTTGATCTTTGAATATTTCACTGAATACGTTTATCTCATGCATACGTTTATAAACGAGTAATTCCGTTATGCATGGAGAGTTGACAGAAGCTATGACTGACCCTTTGTTACAGGATACAGACCAAACCAGACGAAATACGAATTATGCAGTAACCTGACTTAGCTATCAGCTGTGATTAAATTGTCCTGGTCATACCAGACAGTGAAAGTATCTCTTTACTGACAGCAACCAGGGAAAATGATACTTGAAACGTTGGAATTGTAAAATGCTTTTAAGTTTATGTCCAGTGTGTTACACACTCAACGATATTTTTGTAATAAAAGTGCAAGTTTGACCTACACATGTACACTGCTCATAAACTGGAACTAGAAATAAATTATCATAGTTCACCTTTTTTCACATATTAACGAGTTTACGGATTAAATAACATTATCTTGATATAGACATATAAATTAAATTTACGATGAAGATAAATAATGAATTATTTGGTATCGAACATCTAATTTGTTAAATCTTTACAGGCTTTCTATTTTCAACATTGAGATTACTTTTGTAATGGAACTTTGAATTGATCCAAAGAGAGACTTCCAAATAGACATGCAATTGATCAAGTACAGAACACCATACCTGTTAATTCCTGCAGTCGTGAGATATATACCGCAGGATACGAAAATTGGCTGCTGAATATTAAACAATATCATAATAAATGCTTTATCAGTGATTGTTTAAATAAAGTACACATGTATGTTTATCACATTATTCCCTCAAAACCTAATCTAGTGGGTGATTGTCATTGTATCGATTATCAAAAGTTCTATTCCATCTTAACTGAATCATAAATATCATTAAAGCTTTATTTTGGATGCCTATCAAATGCTAAGTCTCAGATGTATATGGAAGAGTGTCTGTCATTGAATGACACAAGCTCTATGCGGTGTTACAAAGAGAAGAAGTTTCCCAGAGATTAAACTCCCACTACATGCTGCCACGACAGCATATTGCGTCATATAGATAAGCTGCTGAAAGAATAAACTATGACATGTTCAGGATTATGTGTCAAACTCTAAGCTCTCTATGTTCTAGCGGGTCCACGTAGCTGGGAGAAACACTTTAGCCAAAAATTCGATTTTGAATGGGCAAGCTTCATAGGAGGCTAAATTTGATTAATTGATGTTTTGATGTTGAAATCCATGACAGGCACATTGCTAGACAGTAAATCAATACAGTGGTCACAGGTTTCCAGGTTTCAGGGTTTTTTAATTCAACTTTCTATAACACCTGAACAGAAAACGTAATTATTGTCATGAAATGATTTTGATAATCCTTTGAGGATAAAGGCTGGCAACAATAAATATTTATAGTGCGTCTGGACAAAATGATACAAAACCCATTGTTACCAATCTCATGCATTTGTAATCTCTGTTCTTTGAGAAATACATGCCTCTCATTTTGTTATTTTTACATTCCACCTAATGAGTGAGTAAGCATATACTCCCAACATTGCGTATTTTCATATTTAAGAAGTTGTTATTCAGACATTTTTTTTTATATTTTGCAACATGCATGTATGCATGTATTGCTTGCTGTGGAAATGTCATTAGCAACTACATGTAATGGTAAATTGCCTTGAAGTCGTTAAATAACAATTTTGAAATAGAAGAACAAGATTAAACATTGAACAAGACAGAGACGTCAAACAATACTTTGGATTAACATGCTAATGGTTTATGTATTATTTGTGTTTCGCAAGAAGCATAACATTTTTTAAAAGAATATAACTTGACGAAAACACTGTAAGAGCGCCATCAGAATATTTAGTTGAACATCTCTGACTGAACACATTTTGGAACATATGGCATATAATTATCTGTTACTGAGTTTGTTTGAGTTGATATTTTATCATATTTTCCATTATTTTAATAAATAAATCAAACCATTTCAGAATTATGATTTGGAGAACTAAACTGGCATTAGCAAGTTCGCAAATGGTGAAATAATAAACTGAAACGAAAACTTGCCTTATTTCAGAAAGGGCAAGAGTGTATTTGTTATGCCACAAGATCTGTGGCTTACATAGGATGGATAATTTTAATGTAACGCTTATGATCTAATTTATATAGGTTATAGGTATGATAATATAAACATGTATGAATATGTTGTTGAGTATTGTTTACGTCCATGCAATTGCTTTAACCTTTAGCCTGCTGGATTGTTTTCAGGTTTTTGCAGAGAGCGTCAGATTTGTAAATTTGTAACAATTACGTCACATGGGTATCCTTCATTTAAAGTTTTTCTCGCCTTAGTAATTAACATAATTTTAAAATAATTACAATAAATATCTGAGTCAAATTTTTTTCTAACTTATTATTGTCATGAAAATATATTAATTAATGTAATATTTTTAAAATATCAATTATTTTTACACTTGTATATGGAAAAAATGAAATAATACAGTAGTTCTAAAATTGTACTACATTTTCAAACTCGAATTATTTTGTCAATAATTATTTATGCAGCCCAATTTTTACACCATTTTGTTCAGAATTAAATTTTATACCAGAAAAAAATTATGTTGATGATATGTGTTTTCCTTTCGGAAAACAAGAGCCCGTCATAAACGATCTCCGTTGTATTTATAAAATTACGACGTAATTTGTAACAATGGATATTCCTCAATGAACAATGCATTTACTTCTGTGAGAAATATTTGTAAAATAATGCATCCATCGTAATCAAATTTACACAAAAAGTTAACACATCTATTCACTTTTCTGTGTTCCAAATATAAGTATATGACATTACAGTTTTTATATTTTCCAACGTCAATCAGTCATCGATATCTCGAAACATGACAGTCAACAAACACTCGCCGCTCGCCATTGTTATGCATTTCCTTCGCCGATTACAGATTTGTTCAAATCAAAAAATCTAATGATCTAAATCATTTTGAAAATATTCCGTTTAAAACAAAAGTAACAACACATTTTTCCAAATGTCTGTTGAATATCTAATGTAAACATGGTCTTGAAAAGTTTAAAAATACAATCAAAATTTCGTTCGGGTAGCGTTGTCGTATTGTAAACAATGTCACGTGATTAGCTTGGTTGTACAAAATTGATCATGTGACCATCAATGTTTCGTTTGTTATTTCACTGTAAATTCGCCGATTCAAACACTAGTTATTCACATTTATTCTTTGAAATGTAATTGTTTGTCATTCTTGTTAATTTCATTGATGTTATAACATGTGCATTCATTTAATTCGTATCAGAACAAAATATTGTGTGAAAAAGCCGAGACCACACAATGGCCTCCACTTGCAATGAATTCGAACTGACAGGTCTATCTATGATTTCGTTTGAAAACGGGTATAATTTCTATCAAATTCCAAATGAAAACTTTAAAATAATCAACATGAATCATTAAGCAATTGTATTCATACAATTATTTCACATAGACAAGACTTGTTAATTCGTAATTTACTTTTTAGCGAGATAGGGTTACTGCTACTGTTTCACGGCTCCATTTCAACTTGTGAAATCGCAGATCGGAAAGTCGGTCCATGTCATGTCAAACACATTTCGTAGTTCGAATGTAAACTCAAACATGATAATATTTTGTGATAATGGTAGGATATGACACTTATTTTTCATATATGTATGAATTATAATCAAAATACAAATTTACTCACAGTGATTTTAATCGTAAAAACATCGTAACATCCGGGGGCTTGGTGAACTTATGCAAATTTATCGGGTCATCAACAGAGACTCTACGAACTAATGAAATAATTATTACAA
Source organism: Gibbula magus (assembly GCA_936450465.1). Taxonomy (NCBI): domain Eukaryota; kingdom Metazoa; phylum Mollusca; class Gastropoda; order Trochida; family Trochidae; genus Gibbula; species Gibbula magus. The sequence goes on along the minus strand of OW388300.1, from coordinate 65,376,531 downwards.
CCACATTATTTAATTTTTGATCGATTTTTATAAAACTACATCGTTTTTAGTGTCAATATGATTAATTTTAACAATTAATAACACTCTATGGTTAGATCGACGACCATTTCTAAAAATAGATACAGCTTCCGCTAGCTTGACGTTCACTTTGAGTCGCGTAACATGGGAAAATAGCGGGAACATGTCATGGGGTGAATTGAAGAAATGGCCGATTTGGCACTGCTATTGATGACACGTTGGATATGTTACTATATTTGGAAACAAGAATTGACAAACAATGCACTGATACATTTTTATTTATTTGTGGAAGATTATGAGATTCTAAAATATGTAAGTGAAATGCTTTGTTTATTTTCACGTTTTTTTCAAAAAGTAATCGGTTGATCTTTTCATTTGCCGACATTTTCGCAAATCTCCGATTGTTTTCTAACAGAAATAAATTCAATGTCCAAATTTGTAAATCAGCTAGATTAGGATATTCTGAACATAGTGATGTGAAAGTTATGCATTTTGCATGCACTTACTATAGAATTTCAACCAATTGAATCGAGTAGGTAACATTTTTATTATGACGTCAAACACGCACCTGCAGGCAGTTTTGTGATTGAAAATACGTTCAATATTTTTAATTCATCATTTCTCAATAAAATAAAATTGTATATGGATACTAATTACATCACGTGAAAGCCCATTGATTTCTCATTCGGAAAATGTTAACTTTTTCATAAATCAGGGAACTTTGTCACAGACTTTTGTCGTATGCATGTCAAGGGGTCAAACGTCATTGACGTATCAATACGTCAACACCCCTTGGGCTTGATATGCAGCCTGCAGCAGCGAGCATCTTAATGGCAATACCTTGACCTAAATGAATATAAGTACTTGCAAAAACGGATTGACTGTTTACATGTAATATCCATATGGTCTGCATAAAATGGTTAAAGATTATTGCTGAGTTATTAAGTTTGTTGGTGACACAAGGCAAATATAAAGCAATTATTTCCCGAGAGACAAGGGTCATATTATTGACACAGGCAAGACTCGTAGGATTTTGTTCACTGAAGGTGAGGTGAGGTGAGGTGAGTTGGGGTTTAACGCCGCTTTTCAAGAGTTGTTCACTTATATCGCGGCTGCTAGTATTACGGCAGGGAGGGAGCCCGCAACGCCATGTGGCTATGAAACCTGCGAGCATCGGCTTGAACTAGCGAACCATGGTTGGTACTACGCTGAAATTCAGTGAAGCATTGCACCGAAAAAACCTTACTGCGTGTAGAATAGTTGTCTACTGCAGACAAATTTGCCGTGCCCTTGGCGGGATTCGAACCCCGGCTGCTTGATCCGAAGCCGAACGCGCTAACCACTGCGCTATCCCGCCCCCCGTTCACAGAAGAGTTTCTCTCTTCTCCATCATTGAAGCAAACTATATCTACATGTATATCATCACCGTATGCAAGGAATCACACACCTAATGTTATCATTAATGAAGATAATTATTAATGATTATCATTTTAAGTAGTAACAATCTATTACACTTTTATAATTTCTTGATACTTTAAACTTCTGTTAACATCTTATATTATCAACCTGCCTCAATATACTCGTTATTTTCAGACAGTTTTTTCAATATCCTTCTTATAATTATGGTTAGCATTGGTTACATGTATATATCAATCGCGACGGAGGACTTACAATGTCTCCCCAGTAGGGTTTACAGAGACAATTGTAAACCCTGTTTGGAGGAATTACAATAAGTGTAAACCCTGATATGTTTCCTAAGAGGATGAAAGCATAGATCTGAAGAAACTATCCGAGACTGATTTTGAAAAAAATCTCAAATATCTAGTACAATATGAACCGCAGATGTTTTGATGAAAGTGCGTTTCGAACCCATAACGAGTACGACCTGTGCTTTAGCCGATAACGCCACGGAGACAGATGGAAGACAATAGTATTTACGCCACTGAACTAGATATGGTGGCCGTAACCATGATTTCTGGCGATTTCAGGAATTTAACGAGTGACTCTTATATTTAGCAGCCATTTTCGATAACGCAATAACAAAGCGTCTTTTAAATTTGAAAACGGTTGATAATATAGATAAACCATCATACCGGAATTACGGTAAGGTTGTTGACGCTGATAGTTAGGAAAAACCCTTATCCCCGGTATCATGGTTTATCCTTATATTGTAAATAGGCGATATCCCCTTCTAAGGTGAAGGAATGTCTCCTCAGCGATACTGGTTTAACACTTCATTTTACTCATTGCCAAGACATATGACATCAGATTGTTTTGACATCATCAAAAGTGATGTTATGGCGTCAAACGCCTGATAACACACAATACTATTATGAGAATGCAATGTTCATTACTGGACATTGTTTGGTCACTAAATTGCCGTCTGAATTTGAACTCCAGCCACGTTGCTTTATTAAAGAGGTGGAAATCAGTCTCCCTTATCATCAGTGCTTCACTTGCATTGTGGAGTGTCTAGTGGGAGTTTCCATGTACATATCAGCTAATTGTAACTGTGTGGTTGAATTAAATATGTTTGAAAGTTCTCTTATATCCCGAACCAAGTGTAGTACAAACGGAATTAAATGACTATCATGCAATTGCTCTTCCTTTCCTAATTTGGAAGTCAACATCTCATCGGATCTACACATTGCATTCTACAATTCATCAACATGATTCAAGGATTTGGTAACTAGTAGTTTGTGTAGATAATATTAGATTTGTTACCATAGTTGTTACCATGTTGTATTTTGTTGGAAATCCGCGTGCTTATCTGCAAAACTTTGTGCTTTATTATAAATGTATTGAATTATATCCGACCTGTTTTCATTTGCTGGTTTCACTCTTGTAATGTTAGTTATAACACTGTCATGACGTTATACACTTGTTGACGTTAATGTGCTATGAACTTAACTCCAAGCAATATCGTAATGCCAGTGATGTGTTAAAGATCTTTACCTTAAACTGATGACGAATACATTTGAGGATGGATTGAATTTCACTCTGAAAAAAACCCCAGGCTACAACTGAACAAAACCCACATAACTGTACATATTTCTGTACCTAAAGATAGTTGTGTTTGCGAGATTTAAATTTGCATTATGGGAAAAACAAAATTTCGAATGAAGGGATTTTAGAGGCGGGATCCATAAATTGGTGCTCTTTACAGGAAGTACGCACAAACGACGAAACGGTCTGTAGGTATATGATAAAGTTCTTATTAAGAAATCTTGATTTTTATTTTTATTTATTATTCATGTCATAAATAACTTCTAGCTGACAAGGTTCTACGATAACTTGCTACCTGTAATTGATTGCTTGGAGGAAATATTGTCACTAATTGAGAAATAAAATATAATGATGTATCTCATCTGCCGCCTCCATGATTGTTATGGCATTACATATAAAGTCTTTAAGGAACAAACAATTAGCGCTCAATCTCACTGACCTTGTCCATCGATCAACTAACCTCTGGTCAATGCACGATTATGAATGTTCAATGTGTTTCAATTTATTATTGATTAACGTGTATTTACTGATCTCTCAACTAGCATGAAATATTACATCTTGTTAAAGTATTGAGATAATGAGACATTGCATAATCTCATTCACTGTCGCGAAAAATGTGTATCTGAAACATACTAAATGACATACTAAATGTGTTTACATTAATAGTGCGAAATTGAATTGTCCAACTCTCTAGAATTGGTTGAATAGGATTTTTAGTATTGTGAGTGTGCATCATCCTTACATTGTATTCATCAAAACATACATAAATGTGACATATAAACCTAAGGTGTCATATTTGTGTCATTTTGGAGGTAATTCCTTTCTCAGGTAAACCTCCGTTCAAGGCCACACAGAACTCCCTTGGGCATTCTATAGAATATCCCTTGGACATTGTATAGAATATCCCTGGGACATTCTATAGTATATATCTGGCCCTGAAAGTAGACTTTAACGTGAATTTTAAATTCCCGAATAACCTCATCTGATCTTTGAATTTCAATCACAGAACAAATAAAAAATGATTCACAAAAATTTCACACTTGGCATTTTGTTTACGGCATGTTTCATAATTAATAACCAATTTTGATAATTTTTTCCGTCGCTTTATATGACAGATATAACACTCTCCCTCGGTTTTGGTTGAAAATGTAAACATTCAGGGTCGGGATTACCCTTGGGCCTTAGCCCGCAGGTCCTCCCTCTCCCTCATGTTTACATTTCCAACCAAAACCTCGGAAGAATGTTATATCCTTTACATAACATTAGCATATCTTGGCGCCTATTACTTAGTACCACATTGTTCTAAGTAACAAATTTTAAACACGTTTAGTGTCATTCCAGTTAATAATATATGAGTTCATGTCAAAACAATATTAGAGTACATTACATCAATTAGTATACGTTTCAAACATAATATAAGGGTGAACTTAACAAGTTTAATTGTCAAGCCCTTGTGAAGAAAGTGATCCACTTGATCCCAAATACGGTCAGTTTATACAGTAATATATGTGTGTGTATGTGTGTGTATGCTGTCGATATGTGCAACAAATCAAAAATATAATGGTAGAAGCAAGTATATTGAAAACGCCGCTCTCTTACATATTAAGAAGTTGACCATTTGACGCTAGTATGTGGTATGAAAAAAAAAGTAATATACCTCTTCAGCAAATCGTAGTGCAAACGCACGTAAACCCTATAGCTCACTCCTGGTATCATGCAGTTATAAATGTCGTCAATAAGTGATTACTTCAGATGTTGCACATAGTTTACATGCGCAGATACGACATTTTTAAAGATCCCGTGTAATGCATTTTTCATAAGTATGACAGATTATTACCTCTACGTACATTATATATCGGAATCAATAGAGCATAACATCGAGACACTATACACTTGAAATTGTTTATTAAGGCGATTTTGATATTTCCCATACATAACATTCCGCATTCATAACGGGATAAGTTAATCTCATTGAACACCTGCTCACAGCCAAGATCATATCTAAATATGTATATTGATAAAGCGTACATTTTGGATATATTATCTCCTGACCCAAATACAGAATAAGTGTTAAAGGAGAAGTACGAGCTTGATATTGCACTGGTCAGTCCAATGAACATGAGTGACATAAACATTTAACTGGTTTACATTCGATTTGAATTTTCAGTAAATTACTTGCATTATTATTGTGTGGAGCTCTGCCTTTTCTGATCAACAGGTTCGCTGCTAGTATCGGGTGATTCACATTACTGTTACAAGTCCTCCCATCATACTGACGGCCAGACGAAATTTAATTTGAATAATATTGTAACCTTCACAAATCGCCCAAATCCAGTTAATTTATCCATGTATTATTTGAATGTGCTGCAAACTAGCGTAGCCAAGCCTTTATTTACCAAACAGAGAGAGCAAGGGAGGTAACTCGTACCGGTTCGTTGTTACTATAACAAAACATTAGTTAGAGCAATATTAACAAATGCGGTCAAGTATGTCTGACATTTTAGGTATCAAATGAATTCCGGTGACATCTGTTTGCTTAAACATGAGTATGAAAACATAAATCATTTATATACAGCTTATAATCAAATAAGGTTACCAGACGAACCTTGAATAAATACATACAGCTACATATTTAGTTACCGTTGTTGCTTATTGAAAACGTGTTTTGTATATCAAGTGACTGAGTGCCATGTTTCTGTGTGGCAGGTTATTATGAAAGTATTCCAACTGGCTTCGGCTAGTTGGATATCCCTGTGACTCAACTGGTTACACTCTCACACTGACGTCTAGGGTTTGAATCCCACTGAGGGTGATCTCACAATCATTTGTGTTACATTTGGCCCCCATCGTTGTGCGAGGGCAACTCACCAGTGCTCGTTACACCCCGGGTATGTCGAGATGCTCCATCAGTCTCAAACGTTTGACTTAGATACATGGGATACATTGGTCGAAATCATTCCATAGCTTTACAAACGTATCAGCTTGTCAATCAAATAACTTAACTAATTTGTATGAGTTAACAATGAAGTCAATATGTCCTATAATATCATTAATTTGCAGCTATGGCACATCAACATGCAGAAATCTGAATGGGATGTGTACTAAAGTGTATGAAACAAAAGAGCGATATTATTAAACATTCTGGAAGTTATTAATATTTAAGTTTTCAAAAAGGTTGTTGACTTAAATGATGTAAACGTCAAGCCTATTTTATTATATAGAACGCTAACTACATGTATGTATGTTTGTCTGTGAAGCGATTTCACAATGGTGTCAAAGTAAGATATGTTACTAGATCAATTTTAATGAATACCATCACGGTTAATATGGTAGATTGTTTCATTTGCAGATATCCGAACAGGTAATGCAAACAGGTGGTTTAGAAGATTGATTTCAACGTCGTCGGATATAACAACACTATACCATATTAGTGTTTCTTAATTAGGTCTTCAAGAATACGTCTGGAAGACCTATTGTTATTATCCTGTGTTTTTAGGTCTTCAATATTATGTCTGGAAGGCCTATTGTTATTATCGTGTTTTTTTCGTCTTCTTGTTCTTATTATTTGACCGTTTTTGTCCGAAGGATTGCAGCTTAACCGCTTGACCGATTTCATGATTTGTTCAGAGTTTGTAGCTTTTGACATAAACTGGATATGTGTGGATCCACGTTTTTGATGTTCGACTTCTTGAGCGAGTTATCTCCCCTTGAAGTCAAAACTTCAAACCTCAATATCTCGAAAACTAATCAAGATATTTGCACAAAACTTTCACCACTATGTGGGCATTTTTTAGGGTACGCGTCTTTAAAAATCTTCCTCTAAATCACAGCAAGACAAACATGTATGTGTTATAGCTCATGTTAAAGCTGCATAACTTTTCAAAAAAAAGCTCTAGCTCGAATGTTGAATATATGCCTACAACTAAAAGTATCTGCCCTTGAAGATTGTCCTTTTTTAAATGTTAATTTTTCGGCTCCTTGTTCAAAGAAACACAACTCTGTCTGGAATAAAGTTATGACATTGTTATTTATGGCAAACTCTTTATCATAACCACCTTAACAATTCCATAGCATATCATTATCATATAAAAGTTGATACTTTCGGCACAATTTGGACATAATCCCAAAAATGTAAAAATTATGGTTTTGAGAATTTTCGAAGGGTACTTTCTTTGGAGATTTTTCGATCGTTAACCACAGACGATATCATTATGTTTAATAGCTCAGTTTGCAGAAGAAATGTCATTTATTGAGGACAATAGATTGCAAACATGTATCATAGTTTGCATGTGACAAGTCATAGAAGATTTTCATTTTTCGAAAATCGCCATTTTCATCAGAGTTAAAAAGGAATACAACTGCCTAACTAATTACATTAATGAACATTTATTGACTCTGATTTATACACATATTCATAAACAACAATTATGTTTATGTTGAACCTTTTTATCAAAACTTTGATAGTTAACCTACAAACATCGCAAAAGTTGTCTAGGGGTCCGAACATATGCATTTTGTAGTATTTTCTTGAATACTCAAAAGAACATAACGTACTTGCTATGTATGCAATCATAATAATGATGACATCTACTAAGGTGACAATTGAAACACAACATAGTTTTTACACCTTATTTTGAAAATATTAACCGTTTTGTCATGAGAATGATGAACATAATGTAGGCGTCACATAATAGGTGATATATGCTTTAGAGAATACTTGTTCGAAAACTACTGAAGATAGAGACATGATTGATAGCTCATTTAAAGTAGGAAAAACTGATAAACTAAAGAGCATATAAGTCAAACATGGGCCTCAAGGTCAAGTAGAAGTCGTGAAGACCTAAGTATAGCCCTTAGGCAATCCTAGGTAAGTGTATGTTTAGCTCATCGGGCATGAAAGGTCGGTTTCTGTGAACATTAAGAGATGAATATTTCCATATTTTGATACATTGTTAAGGAAATGGTGTGTGCTGATAAAGAGTTGTTACACTTTTAGCCAAAAAAAATGCAGGTCTGCGAGTCAAAATATGACAGTAACTGTATTTGTAAGTATTCCGCAATCTTTGTATTTAATGATAGACAATGAAGGCGATGAATATGATTAGGATTGCGTCATTGTCTTCCTCTACCCAGAAAACTATATTTTGTCACAAAAAGTGGGCCTCTATGTCAATTAGGAGACAAAATATACCCTTTAAAGATATTTCTCAGTGGCAATTGGGGCCTTTTTGAATTTCGCTCATGACAATTTACCACAGTCACTGCACTCAGCTGTTATTCTTTAGGTAATGTCTCATCTGCCATATAAAACAATAATACATATGTAATATCTCAAAACAAGGTTCTACAAACAATGTCCTTCCGCCACTGGACTATAACCACTGCACTCTCATGCAAGACATTTCAGGTATATACAGCATATTCAAAATAATAATCACTTCAGCATATTTAAGTATTTCAACTAATGTCTCTCCTTACTGTGTCTTTAAACTGCACATTCTCCCTTTTACAGAGTTGACAGATGTCGAATAGGCTGAATTCTACATAGCATAGTTTGTATCCATACTCAATGAAATGTATTGGACAGGTTGCCTATAGTACGATATGATAAATTTAGCAATGTAGTGTTTTTAAATAGCAAACTCATGTGGGGAGACATTGATCCAAAACTACAACATCACCCTTTGACATGTTTTGAAAGCAAGTGGTCAGGTAATGAAAGATGGCCGTATATATTATATTTATGCATATAACTGTTGATATAAAACACATTAACACATTAGATACTCTATATATTAACACTCAGTATTAACTCAAAACATAGTCGTTATTGTTCGTTAACTGTGACATAGTAAACAAGATCAGACACTATTTCACCAAATGTACTTCAGTCCCTCAATGTACTTATATACATTTTAGTGAGCTTTCTATTACATCTGCAATCATCATTGGGCTCTAATCCTCTGGATGCTACAACACGCAGTAAGTATCCAGCGTCATATAAACATATCCTGGACATGTCACTGAAAGCTTTAACTAAAATAGCACCGAAACCTGGATTGTATGTCAATGTCCTGGTCAGGGCTTTCTTTGAATTCTTGTCCTGAAAAAGATGGAAAAGGGTAAAACAAATATTATAATCTACATTGAAAAAAGAAAACGTACTCAAGAATTCAGTTTTCCCAAGTCTGTGGTTCTTGGGAAGAAATGTAAAATGTAAAGTTAACACATGGACGGATTTGCGCCAGATCTCATGCCATATCATATGCCCTACGTGCTTACAAATAAATGGTTTCTATCAAGACTTACGGTTACGATTATTGACATCAATAGAAATGTAGAAAGCTTTGTAAGTAAAAGATATAGCATGCACCATCGATTGGAACGCTTTCTGATCTCCATTTAAGAGTACACTTTTCATAGAGAAATTTAATCGAGTTGTACATCAATCAAAGATCGATAACCTTTTCTTTCAATTGCGTCTGACTTTTGCATGGCAGTAAGTTGACTAGTGCTGCAATCTTTTAAATATATACTATTCTCAATAGGCTTGGATGAATGCTTCACCTTGCAGCATCAACTCATCAAACATATTGTCAGTAGGATTAATGTGGCAGCTTCTTTTGATGTGACAACGCAACTCATTCCATAATCTAATTACTTCTATATTATTTACTTCTATAAAAAATTGCATATTGATGTCTTCAGAAACGCATCAAATTGGTCAATTGCAACACTTGTCAAGTATTCAAGAAAGGGTCCCTCTCACGTATTAATATAAAAAAATATTAACCTTCTAAACCCCCCATCCTAATGCAGGAGCAAATCATTCATTAACTTATGTGACTTCTTTGACGTTTGTTACTGATAAAGAAAGGTAAACGTGATAGTCATTACATACAAAACACCTGTCTCTCTGGATCCTTGTGCAGGTGCAGATTTATTCAATACACTCGCACGTATTTGAATAATTATGTGTGTGATTGTTTAGACAAGTACTATAGTATAGTTTGACATGATCAACCTATATAACAGCAGAATATGTGCCACATTCATGAACATGTTATATCAAATTCACCATAAAGAGAATAGAAATAATAATAATAACACTAATATTTTCCGGCTTCTATTATAGGCTTTTTCAAAAAGAATTCGTTATAATGTTTATTTTACATATCGATCAAATTACTATTTATGTAGAATTGAGTTTGTATTATACACACGAGGGAACTGTCAGCTGTTTTTCAACAATTTCAGATGAAGAGGCTATATTATGCTTTTGGAATGAACCTTTGTTTTTTTTTTCGGAGAGACCATTACATTAAAAAGCAACCAGATTTCATTATAAAATAGCGTTCCATGAATTTTGAGAATTTGAAGGCTAATTTCACTTCAACTAAGAAATTTAGTTTGAGGTCACTATTAAACATGTGATCTGTTCACGTGAAAGAATAACATTACCGGATTTACTATAAAAAAATTATATTGTTGTCAGTATAACTAATAATGTTTATGTAAAACACATTACCAAGATGCACCTTAATGATACATGATGATGTATCTACAACATTTTCCAATTATCAGAAAATCAGTCTTGAAAATGTTTTGCTAATATAATTGAGTAATCAGTTATTGTCATTGGAGGCACGAAAGGATTACTTTATGGTTATATGAGCCATTTGAGAAAGCTAATCTGACACAATCCAATCATTTCCTTACACCGTAGGCATTCAACGGATTTTATTAGTTGAATTTATTGTTTATTCTCCTCAGTTTATTCACTTCTTATATATGCTGCTGTTATATTGAAGATCTGGTTTTCTGTAGACAATGACGTAATGGTTTGTGAGTCCTAATTCGGAACATTCCACACCAGCACATGCATACAAATACTGTTTTAGGATCAACCTGCTCTTTATTGTTCTGCTCCAGGCAATTATTATTGATTGTTCTCCCTGGCATTAAACAGGATAACGATTATCAAGCTCAGATTCTCTCCACCCTATTACCCAGTCTTAGAGTTGCTTCTTTGATGTGGATTGTTGTTGATGTTTTAAACCTTATCCTAGAAAATTGTTTCGTGAACAATAATCTATCAAAGCATTGAACCATGTGGATGTTTTCCATTCAATTAACTCGACCTGACAGTGTTATTCTTGACAAGACGAACCAGCTTGGTTTTTAGGACTTATTGAGTGCCTATCCCTATCATTAGTTAATATAACTAACAATTTGTTTTATTTTTATCAACGAGTGTTGATATGTGTGATATCCGAAAGTATTCATGTTATCACCATAAAGCTTTCTTCATTACCATTCAATGATAAATGTACATATATGTACACAGCCCTGCTATAAGACTTTGAATGCGTGATGCCAGAGAATTGTGACATCAGGACATTTTGAATTGTACCTTTATCAAAACAGTTGATGTAATAACGATAACACCGCACTATGTAACATTTCAATATACTACATTGTTGGAACAAATAATAATCTGCGGGTATCATTAGTCTTATCGTATGTATTGGTTTCCCACTCTCTATGTTGTTTTTCTTATTCATTATTGTTAAGATGGAAAGTTGAATATGCACGAACACATTGAAAATTGATCTTTAAATATTTCACTGAACACGTTTATCTCATACATACGTTTATAAACGAGTGTTTTCTTGCTGTCTGATGCTTTATGCATGGAGAGTTGACAGAAGCCATGACTGATACTTTGTTACAGCGTACAGACCAAACCAGACAACATACGAATTACGCACTGACCTGACTGAGCTATCAGCTATGATTAAATTGTCCTGGTCATACCAGACAGTGGAAGCCACTCAACTTGTACCCAACAAGTTTCACAGTAATACTCAGTCTGAAAGTGTCTCTGTTTACTGACAGCAAGAAAGGAACAACGGTATTTGAAAGGTTTTAATCAGGAAATGTGAAAGCTTCTTAGTCTATATCCAGTATGCTACACACTCAGACCTGTTCTTATACACAATTCTAAACTGGAAACAGAAAGAAATTCACCATCTTTCACATTATCTGCACAATATATTAAAACCTTTCAAAGTATGTGCCTGCACTACTAATGGTAAACATTTGACGGGGATCATTGAAAGTTAGAGACAGTAATTGATAAATCGTCAAGTTGGCTTTTTAAGGAAATTTATAATTTTTATGTTAATTTCTAAGCAGAGTTTAACAGTTTTGTAAGGTAGACATGGTCACATGAAAATGTATTCACTAAATCTTCAGTTGTGCATTTCGACAAAGGTAATCTTATATAATTGATTACATTATTAAATACATTTTTGAGAATGTCTTGGAATCCTCTGCAGTTAAATAAAAAGTTAAACGGATTTTTACTATATACTAACATTTATTCATTTTATACTTTAGTTACATTTTAAAAATGGATATTATATTGCTATCACTTTGTTAGATCATCATAATGTTATAGTATGTGTGTATATATGTAATTAAGAATAATGGTTAACATTAATTGCCCTATTAATGGTTATTAAAAGGGTACGATTATCAAAAGTTCTCAGATGCATATAGGACCGGTTGTACACATATTGTACACGACTAAAACTCCCATTACATGCTGCCAAGACAGCATACATGTGTCATATAGATAAGTTACTGAAATAATAAACTGTGAAATGTTCAGGAATATGTGTCGATTCTCTAAGCTCTCTAGGATTCCAGCGACTCCACTTAGGTAGACACTTTAGCCAAAAGATCGATTTTGAATTGTCACACTACACTGAATCATAAATGTGATTAAATACAGATATTTTGATGGTGAAATCCATAACAAACACATCGCTGGACAGCAAATCAATAATGTTGATGACAAGTTAAGAGGTTTCCATGTTTTCATGTTTCATGTTTTTTTCAAAGCGAATAATGTCAACACTTAAACTGAAAACTTAATTACTGTCATGGAATGAACAAATATTTCAAGTCCTCATTGCATACCAATCTCATGCATTTTAATCTCTTCTCTTTGAGCCATAAATGTCTCTCATTTTGTTCTTTGTTACATTAAGCATATACTCAGAACGTCGTGTATTTTCGTGTAGTTAGGAAGCTGTAATCCAGAATATATTCCCTAGTACGTTTATGACAGACATTACCAACAAATATGTTGCAAGAAGTATACATGTATTGTTTGCTGTACGATTCAATTCGTTACAATAAGGAAATACAAGCCGCGACAGTGTAATTGTAAATTGCCTTGAAGTTGCCAAATGCCAGGAGAAACACTCAAAAAGACCTCGAGGAATAATTCAATTAAAATGCAAATGGTCTGTGTATTATTTGTGATTCGCAACAAGCATAACTATGTGAAAAACATATAACATGACAATGGAAGGGCGTCAACTGAATGTTTTATGTTACTTGTGAACAAATTTTGCAACATATGGCATATTATTCTTTGTTGCTGTTTATATTTGAGTTAATGTTTTATCATGTTTTCCATTAGTCTTTTTAAACATATAAATGGATAAATAACTGATGGTTTGAACAACAGAACTGGCATTAGTGATTTTTAGCAAATAGTGTTCCACTGACTTCAGCAAAGTTATTATTTGTATAAACATTTATTCTGAATTAAAACATACCTGCATTATGCATTAATTCTGAATTAAAACATACCTGCTTTGAAACTAATTCAAACACCAAAACGCAAACATTTCTCTACCACAGTCAAAGTGCCTGAGCCTATGGCGGAATTTGAAACCCAGAAACATTTGGCTAACCACTGCAAGGAATTTCACAGACACATCGTTATTGTCCTTTCGAATCATAATCACTTCAGAACCTTTCAATCATTTCAACTAATGTCTGCCTTTTACAGAGATGACTGATATCCTGCTGTCTCCATTGATCTGAGATCCTCTGAATTCTACAGAGCACAGTATGTATCCAGCTTCGATGAAATATCTTGGACAGCATATAATCTGATAAATTGAGCAATTCTGCAGTTTCTAAAATCAGTCCATTCTTATGGAAAGACATTTCAAAGCAAATTAAGCTAATAATGGTCTCGACCAGGATTACATCAAGAACCTAGTTGACTGCATTGGAAGCCACTTGATAGCAGACACATACCTCATATTTGACATATATTTTGAAAACAGCATAAAGAACATCACTCGCTCATCAAGAGCTGGAAAGAACAGACAGCATCAGCTGACAATGATAGCACCACTTCCACCTCAAAAGGTGTGCAGCACTGTGGCATAGAGCAACATTCAGATGATAGACTTCATTTGTGAATAGAATGGAAAGGTTCTGGTAGTCACGTGTGCCAACCCACAACCTCGTCATTGATATCTGATCCTCTGAATTCTACATAGCGCAGTATGTATTCAGCTTAAAATGAAATATTCTGGACAGGTTGTACACAGCATATAATTTGATAAATTGAGCAACTCCGCAGTGTCTATAATCATTCCATTCACATATGGGGAGACATTTATCCAAAATTAAAATAACATTGACTTGGTCTGAACGCAAATGGTCAGGTAATGTAAGATGCCAGAATGTATGTATAAGTATGCCTATACGTTTAACATGACATTTAAACCAATAAATGAAAATATTTTGTGATAATTGGTCACGTGTAGATATAGAAGGCACTCGCACGACATATACATCTTCTCTGTATATAACAATCAGTATCAAATCAAAACATACATGTACATGTTATTGTTATAGAGCCATGGTATTGATAGTAATCGGGATAAGACGATGTTTCATCAAATTGCAGTACATTCACGGTCAGGGGATCAACATATAGATTGACATTTCAGTAAGGCTTCAAGTACACCTACAGGGTTCTAATCCTCTGGATGCTACACCACACAGTATGTATCCAGCTTCATTAAAGATCCTAGACATGTTGCTTACACCATTCATTCAATCGAAAACTCTACATAGATTTAGCACCTTTCCGTTGAGAGACATCGATTAAGTAATGAAATAGGACAGAGATCAAATGTGTATGTACATATCCTGGCCATGAAATATGGCATAGTATATGTGTTTCACGATTACAATGAACAATATCAATGTTTGTATTGCGATAAACATCTGATCATGTTTCTTGTTTAATTTCCCACATTTGGTCATATTTGTCGATAATATTACCAGGTGATAGACACCTCGTTAATAACTAACTATCTACCAAGATACATTTTGTATGCATGTTAGTTGCATCAGAATCAGGGAATCAGGGACTTATATATTCTAATGTTTTCCACATTTCGTACCGCTGGAGTAATGTATCATTTGAAAAAATGTGTAACATTATATGCATTGACTTTGAGTAATTTTGTTAATGCTCATGTTCCAGGAGAATCGCAGAAGAACCATTTTGATTCTATAGTGTATTAGGCAAAAACCAATTTCCTATGAAATAACAGTTTAGAATTTGGTGTATCTATATACATTTTTACAATCTCATACTTATCTTCAAGTGAGTGTATGTTAATGTATACGATATATTATATCGATGGTGTTCCATTAACTACTTATCAGTTAAGTATCTATCGTCTGTTTCCACAAACTGAATATATCCAACTGCAACAACACATCTTTGTCATTGTAATCAGCTCGATTTAGGTCTGTACACCCTGATATGGGGCCACATGGTCACCATATTTATATATTGACCATTGTACACAATATTTCAGCTTTCTATGTCTTTTGTAATTGAGAAGATAAAAATATGTTATAGGTCGTGGCTCCTGTGACCTTTATTTTGGATAATAGATTCATCAAATTCATTACAATTATTAGCTTCGTTGACCAAAGAGCATGCACATATAACCTCTTTCTTGAGACTGTGGTACTTGAGAGAAAATCCTTAGAAGGATTGACGCAGTACATCATGCCTTGCCCGGCCACTATCCCATTGAGTAGAGTAAAAATATATATAATAAATGTTGAAATATAGTATGCTTACAAATGACATCCATAGAACGATTGTAATGGGAAAGATAATCATTCACCGTCGATTGCAAAAGCTTTCTGATCTCCATTTCATTCCATAGAGAATTGTTAAACTATTACATGCTGATTGAAATCAAGATGTACATCAATCACATAGAACCTTCAATTCCAATAGCGTCTGACATTTGTCTGACAGTAAGTTGACTATTGCTGCCAACGTTTGAATATATGCTGTTCTCAATACGCTTGGATGATAATTCACCTTGAAGCCATCCACAATACATCAAACATGTCGTCTGTAGGATTAATCTTTAAGTTGTCTGTGATGTGAAAACGCATTTAATGAAGATCTAATGCTAGTTCCAGTAATAAAGCTTTCAACTTGACAGTATAAAGTTTTATACAAATTACATATAGATGTCGTCAGAAACGCAACAAAGTAGTCAATTGCAAGTAATAGTTACTGCTTTAGTTTCGGAGTTGTATCGGGAAATATCACGACAGTTTGTCCGTGAGGCCCTTGCCTGTCGCCTTGGCCGAGGACGGGGCTCGAGGACAAAATATCCTGAGTTTTTTTCCGATGCAACGAGGAAACTATTATAGTAACTGATATATATCTCACTTATTCCGAGTGAAATAAATGGAAAAAAAAGTTTATAAAACATTTCCACAACCTGTTTGTGGCCCCTTCACCAGGTTATGAGTGATTAGCGTAGTACGTACTATGGATGTTCAGCTTGAGCGATTTAAGCACGTACTGTTCGCGTATCAAATGAATGCATGGTTAAACGATACTAAATGTTCGAAAATCGTACAAACCATGCAATCCATTCAATGTTCACGATATGTACATTTCGACGCGAGGTTTAGCAAGAATCGGACGTGCATGTACATCTGTGTTGCACAGCGCCAGTGTTTTTTTTTATATTTATTAGTATTATCTTTGCTATTACTCATTACAACGATTTATGTTTCAAACTTGTTTATTCATTTATTATTAGATGAACATTTAATTTGAGGATCAAGGTTTATCAGAACCTATGTTTATTTGTTTGTTCATTTCTTTTCAAGCGTAATATCTGCCAAATTCAATATGTTGAATAAAATGTTGATATTATGAAACATTAAAATGCGTGTTTTTTTATCTTGTTCGGCAAAACATTTAACTCATTATTGATGTATTTGTCCTTGAAAAGTGTCCATGATATCAAGACTCTTTCACACAAAATAGTCCTGATATGCATAATGAACAGGACACTTTAATGAGGTCTTAGTGGTATGTAAGTAATAGTTACTACCATAGTTTCCCAGTTGTATCGGGAAATAGCAGGACGTTTTGACCGAGAGGCCCAGCTCACGGACAACTGTCCTGCTATTTCTCGATGAATGAAGGAAAATATGGTAGTAACTGACTTACATCTCGCTTATTCCAAGTGAAATAACATGAAAAATGATCAGTTTTAAATAATGTAAAATACCTTAACCTTTTTGTGGCCCCTTCTCTAGTGTATAAATGAAATGCGTACTACTGCGGATGTTTATTCTGACCGATTTAATTTTTTTGTCAAATTAGGCGCACAAAGTAAATGTTCAAAGATCGTGCAGGTTCGTGCAATTTACGAACATTTGGGTAATTTCCGAGGAAATTTCACAGTTGTAAATTGCCAAACTGCTTCTGAAAAATGAGGTTGTCTTATTTTCGTGGCTCTGCGACAATCGAAATTGAAGGTGACTTCTAAATAGAATCTAAATCGGTTGGATTGTCAATATTCAGGTAACTTGAACATTCTTATAAATTGTTTAATTTGTATATTTCCTAAATTGTTTATTATTTTCTTTGCTTCAAACTACTATATTTATAACTTCTAACATAACTTTCTAAACTTTACGGTTGTTGTGAATTTGTGGTCGAAAATATATCAAAGTCATATTCATTTGTTGGGTCCATTCTTTTTAGTCATGCAGAAGTCAATCAATTGATTGAAGTATTTTAGACCCAACCGTATTGAGTATTACATCAAATAATTCGCTTTTCTTACATCTTGATCTTAGTCAATTAAACGTTTAGCTGAATTTGTATGTCAAAGTCGTTTTGAAAATGTCAGTGTATCATATAGTGTTTCGTCCAAACAGTCCTGATATCGATACTTAACAGGACTCTTTTATGAATGGTTGCTTCGTGCAACGATGTCTAAATGGGATAACATTAGTCATGTATTAAGTATCCTTTGCTCCGGAGGAACGTTCACATCATTAATAAATATGTACCTTGGAAGATCATGAAGCTATCTCAGGAGATGCTCATTTGTAAACGTATGTGCTTTATTTGAGATATGTTCCTGATAAAGGAGGATAAAATTGATGGAATCATTACATAAAAAAACACCTGTCACATTAGACATCCCCTTTGTCTCTGGATCTGTGTAGTTGCAGATTTAATCAATATACTGGAACTAATTTGAATCTTTACATGTGTAGTTTTTATACAATGACTAAAACATACTTCGACAGTATCAACCATACCGTAACAGCAAAGACCCAATACTATCTGTCACATTAATGAACAAGTTAGATTCAGTTAACACAGTAAAGTATACACTAATATTTGCTCTATGCATTATACTATCTACGCATTTTCAATTTTTTATATATTTTTTTAAAATATCCATTATACTTTATATACACCTCAATCAAATAAGTATCCGTGCAGAATTATATTGTATTATATGTACACAAAAGAACTTTGAAATTAAGAAATTATATCTGACAGAAAGGCAACAGGGATAGGATTTTGGAATAAAACTTAGTTTCGTTTGAGAGACCATTACATTTTATAATAGCAATCAGGGCAAGGTCTTATTAACTTGATATTTTCATCATTTAAAATGTTTACGTGAACATAACCATAACTAGGAAGTTTTAATAAAGTTTACTTACTAAATTTGTGATCTTTTCACTGAATTACCCATATTATAATTGTTGTAAATTTGTTATATATTGATTGCCAAATTTCTTATTTATATGGAAATTACTGATGAGGTTCCTACGTATATTAACTGATTATCAGAAATGTTTTGGAAATCAATTATTCCCACTGGAGGCAAACAAGGAAATTTCTTTACGATAAGATCATACATTGGTGAAAGAAAATGAATAGTCCTATTAATCTAATTTCAAAATCAATATGTATGTTACCTCATTAGATCAATTTAATTTGTAATTGTTCATTTCATCAACTTTATCTATTCAACGTTTTAGAAAAGTAGACATGATGGTTTAGTCAATTTTAATGTTGCGCATTCCACACTAGCACACAAACACACATGCGGGTTTAGGATCAATCTGTCCTTAGCATTAAATAGGAAATTAATTACCTGGCTCCGGTCAAAAGAAGATCTCTTCTATTCTATCACCATTTCCTAATGAACCTTATCCTGGATTACTGTTCCTGAAAAATATGTTCTTAGAGCTTTTGACCATCAAGACGTTTGATGTTTTAAAGTTATCCTTGATAATTGTTTCTTGAACAATATTCTATCAGAGATTTAACTATGAGGTCGTTTTCCATTCAATTACCAATGTGTACAATACAAGTTCAGTTACTCGTATGTTATCTTACTCACACAGCTGTATTTATTGGTGGACAAGAAATCAGGACCTTTTTAGATGGAAAGACGAGGTCGATTACCCATGACAGTGCGAACTGGCTTGATATATTCAAAGGATTAAGTGAATTGTAATATCACTAGATCGCATGATTTACAAATTGTTTTGATCTTATCAGAAGACAGAAGACACAGGGGTAAGATTCTATTTAACATTCTGCATTAATATTCAATGTTAAATGTACATCTTCTTGTCAAAGCATTCTGACGACATCATGTTTATATGTAATGCAGTTATGATGTTATGATATAATTAGATTCGTCTTTTCATTGCATTTTGAGTTTAAACGAAATGATGCTAAAGCAAATTTACTTAAACGATATATCCAATATGAAGATAATTGGATGGTGAATATGAGTATCTGTACAGTAGGATATGTACCAGGTATGAACTGAAACAAGTATAGTAATACACGAGTTGACATCAGTATATAATCGGGTTTGGGCTGAACGAATGATAAACTGAGGGTATCCTTGGTATTGTAACACATATATATACTCATTGTTTTGTCTTATTCAAAACTATTTAAATGGAACGTGCTACCTTCCCATTGTAGACATAAACTTTAAATATTTCACTGACGATTTTTTGTCATATATAATTAACATTTCTTAATTACTTAATTCCTTGTATGATGTTTCATGCATCGAAAGTTGGCAGAAGCCTCGCCTGACGCGTTGTTATAGAGCAATAGGACATACAGATAGATAAATAGATGCCAGTCCAATGCAGTTTACCTTTAAGATCGACTTTGAATGTGGTATTATCGAACATCTAATCTGCTAAATCTAGAAGCTTAAAAGTTTCAGATCAATCTTCTAATGGAACCTTAAACTGATCCATTATCAAAAGTAATATTCAATGTGCAGCAGTGAATCATAACAAAATATTAATAAAAGCACTGAAGCTATAGTTTAGACCACACAACTAACTATGCTTAAAATTCAAATGTATATATAAAAATTGTTAGTATGTTAAGCGGTCATTTGCTGACACCAGACTGTACACCAGACTGTACACAACTTAAGCTCCCCTTCATACATGTACGTCCATGTCAGCATACATATGTCATGTAGACACGCTTCTCCAGCAACATACTGTGAAACGTGAACGACTCTGTGTCTATTCTCTAAGCCATAAACCAGTCCAGTCAGTCAATTCAATTGAAGTAGAAGAACAACTTTAGCAAAAGGATCGCTTTTGAATGGACAAGCTACACAGGAACTTGAATTTGATTTGATAAACATGTTGTCTGGTTGCAATTCATGAAAGACACATCGCTTGACAGAAAATCAATAACGTTTCCTATTTGTTAGCGTATGTTGTCATCACCTGAACAGAAAACTTAATCACTGTCTCGAAATTAGTATGATTTGTTTCTAGCGGTTAGAAATTCCTGCAATTTCAAAGTTTGCGCTTGATTTTTATGTAGGGCGACTGGACATAAATACATACACTGGTATAAACTTCCATGGACTATGTTTTTCAGATAGTTGAATTCTAAATTTATTTGAGGAATGGAGTGGTGCATAAAATGAACGGATGGATATCATCCATGGTTGTACAGTGGACATCTATTTATTTTTATCCATGAGGTGTACAAGATATAATGTATCTGTAAGTGTTTCCTTGGTTTATATATATGATCATATCGTGGGCTTGGTGCACAAAGGTACCAAGTGCATTTTGGCACATTTTCAATTTTTTAGATATTATTGACTGCTTCAATGTTCTTCATGTTGTGTAAAAATTTGGAGACTCTATCTTCAGTTATAACTGAAATATGTAATTATGTAAAAAGGTACTAAGTGAATAACTCAGAAATATTCTGTGCAGAAAGGAACCAAGTGTCACTTGGTACCTTGCATCACTGTAACTCGAGCTTAACAGTGGCAACATGTTAGTGCAGAAAGGGACCAAGTGCCACTTGGTACCTTTCTGCCCCCGGCGGTACCATCTGCAATAATTAACAAGAAATTATGGTAGTATTTACCAGAGACTATGAGGCATGTTATACTTGAAAGCCACCTTCATTTAAAATACTTGAAGTGATTATATCAACCTTTTTTCAGTGCAAGAGATATGAACATTGGAAACTAAAAATGCGATTTTCTCAAAATGAGGAAATATACCTTTCTGCAACAAACCCTCGATATGATACATATGATATATATGTAGTCGGTTGGTTAACTGACTACCTCTCATAATTAAATCGGCATGGATGTATTGGGACAGTGTCCTGCTTCCTACACTCCATCAGAACAAACTATGGAGATATAGTTCAAGTTTGTGCATGCAACATCCTCCGGGGATCTTCTATACGGAAAACCTTACACAAATCACCCGTTCGTTTGTTTAACCAATGAATTGGAGATCCTTTACCATAGCAGATTTACACTAAGCTATAACTTTCCAATGAATCAAATGTCTGAACAACTCGAGCAAGTAGGAATACACATTTACAATAAAGCAACATGAATTGAACATTAACTGCTTACACAAGTGGCAATTGTCGGTATCAATACTGTATTCATAAACTAACAATTACCATGGCATTGGGAATACATTTTAAGAACATCGAGCGCGAAAATGGCTTCATAGCCATATTTCAATAAGATAAGATAAGATAAGATAACACTTTATTACCCAAAAGGGAATTCTTTGTACATCCAACAGAGCATGACATGATAATACATTATTACATTACATATATTTACAATACAACACTTACAGTTTCAACAATTTAAATGTACATATTACATTAACATTAACATTCCCCAAAATTTGTTTTCAGAATTGAAATACTTCAAGGTACAAACGATTTCCTGGTTCAGTTTGACTTATGATAAGGCATATTAAAACGTTTTCCAGATGGCAAAAGTGAATATTCTGAGTATAAAATGTGTGATGTATCCGAGCATGTAATAAAATGTTCTCATCATTTATTGACATTGGATGGTCTAAAATGGTACCGACAATTTTTGAACTAATGCACAAAGAGATTTTTTAAGCTATATTGTATTCAGTAAGCTTACTAAATGAATAAAGAAGCTTACTAAATGAATAGATAAGCTTACTTAATGATTTAGTAAGCTCACTTATTTATTTAGCTTTCTACAGCGGTTATTCTTAAATGTATGCCATACTACACACAAAAAAAATGCAGGGTTATTCGTCAATATGTTTGTCAAAGATACACAGCCTGAAATCTTCCACTGCATTAGATAACTATAAATGATTTGACGTAGTGTTTTTTTGAAAAACTGATCAGTAGGCTAAAGCATGGTGATCACTGTGTGTTTGTAAAAAAATAAAAAATGAAACTTAAAGTTATATTTGAAAACGTTTTTTTGTGTGAAGTGGTACGCACTCACAATAAGACGTCACGTGACTTCCAATACTCGCGTGTAACACTACAACACAGTGGATCATGGAGTTCGGATTATGGCCACTCAAGCGACTGAGAAACTTTCATGGTAAGTGGACGTAAGAGTGTTTTCAATGGGTACACGTAGTGTAGATATTGGCTGACTTAGGGACTTAGACTACCGATAGAGGACTGATTCCTCTATATTGGCGCTGTGAACAGGATCGAACATTCCGGATTGATCATCAGGCTACACCTGTGAAACCATCTATACAGGATCTGCCTGTGAAACCCGCAAAACATGCTCTGCCTCAACTTCCCAATGCAAGGCATAACTCTTGCCAGTCTCCATTACTGGCTGATTTAGGCCTTGCAGTATTTCCTTAAGAAATCTGTGTTTAGAAATCCAGGCCCGCTATGCATTTCCAGTGCAGCGATTCACTGCCTCGACACAAGAAAGCTAGGGAAATACCGCAAGGGTTAAATAAGCCAGTAATGCAGACTGGCAAGAGTTATGCCTTGCGTTTGGAAGTTGGCTCTGCCTGTGAAGTCTACTAACCAGGCTCCGCCTGTCAAGACCCGGGACACAGATCAGGCTGTACCTCCCAATAACAGCCACCAGGTTTCCACCAGGTTCCATCACCTCCACCTGCCAAGGAGGGACTGTGCATGGACACGTCCTGCTCCCAATTTCTGAACTTCCTCGCCAAGCAGGACCCAAATATGATGGTGAAGTATCCAGGCATTTTTTGATACCGGATAAAGAAACCAAAGGTTATTCCACCAAGCGGCAGTGTCATGCCTATCTTCGACTGCCGTTTCTTTCCGGACCTACTTACCAAAAGACTCCGGAACCCTTTGCTAACCCTGCGGGACATTTTGAATTTGGAACCCCATTACCCAGGTCCCCAGCTCTAAGGAGGAGTTTCTGTCCACTGGTCACCAGACTCATGGCCCTCACTTGCAAGAGGACTGACCAACGAGGAAGGGGTGCTGCAGGGGACTGGTTTCAACCCTCGTCTGATCAAGGGTCATGAGGACAAAAGAAATAAGTTCCTGAAACGACTTCACTGTTGTGATCCGCCATTGATAGGACCCATCGGACTGTCCAGGATGGACCAGGACCACGGCCAACATCTGCCGAAGCAAATCCAACTGCTTCACAAGACCTTCGCTAATATGTCAAGGGGGAGACCTGTTCTCTTGGACATAAGAGCGTTCATCGAGACCCCTATGTCTGGGTTGTAAAAGAAGTTGATGGACCTCATTAGGTCGCATCACCTCTGGCAGGAATAATTCGGTATCGACTTCAACCTGGGCATGGGGGACACCAAGTTCCTGCTGGACCGCCTTCCCTCGCTTTTCTTCAGTGTGGGAGGGTTCGTCCAGAAAATGAATGAGGATCAGAAGAGGGCAATTTGTTTAATTCCCCCGAGAAATTGGTGCTCTGATCGTCGGCCCCCCGTAATGGACCAACTGAAGCGGCCTATGCAGTCCCACGAGATATTCACAACTTCGCTGGGACAACCACCCTCAACAGAGGAGTCCCTACCGCGGCTCTCTGCCAGGAATGTAATTCCAACGCAGCAAGGCTATTCGATCTGCGAGTAGGTCAAGCAATTAGAAAAAAACTGTAAAAAAAACCTGTAAATATGTTAATTTCCATTGGTTAAGTTTTTAAGCAACGTTATTGTTCACATTGGCTTATTTGTGACGGGGAGGAATGTAGAAGTTGTGACGTAGGGCACACACCTCCGTGACGTCACGTCACAGGAAGAAGCAGACGACAACTCACCGCCAAAACCTACAGACGAAGACATACTGCAACCTACCTAGTTACCTACTAGTACCTGACCGGAGCTAGGCCTGTGACACAGTGTGATATATTCACGGATCTTGGATACGTATTCTTAGGACTACGAGGTGAGTAGTGACTTAGGACTACGAGGTGAGTAGTGACTTAGACTACCGATAGAGGACTGATTCCTCTATAACTTTTGCGCGCATTACGAATCGCAATCACTGAAACAGCTGGTGATGCGTTGAACAATATGAAGACAATACTGTTTTTAGTTTATGTAAGACATCCGATAACATTGTACCATCAAACTACGAGTACAAAGATTTCGTTGTGTAATATGAATGCAAACTTTATTATTGATCTTTGAGTAATTTCATCTACGAAGAATCCTCCACTGCGGTGCCTGTTGTCAAGCGAATACTGTAAATCCTTGAATAATCGCCTGGCTTGTATAAGCGCCAGCTAGATCTAATGATCCATCTTTGAAATACATAATCGGGACATAATCGCATCATGCGACGCATGCCTTGAATAATCACCGAGTTAAATTTAGCAAATATAAACAAACCAGTTGGTGTCTCCTTTTTAAAAATAATTTCGGCATATTAATTATGTGAATTTCATTTACAATACATTCTACCCGATTTTTCAAGGATAATATATGATCCTTGATGTGTTAATTAATTTGATTACCTGCAAATTATACTAGTAATTATGTTTGTCTACTGAAAATAAGTCCAATAAGATGGGCTACCAAAAAGTGTAAAACTTAATAATTATGAACTAAAAGCAAAATTGTATCTAAAATGATGTAGTATTATGTTGTCATAAACACTATCTGATCATCTACCAATTGCTGTTAATTAGAGTCAATGAAAACATAATTTTATATTAAATACTTGCATCATTTAAGTCATACATGTTTAATAAATTGATAAAAAAAATAAACGGATTTTGAAGAAGGAAGTGGAGAAAGAAGACTCTCAGGAAGGAGTAATGAAAAGAGGGGAAAAGCTGGCAGCAGTTGACTGGAAGAGGGCAGGGGAAGACATTTGCATGAATTGGAGAGGTTGAGAATTTTGTATTTGATTTAACAATAACGAAATAAATATCTTGATTGAAGAGATGTTTTTTTTAATCACTTGATTTAATGTTAGTGGTTTTGACAAAAGTGAACATGTGTGTGCTGCATACCTATCAGTTTTCTTAAGAAAGTTAAATAATAGATTCAAGGGACAGAACTCCATAAATATTAACTTTAGTTTTTAACAAGATCAATAGTTTGGTCATCAAGCTTGTACATTATATAAAACACATATATATTCATGAGCGAAAACAATGGTTTATTCACCCAGCAGGACAATTGGGTACCTGGTATGAAAGTTGGCAATGTAAGGTGACAGTAACAGATGAGTTTAAGCACTTTAATTGGCAGCTAGGTTGCATACTCCCAGTCAACTTCCAAGTCTATCATTGGCAAATTTTTTGTCATGCTGCATTTCATCATCTTTTCTATGCTAGGGGAGCAACGCACATGACCTTAAGTTAATATTGTATGCTCCTCCACTAGCACAGAAAAATAAACAAAATGAAGCAAGGATTAAAAAATAGAGCCATGGCTCCTGTAGCTCATCAGGATTTCATTGAGTTATTATTTAAGGTTGAATATCTAAGTTATCTAAAGTAATACATTGTTAACAAGCAAAAAATAGGTTTTGATATCATGACCCCTGTGACCAACATTTCGAGTCACAGGGTCACCAATCCTACAATTAAGAATCACCTTTGACCAAAGAGTCTCTACACAACATTTCACCTTTCTAGAGCTTTACATACTTGAGATAAAGATGAAAATAGGTTTTTTGGTCATGACTTGTTTCAATTTTAATCATATGTGTTCATTTATATATTTAGTTTTCCTCCTCACTCCAGTCTATTTATTCTTGATGTACAGTCCATTCAGTGACAGAAATAATTTGTTGATCACATTTTATAAAAAAATGTATTTACAGATAGTTATGAATGGACAAATATAAGCAATATCATAAAACCTATCTGAATTACATTCAAGTTGATGAATTCTAAAAACAAATGTAACATTATAACGATAGTATACTTTAGTATCATATGAAATAGGGTAGATGCATGATCTATTTTTGTTGTTGAAGTAGGCCAAATGACAAGTGATGAAATCATGAAAATAGTTTAATTTGCATTACAGGAATTACCTGCATTCCAAATATGAAACAGTGATGGTATTCACGGTCATAATACAATAACTTATAAGATTAAACAAATCTCCAAGATTTCTCCAATTTTTTATTTCAATATGACTGTCAATTGACCTAACAAACGCTTATACCGGAAGTGAGAGACTCAGAGAGCTGGGAGAGTGAAATTTCTGGACCTGAAACTAACAATTACTACTGATTCAAATGACTACTTGCGCAAACCAAAACTTAGTTGCGATCTGGTCCGAAGAATATTTATTACCGGAGAAAAAGTAAACACTGTCAGCGGCATGAGGAGATGTTGTTCAGTTTAATGGAATTTGGGCCAGAAACATTATATTTGAAACTATGTGCGTGTTACTACAAACCTGAAACGTGACATGCACATTTATAAACCTAAATTATTTGATTATCCAAAAAATACGATCAAATAATAAAGTGTGAAAGCGTCCCACTCACCTCTCGAGTCTAGTATCTCTACTGGTGCTCCGACACTGACAGGTGACAAGCGTCGCGGTTTGAGAGAAAATGACCGTCCTTCAAGTTGGTCCTACGGCAACGTGGAAATATTGGTGTCCTCGATGGTAGATCTTTTATTAATAGGATTGTCGATTGTCTTAAGAATTAAGGCTCCGTCGGACCGTCGTCGGTGCTTTCGCTATACATTTGCTAACTGCACTGTGAGGAGTTGGTGGTGGAAGTGGTGTACGCGCGAGTCAATCATTTCCGTTTTAGCCGCCATATTTATGGAAACGTTTCCATAATTAAAATGACAGGTTTTAGCGGTGATTTTCTCGAAAACTCCTCGAAAAATTTTTGTCCATGTTAAAAC
This sequence comes from Gibbula magus, assembly GCA_936450465.1. Lineage (NCBI taxonomy): Eukaryota > Metazoa > Mollusca > Gastropoda > Trochida > Trochidae > Gibbula > Gibbula magus. The sequence goes on along the minus strand of OW388300.1, from coordinate 65,348,641 downwards.
ATTGCAGGAAAACCTTCTAGTTTAAAAGTGGAAAATATGCTGGACTGCTCCTTAAACGAGGAATATTGAAAACTATCCATAACGTACATGCCAGTTCATCACAAATGGACATATTGCCATGTTAAAATTATAGCAATATATTATAACCCAGACAACTTGTATCCCTTGTGGTGTAATTAAGAAATAGAAGACGAGTCGGCGTGCTTTATCGTAAATAAAACATAACAGGGAGCATAAAACACGCAGGGCGCAGTCCTGAATGTTTTATGCTCCTTCTATGTTTCATTTTACGATTAAGCTCGACAACAAATCTTTTATTTCTTATATGAACTGCCCTTAAAGAGCCATCACGGATGTTAGTGTTTCAAATTTTTGGAAAATATACTTATAACGTCATTTGCCAGATTTTGTATCTACAACATGGCATATGTTAAATAATTTTCATATCACGACAATGTATTGCAATTTGGTTTCAAAGAGAAGTATCACTTCGACTAGCGCGCGCTACAGGTATCTGACGTATATAAACAGAGTCCCCTTTTTTGCGTAATACGTACTACACAAACAGCAAGCGCTTCCGAAGCGTGAAGGCTCGTCTCTAGCGCAAGTCGCCATAACAACCCATGTGCTGCACGTGCTTCACGCGTCGCTCTTGCAAAGTACCCTTGTCACACATTACTGAATGTGACGATTGCTTTACAAACTATGTTTCTAAATGTCCTGAGAATATACAAATTATGTCCTGTTTAATGTTCTTTTTATTCAGATAAGTCCAGCAAATAATGACAAATTTTTACTCTCATTAATTATAAAATTCAAGCAAAATACCTAGTTGGGTAAGACAATTATTCAAATATCTGTAGCAAATACATAATTAAATAAAATGGTAAATAAATAACCATCAAAAAATTATATATTTCGATTTCTTTCATTGCTCATATTTTTTTTTTATTCTTTCGTGTCTTTGTTTACTGTGTGTGAGCTAGACCATAATGCTTTACGCTTGAAAATAATAGACTAGATCTATATTTAGACTGGAAAACACCTTTACTAATTAATGCAATTTCTCGGCTTATTTTAAGTTGGAAAAATGAGGTAAAAATTAAGTGTATTTATTTCACGGAGATAGATTTTTGGAGGAATTTTGATATTTTCATCAACATCCGTGATGGCTCTTTAACAATACTCACTTTTATATAATAAAAACTGTGAGATATAACGTTATTTGTATAAACTATTTTTTGGAATGGTAATGACTTCCGTTGTAGAACACATTCATTAGCAATTAAACAAAGTGACGTAAAATATGACGTCCTAAATCACGAGCATGTTTTATTCTCTCATAAAGCACGTTGTTCCAATTGACCGCTCGTCTTTTATTGCCGTGGGTATCTTATATTATTGAATATAAATATGGTATAGTCACGCTACATGACAAATTCAATCAACAATGAAGAGACATGATGTAGACATGTTGATTATCTTGTATCCTGTATCATTCAACAAAGTGGAGTTTAAAGTAGCCCCGTAATAAATGATGAAACAAAAAATAATGATAATGATCGATTATCTAACAATGGTACCATCTTCCTCTGTATTTATTGGAAATGCCTTAAAGGGGCAGTAGTACGTTTTTTGCCAATTTTATTGTTTTCAAATTTCCCATTAATGGTGATAATTTGTCATTTTTATAAAATTATAAGACAAACCAAGTATCTGTAGTGGTAATAACGGTGTTGCGTATAAAGCAAAAATTGCACGGCAGCCATTTTAATGTGAACACATTTAATTATTTCGCATTTCAAAAACGATTCCTCCACTCATTTTTTTAACTTGATTTTCTGAAGAGAGAAGGGTGTTTTACTTTGGTGACATTATTTTTCGAATACATTTCATCAACTTATTTGTCGTGAATAACGTGCTACTGCCCCTTTAAATAGAATAGTAAATATGTTCTTTCGAACATAATGTACACCCATTCAACATACGACATACTTGTTCAGTAAATTTCATTTCATCATTACTTGTATTTTAACTATTATGACAGACATTACCAATATATTGCAACGATTAACATAATGTTCTGTAAGAATTCATTCGTCACAATTAGGAATGATATTAGCAAGTCCAGTGCAGGGCTTACTTTATGTCATGTAATGTAGTTTTAAAATGCATTTAAATTGGTAATTAGCAAGTTGCGAATAGAGGAAATAACAATAAAAAGATAACAGATTTGAATAATTGAATTAAAATGCAAATTGTTTGTGTATTGTTTGTGTTTCGCATTAAGCATCAATCGAGGCAAACATGTATAACTTGATTATATATTATATATTATATCTTTCATTAACTGAAACAAGATTTGTAACATGAATATTTATCATATTATTTCCAAAGTTTATTGTACAGCCAACGCAAAAATATGACAAATTGTTATCTTTCGCTGGCTATATTTTTCATGGTAGTCTTTCATAAACTCTGTCTTTGAGGAAGAAATAAACTATGTTACAATGTAATACGAAGAGACATCAGAAGATGATATAGCCAACTGTCCCACATGATTTGTAAGATACATTTTTGAAAGATAATTGTATATCGTTAATTAAGTAAGGTAATACACAAGCAAAGCACAAGCAGGGAGATATGATGAAAGGTTTTGGAGTTCTGCTCCGGAAACGATCCGATCTCTGAACTAAGTCCAAATTTAATTGAAGTGTTTCTATGGAAACTAAAAAGCAATCTGAAAACATCATAAGGCACCACTTCAGTTAGTTGGTAATACACATGCAAATTTACAAAAATATACATTTAGAAATTAATTTAGCAACACCCAATTCTTTTAACAGCAAAATCGTTACAATTTGAAAGAAGACAGTATTTCAAGAAAACAGTAAGTGATTTTAGGTAGAACAGTCATTTACCAGTGTTGAAACGAAATGTCACTCAAATAACGGTCCGCTGTCTTTTGGATAACGTCTGTTACAATAATTTGGTATTTTGGTATCAAAATCCAAGTTCCATTATGAAATGAAAAGAAAGTCAATATTTGTTGCGGTAATGTGATTAGTACCATTCTTTCAAGTGAAGGGATTACGCGTTACTAACTCACCTTTTGACAAAAGTCACTCGTTTAAGCAGTATGCACCTGTAAAAGGAATTTTCTCAATTATTGTTAAAAAATGATCTGGAAGTTTAATGTCTGTCTAGCTTCTTATCATGCATGATAAAAGATGTTTTAGTTTGTGAATGTCAACTTGGTATCAACAATTCTGTGTACAGAAAATTTTAAAGTGCAGTTTCTCTTCTAGGACTATAGTTATTTTGAATCAAAATTCAGTACCATCACATTTTCCCTCACATTTTCATAAATTTTGCACATGATGGATTTTTGTCAGTGAATGAGTCGCTAAATAACCAATGGTTAAGTCCGGGGTGATAAAATCGTTCAATTTAATCTCATAATCCCAGACCACCACATTTCAGTTGAAAAACGAGGGTGTTGCTTAAAGGTGCATCCATTGTGTTTCATAAAATTTTATTTGGCTTTAATACGTTCCAACACACCATATGTGATGTTTACAATACAAACAACTTCACTCAGCTTGCATATTCATCCCCAATCGCTAAACATATCATAATTACTAGTTTCCAATTAAAATCGATTAAACATCATTATGCACGTGCAGAAACCGAAAGTGCACGTCCTATTTATATACACAGTATTTATATGACCTATTGAACATTATCAACCCAAATTTGTTATGTTGTCTGGTTTAAATAAGATTCCAAAATTAGGTTTGACTCATTGGCTCGCGCCACACGCGGTGCATTGTCCGGTTTTCGATCAGAAATAGATACTTTTGCCTTCATATCGTCAATATACTAAGTCGAGAATCATCAAAATGGTAGTTTTCGGTAACAGTTGGTACTTCCCGATAAAATAAGACCATTTATGACGTTTGGCATAGTTGACCCCAAACAACACAATGGATGTACCTTCAATCAATTTCCAGGTGTATGTATCACGAATGGTTTGCGAACTCTGCTCCGGATGGAAAATATTTACGGACGGACAGACAGACAGACGAACAGGGCAATGACAATATTCCAAGGTATTACAAACCGATGGGATTAAAACGAAGATTTGATATATTGATATATGCAGTTATTCAGAAAAATATTATTTATCAAAATACATTTGTTGTGATATTCGGATTTCATGGTCATTCGCTAAATGTCTCATCTTGCTATTAATCTTGCTGAAAGTAATGACACTATGGAATTTTAAACCCTTCTTCGAGCTTTAAACTTTAAAGTCTTATGCTGTTTTAGTAATTATTGTGTGCTGCCGTTGTTATATTATCTTTTGTAAATAACACATAACTGATTAAATAATAAATACTTTCTAGTTTGAACAACCGGACTGCCTTTAGACAGTTCACAAATTGGTGTAATAACTTGAACATATTAAATTACTTCTTTCAGAAAAGACAGCTAAACACGATATTCTGAACTTGTACAACAACGTATGTGTCCTTTGAGTTGGAACTTGGTTCGACACCAGATGTTTGGATTCTTAAGGACACATTTAATGTATGTTTTATTTCATTGAACTCTTTAACGAATGAGTTATTTTTCTTTTCACTTGATTCATTCAAATGCTTCAATGACAAAAGTGGACATTACTCTCTTGACATTACAATAATACAGCTGCTGAACAAAAGTTTGTTACATTCACAACACTCGTAACATTTGTTTCATTACTTTCCACACAACTCTTAAACGTAGTGTTTTCCTCTCATAATAAGGTAGTGAAATCATTGTAAATTCGATTAAAGTTAGGAAATTGTTGATATTATTCATATATTGAGTTAGATTCTGGTTGCACTGAAATTAGTGCCAAAGTTGTAAATATGAAAACTACAGGTATTTTGATTTAAACATATTTATTCAAGAGAAAGGATTGGGTACAAGTTATCCAACTTATAAACCCTCTCCTATGTACAATGTTGACATATACTATTGAAACGTAACATACATTATGTACAGAGACAAGTTTATATGGAAATATGAGTATATTTACAAAAGAATCCGAAATGACATAGCATAGTATAATGACAAAAATAAATATTCTAATGGGTAAGCAATTTCTATATTAATTGTTAAATCTAAAAACTACAGGTATCATCAGTTCGTCGCGGTGAGTTCACTCTTGTGTTGCATATCAACTTCAAAAAACTTTTAAACATAACTATTGCATATTTCTTTAACACATAAATTGCATTTGAATAAAGTATGTACATTATTTAATCCAATGTGAAGTTTAAATAATTTACACAGGTTCTGAAAAAAATTTCCAAACTTGTTGCCCGTTATCTCTTATAATTTATATTGCAAATGCATAATTTATCTGCTTTCATTGGCATAATTGTATCAGACAACAAGTAATATCAATATATGATGCAGTGAATATGTTAAAGTGACGAAATACAACTTTTCGTGAAATAACCTGGATTGCCACCGTCAGGCACACCGGAATGGAATGGATACCGTCTGAAATCATGGTATGAAGAAGTTGATTTAAAACTTTCATGCTACAGGATATGTTATTGCTGCAGGAATATATTGCAGACAAAGAAACACAACTAATGGAGAAGTGAGATTTCAGTGCAAGAACAAAGTCTCAGTGCAGAAAGGGGTTGGTTTGTGGATCAGTCACATCACAATCTCCAGGCATTTTCAACAATTTGGGTTTAAATGCTAGGTCCTCGTGCGAAAACTCATTTTGAATGACTGGAGAAAAAACTAAGAAGAAATTGGAGAAGAGCACGCAGATTGTACTGGAGGCCAAATTGGAACCATGTTCCTATTTTCGCATGTTTTAGTAATATTCGTAAGATGTAAGTAAGGCGTCTTCAAAGTAAGAAATACAGAAGTTATTTCCCAGAGGTGACTGTAAAACATCAACCCCCAAGTCCATTTTTGGTAATATTGTCAGAAAATTGCTGCTGGAATCTTAAACGGTGGTTGGTATTCTGTAATTCCCAGAAATATCAAAATGGGATCATTAACGACTTAAAACACAATAAGAATGTCATGTATTTCCGATTAAAAAATCAGATTTTAGCAAAATAAAATACATTGTTCAATTAAAGAGCGATCGTTCATTTTGGGCTGTTCGGAACATACCATAATTGGAATACCCTTGGCATTCCCAAAACATTAATCATATTTAGACTCCCTGGGACATTATTGGTAATACAACTGCTAAAGGATGGCCTACTTCCAGCCAGGGGCTTTGAAAGTTGGTAAATAAATATTGGTATTTTGTCTAAAAAAAAATACCTGTCGCAGTTTCCAGGAATTAATGTCTAAACCAATAAAGGTACTGAGAAAAACAAAAGAGATTAATATTCCTGATTGGATGTACTTTCTTTTGATACCAAATAGTGCTACAATACAACCATTAATCAACTTGTTATTTGTGTATTAAGTCTCCAAAGTGATGTAAACATAGCAATGTAACAAACTTTTGTTCAGCAGCTGTATACATGTATGTACCTGTATACAAACATGGAAAGATCACGTGATCATATTTGTAAATAGCAAAGTGTATCAAGCATATTCCTGAGTCAGTTAGTCTGTCCTTGACACATGGTAAATCTAGACCGAGGCATGAGGGTGAATTCCACAGACCAGACTTCCGACTCAAATGTTTTCATTCACAACATGTTTCTTCTCTTCCCCACTATTGAAGGAAACTGCATGTGTATCATTAATTATATACAGGGAGTTTAAATAACACCTAGTGATATCAATTATGAAGACCATGAAGTACTAACGTATCTTTATGCTTTCTTGATATTTACAATTATGTTTATATATAATATGATAAGTCATAATCATGCTCAAATTCCTATGTCCCCTTTCGTAAGTTAAGCGCTATTCAGCTCCCTGACGCACTGTCCTTACAAACCACAACATATTGCGTTGACATCGTCAAATAAGATAGATACTAAGATAGAAAATAAGGTTCTTTGGGGGATGTGTTGGTTACATAAGAAATACGTTACCAAAGGAATAACAATTTGTTTTATTATGTATTATGACGTTTCGGAGGTTACGAAAGCAGTGAACATATCATCTGAAACGTCATAAACACAATAAAGAAGTTTTTATCCAGAAAATCTTGTTTTCTTATAAAATGCGATGTTATGAAGTCAAACGTTTAATGATATCACACTGCTGTTGTCTCACAGGTGTTAATATTGTGTATGCATATACCTAGGCCTAATCCACATTCCACCTGGTGATCGAGTGAAAATATACTCCGAAACGTCGTACTTCTTGACCATAAATAATAAAGAATCTTGCTTTCTTATCTTTATTAAAGACATAACCTACGCTTTACTGTTTTCCTTAGAATCAATTGTATGAAGGAGTAAGCACATCCTCGTCTATGTCTACAATGAAGCTGTTATCAATAAATATTGATTTTTCATTTTCCTAATTATGCATATGATAAATAACTTCTTGCTGAGCAAGTTCAACGATAACTTGATATCTATAATTGATTCTTGTGAGGATATGTTATCACTAATCGAGGGATGAAAGAGAAATGATGTTACTCACTCCTGTCTTCTTTCTGCGATGGCAATACATACATGTATTAAGCCATTTATTTCTGTGACTGATTTCGTCCATCGATCAACTAGCCTCTGGTCAATACACAAATCTGAACGGTCAAGGTGTTATATTTATTATTATATATTGATTAACGTATATCTACTTATTTTCCAATTGACAGGACGTATTATATGATGTTGAAATACTTAGATAGTGAGAAATTGCAAATCTGTTTCACTATCGCGACATATGTATATCTGTGTGGCATTTGCACTTCGATTATTCCGACGAAATCAAGTAACGAAATAAAAGTAACTGGTCTTGATGAATAAATCGTTTCTTTCCTCTCCTGTCCGAGTCGAAATATGATTATATTGTGAGAACATTTACATTATAGCAGTCAGAATTGTTAATCATCCTTAAATTGTAATCCTCACACGTGACACAACATTAGCATATCCAGGCGTTTGAGGGACGGTTTGTTACTGGGTAATTATTGTTTTATTTCGACGTACCTGAATTTGTAACGCATTTGAATGTCATTCCAGTTAATAATATGTCAGTTAATGTAAACAAAATATGTTAGAAACACATTACATCAGTAAGCCCTGCAGCTAATTATGATCAGTTTTAAATTTTAATGTTTAACTTAAATGTTGAATGTTTCAAGAACTATTCAAAGGGTAACTCATCTACAAAGAAACATGTGTTTTAAGAGTGATAACCCTTGGCTCGTTCTAGGGGTTGGATGGTCAATTCAAACAATATTAATTTATAATCCCAAACAGCAAATAAGTTTACGAAAAAAAATTCAAATTTCTATAGGTTCCATTTGTGGGGGAAAAGTCAAATTCTTTCTGGCGTCGTCCTTCAAAGAGTCTCAGAGTCAGATTCACATAAAAGGTACCATTGCACATAGTTTGTCTTCGAATTAGCTGTTATAGGTCATATTCCGGCATATGCACTCACTTTAGCTTCTTATCGATGTAACAGAATACACAATTCTTCACAATTGACCTGCAATCAATAATGAACAAGTTGAGACGGTCGAAGTCATCCAGGGATATAAAAAAAAGATAATACTCGCTAATGTTTAAGATGGGTTATATATTGACTATTGGAAACGGCGTTCTGGAAATGTGTGTAGCTCTTGAAAATGCCTTAAACTCTTAACGTAAACACGATCAAAATGTCTTTATTACGATATAATGTATTTGTAACTTCACAGATCTTTTTACAACACAGTATAAAAATTGCTGGTATAATAACCATAGCGGCTGCCGTTTTGCTCCTCTTATCGAATGCACAATCTGAATATTGCCGATATCATAATTCAGACAGAGTTAGTTCCAGTCTTTAAAAATTAACTTTATATCCTGAATTGATACATATTTTCCAGATAACGTGTATGGTAGATTACATTCGTGCACTTCGTTCACGTAACATCAAGAGATATGCATTATATGTATCTGTGCATTATTCATATTTATTATAAAGAGAAGCTAGAATGGTACCAGTCATCGTTTTAGAATGTGACGTTACCTCAACTTACAACAACACTATTGAAACCTGGATTAAACAGGGAACGAGACAAAATGTAAAATGGTGAAACCAATAATCAACGAGAATGCGTTAGGGAATGTTATCGAGGAAAACTACATATTTTAGCAACCATCGTTGATGAACATTGATGGGAATACATTGTCCACTCTCTGAATATGCTGAGACATGGTGAAGTCTATAGACTAATATTACAATACTGTCCTTTATCATTGTTTCAAATATCACGGAAATAATGGTGCAATACGTGTGTATAATAATATAATAATAATAATAATAATAGTGCATATTTATAAAGCGCACATATCCACGCTCGAAAGCATGCTCAAGGCGCTAATAGGTTATACAATACGATGAGCTCATTTCGACCGGTGTATTGGTATCTTCAAGTACATGTATAAGATATAAGATACTTGAAGAGACAAATACACCGGTCGAAATGAGCTCATCGGGTTGTATTATAGAAGATTGATCCAGTCAAAAACATCCGATGTTTATTCTTTTCTATATATAACCTTACTTCATGTGAGAAGCAACTCATCTGATATAAATAAAATACTTCAGACGACACCTGCTGTAGACATCATTTTAATGATGACTGGATGCGTCGCATTTCGACTTTTCAACAGTGTTGAGCATTTTCTATAGTATATTGTAGTGTTTATTAGAGCACAATATATAGTGTAGCTATATCATAATATAGGATTCTTATATCCATATGTCGATATGTGCTACATATCAGAAAGATAAGCAACTATATTGAAACGTCCCTACATTTTAAGAAGTTGACCATTCATAAAAATTGTAGTGAATTGTGGCATCAGGCAAAATGTAATGAACATATTCACCAAGTTCTATTATAGCCAAACGTAAGCCCTATATCTCACTTGTGATATGACATAGTTATAGATATCGTTAAGACGTAATTTATACAGATGTTACACATAGTTTACATACCGAGGTTTTAATCATGATACGACATTCCCTGTGGATATCTGGAGATCATAATCACATCGTACACCTGCTGACAGCCAATATCTTATCTCATTATCAAATTTGATAGGAAACTTATTGTGTTGATATTTTGTGTCGTAAAAAAGCATAGTATAATCCAAATTTAATATTAAACGAGACGTTCGAGTTTGATCTTTCACTCGGACCCGGGAACAGTATCATTTTAAAGAGATAGCAATTAATTGCACTATGTTATATAATATGTGTATATTGTGTAACGTGGTGCAACTAGCTGACATATGATAGGTCTGTTGCGACTAAATTTATACAAAATCCTTTCATACCCATGTATTAAGGAAAACAGTATGGTCAAGTACCATGCATCGTTTCTCGGCGAAACTTGCGGATCTTACTAATTTAAATGTATATACATGTATATATATATATATGCAGACTGTCATGGATGGACCTGGATGATGCACGGAAGTGACAGACACATTTTAACTGTAACATGGTTATATTTGGGATAACACTACCTTCAATAGTACACATTCTTGTACTTGTTCCAGTTATTCAAAGTCGTGATCATGATCGAAAACCGGACAATGGACTTTGGCTTGCGACAGCCATTAAGTCAAACGTAATTTTGGAAACTTTAATAAAGTAGATTGGAAGACAAATTTGTCTCTATGGCGTTAAATAGGCATTATACTTATCCCGAAAGCTTTCATAATAGAAAGTGTGAAATTTATTCTTTCCAATAATAATTTTCACTTTAATGAAAGCTATTATAAACAAATAAATGGGAGAGCCATGGGGACGAACATGGCATCAACTTACACTACACTTGTACTAGGATACCTAGAGGAGTCATTATACCATAAGTTTGGTCAAAACTATGGAGATGAATTCAAAAGAAATTGCATGAATTTGTGGATGCCATTCTTAGATGTAATGGTATCTATTTAGTCAGAACAAATAGAAAAGGATATATATTACAAACCCGTAGATTCCAAACAGTATTTAGACTACATATTAAAAAAATAGCATTCCATATTCTCTAGTCCGTAGAATATGTACCATAGCATCAAACCCAACTATTCTAGACATAAGGTTGAGAGAATTAGACCGATTATTAAAATCCAGAGGTTACCCTGACAACATCATTTTAGGTGCAATATCAAATGATTAATATTTAATATTGAATAGTTTTTAAAACAAATAGAACAGGAACACAATTTGGCAGCCTTACCTATTATCACTACATTTAACACTTGTAATCCAAATATCTATCCGAAAGTGAGGAACTATGTACAGGTGTAAGTCACAAGTCCACAATTAAAACAACCAAAACGATAAAGAACAAACGGCAGAGTCAAAATCTTAAACAACTGTTATCAAAAGCGTGATTTATGGGCCAAAATCCTGCGTTAGGTGGAATTATCACGAAATTTAAACGGAACATGCTCACACATTTTGGAGGTAAATTCATTCAATTCAAAATTCAAAATAATGGAAAATATGTCTTGCGCCTCTAGAAACATAATATATGTAATAACATGCGCTGGTTGTGGTAAAGAATATATTCGGCAAACGGGGGATGTACTTAGAGCAGGAGTACGAGTACACAAACAACATATTAAAACCTCAACCTATAGATGTATCCACCTCAGCGCACATATTGACGAATGCGTAAAGAATTGCAGACCCCAGTTTACAATATGTCCAATTTACAAAATGCGCCCAAAGAATAAAGAGCTGAGGAAAACTTACCAGTACTTAATATGAAATCATGTTGACGTCGCATTTACTGTATGTATTTGTTTTATTGTCGTATGCATATGACGTCATGAATTACGTCCCTTGTCATTAGCACACACATACGCCACATCATTAGCAACACAATGTATAAGTTTCCCTGATGAACAATATGTTGTGAAACCGGTCGGAAAAAAGATAAGATATGTTTGATTTATTAAGCATTTGGGGATGAATATGAAAGTCGAGCGTGAAGATATAACCTACAAAATGTAAATCAGCACTTATGGTATTATGGCACACTTTAGAACCAATAAAATATCATGCAAAATTGATAATGCATTTCAAACCACCTTGCCAGTAACTTGTTTCAAAGACATTATGACAAGTATTAGCAAAGTTAACATATGTGGTCACATCTGTCTGACATTGATTGATCAAATGAATTCAGATGACAACTGTTGACTAAAACATGAGCATGAAACATAAATCATTTATATATAGCTTGTAATCAATTAATCAGTTGAATCCTGAATAAATACATACATCTGCATATTTGTTTACAGTCTTCGCCTGTTTAAACATTTGTTTTACTTTTATGTTGTATTTATCAAGCATATTTTGGTGGAAAAACTTCCGTGTGGTTGGCGAATAGGATATCCCTTTAGTTCAACTGCTAGAGCACAGGACTCTCATCCCGATGTGGTTGGTTCGAATTCCACTAGAAGTTACATTTTCAGACCATTTATACTGATATAAATTGGAAATAATGCTCTTTGTGTCCTCAAATGTCGAGGTTGGAATTTATGTCAAGACATTCAGGATATTATAGATCCTGCCATCAATTTGCTACATTTAAACTTTGTTGATATTGAACCTAAACATTTGATAGATCACCAAACACAGTACTAGTGGTCTTCACTATTCCAGAAACTAACACACAAATCAACCTCTAACGTGTCACTACCTTGTATGACTTACTAATGAAGAAATGTATGCTTTACAATACCATACGTAATTATGACGCATTCACACACATGAGTCTGAATGCAAAGTGCACTTATATGTAACAGAGCACCGATATCATTAACATCCTGGAAGTTATTAATAGTTACGTACAAAATACCTTACAGTTCGTTCAAAATGTGGTTTAGTTTAATACTGTATGTGTCAAGCAGATTTTATCATTTAGAGGCAAACGTATCGAAGTGTGTCAATGCAAGCCGCATTCACATTGGTATATAATTAAGATCGGTTACTAGTTTTATATTAACAGTGAATATTCTCATTATTGATAAAGCATAATGTTTCAATTGCTGATATCCAAAAGTCTATAAGGCAGAATTCATGTAGATGCATATAACAACACTTTAACATAGTTATGAATTTTAATTAGTTGCATGACTTACATTATCTTTGAGAAATCCAAGAATCAAGCAAACCTTCAGTGCAAAATCTAATGGTGTTACACTGACTTCAGAAAAAAGTATTACTTTCAACAAGTATAAATTTCACCTGAATGAAAACATATAACAGCATACCTAAAGTTTGTTCATCTACATGTGTACCTTAGTGCAAATATTTTGTAAATTGACGTTCATTGTGGCGTCAACAAATTACATCACATACAATGACAAGGAATCATCATATCCACTAGAACAATAATGATCCTCAAACGTATCCTGTGATCGCCATGCAGCGGTGCATGTTTATGGAATTTGATATAATGAAATAGACAGCATTAGATGAAAGTTGTACTGAAATACACAAGCAAGTGAACAAACTTTCGGTATGCAGCTGTACTTGCTTTGTAACTTGTACTGCATAACCTCGGAACTTTTGGTTTAAAGCACTATGTTTTCACGCAGTGCATACCGCTGAAACATCGTGAATCTTCATTCGAATTATAATCATTTAAGCACCTTTTCAGGTATTTCAACTAATGTCTCTCCCCTTCATGTGTCTGTACAACTTTCTTCCTTTTACAGTGGTGGCAGATATCCTGCTATCGTCATTGATCTGTGATCCTCTGAATTCTACACAGCACAGTATGTATCCAGCTTCAATCAGATATCTTGGACAGGTTGTCTACAACATATAATCTGATAAATTGAGCAACTCTGCGGTGTCTATATTCTCTATATTATCATGTCGAGACATTGCTCCAAAACTGAAATAACACACATTGACAAGTTTGGAGTACGAACAAACAGGCAATGTGATATGACATAATATAAATTGTGTTTATCCGTGTAGAGTTATAGAATATTTTATTTAAGGATTGCTTTACATGTTTTGTGCCTCTATCAAAGTATAACAGCAATAAATTGTATAAAATCGCGGTGATGCTTCAATTGGTCAGGTGTAGATAGATAATACATAAAACACAACACAAATCGGTATTGATAGAACTGAGATCATGCAATGTCCCATCACATGTTCATCACTCCAGTTTGTCCCCATTTAGATCAACGTTTAGACATGCATTTTAGTAAGCTGAACATGTCAAGTACACCTGCTGTCGGCATTTGTCTCTAATCCTCTGGTTACTACAACGCGGAGTATGTATCTGGCTTCATAAAAATATCCCGGACTTGTTCCTGACAGCTTTAAATCAGATCAATTGAAAACCTCTACATCCAAATTTAACCCTTCACGTTGAGAGACATCGATTCAGAACTGAAATAGCGCAGAGTTCAGGTTCGTAACTACTTTGTCAATGACTTGCATGCAATAGGGCACAGTATATGGGTTTCTAGATTGCAGTGGACATTATAAAATTTACATGGTTGAATTGCGACACAATTTGATGATGTTTATAATTTAATATACCACAAATGGCTGTATATGTAGGTATACATCAACACGTCAGAGACACTCCGCTATCTGTGATGGATAACATGCATGTATTTTCTGTCAGTATATTTCTAATAGTTACAACGACTTACATGCTCTACCGTTGAGCTCCGTCAGTCTCTCTGGAGAAGTTTATATTTAAAAACACTGAATGTATTACCTTTGTAATAACTTCATTGGAGTCAACTCGCATGTCTCAAGAACAAAAATATCCTTCAGAAGAGTACATGGTTGAGGTAACATATAACGCAATATCTAATTTCTTATTGCAGCATGCACGTTGGGGTATAAACTCGCAAACCACTGGCATCTGATTGATTAACAATGCTTATGTCTTGAGTGAAAACCTTAACAAATACTTAACCATCACACAGACAGGGCATTACTGTGTGACCTTTAGACCTTTCTTTTGACACATCGATGTTTTTTTAAGGATTCAGCCATTGTGTATCACAAATGCAGCAAAAACGGTTTCACATGCTTATAGCCCTTAATGTGGAATAGATCAGCGAAGCTTTTGGGCCCAATTGGTCCATCCATTAAAAGCCCAGTTCGAAACCTAATGTCCATGTTTAACATTGGGAATATTTTCAAAATGCACTTAGAGACTTGAAACTTTTTCTTAAAGATGGCAATGCGAGTAAAAAAAGTAAACCATGGCCAATTCGTAAGTCACATGGTTTTGCCGCCATTTTGACACATTTACAAAATTTCTGACCCCATGTACCTTTTGCGGATACACCAGTCCGAAGATATTTGCACCTAAGAGCTGAAACTGTATTTATATATAGCTGAAACATTGGGGAATAACAAGGACGTTCTTTTTGTATCGAACTCCTAATACTTTCTTCAAAGTGACCTTTCAAAATCAGGCAATATTTTAAATTTGCGAACTTTCAGGGGATTCAATAAAAAAACGTACCCATCGAATTGACAGATTTTTTCAGGAATATAAGACAGGACTATGGCCTATATGGATCAGTAAA
This sequence comes from Gibbula magus, assembly GCA_936450465.1. Classification (NCBI taxonomy): domain Eukaryota; kingdom Metazoa; phylum Mollusca; class Gastropoda; order Trochida; family Trochidae; genus Gibbula; species Gibbula magus. The sequence continues at coordinate 65,332,901 of OW388300.1, read as the reverse complement.
ATAAATCGCTCGCGAACAGTCATTTCCGGTCATAGTAAAGAAAAACTTTCACATAGGGAAAATTGTCAAAATCCACATAGAGACTTGAAACCTATTGCAAAAGATGCGCAATGACAATACAAGCAAAGAAGTAAATCATGACAAAGATGTTTCTCTCGTGGTTTAGTCGCAATATTGATTGTCTTTGATTTGACATGTACATATTGGGTATCAATAATCCTGGGGACATGCTAGAAACTTGCAACTTGTTTTAAAAGATGCGCAATAACATTGGAAAGATGCCTTAATGCATTACATTTAAAATAATTAAACCATTCTGTGCTGAATCCTTTTATCGTCGCTTGCGACTATATTTTTCATTTATTATTCATTTCTACTTAAACCCCTCTCGTTTGTTTCTACACACTGAACATATCCAACTGCAATAACAAACCTGGGAGACTTTGTCACTATCATATAATAAGTTAAATTGAGCATTTCTTTACAGAGCTTAGTTTAGCTTTTCCACGTGAAGACAGCTATTGATCGAGATATGAAGTTCATTTATAACCCTATAAAACACGCAGTTTATATTGATTTGTCTACATCAGAATGTTCCTGTCGCCACAGGTTAGAGTCAAATGTACGTTCTTGTTTAGCTAAAATTGATTTTAGAGTATAGTTACCATTATGTTGTCTTAGTGAGGCAATGGACACTTTCTAATCTTTAGTATTCAGACCATAGTCTGTCAACACAATATATGTACGATTAGATTGATTGAGATACAATTAAAGAGCATTATCTTGAAATAATGACCGATATTTTTGGCTTGTGGATCACGGATAAAATTAAGACGAAATGTATTGCACAGTTGGTGTTCTTTAATGCGCGTGCAGTGATATGCTTGACATACCATCACCGGAGTACCTGTTCATGGATATTATAACATTTTGAGCACAGACCCAGCTCTTGCAAAAGACAATCCTTACCAGCGATAACCGGTAACTTTTACATTTTTCACACTGAGCGTGAAAGCACTCATAGAAGCCAATTTGTTTGACACTTTCCTCGGTCTTTTGGGGGCGCTGATTCCAACAACAACTGATACTCAAGTGTCACCTTCTGAAGATATGCGTTGACGTGCGTTTGTGCTCAAGAGACAAAGACCTACACTGAACTGCGTTCTAGTTGACATCATGGTGTTTTTGTTGGGAATATGCTGTAGACATGCTATTGGTAATATATTCCCTAGATCCACTGAATGTCTGTGTTATTTTCTGATGGTTTCTAATAAGTGTATGTTCTATTGTAGTATTCGTCATCATGAATAGTTTGATGAACTCAAATTGCAACAAATATATTATATTTAGAATGTATACCTGATTTCTAATTTTCAGTCATTGACAATAACTAGATTTGTATAATTTATTATTATTGACTGAAGTATATACACTGAATGTGTTATGAGATGAGACGATACCTTTGGGAATTTAAAAGTATCGTAAAATTACTGATAATGGAAAAGGGAAAATAGCTTACTATTTGTGAATACATATCGGTTAGGCACCTGAGGCTCCTATGTTTTTTGTGTTAAAGGCTTATCGTTCTGGAAAATAGGACGACAATTGTTTGTAGGCCGTGGTCCCTGTGACCCTTATATGAGTTCAGAGTCACAATATCTAAAATTAATATACAATATTAGTTACGGAGAGATTACCCAAGAGTTCAACATTTCATGTCTAACGTTCGGATGAAGTAGATGAACATTTTCTTTAAATTGTGTCATGGCCCTTGAGTCCTTGTCAGGAGGCTATGTACAAGATTTCAAAGAGTCGTCAACAGTTCAACTATAATCAACATTGGCAAAAGAGTCTGAACACAAGAATTCGACTTCCTATAGTCAGTGGTTCTTGAAAAGAAGTTGTAAAAGTGTACGAACTGCCTTATGGACAAAGGACTGACGCCGGACGCCATACCATGGCATAAGATTGATGAGCTAAAAATGCAAAATAATAATTATTATCCTCGATTGCGTCAATTTTGCTGGTTTATTTTGTTTGCATTGATCAATTGAAAAAAATATAAAATAATCCATCCGGGTGATTTCAAAACCATTAAAAGTCAGAAAGGATGAATAATGTTTATTCAAAAATATCTTGTAACAATGCATACATATCATGTCTATTTACATATATTTGATAGAAAACAAAAACTGGCATTACTATCCAAGCAATTGTCTGATTATTCATGCACAAACAAAACGATCTGAAACATAAGTTACATGTTACTTTCTTTTAACGTTGAGCTTAGCAACTGTTTAATCTGTTTAATCTTGGGTTCTTGTGCTACACTTTTGTCATAATTCACTTATTTGGGTAATCTTTCCCTTTTTAAAGTTCAAATCAAATTAAAGGGGCAGAAGCACGTTTTTTGAAAATTTTATTTTTTTCAAATTTCCCATTTATAATGATAGTTTATGTCATTTATATTTACTTTAGAGGGTAAAATATCTTATTACACAAACCAATTATCCGTAGTGGTATTAATGGTGTTGCGTATAAAGCAAAAATTGCATGGCGGCCATTTGATTGTGAACACATTTTATTATTTCGAATGACAAAAACTATTCCCATAGCTTTACCGAACCATGTACAAGCATTTTTTAATTTGATTTTCCGAAGATAGAAGGGTGTTTTACTATTGGTGACATTATTTTTCAAATGTATTTCATCGACTTATTTGAGTGAATAAAACGTGCTTCTGCCCCTTTAATATGTATACATATGTTAATAATCAATCAATAGAACGAAAACACAAGCTCATTCAGATATAAAAACTATCTCTGGTTGATCAGCAACTGACACTCAAGCACCGTTGATTTTCCATCTTATACAAATGATGATATCTGATCCTTGGAGGTTTCATAGTAATTACCTTTACGATTTCATGCACGATAATATGCTTTCCTTAGGTTAGGTAGGTCAATGGAGTACATTGTATATATAAAATGTAATAGTAAAATTTCGGACATTAAAATTACATTCGATATACAAAATGCGTTTATTTGTTGATTTCCTAAAGTCAATAATAAATATGTATTTATGATACAATTACACCGACCATTTTTTTAAAGGGAGGGAGTAACGAGAAATAGAATTTATTTACGTCAATGTTTTGCTCACAAATGGTATAGGTGAGAGGTGTGAGACTAAAATAGCCGCAATTATTTAAGTTAAGGTTAAATATCTAACCGTAAAGTGCAGTGTAAATTAACATAGCAAAGCAGGTTGTACGTTTGATGAGTTGTATGTTCGACTTTACATTTAAAAAATAATACATGATACAGTTGTTCTTCCGAGACAACGAAATCAAACATGTATAATTTTGGCTCCATCATCCCTGAAAGGGAAATTCTAATAATATTCTAAAATAATCGAATGAAAAGAAGTCAACATAAGCAGTTTGACATAATCATTGTAGATAAATGCAGTGTTTTATCCGCTTGTTATATTGTTCTTTATATAAACATCTGCTGATTAATTATGCTTATAACGGGATACATTAAGCACATTATAACAATATATCCAACCAAGTGTACGGCTAGTGTACAACTGCGTTCATTAAGCAGGTAACTCCAAGGCGTCTATTAAATGCAAACCTTTTAGCACTATATCCATCTATACACTTCAGGTCAACATAATATCCAGGTCGGAATGAACATCTTGTGGTTAAAAGGGTAAAATAGGAATAAAATGATACTGTACACTATTACACTTCTCTTGCACAAACGGAAAAATACTGATTATTTGGGAAATGCATGACCCATAAAAAAACTCATGTCTTTCATAGTCGCTAACCCAACGACACACTATGTTATTTTCTCACTCATTCCAACCGTTTATAGTTGAAAATCGTATGTTGAAATCCATCCCAGAATCTCGATTTTTGTCATAAGGCCCTGAAGTTGGTTTGAATCCGTTGAGATCCTCATCGAATAGATTATCATAGTTTGTGTCCATATCATCCACATTGGTTTCCATGATATTATTGGCAGGTTTTCTGGCTTTCCTCACTATTGCATAGTCATCATCATTGATTGTGTAATGGTCCACTCCATTTGGCATAGCAGGGGTGCCATTCTGAAGGACTAGAGGTTCTTCCTCCGGCCCCTCCTCACCTTTCCTTCTGGACTTCTCATTTAAAGCCCTATTTGAACGCACAGGAATGTCTTCACTTCCAAGGCTATTGAACGAGGCATATTGGTTCATTCCATCATTGTATTCCCCTGAATCTCTGAAACTTGAAAAACGCCCACTGTGCCTGTTATTGGCATCGTCTGGCGAAAGACTGTGAACTGTTGCAATTGTACGTTTAGATTCATTACCCTGGGATCCCGGAGTGTTGACTTCTGAAGGGTTGGAGTGTTCTGCTATACTGTTGTGTTGTGCTGATTCTGCGTGTGTATTATCCTCGTTCTTCCATAAGGCCATTTTCTCACTGGATTCCACTTTATACTGACCCTTTTGAGCGATGCCCCGATAACTGCCGAGGGAATTGTAAAACAACAAGATGTTAAATAAAATACATTATATTAACCTTTTTTATGTTAAGACTAGTTTTGACATGTCTGTCATTCTCTATCATTTGTTCTGTAGGCTATATCATCTGTATAAGGCTGAAAATAATGTTGTATATATACGGGCCCCTGGCACTAAATACAATAACCTATTTGACTTGACTTGACATACCTTTTTTTAACTTAAGGCATTTTAGAAATAAAAGAAATTTGAAATGCACGTTAATTATCAAAATTATCTCCCCGATAAATATACACTGTCGGCCAAAAGAATCGCCTACCTGATCTTCCTTAAAATGAAAGATGAAATAATTCCTGAAATATAATCAATGGTGGTCTCCACGTTATGCTGAGAACAAAATGATATGAAAGTCCATTGAAATCGTGGAAAAACTTTGATTCGAGTCGATGACATTAATGAAAACCACGCCAAAAGAACACCGCTATTTCTGGTTGATTCACCTGCGCACCACGTACATCTGTAACGTCATCACCACTTAAATACAAATGCGTGCCTGTATTGTTGCTCGTGGTTGTATGAAAATCTGTTTCAAATGTTGTTCTGATCAAGCACTGATCGAAAACTGAACATTCCATTTGCCTCATTTCAACAATCGCCATTCTTTTGTGACATGACAACTTCTGAAATTTAAATATATTATGCAGAAATGGTGCAACTTCATAATGCTAAAATATTGCTAAACTGCTCATTATTATATTTACGAAATTTTATAAGATATCTGGTAGTCGTTTCTTTTGGCCGACAATGTAATTGAACAGTTTTTTTGTCTCATGTAAAGTGTTAAGTAAGCAACAATGAATCAGCTCACCTGACGATAACAAAGATGAGGGCTATGAGCAGGGCCAGTATCACGATCCCGAAAAACACGTAGAGAATCACAAGTTCTGTGAAAAGATATAGACATTTCGCTGACACATGATCACCAACATCCTTTGATTGTGGTATTAAGGACTTTTCTTTTACTGATGTTTACAAGTGTTAAAGGTCAATTGAAGACAATAACATTAAGACGATAACTGCTAAATTGGAATGACATATGATGACAATATAATTACATTTTACAGCAGTATATGTTAAAATACATCTTCATTATTTCAAGTTCTAAAAGTTTTAATCAATAAAATGGATTCTACTTAAGAGGGTTAAACAGCGCATTACACGACCCAATTATCGGTAGTTGTAGAAGCTCTCACGTATAAATCGAAAAATGCCAGCGGCCATTTAAGCGTGAACACGTTTTACTTATTAAATTTTGGATCCGCGTTCAGTAACCGAACCATAACCATTTGTTTTAAAACTTTATTTATTGATTTAGGAGTTGCAATAATTTTGGTAACATTTATTTTCTATTTTGTGAGATCTACATCCAAGTTCATCACACTGATGGTGGTAGTACAACACAACATGTACTAATAAACTAATATAATGGCAACTTTCTGTTATAAACTTACTGAATTTAAGATTTATTCCGGACGGTAACGTTTTGGTGGCGTCTTCTTTAGCTTCATCTGAAATAAAGGTTTTAAAATATCAGCAAACCTTAAATATTATATATTTTCTGTCAGTCCTCATTCAAAGGAAAAAAACGTTTATGTATCCCTCGCACGCAAAGTGGAATTTGTCTTTATGGTTTCCAGTGTAACTCCAGGTGTTTTTTAAAACTTGTTTAAATAAAATGTATCACTTCCTTCATGTTATTTAGTTTGCACGCAGGATAGAATTGGCTGTTTACCTTGGAGAGTAAGTTTAAGTGTGTGTCTTAAATTAAAGTAAAATGTATCAAATTCCTAATATTATTTATTTTGCCATTTACAACGACCTCTCACCATGATTTGATTGGTCATCTGCATAGTCCAACAGCGTGTCATGAGGACCAAAGTTTCGTCCGGACACAAGAGGACCAATAGTAGCTACTGTAGAGGAACCTATAACGGGAAGATCCGCTCCACATGTGGCCACGTTATCAACCCGCATGGCACTGTTACTTTCACTGTTATTTACAACTGCAACGAATGAGGAATGAGCATGAGGCTAGACACAAGGATCATTACTGATCATATCACGAATCTAATGTGCTTGAAACGGCCTTTCTTAACCGAGGGACTTACAACATTGAACCCCCCTTGAGGGTTTACAAAGACAGTTGTAAACACTGTTAGGAGAAATATGAGTGATTTGTAACCCAGAAATATTTGGTAAGATGACGGTGTAAAAGTAAAGATCTAAAGAAACTATCTAAGACTAATATTGAAACATTTTGCAAATATACATGTATGCCAGAATATGAATAGCAAATGTTTGACGCAACTGCGTCTCGAAACAGCATCCAAAAACATGTGTAGTACGTGAGTTATCGCTTTAGCCTACTGCGCCACCGAGGCACATGCAAGTAAACGGATAAAACAACCGGCTGGCTGAAATCAAGGATATCAGGTTGTAAACAGGGATTTTATGAACGACTCTATTTACCAAGGATCCTCAATATAACGCGATAATAAAGCATATTTTAGACTTAAAACGGTTGATAATGTAGAGAAACCATTGATAGTCAGGAAAAGCCCTCGGATGTTTTTTCATCCTCGGCTTTCATTATATCAGGGTCCACAACCTTACCATATCCTAGCTATCATGGTTTCTCCATATAATAACACTTGAATAATGTATTAAACCAAACTACTATATTTTATTTCTCAACGCAGTTAAGGTCACAACCCTGGCTAGGCACGTTTAAATAAAGTAAATTGGAATAACTGACTGTCATGTATAATCTATTCATACTATATCTGCCGAAATACCGACAATAAAATATTATAGATTGTGAATTTGTATATATCTTTTTAAATAACAAAATTGGTGATTTTTAAGAGCCATCAAGGAAGTAAGTGTTTCAAATAAAACACAAATTTTGGAAAATATACTTATAACGTCAATCGCCAGAGAAATATTTGATCTACAACATGACTTGTGATAAATAATTTTCATATCACGACAATGTAATGACATCAGAATAAATTAAGTGTACATATTTCACGGAGATAGATTTCTGGCAATTTTCCTATATGTTCATCAACATCCTTGATGGCTCTTTAAGTTATGATTATACGCTGTATATGGTGTACACATTTCATAACGTAAGTTAGTATAATATAAAATATAATTACCCCAAAAAGAAACAAGAAAACGATCGGAAAGATCTTCAATAGATGGAGGTAGAAAACTTGTTATGTACACATCTCCACATGATGAAAACATTTGGTTCACTTTCTGGAGATCACAAAATGAACTAATCTTGGAACCACGTGTTCGGCAATCTGTGTATCTCACTTGAAGAAACTGGGTGTTGCAATTTGGCATCCCTGCCTTTCTATAAGCCAGATGAACCGTCACTTTAATTGTGGTCTGCGATTGGAAGGGTATTAGCCAATAGCATTGGTCTGACGAGGACCCTGGTCCTGTACCGCTTGTATACCCTGGATTCATCATAACACCAAAGTGATCTTTCAGTTCCTTGACGCTGCCTGTACACGTGTTCTCAATTGTGTGTCCTGGAGGAAAAGAACATTGTTTATCGATGAATTTACAGTAAACAGGGAGCTAACAATCTTTATAATTCACAGGTGTTTACTTTTGATGATGCAAAATGGCTCTAATTCAAAGTAGAAAATGTTCTAGTTATCTATTCAATGTAGTATTTATTTATTGTTTTGATATTTAAAACTTAATAAACATGTATTTCACTAGTTTATCATGATCATACATACATTTCACATAAGTATATGTAAGTATAAGTATAATTACATATATAATGTCGTTATTCTTTTGCTATTTGTGGTCAATTCTTTATCTTTTAAGAACATACATTGTATGTTGTTTCAACGAGTTATTAAAATTTACATAAAATAAAAACAGAAAGGAAATTATCCTTTTAAAGTCAACTTATTCTCTAAAACTACGAGAACCAAAGACTATGTAGCTCCATGTGAACAATTTACCCTAAAATAAAAACAACAAGAGCTGTTGGGTACAGTAAAAACTAATTAATTCAAACTGGGGAGAGACATAGGGAGATATTGGAAACCCTGTTTGTTAAACCCCTGTACCTGAGTACACGAATATATATTGTTTAAACTAATTATCGCCTTTTGTAATAGTTTTTTCTCGTTTCTGTACGAAAAGCATTCTCAAGGTGTATCTTATATATGTGATATTCCTCTGTCCATAAATATGGATGTAATCATGATCAACAGCGTATTGCACAGTCTATTTTCCTTACTTAAAACACACTCAAAGTCTCTATAATCTATAATGTTTTCTTTCATTTTTGACGAATGACTCACATTTGACCAAAAGCCATCACATGCCTCTACGCATGCCTCAAATAGCCTCGACATGAAAACCTGAGCTTCCTATGCCTGTATGATTTGTAGACCAAGTCGTTTAAAGGTTATAAAGAAACTGCCTGCCATGTCCTAATGTGCAAACTGTGACCTCCGATTCAAGGCGCCTCCCCACAAAAATCAGTTCAGCCTGAGAAATACAATAAGTCTGGGGGTAAAGTCGAAATGTTGAAAGTTCACGCATGACAGACAGACTGACGACTCGTGATATAAGCCGATCTGGTTTTACAGGCCTCATAGGCTGAAATACAATTATAATTTTAAACAATTTTAGTATAAGTAATTCAAAAAGAGTAGAGGGTAGTGCATACGTGGTAAGCAAATGTAATCCACGTGGACATTTCTCAGCGATTTGCTCTTGTGGTTGCAGTATGAGGGCATCATTAGCCGGAGACCGGAAGCTGCGCAGGAATCCTGACCTTCACAGAGCGTGTAGAGAGACACAAATGTTGGCCAGGAACATGGTGATACACCGTCCAGACATCGGGCTCTTGTGACATGGATAACTCCATTGTTGTGGCACTGAAGTCCTTTGTTAGTGGGCTCGCAGATGTTGGATTTACAGGAACTTCTACTCGTAGCTGGAATTAAAAATACACTTTTCAATATAAGCTGACATTTAAAAACATTATATTTTTAATTTTGAAGTTGTGTGTTTACAAGGGTTAATCATAACTTTACATAAGTTTAGATTTGGCTGAATCTATAAGACTTAAATTTTGAGATGTATAAAACTGGAAATGGAAAGTTATCTTCCGAGGGTGTCATGACACGTCAATCCTTTTTCAAGAGCTTTGAACTGAGACGTAGAACTGACCTTATATTCACAACATGTCTAACATCACAACATGTCTAACATCACAACATGTCTAACATCACAACATGTCTAACATCACAATATGTGTTTCTTTCTATGAGTATGTATGGTTACTCCATCTAGACTGTTTTCCGCCAGCCTATCTTTGAAAATACACAAACAAGAACCTATACTATACCTTCTATTTTCAAAATATTTCTGCCGGATAAAGTTCACTTGTCTGTCTCGTAAAGAGTGCTACACAATTTCATTCATGAGAGTATATAACACTAAATATTGTATATCTGTAAAACAAATATGTTTGGTGTTTAAGGTAAAAGTTTTTAAAATATTGGAAACTATCTTAGTACATTGGACATGTGGTCGGCATAATTTACTTTCTTGGACATTCAATCGAAGACGCCTCGTTGCTGTAGCATGCCATTAAACAAGCCACTAAGCCATATTTCACTCTCCTATTTCGCCAGGTTATGGATATTCGAAAACGACGATTTCTTTAAAGTCGTGTTTTTCAGAAACATGAACAGGTAATGTTTAAACAATTATCAATTAAATCTTGTTTGTATAATGGTGTAACTATATTTAAATCTTTAAATCACTCGTTGATCAAAATACCGTTCGTCCAAACTTTCGTCATTATGCCTATAGTATATTTTGCCGCTCAGTGTATTTATTTAATCTGGTTACATTCAATAACATCTACTCAATATATCATCACTGTATCTAAAAAAATAGAGCCATGGACTCTGTAGCTCATCAGGGCTTATTTTGTTTGATGATGAAGACAGAGATATGTTGTCTCAATGTAATGCACAATTCCTAACCCTGACACATCTTAGTCTTGATATTGATTGTGAGCACCCAGCAAGGTCAACACACAGGAGGGTATGCAATATTTTGACCCCTTGGCTCTGGTTACAAGCCAGCTGTGTTTTTTGTGTTTTACCGCCAAATTATGTAATGGACTCTGGCTTGCACTAAACACTGGCAGCACTGATCTAACTGTATAAGGCTTAGAGAGAACAGGCAATGTGATGAATATCATGGTACATAGTACAATCTAGAAACACCTTGGCTAAATAGTCTCTGCACAATTTTAACGGTTCTAAGCCTTTTCATCCAAACATCTAAACATTCTGAACGCAATATTCCTTCTAGTTTGTTCTGGAGAAGAAGATGAAAAAAGTTTTTATGTTTTGAACTGTGAGGGCCTTTTTTTATAATATCCACAATGTTCAGTTCAAAAGCTATTCAATAGGTCTCATTTCACGTTTATTACATCAATGTGACAAACATGTCCATGAAGGAGACTTGATCTTCGACATATATTTCACATTACTACTGCATAAGATTAACTGCAAAGTTACTTTTTTCTCTCAATTCTGCATTTCTCATACCTAAGTTATGACTCATATATCTAAATGATGAGATGACTCTCCCTCATGTATTTTTATAAGGGATCAAATAAATAGTGATTGAAGTGTCATAAAATATCAGTTCAAAATTCATTTTCAAAGGTTTTTTAGGCTGTGCCCCATATTTGGGGTCACAGGGTCACCAAATTTACAAGTAATAATCTTATCTTATCATTTCATCACCAGTCATATGCAATTCACATATATCTCATGTAAAATAAAATAATTCTTAACTCCTCTTCAATTTATTCTTTTAAGACTTGTCACAATTTTCAGTTCATAGGCTATTCAATAGTTCTCATTTCACATTGATAACATAAATTTGACCAACATGTCCACAATGTAGATTGTTATCTCAAGTGGATATATTTCAAATAAATAGTGATTGAAGTGTCATAAAATATCAACAATATTTTTGTTCTGGAGAAGAAGATCAAAATAGAATTTTATGTCATGGCCTGTGAGGCCCTTATTTGGGGCCACAGGGTCACCAAATCTACAATTTAGAATCTCTATTGGCTAAAGAGTCTGTACACAACAGTTCAGTCTTCTAGGTCTTTTCATCCTGGAGAAGAAGATGAAAATAGGTTTTTAGGTTATGGCCTGTGAGGCCCTTATTTGGGGTCACTGGATCACCAAATCTACAAGTTAGAATCCCCATTGCCCAAGAAGTCTATATAAAAAAATTCAGCTCCCTAGACCCAGTAGTTCTGGAAAAGAAGTCGAAAAAGCGAAAAGATACGGACGGACGGACGGACGGACGCCATCCCATGCCATAAGCCCATCGGGCCTTTCAGGCCTGGTGAGCGTAAAATACCAAACATCTTCAGAATTTTCTGTACCTGTAGATACACATTTAAAGGTCACGTGGATTTGTTTTGTAATGTCCATAGGATTCCCACAGTATGTATCCAGCATATTCCGCAGTCCCAAAGTTTCACATGTTCGCTGTCCTTGGCACACAGCGAATATAGACCGATTTGTTCCCGGGGGACAGGCGTGACTTCCGCTTCCACAAACAATACTTCCGACTCGAAGGGTTTCATTCACAGAACATTTCATCTCTTCTCCATCTCGTGAACAGATTTCTGTCATCCGAATAGCGCGTTCGTCTGGAAATATTGAAGTTACATTGTAAACCAAGATTGGAAATTCGCATTACATGTTGTGTCAACACTTGTTCTCCTACAAAAAAACACATTTGAAATTATGGTTGCATTGGAAGTTAGCTATGTCTCATAGTAAATTAACGATATAGTTGTGTTCTTATATTCATTTGTTCAGGAAATTCAATCACGTCTTAATGAATTAAATTTCAATTGAATATGGTAAATAAATACACATTTACCATGTTTCATTGATTCTTTTACAGTTATTATATGTAATAGTTTGTTTCATGTCAAAATAATATGGAAGTAGTAAAGTGTTTCTAAAATAAGAGTATCTTTTCAAACAACACAATGTTCATATATAAGAATATAAGAACAGGGAAATCGTCATATTTGGCATACAGTAGAACTCAGAATGTAATATGTATGGTGATGTAATGAAATAAAATAAATCACAGAGTCATGTTAACATGCATATATCAGCATTGTAATATTATGGAATACATTAAATCATATATTCAGGATGGACTTTCGAAGAAATACTAACATAAATGAACGCATTTTCTCATCCGATAAACATACTTTAACCTGAAAATGAAACATTCAGGTTCCCATCTGTACAGTTTGATGGACTGAGTGCAATGTGGATGAAGTGCCTTTGCCAAGGACACAACATAGTAATAGACTCAGGTCACACATTTTAAGTGCCTCCATCGGGATTCGAGCCCGGATCTTTGGCGTGAGAGACAAGCACGCTTACCACTACACAACTGTGTAAGCTAGCACGCAAACCAGTAAACCACTGTGCTTTACAGTTGTGCGAGTGGTGAAGATGCCAGAGATACATGTGAATGAAGTCCCTGTAATTGATCGCGTGGATGAAAGGTTATCACTAATTGACAAATGAAAATGAATGATGTATCCCTTCTCCAGCCCCCTAGCGTCTGACGGTAATGCATATAAAGCCATTTAAAGGACGAACAATTAGGCCACAGTCCATGACACTGCTCGTGGTCATTGATCGACCAGGCTGATGTCAATACAGGACCTTGAGTGGTCAAAGTGTTACGGTTGTAATTGATAATCAGATTTGCCCGTAATGACTGTTGCTCTCCAAAAGGTTAACATCAACCATAAATCATGATGGAGTTTGGGATAGGCAGTTACCATATTAACTGATCTCTTTTTATTTGTCGATTACAATTGTTAAGACATGTTTTTTACGTTAAACGTGCAGTATGGTATTCTATGTCATGCAACCTCCAATAACGGTTTCTGTTGCTAAAATTAATCAATATTCGTAAACATAATTTTTGTTTTGGGTAAATGCGGGAACTAGATTAACTTTTTTGGTGTCCAAATGTAAATATAAAGTTAATATTTACATTACAGTAAATACCCTCCATTTTCTGAGAAATAGGTCATTCAACATAATGTATAGCATATATATAACAACATGGATGTGAAAACACGGATCTACCAACTGGTATTGATATGTTGAGCTATACATGTATATCTACATTCGAACGTTTGAAATAAGAAATATAAACCCATTTGATTGAAGTTATCATTAAATAATGTCTAATTAAGAACTAATGAAATATACATAGCAAACAATATATACTCAAAACATGAGAGTCCAAACAAATAAAAATGCGTGAGCTTCAAGTAGTTACAAAAACGAACAGCGAGTACAGGTGAAATATAGGACAGGGGTTCCATGAATTAGATCATCGATGGGAAATCAAAATGAGTTCACTAAACATGCTCGAGTTGACAGAGGGTGGACAGAAGAAGGTGTTAGATTTGGAATGAGGAACAACGCCATGAGAAGGTTGTACATTCCAGCTGAACATGCTACAGTTGACAGAGAGTGGACAGAAGAATGTGTTAGACTTGGAATGTGGAACAACGCCATGAGAAGGTTGTACATTCCAGCTGAACATGCTACAGTTGACAGAGAGTGGACAGAAGAATGTGTTAGATTTGGAATGGGGAACCACGCCATGAGAAGGTTGTACATTCCAGCTGAACATGCTATACTACAGTTGACAGAGAGTGGACAGAATAATGTGTTAGACTTGGAATGGGGAACAACGCCATGAGAAGGTTGTACATTCCAGCTGAACATGCTACAGTTGACAGAGAGTGGACAGAATAATGTGTTAGACTTGGAATGGGGAACAACGCCATGAGAAGGTTGTACATTCCAGCTGAACATGCTATACTACAGTTGACAGAGAGTGGACAGAATAATGTGTTAGACTTGGAATGGGGAACAACGCCATGAGAAGGTTGTACATTCCAGCTGAACATGCTACAGTTGACAGAGAGTGGACAGAATAATGTGTTAGACTTGGAATGGGGAACAACGCCATGAGAAGGTTCTACATTCCAACTGAACATGCTACAGTTGACAGAGAGTGGACAGAATAGTGTGTTAGACTTGGAATGGGGAACAACGCCATGAGAAGGTTCTACATTCCAGCTGAACATGCTACAGTTGACAGAGAGTGGACAGAATAATGTGTTAGACTTGGAATGGGGAACAACGCCATGAGAAGGTTGTACATCCCAGCTGAACATGCTATACTACAGTTGACAGAACACACGAGATGACAACACCAGGGTACCTTCATCGGGGACTTCATTGTCTCGAATGTCACGGACATAACGTTGCACTATATTTCTCCTGTCTCCATCTATAACATATATAAGTGGACGTTGGTACAAGTAGGTATATTGAAATGTTAATGGTTTTGAAAACTTTTAGCAATTTCATCACTTACTTCGAGAATTAAATTTACCCTTGATAAATACATGTTTACGAATTTACAACTCTTTTTTGCAGTGAGAAGCGACGTAATCAAGCATGTCAGAAACTATGCCAAATCGTTGCCCGTATATACATGTACTCTCATGCAAGTAAGTCAGTCGCTCACCCATGAAGACATATCAAGACGAACTTGAAGTGAGGCAAAATGTTTTGAGAATCCACAACAAAATAATTTAAAGCTATCAGTAACCTTTCTTCATAATGTACATTATGTATGCCCGTTTAAATCGTCAAGGACTTTTCAGGAGTAATCCATGCATATCATGTTTATAGTTTACATTTTACGTGCAATCATGCCATAATATGACATTCCGTGTGCATAGTTAGGAGATTGTATTATCATAAAGTAACACCTGTTTACAACTAAGGTCTTATCTCAACATGGGTGTTGATGAAATACGCGATAACAAAATAACATTAAGCAAAAGCAACACAAGTGAACGATTTCAAACTTATGTGCTGTCATAGCTAAACAAAACAGAATTAATCAATAGCATTATCCTTGCTAGAAATAACAGGTTTTATAATCTATATTTACACATTTATGTATTCACGTAAGTTTGTCACAATCCCATGAATTAATGAACATTAAATATAGTAAATGAGAAAGTTCGGTCATCTGTGACTGATAACGATTATCATCTACATCACTATGGAACTGTATTGTGACATTAACATAGTTATTAACTTATTAGCAACTCCTGTTATTGAATTTACTTCGAAAATATTTAAGTTGTATATGCTTTATATAATACGCAACAAGTGTTGTGATGTAGAGCGAAACCGGCGTTTTTGTAACGATTCGGTTTCTATGAAAGCAACATTCACAATACTATCTTATTATGTTTATACAGTCACTAAACATAAAAATGATGAATACTTTTCTCTATCCTCTGTTGACGTTCATAACATTCAATAAAGGCAAGTTCATATGAAGGCAAATATAACCAAGACAGAACTGCTGTATCTGTAATTGGATAAACTACTATTCATAGTTGCCAATGCATTCAGAAATCCAATTTAGTTTAAAAGAACATCGACATGAAGTGAAGTCATTTGAGGTTTAGAGCCGCTTTCACAGGTATTACACGTATGTCACGGCGCCTAGTATTATCGCAGGGAGGCATCCTAATTATGTATTGCGGTTAAACCTGCTAGCACCTGCTGGAACTAGCAAACCATAGTGGAACTGCGCTAAATTCAGTGTACCATTTTACTCAAACTGACTGCATGTAGAACAGTACGCTTCACATGTTTTGCATGACTGTTTTGAATTGTTACCCTCTGGCCGTCGGTATAATGTACCGACGTGCAAAACCAAACGTTATAAAATGTATTTTGTACCAAAGTCAATTTCTCTATTGAATAAGCGTTAATGTTCCCATCACCATACTCTTTGTCCATGTTATATAACCATGTATGTATTCCATGTATTTATTATAAATGAATGTGTATAATTTGTATTTATGCTCACTCGTGAAACAAATTCCCTAACGGGCAATAAAGAAGTATCTTATCATATCTTATCTTTACCGAGTCCCTGGTGGTATTCAAAGCACATGCATTAGTGGGTTGCAGCATCTAAAAGCATTTTTATATTTCATTGATATTCAAAATGAACAAAATATCTCACTTTAGCTGTCCTTCGCGAATGTTGATGTCATTGATGTTACACATCTTCTGAACGTTAATATAACTCTTCGCCGCTAATGGCTGCAATACTGCCGAAGCGGCGTCTTACAATAACTCACTCACTCACTTAATATAACTCTATATGCACTAAACTTCAATAACAACGGGCAAGTACCAAATATTACATTGGGCAATTTTGCAGCATCCAGGATAGCTCACACGTGCAGTGTGCATCGTTACTGGACAGACAAATTATCACATGCGTGACAATGGTCAAGAACTGAAATATCACGAACGAACAATGTTCTCATGAAAACAACATTGCGGTGAAATTTTACGAAAAATATTTGGCTATTGATTGAAAATAGATTAATTATCATTTATATTGACATTCATTGTATCATCTTTGATAGATATTCTTGAAATTAACGACTGTAAAGTTAATTATTCCGGGGAGATAGATATCGGGTATCGGAACATTTAGACCTGGCTGGAGGAGGGTGGGCATAGGGGTGATATATGTGGAGTATTTATACATTCAGAGAAAGGTCCCAGTGGTGATATTGTACAG
Organism: Gibbula magus; assembly: GCA_936450465.1. Classification (NCBI taxonomy): domain Eukaryota; kingdom Metazoa; phylum Mollusca; class Gastropoda; order Trochida; family Trochidae; genus Gibbula; species Gibbula magus. The sequence continues at coordinate 65,315,546 of OW388300.1, read as the reverse complement.
AATACTGGAGCATCCACTTTTAAGAGACCGTTGCACGAAACACTCAGATAAACCGAAGACACTGGTGTAGCCTTAGTGAAATGTTAAACAATATGGTACTAAGGTTAACCTTCGTGTTAAGGTTGTTTTGTGCAACGACCCCCAGGGCGATATATATTTGCAGTTTCGGAACATTCAGTTTTGCGAAATTAATGATGGCGAACCTTGCTTGATGACGACAAAACAATCTGTGCCGAAATGTCTCTTGTCTTGAATAAAGTATTTGTACATTCATAATTATTATGATTGTTATGAAGTTATGATGTATTTTTTCATTGAATAATCTCAAAATCCAAATATTAACAGTATTTGTCACAACCGAAATATTGATTTGCAACAAGTTCTGCTTGAAAATATCAATAATGTACAATTGATTGTTCATTTTTCAAGCACCCTCCTTACAATTTGCTACAAATAATGAAGAGTTTATCAGGGGAAAAGATTTACGTTATCCTAATGATCGCCGATCACTTAAAATCTGCATGCATCGGCTTTATATATGGGCTAGTCGCAAATAACATATAATCTGATAAATTGATCAAATCTGTAGTATTCACATATGCTCGTGCACATGATGAATGATTCAGAACAAAAAAATACACATAAAATACAATTGTTTATGGTACTGCTATAATATATCGTTTGTAATAATATAACATTGTTAATACATAAGCGTAACTTTAATATATTCTTATCAATAAGACATACTAATAATACAGTTTTGTAACTTTCTTTGGTTATTAGTTACACCGCGAATAAGTGAAATTTATATAATTTGCCTCTGAAATGCCTAGGATAGAATCTGAATTTAATTTATATTCCGATATAAAACCTCTCCAACGAGCATGCTTTGCTTGTACTTAAATTGCATTCTTAAAGCTCATTAATATGAATACTTCATTACCGAAGTTCTTGATTTTTACAAAAAGGTTCCATAGGTATTTCCGTTGCACAATCGTATATTTCCGAGGTATACTCAGAATTAGAAATAATGTCTTCTTTAGCACAGTTTACCACTTTTAAGATTCCGTAACGGTCTCCTACATTACATTGATTTATCATGATAAATAAATATCATAATAAATCTTGTAACAATTCCTATGGTACGGAAATATAACGGTATAAACTTGTGACATTTAGAAGCAATACATATACATACGACAAATATCCATAACAACGCTTAATAAGCTTGATAGCAAGACTCATTATCAATGGAGTATTGTCGGAGAAACATGGAGAAGTAAAGGTTAGCCAATCAAGGATACTCCATCATTCTGAACATGTATTCAGGAGTTGTAAATTATTATTTGCATAACCCCCTATTCTGATCAGCCAAAGCCCACCAACTATTAAACTATTCAATTATAGTCACACTCTGCGGGAACGCATTCAGAGAGTCCAATTTGTGCAACATTTTCCTCGGCCTTCTGAGGCTCTGATTCAAACCACAATAGACGCTCACGTTTCACGCTCTGAAGTCCATTGTTGACTTGGGTTTGGGCTCAAGAGGAAAGAAAACATACTCTGAATGGCGTCGTTTGTCGCAAAAAAACCACCTGGCATGATGGAGGCGTCCTTTATCCTCAGGGAGTAAATGTTTTCTGAAAATGTAGCATGTGATAGATGGCTGGTTTTGGAAATTGATATGTCTTTGGCATTTTTTGTTCTACATCCACTGAACTTTTTATGGTTTCACATAATCTGTACATGTATAAGATAGTAGTCACCCTATTTTTAAGGCCGGTCATAATGCCTCAAATACATCATCATTTGAATGTACACTCAGCTTTCCTGTATTAGGTATTTATCAGCAAAGAGAGATGGATTCAAGATTACAATTTACTGAATGTCATGTCAAATTTACATTGGCAGTTAAAGGTGCATCCATTTTGTTTCATAAACTTTTATTTTTAAATTGGCTTTAATACGTTCCAACACGCCATATGTACTGTTTACAGAACAGACAAAATCACTCAGCTTGCATATTCATCCCCAATCGCCAAATAAATCATAATTACTAGTTTCCAATTAAAATCGAGTAGCATCATTATGCATGTGCAGAAACCGAAACTGCACGTCCCATTTACATGCACAGTAGTTATATACCCTATTAAACATTATCAAACCAAATTTGTTATTTTGTCTGTTTTAAATAAGATTCCAAAATAACGTTTGACTCAGTGGCGCGCGTCAATCGCGATGCATTGTCTGGTTGTCGATCAGAAATCACTACTTTTACCTTTATATCGTCAATATACTAAGTCGACTGTCATCAAAATTGTAGTTCTCGCTAACAGTCGGTACTTCTCGATAAACTAACATCATTTGTAACGTTTGGAATATTTGACTCCAACAACACAATGGATGTACCATTAAATGTGCATGTGTCTTGATCGAATTCATGCAGCATAAGTATTGTGCAAATATAGACATTAGAATATGATCTTCTGGAGCACATTATTGAATTCCCTATCATAAACGAATATCACCGTTTACACAAATAAATCATACAGTAGAGTGAAGTATGTATGAAGGAAAGAATAAATTCAAACCCAAGGGAAACGCTGCTCTCTCAAAACGTAAGTGATATTCTTAATTATGTCTTTGAATGGCGTTTTAGAAGTTAGAAGTAAAAAAGGAACAAGTATATGTAGATATGTGCATCGTTTACACTCATGAATAATACAGAATAAATCATAATGAGTTAATTAAAAATAACGATCTCCGATCATGTTACTCATTCAAGCTGTTACACTTTAATAGGGAATCCTGAAATTAGTGCGTATAATAATACATCTTTTGGAAACTACATAGTATGCCTATTTACATTCTATTTGCTGAAAATTTTAAAAATAAACTGCGGATAACCAGGAAGAGACAGGACCGTTTACACAAACACTGAATTGCCTGTTTGGCTATTGGACATTGATTGCACTTAAGATTGAGATGGTTAGCTCCAGATCCTAACACCTACAATTTGTCATCAGCACGGCCACAATGACAGATTAATGAATAGGCGGAGGACAGGAGTCCCTCCCCAGCGAATTACAAATCACTTCAGAGCCGAGTCCGATTCTTCATTGAGTAATCCAAGCCCCAGTTCTGACCAAGCATAGCTCAACGACAGCATAAGATCAAACGCTTATCCCCGGGGCACAATCAGACGCCGCATTACGCGCTGAGGGCAAAGGGGGCGAAATTGATGTACATTATAACACAGAAAGCTGACAACAGAGGAGCAAATGTTACGTCAAACAAACGGTTGGTTTAGTCTTGATAAATGATTCCACTCACGAACATATACTTGTTCAGCCGATCGAATGTGTTATACTAGGCCGTATTACGTAAAGTAGCTCATTTTATAACTATTTAGATATATAAACAGTGACAAATAACCGTGGATGACACCCGTATAAGTGGATTGGTCTGTATAGATGTGTATATACCACACGTATGACTGGCCCATCCATGTGAATAACCGAGGCTATTACTGTTAATTCTGAGTGCGCATTGGCGTACTTGTGATATTGCCATGCTTCTATGGATTGGGACAACTAATAATGAGGCATGTTGATGCCAATCCTACAAATATTGATTAAGGGGACATTTCACGGACATATACACGTATGGTTATAATATAACATACATAACTGCTCATTTTTATATGTCGTTTACAAAAATGATATTCTGACAACATGTACACGTGTATCAAGGACTGAACTTTAAAAACACATTATGAATGAGTCATTTAGGTCAAGAAATGATTTAGTAAGTTATGCCGTGTTAATACGGCCTCTGATACCTTATAAACCCATTCTGGAAGACGTTTCATATAATAGGACACAAATCATACTATTTTTGGAAATAACGTGAAATGGGAGGATCAACGAACTGCTATTAGGGGACAGCTGATTTCTATTTGATTCGGGGATAATTTGTTGTTTGTCTAGCAGTATCTTGGGTGCGGCATGTAAAGTGCGCTTTTAAGTTTATTGCCATAATTGTTCCTATGTTTGTACTGCAAACACATGCAGTATGGCAAATTGACATCTGTTGTATATTAGCGATGGAGGTTAGCTAGAATAAATAGCTCAGTTGCAACGACTGCGCCAATTTGTATGAAACGTATCCTTTAGAGCGTCCCTTCTGTTGAATGAAAGAGGTCGGCAATATATACACATGTATATATATGCTTATAAAATATATATTCACACACACAGAGACACACACTATAAAGATATATATATATATGGGGCGTGGGTTTAAGTGTATAGTCTGCATATATTCATATTTATCGCATCGGTGATAGTTATTCTACTCATATACATTGATTTATAAAAATATATGTATGTGTTTGTTTGTTTATGTGTCTACCTCAAAGAGTAAATGTCATTCCATTATACTAAAGCAATGGCTATTAAAATAATCTCATAAAAGCTTCCATTACCTAATTTAGCCTTTGGAAGAAAGGATAAAAATAACGATGTAAATGTCATGAATTGCCCTCTCTGCAACATAGAACCTGACGTATATTATATGAGTCAGAATGATCATACATGAACACTACCATAGTGTGTTTTGTACAACTGACATTAATGTAGGAAATATGTAGATGAGGGGGTGTGCTCCATTTGCTATCATAATTGGTGTGGCCTTTTGAAGTACGACCGCGACTATAACAAATGATTTCCTTGTGCATTAAAGTTGTATTTTGTCATCAACATATTACTTAAATAGTCGCCGTGTCCTTGTATAGTCCTGCCCATGAATGTGTATCAAATAAGGGCGTTTAACACGTACAGGTCATTATTCGGCAAGTCTAATACACATATGGAGTAAGGAAATAAAATAACATGAATGAAAGTAGAGTATTTATTAAATTTCACAGACTAAACTGTGGTTATGCATCACGAACAGCAAGAGAATCGACTGAAACTACCAAACCAAATATCATTTTGCGCTGTATTACAAAACATTTTGTGCGCAAGAATATAAGAATCGCATATATAATTGAGCAATCGTTGCAAATTGCGAACTCCAACTTTCTTCATCCGAGTCCTGATGATTGACAATGAATTTTCAAACAACGACCTTCTCAGATCCAATCAAATTGAGCATGTCCCTGCCTGGTATTGACAAATTACGTAGTTTAAAACCAAAGGAAAACAACAACTTTCGTAATTTGACATTAATCAATAATTAAGCGATTTATTGGCAAAATGGGGGAAACATACAACTTTCTACATGTCCGCGCATCAATGTTCGAGCACACATTTCAATATAAGAAGCAATAAAAATGACAGCCTGACAAGCCTGTTCTATCTGGAGTGAAGGAGGTCATCACCTCACGGGGAAGTGGTCGCAGTTAGCGTCAATGATTTAAATTTCAATTATCAGTTACGTTTCCTCAAATAGCCGCCATGGATTCATCACACGATCTGCACTGAACCTGCCTGGACTGATGTCTAAACAGATGAGCAACCAGTTGATTCATAATTAAATCCGTCTCGAATTCTTCCAGACAGCTGGAAACGTTTTAATTACGTTTGTATGAGAAGCGCCCGGGGAGTAATGCCCAGTCAACTAGAAAGTGTTTTGCAAGCTCACCAACTGACCTATATAACGGCAATGATGACCAGATCAATATGATGTGGAACTGACAGCGTGTCAGTATTCTCTTCTACACAGAGGGCTACACATTTGCTCTTGATACTTGGCTGATTGGTATGAATATATTATGTGATGTTATATGCTGTTGGGCATACTTTTAAAATGTGTATATAAACATAGAGGATATCTGTCTTTCCTTGACAAATACAATGTTTATCTCATTGAGTGAGGTAGAAAAGTAGGTATCTCACTCCAAATTATGTAATAAACTGTGTATCTCTTTAGGTAAATTATGATTTACGTCAGTCGAGTTGATACTTAAACAAATATAGCCATGGGCTCTGAAGCTCAACAGGGTTTATATTGTTTCTTGTTGAATACTGTAACAGATTGTTCTCTAGATAAAATACAATTCCTTCCTATGACCTTGAAAATTTCATGATGAACAAAATGTTTTATTGTTCGTTAATAAAGAAATATGACTTGAAACTACATTTTGAGGAAATTGGCAGTCCATGTATACAGATTCCTGACACATCTTCTAGAACTTTTTGATCTGGAGAAGAAGATGAAAATAGGGGCCACAGGGTCACAATAACTACCATTTAGAATACCCATAACTAAAGAGTCTGCACATATATTACAAATATTATAGCTTTCTGGGTGTTTTTGTGCTGTGGTTTATGGTGAACTTGGGAGGTTCCCGCTGAATATTTACTCTTCGATAAATGCGGTCAAATACTGGCTAAAACTTTTAGCTATGTCTCCCAACAGAATACCGAGAAAATGCTATAATATGATGCTATTGAATGATGAAAATGGACAATGAAATTGGGCATCCCAAGTAAAGAAGTTTTTATTCTCTATTGGTTTTGGAAACGTGTGGATTGCACAAAGTGTAGAATCTCATCCGTTATTCATTCAGTCGTTAACCACAAGACTTAAAGACATGTATATTCAAACATGGTGTGAACACATCTCTTTGTCCAGAAAATGCTTTTATTACTCAATGTTTAAAAATGACCATTCTACTGAAATATATCTATCATGTGTTGATATAAAGAAATATAAGCAATCACTAGCAAGATTTCGATGCTCATTTCATGATTTGGCTTTTGAAAGTGGCAGATATAAAAATGTTAAAAAAGAAGACAGAATATGTACATTATGTAGTTTAAACAAAATTGAGGATGAGTACCATTTCCTTCTCATTTGCCCATTGTATAATTCATTACGTAAAAAGTATATTAAACGCTACTTCTATGTCCATCCAAGTACTATCAAATTCATTAGGCTAATGAGCAGTACAAATCAAATTATATTACAAAATCTTGCTTTATATATTCACAATGCAATGTATTATAGATCAAATACTACAACATTTTAAAAATGTAAATATTTGTTTATTCCCATGTTATATGCATATGTACTACAGGCCTGAGGCCTTTTCAGTGCGAATAAAGATTGATTGATTGATTGATTGACTAAAGAGTCTGCACATATATTACAAATAGTACAGCTTACTGGGTGTTTTTGTTCTGGAGCAGAATATGAATATAATGCCTTACAGCCTTCAATTTCTTTTCGTTCTGGAGAAGAAGATGGAAATAGGTTTTTAGGTCATGGCCTGTGAGGCCCGTATTTTGGGCCCCAGGGTCACCAAATCTACAATTTAGAATGTCCTTTGGCTAAAGTATATGTGCACATTAGTTCAGCCTTCTAGGTATATTCGTTCTGGAGAAGAATATGAAAATGGGGTTTTAGGTTATTGCCTGTGAGGCTAAGTCTGTACATAAAATTCAAGCTCTCTAGAGTTACTGTTTCTGAAGAGGAAATCGAACAAGCAAAATGTTTACAGACGGATGGACGGATTTACAGCCGGATACCATGCCATGCCATACCATAAGCTCATCGGGCCTTTTATGCCAGATGAGCTAAAACGGAATCATAGTTTTCTTTGGATCACATGCATTACACGTTCATTGTATTTTCAATTATGAAATATGATTAACCCAATATAACATGACAATCTCTCCTAAAGGATGAAAACACGTGTAGCCTCGGACGTACACGAGGGAAATATTCATTGTCCATAACCACACCGCAGACACTTGCCATTAGCAACTATTTGATAAATATTCATGCGACCATATCCGGGCATTTATTATTCATGGTTATAAAAGGCTATATAGTTTATTAATTTTTTAACAAAAATAAAACTACGTGTATAGTTTATCCACCTTAACAAGGCATTACCTATTTGAGCTGAAGACAGAAATGTGAACAACATCCATTAACGGTTCTATTCACAGTTTACAGTCGCTTGTCCTGTTACCAGAAGCCAAAAACTTGTCTTGACAATAAATTCGTCAATATGTACAGCTTCGTCCAGAAAGGTGGCTCACCTACGTTTGCATCTAATTGTAAACGCAAATTGCATTGTTTTACTTCAAAATGTAACGACAATGGATATCCTTTGGTCATGTCAACAATACTCATTCTTCAAATCATCAAGTTATCGTCGCTTTAGTGTTGCAAGTTTTCAAACTTTCGCAAGATGAAACAGACAGAAAGGGTAAGATGTTTTACACTTCTGATTTCGTTAAATTTGGAATAATTTCTTTTATATCGACTTAATGAGAACACAGGTCGTTTAAGGAACAATGCGTACAAGTAAATATATGACAAATGCATGACTCGTCAAAGGTGCACTGCTCCTCTCCTGGTAGTGTAGAAGATATGTGCAAAGTTTGGAAAGACTCGGATGAATCGGTCGGATAACAAATGTCTCCGGACTGACAGACGGACGGACGGAATCCCTGATTACTCTATATACAAGCAGACCGATGGTCGGGGTAAAATAAATAGATATCGGGTCCATTACGTTAACATGCCAATGGTGCTGAATAATCTGATAGCGGGAAGGGTGATTCCCCACCCTAAACTGAGACATCCTGTTACAGTGTTGGATGAATAAGATGATAGTGGGAAGGGTGATTCCCCACCATAAACTGTGACATCATGTTACCCTTGTGCTGAATAATCTGATAGTGGGAAGAGTGATTCCACACCCTCAACTGTGACATCCTGTTACCCTGGTGCTGAATAATATGATAGCGGGAAGGGTGATTCCCCGCCCTAAACTGTGACATCATGTTACCCTGGTGGAAGAATAACCTGATAGTGGGAAGGGTGATTCCCCGCCCTAAACTGTGACAACATGTTACCCTGGTGCTGAATAATCTGATAGTGAGAAGGGTGATTCTCCGCCCTAAACTGTGACATCCTGTTACAGTGTTGGATGAATAAGATGATAGTGGGAAGGGTGATTCCCCACCACAAACTGTGACATCATGTTACCCTTGTGCTGAATAATCTGATAGTGGGAAGAGTGATTCCACACCCTCAACTGTGACATCCTGTTACCCTGGTGCTGAATAATCTGATAGTGGGAAGGGTGATTCCCCGCCCTAAACTGAGACATCATGTTACCCTGGTGCTGAATAATCTGATAGTGTGAAGGGTGATTCTCCGCCCTAAACTGTGACATCATGTTACCCTGGTGCTGAATAATCTGATAGCGGGAAGGGTGATTCCCCGCCCTAAACTGAGACATCATGTTACCCTGGTGCTGAATAATCTGATAGTGGGAAGGGTGATTCCCCACCCTAAACTGTGACATCCTGTTACAGTGTTGGATGAATAAGATGATAGTGGGAAGGGTGATTCCCCACCATAAACTGTGACATCATGTTACCCTTGTGCTGAATAATCTGATAGTGGGAAGAGTGATTCCACACCCTCAACTGGGACATCCTGTTACCCTGGTGCTGAATAATCTGATAGTGGGAAGGGTGATTCCCCGTCCTTAACTGTGACACCATGTTACCCTGGTGCTGAATAATCTGATAGTGGGAAGGGTGATTCCCCGTCCTAAACTGTGACACCATGTTACCCTGGTGGATGAATAACCTGATAGTGGGAAGGGTGATTCCCCGCCCTAAACTGAGACATCACATTACCCTGGTGCTGAATAATCTGATAGTGGGAAGGGTGATTCTCCGCCCTAAACTGTGACATCCTGTTACAGTGTTGGATGAATAAGATGATAGTGGGAAGGGTGATTCCCCACCATAAACTGTGACATCATGTTACCCTTGTGCTGAATAATCTGATAGTGGGAAGAGTGATTCCACACCCTCAACTGGGACATCCTGTTACCCTGGTGCTGAATAATCTGATAGTGGGAAGGGTGATTCCCCGTCCTTAACTGTGACACCATGTTACCCTGGTGCTGAATAATCTGATAGTGGGAAGGGTGATTCCCCGTCCTAAACTGTGACACCATGTTACCCTGGTGGATGAATAACCTGATAGTGGGAAGGGTGATTCCCCGCCCTAAACTGAGACACCATGTTACCCTGGTGCTGAATAATCTGATAGTGGGAAGGGTGATTCCCCGTCCTAAACTGTGACACCATGTTACCCTGGTGGATGAATAACCTGATAGTGGGAAGGGTGATTCCCCGCCCTAAACTGAGACATCACATTACCCTGGTGCTGAATAATCTGATAGTGGGAAGGGTGATTCTCCGCCCTAAACTGTGACACCATGTTACCCTGGTGCTGAATAATCTGATAGTGGGAAGGGTGATTCTCCGCCCTAAACTGTGACACCATGTTACCCTGGTGCTGAATAATCTGATAGTGGGAAGGGTGATTCTCCGCCCTAAACTGAGACATCATGTTACCCTGGTGCTGAATAATCTGATAATGGGAAGGGTGATTCCCCGCCCTAAACTGTGACATCATGTTACCCTTGTGCTGAATAATCTGATAGTGGGAAGGGTGATTCCACGCCCTCAACTGAGACATCATGTTACCCTGGTGCTGAATAATCTGATAATGGGAAGGGTGATTCCCCGCCCTAAACTGAGACATCATGTTACCCTGGTGCTGAATAATCTGATAATGGGAAGGGTGATTCTCCGCCCTAAACTGTGACATCATGTTACCCTGGTGGATGAATAATCTGATAGTGGGAAGGGTGATTCCCCGCCCTAAACTGTGACATCATGTTACCCTGGTGCTGAATAATCTTATAACGGGAAGGGTGATTCTCCGCCCTAAACTGTGACATCATGTTACCCTGGTGGATGAATAATCTGATAATGGGAAGGGTGATTCCCCGCCCTAAACTGTGACATCATGTTACCCTGGTGGATGAATAATCTGATAGTGTGAAGGGTGATGCTCCGCCCTAAACTGTGACATCATGTTACCCTGGTGCTGAATAATCTGATAGTGTGAAGGGTGATTCTCCGCCCTAAACTGTGACATCATGTTACCCTGGTGCTGAATGATCTGATAGCGGGAAGGGTGATTCTCCGCCCTAAACTGTGACATCATGTTACCCTGGTGCTGAATAATCTGATAGTGTGAAGGGTGATTCTCCGCCCTAAACTGTGACATCATGTTACCCTGGTGCTGAATAATCTGATAGTGTGAAGGGTGATTCTCCGCCCTAAACTGTGACATCATGTTACCCTGGTGCTGAATGATCTGATAGCGGGAAGGGTGATTCTCCGCCCTAAACTGTGACATCATGTTACCCTGGTGCTGAATAATCTGATAGTGTGAAGGGTGATTCTCCGCCCTAAACTGTGACATCATGTTACCCTGGTGCTGAATAATCTGATAGTGTGAAGGGTGATTCTCCGCCCTAAACTGTGACATCATGTTACCCTGGTGCTGAATAATCTGATAGTGTGAAGGGTGATTCTCCGCCCTAAACTGTGACATCATGTTACCCTGGTGCTGAATGATCTGATAGCGGGAAGGGTGATTCTCCGCCCTAAACTGTGACATCATGTTACCCTGGTGCTGAATAATCTGATAGTGTGAAGGTTGATTCTCCGCCCTAAACTGTGACATCATGTTACCCTGGTGCTGAATAATCTGATAGTGTGAAGGGTGATTCTCCGCCCTAAACTGTGACATCATGTTACCCTGGTGCTGAATGATCTGATAGCGGGAAGGGTGATTCTCCGCCCTAAACTGTGACATCATGTTACCCTGGTGCTGAATAATCTGATAGTGTGAAGGGTGATTCTCCGCCCTAAACTGTGACATCATGTTACCCTGGTGCTGAATAATCTGATAGTGTGAAGGGTGATTCTCCGCCCTAAACTGTGACATCATGTTACCCTGGTGCTGAATGATCTGATAGCGGGAAGGGTGATTCTCCGCCCTAAACTGTGACATCATGTTACCCTGGTGCTGAATAATCTGATAGTGTGAAGGGTGATTCTCCGCCCTAAACTGTGACATCATGTTACCCTGGTGCTGAATAATCTGATAGTGTGAAGGGTGATTCTCCGCCCTAAACTGTGACATCATGTTACCCTGGTGCTGAATAATCTGATAGTGTGAAGGGTGATTCCCCGCCCTAAACTGTGACATCATGTTACCCTGGTGCTGAATGATCTGATAGCGGGAAGGGTGATTCTCCGCCCTAAACTGTGACATCATGTTACCCTGGTGCTGAATAATCTGATAGTGTGAAGGGTGATTCTCCGCCCTAAACTGTGACATCATGTTACCCTGGTGCTGAATAATCTGATAGTGTGAAGGGTGATTCCACGCCCTAAACTGTGACATCATGTTACCCTGGTGCTGAATAATCTGATAGCGGGAAGGGTGATTCTCCGCCCTAAACTGTGACATCATGTTACCCTGGTGCTGAATAATCTGATAGTGTGAAGGGTGATTCTCCGCCCTAAACTGTGACATCATGTTACCCTGGTGCAGAATAATCTGATAATGGGAAGGGTGATTCTCCGCCCTAAACTGTGACATCATGTTACCCTGGTGCTGAATAATCTGATAGTGTGAAGGGTGATTCTCCGCCCTAAACTGTGACATCATGTTACCCTGGTGCTGAATAATCTGATAGTGTGAAGGGTGATTCCACGCCCTAAACTGTGACATCATGTTACCCTGGTGCTGAATAATCTGATAGCGGGAAGGGTGATTCTCCGCCCTAAACTGTGACATCATGTTACCCTGGTGCTGAATAATCTGATAGTGTGAAGGGTGATTCTCCGCCCTAAACTGTGACATCATGTTACCCTGGTGCTGAATGATCTGATAGCGGGAAGGGTGATTCTCCGCCCTAAACTGTGACATCATGTTACCCTGGTGGATGAATAATCTGATAGTGGGAAGGGTGATTCTCCGCCCTAAACTGTGACATCATGTTACCCTGGTGCTGAATAATCTGATAGTGTGAAGGGTGATTCTCCGCCCTAAACTGTGACATCATGTTACCCTGGTGCAGAATAATCTGATAATGGGAAGGGTGATTCTCCGCCCTAAACTGTGACATCATGTTACCCTGGTGCTGAATAATCTGATAGTGTGAAGGGTGATTCTCCGCCCTAAACTGTGACATCATGTTACCCTGGTGCTGAATAATCTGATAGTGTGAAGGGTGATTCTCCGCCCTAAACTGTGACATCATGTTACCCTGGTGCTGAATAATCTGATAGCGGGAAGGGTGATTCTCCGCCCTAAACTGTGACATCATGTTACCCTGGTGCTGAATAATCTGATAGTGTGAAGGGTGATTCTCCGCCCTAAACTGTGACATCATGTTACCCTGGTGCAGAATAATCTGATAATGGGAAGGGTGATTCTCCGCCCTAAACTGTGACATCATGTTACCCTGGTGCTGAATAATCTGATAGTGTGAAGGGTGATTCTCCGCCCTAAACTGTGACATCATGTTACCCTGGTGCTGAATAATCTGATAGTGTGAAGGGTGATTCCACGCCCTAAACTGTGACATCATGTTACCCTGGTGCTGAATAATCTGATAGCGGGAAGGGTGATTCTCCGCCCTAAACTGTGACATCATGTTACCCTGGTGCTGAATAATCTGATAGTGTGAAGGGTGATTCTCCGCCCTAAACTGTGACATCATGTTACCCTGGTGCTGAATGATCTGATAGCGGGAAGGGTGATTCTCCGCCCTAAACTGTGACATCATGTTACCCTGGTGCTGAATAATCTGATAGTGTGAAGGGTGATTCTCCGCCCTAAACTGTGACATCATGTTACCCTGGTGCAGAATAATCTGATAATGGGAAGGGTGATTCCCTGTCCTAAACTGAGACATGAGTTGGTGTCATCCGTGGCAAGAGACTTTATTCAAATTGTCCATGTTCACCTAGCAGTACAAGTGGGTACCTGGTGATCATTTGGCTGAAGGTATCATATGATGTTAACTTTAAATTTTGATATCAACTTTCTTGGATTCATTACTTTGAAATTTGAAAGCAGCCATTTCTGATACTGAATACATTAAACATCTCTGAATTACCAACACAGTTTGAAACTAATTTATCTGTTCGCGGTTTTACATACATGTACATTATTCCTTTACATCAAATATATAATATTCTATTTAACTGTACGCTGAATACTAAATTATGTGTTATTTCAGTTAAGTTGAAGTTCTAAATGTTCCCATATCACAAACTAGATATACAAAAGTCATTGTTTCTCTTTGCAAATGGACAGCAACATAACATTGAGATGCTGTTTTCACAATTATTTTACTTAATTCTGGCGGTTGGTATTACCGCAGAGAGAAATTCCGCAATGCCAAGGTGTCCAGGTAATGCGGTGAAATCTACGATGAGGATAAGTTAACCCTTGAATTGTGCATTTTCGAATATTTTCCAAAAATTACACGTTTTCGCTCTTAGCCTGCACGACAAAGGACACATCGTCATAAGTATTTTCATAACACTATGTAAACAATAGGCAATTATGACTCCCGTCGTATCGTTGAGAGACTACACTGATTACCTCTCGTCTCATTTACTCAGTAACTATGCCAGGAATTTCAGTCCACGGTCGGTTATCATAATATGTAGAAGTTCAGAGTGTAAGATTCCCCATTGTTTATCTCCATGGCTAGCAGATAGCTCTCAACAATGCTATATATGTACGGTAGGTATATCGTTTGTCTAACAGTGTATCCCCAGCTGACAAGGGTTCGCATTGTTTATTCCATGCGCGAATTAAACCTCCGGAGGCTAGCCTCACGCCACTAATCCCACTTAAGTGGTAAAGAGCCACACTTTGAAGTCAACAGTTCCCGTGACAACCATTGTGATAAATACATGGAGTGTTGACCGTCTAGACTTGCTGAGACTCATTAGTTTCAATAATACTATGGTTTGTGATAAATCATTATGAGTGGATCAGTTTGAAGGGGATTCTTACGGTTGATATGTTTGAAGAGGACACAGAAGGGCTGGGACAATGCTAGCAAAGTAAGGACGAGGGTGGTGGGACGAAATGAATAAGTGAGGTATCGAGGGGAAGAGGGGATGATATGGGGGAGGTGGGACTTTGGGAAACCACGTGGAAAAATGAAATGCGGAGGGCGAAGGTTGGGAGAGGACATTGATTTAAGGAGTATGTTATTTGACGGCAGTTACCTTTTATTTAATGTATTTGGTTAGCAGGGAGCACCATTTTGACTATACATTGCGTTGAAACCTTCAAGCATCGACTGGAACACGCGAAGTACCGGAATTCAGTGTAACATAAACATTATTCCATGGAGAACAGTTCTCTAAAGTAGATAAGGTTACCGACTCCACGGCGGAGTTCGAAACTCTTGATCCGTAGTCAAACGCGCTTGTCACTCAGCAAATATCGTTTTGGTAGGAGAGTTGTAAGAGAAGGGGAAAAGTAAGTGTTAGATAAAGTCAAAATAGAGGGAGAGTAAAGAAAGAGGAGGGAGAGGGTTTGGCATTGAAGGAAATAGAGTGTGAAGACAAGAGCAGGGATACTAAAGGAACGGCTAGATAATATGGAAGGTGAGGTGATACGTATGAGGTTTCACGTACTCTGACGAGTATATCAATAACACCACGGCTGCTGGTATTATTGCAGGGAGGAAGCCCGCAACACCATTGCAGTAATGCGTTGTGATGGAACCTGCGAGCATAGCCTGGAACTAGCGAACCAAAAGTGGTAGTACGCTGAAATTAAGCAAACTTTACTACATGTTGCACAATTCTCTACAGCAGACAAAGGTGCTGAACCCCTAGCGGGATCTAAAGTCAAAGCATGCACTGTCATGTGCCTTCAGAACAGGGTGGGGCTGGTCCAGAGTAAATGAAAGTTATGTAGACTAAAATGTGCCCAAAAGATATATTATCTGAAGTAAAGCTAAAGCTTATATACATGTATGTTTGGAATTCATGACGCATGTAACAATTGATTAAGGGTATGCTAGGCACGAGTTGCCTAACTTATACTTGTCTCTCGACAAACCGTTTCCATAGGAACCATATGCATTTCCCGAGGACACATGTTTGCAAACATGAACACGGCTGCAGGCATAAAATTCTGGAACGCAGTAAAGGTATTACTGAGTCGCAAAGCTGTAAGATGATACGTGGTAAGGTCAGCATACCCTGAGAGGAGCTATCAAGTTAAGAACAGGAACTCTTCTTCTTTGTGTTCTACTTTATGTCTCTGTAAAATGGCCATTAAATTCTGTAAAACAACACGACTTCCTTCATAAACTGGCATTGAATACATTCAAAGACATGCCCGTAAATGTCTAAGCACGTGTTTTTTAACAGGTTGTTGATCATTTCAATTAGTACTCTCTCCTGGTGATAAAGCGGGTGATCAAGCTGAACACACTGACAAGTAATTTTGTACTTGAAATATAGGACTCCGTGTCTTACAGGGCTTAAATCAATTTCAAAGTAGGATTTGTTGGCAAAGGCATCAGACATTAATCAATGGATTGTTAGTTTATGGAAATAACGATAACCCATCAACCAGAAGAAAACTGATCACGAAATCAAAATCAAGAAGTCTATAAATCAAAACCAAAAGACGATCTCAAACATAAAATCGCGGCTGCTTTATTGATATTCTGTTTGTTTTATGAATATTGCGATCATGCAAGAAGAACATCAAGTGAAATTGATCAGGGATAAAGATTCATATTTGAAGATGAACCATTATGGTGTTTGGATTCCAAAATAGAAGAAAATACTTCCGAGATCTTGAATCAACCCACATCGAAGACGTCAAAACACACATATGAGGTTCCAATAACACGACCCTGTTGTACAAATAAGCCCAGCGTTCCAATATGGATTGGGGATGTTGGCTCTCGATAAAAAGTCCATGTGCTTAGAGACAGCAGATACCTGCCATAAAGACGAGGCCACTCACTCTTCAGACTTTATAGAGCAAGAGCATAAGAGACAGCGGTTTCATATATCCTGATTTTTAAAATACGGGTCTTGAAAGAAATCAATAAAGTTAACTTGCAGACTTACTCCGAAGAAGGTTTTGTTTCGGTCTTTTGAATATCAGCTGAAAATATATCATATAAGTCACATCTTCAATTCCATTCAATAGCATGGCACTATTCATTAAAAGCAAACACTATACGGTGACCTTTCTAACCGATAATCTAATTTTGAGTGTTTTTGTCATGACGTCAACCCTGTAAAATGACAAGCCTTTCAGTAATTAGCTGCACATGAAAAGAGAAACCTTGAGCAATGAAATTGAAATCCAATTAATTTGCTTTTAAATTGGTTAAATGGCACGTCATTACACTAATGTTTTGCCAATTCTCAAACTAAGAGGTGTTGCAGGTTTTGTACAAAGGCGTGAATCAGCAGCACCAGGTGTTCGCCATACACGAGCTAGGCGGCATCCCAGGAGGAACGAGCTATCAACTTTTGTTTCATCGTGCCATAGCAGAAGCTTAATACAAACATTCTAGTGATCCATGCCACACATAAGTCCTTCCTGGTGTCAGACGACTAGGACGGGTTGCCCTTCAACTGGGCATGACAAGGGCATATTTTCGAGATGGCGTACACAGGTTATGGTAAGCGAATCCACGCCTTGTTAGGAAATGTCTTGATGAAGAACATGGTGAAGAACAAAAATCCATGCCACAGTCAGGGATTGCTTGGCAAATGCAGTAATATGTTAATCCATGTCACTCCAGACATTCTTGATTAATCAATTAGACAGAGAGGCTCGACATCAAACTTGGGACAAAGGTTTTCTTTACTTGGCTCAAGAAGATCATTACCAAGGGATAAACACGTGCATGATAGTGGGCTAAATCATCTCGAATTCAAGGGATGGCCACTACACACAATAAGGTTTGGGTGCAATGCTACACTGTATTGAAATGCAGCGCAGTGTTATCCATGTTTCGCTAGTTCCAGCCGATGCTCGCAGGTTTCATCATGCATACCCACATTGGTTAAAGTTAAACTTGCTACCGTGATATACTATACTCTTGAAAGGAGTTAATCCAAAATAACCTCAACACTATTTGGTCCTTCATAAACAAATGAAAAGTACATTTATGTTTTATATTCGTGCTAGATTTTGGACTTTGTTAATAAATAAACAACATATTTAGTCTTCATCAGCGGAATCATCTGAAAGTCAAACAGGGATTAATCTGCCTTGCAAAATCAAGAAAGTCAGTAAGGTCTTCCTCTATAAATCAAGAGGACTCGCATCGGCATATGACAGCATCATGGAGTGCCAAGCAAAGCCATGTCATACACATGATGGCCTTGACAAAGCCAATAACACTGGGGATTTGCTTCTCTGAAACCCTGGTAATTGAATAAATCACGGTATTGATTTATAATATGATACATTTGTTGAACACCTTCTGACCAAGAAATCAATCTGTAGCTGGAGTGGAATGTTCTTATTGAATCAGTACTCGGGAAAGATATAGTCCGCCCTGGGGTTTGGGGAGCTCACGGTTTAGCTGTTCGATTCAGTGAAGGGAGTGTGGTAAGTACCCCACAGTAAGTGAATGTTAGTCACAGGGGAGTTGGTACTCACCGGGCTGGTCAGGTTCTTCCCATGTAATAAACTATGGATCTTTAGTGGAAAACAACCGGTAAAAAAAACGTTACATCACTAGTGGTTTGAACAGCTGTCACTGGTATCTCAAACTGTATTATCATACTGTCTCAACGTGTATTATTATATCAACTTATATTAGATACTCGATGTGTATAAGTGACTCAACATTTATTAGTATTTCAACATATCGACGTGTATTAGTATCACTCATTCAACATATCAATAGTTATTAGTATATCAACGACTGTTATTTCCAACATCAACGTGTATACTATCTCAATATGTATTAGTATCTCAATGTATATTAATAAATATCAAAACATGTAAATTAGTATCTAAACATGCATTTATATTAGTATATAAACATGCATTAGTATCCAGACGTGTATTATTGCCTCAATATGTAACAGAATCTCAACATGTATTAATATCTCAACATTTATTAGTAGTTCAATATGTATTAGTATTTCAACATGAATTGCCATTTCAACATGTATTAGTATCCCTATATGTATTACTATCTCAACATGTATAAGTATCTCAATATGTGTGTATCTCAACGTGAACTGCAGAATACTAACGAATAAAGACTATATTTGTTGTGAATTTGAAACAAGTAACACATATATTAAAACAATCGAAATGATTAATTAGTTTTTGGAATAAATTTTGTATAACTTTAATACATAGCGCTTAAGAGAACGATCTTTTGAAGAAGAAGTATTGAATTAGCATATAAATACATACATAATCAAACGAATGCTCTTTTGCCAATCCCGTCAGTTAACTCACTCACTTGAATAAGAATGTGCAAGGTCGTAACAAAGCAGTACGCATATTAAAACTGACTTTCAGAATAACATGATATGTGATTATTCTTTAATGAAAATGGAACGGTTTCTCTTTTAAACGTACGCATCGCTACTATGACAGAGTGTATAAAGACATATCGACCTCTTGATCCACTATTTACATAATCATCTCATGTTGATCAATCGCCTTTAGAAATACTATTTGAAGTGGAATAGTGCTTAGATGCAACGTTTTAATTAAAGTTGTGTTATCTGTGAAGAACTACTGACACGTTCTTTAATCTGATGAGGATGTGGTTACACACAGATCTGTTACAGGTAAAAGGGAAGTTGTTATCCTAAACTCGTTCAATGAGACAGGCGCGTATATTTGGTCCAGGATAAAGGAAAGTGTTAATCCTAAATCCGCTTGTTATATAGACAAAACATGTTAAATCCTAAAAACTTGTTATTGCCAATAATGAAGTTGTTTACCCAAATATACCCTCCTTATATTCAATAACAATGACATTAACGGCGCGGACCGCTCTGTCTACGCTTCCTAATATACTAAGTGGAGTGTTTCATCCTGCAGAGAATAATGGGAAATGTGACATTAATGACAAGATGAGAATGTGTCTGTTAAGGAATGCAAAAGGATGAGGTCACGTCACATACAGCTTCACAGATGGTCATGTACACGGGAAACTAATAGGATTTGTCACAAGAAGCGTGCGTCCATTAACAACGATGTAAGGCCTCTAACTGCACTTAGGCATGAAGTAGATACAGATAATTAAGGTGTTTAAGATTATAGTAAGTTAACATTTAAGGCAATACGACAACGTATATATATTTGTGAGAAAGCATGATTGCCAGGATTGAACATATATACGACGTTTCGTCAGTAAGTGCACGTAAGTGTGCACTAGAAGTGGATAATTCAGGTGTATGAAAAAGTTCAGTTAACATTACAGCAATTCGACGAAGTATATATTTGAAAGAAAACCCGATTTTCTGGATGCGAAGTTCTAAATTATTGTTAACATACACGACGATTCGCCTGTATATGAACTTACGCATGAAGTAGGTGAAGATAATTCAGATAATAATAGTGTTAACATTAAAGACAAAAACGACGAAGTATCTCTTCGGAATAAAAGAAAATCTTCTGCATTGAACATACAGGACGTCCCGTCTGTAAATGTGTAAATGCACTTAAGCATGAACTAGATGCAGACTCATGAACTAGATGCAGAATCATGAACTAGATGCAGAAACATGAACTAGATGCAGAAACATGAACTAGATGCAGACTCATGAACTAGATGCATAATCATGAACTAGATGCAGAAACATGAACTAGATGCAGAAACATGAACTAGATGCAGACTCATGAACTAGATGCAGAATCATGAACTAGATGCAGACTCATGAACTAGATGCAGAATCATGAACTAGATGCAGACTCATGAACTAGATGCAGAATCATGAACTAGATGCAGAATCATGAACTAGATGCAGAATCATGAACTAGATGCAGAAACATGAACTAGATGCAGACTCATGAACTAGATGCAGACTCATGAACTAGATGCAGAATCATGAACTATAGATGCAGAATCATGAACTAGATGCAGAATCATGAACTAGATGCAGAATCATGAACTAGATGCAGACTCATGAACTAGATGCAGACTCATGAACTAGATGCAGAATCATGAACTAGATGCAGAATCATGAAGGAGATGAAGAGCACTCAGTGTTCGAGTTAGTAGTAGGATATATGATGAATACTCTATACTTCTAGGAAAACACGAGTTTCTGAATATCAACTTCTTTATTGTAAACATACACGATTTTTCGCCTGTTAACGCACTTATGTATGAACCAGATGTATATATTTCAGTTCTATAAGTTAACATATCAGGGAACAAGACGAAGTATGTATTTTGAAGGAAAACACGGTTTTCTGGATTGAACATACATGGCATTTCGCCTGTAAATTCACTTAAGTTTGAACTATGTCTAGAATCATGAACAAGATGCAGATGAATCAGGTGTTAAACCTTTGTATATACCAGCATTCAAGACAATACGATTATGTATCTTTAGGTATCAGATGAAACATAAACCAGATGTCATTAACTCTAAAGACAAAACAACTGAAAGCGATGTATTATTTCCTATAAGAATAGTTAATCTACTGAGAGAAGTTTTCAGACATCAAACTGTTAGTCTACTCACAAGTACTGTGATCACGATTTGACAATTTGCCAAGAGACAACATCTTAACGAGTAACAGCACTGGCATACAGCCAGTGTAATGTATCCCCTGATGATATTAGAACCTGGACTGCGGAGTTCATCTAACCACTGACCCAACTAAGCCTCTCATCAAAACCTTCAGCGTGTAGTGATACACTTGATCATATAAAACCATACAATTAGTTGATACTGAGTGTAGTTTGGAGTTCCGAAAGTGTATACATGTCGTAACATTCAGCATTTGGAGTGAAATTGTCTTCAATGAGCAGTGTTACCTACTGTATTAACATAAAATATAATGCGTTATTTAAATAAGAATAATTAAACACAAAATGTTGCACCAAAGCGGTTCCACTTAACATTTTTGTCTTAATCACATCAATGTTTAACATCTGAAAAAATGTGATACATTGCATTAAATGTATATTCCCGGCTACTTTGTAAAGTACCTAAAACTACACGAAACTCTATACTTTGAAGTCACGTACACCTCCACCACGCTCCCTTGATGTTACGATGAAAGGACATCGATACACCACATCCGTACTTCCCGGATAGTCCCCCTTAATATGGATTCGAACCCGAACTTGTCACTTCCTCAGTCTATCTCACAGACCTCTGATTCATTACTGATCCTTCGATAACTGCTACATCCGGTCGTCATAATTCTGAATAGTTGGTTTGAATCTTAGCAATTCACATTGTTACACGTTATACAGCTGATTCCACTGAAAAATTCACCTTGTCATATTTTATTACAATTTGCAACTGATCCACATGGTTTAACTTACCCTCGACAACTGATCCACCTCACCCTCTACAACTAATCCACCTCACCCTCTACAACTAATCCACCTCACCCTCTACAACTGATCCACCTCACCCTCTACAACTGATCCACCCACAATCTAGAAATGATCCACCTCACCCTCTACAACTGATCCACCTCACCCTCAACAACTGATCTACCTCACCCTCTACAGCTGATCCACCTCACCCTCTACAGCTGATCCACCTCACAATCTAGAACTGATCCATCTCACCCGCTACAACTGATCTACCTGACCCTCTACAACTGATCTACCTCACCCTCTACAACTGATTCACCTCACCCTCTACAACTGACCTACCTCACCCTCTACAACTGATCCACCTCACCCTCTACAACTGATCCACCTCACCCTCTACAATTGATCCACCTCACAATCTAGAACTGATCCACCTCACCCTCTACAACTGATCCACCTCACCCTCAAAAACTGATCTACCTCACACTCTACAACTGATCCACCTCATCCTCTTCAACTGATTCACCTCACCCTCTACAAGTGATCCACCTCACCCTCTACAACTGATCCACCTCACCCTCTACAGCTGATCCACCTCACCCTCTACAACTGATCCACATGGTTTAACTTACCCTCGACAACTGATCCACCTCACCCTCTACAACTAATCCACCTCACCCTCTACAACTGATCTACCTCACCCTCTACAACTGATCCACCTCACCCTCTACAACTGATTCACCTCACCCTCTACAACTGATCTACCTCACCCTCTACAACTGATCTACCTCACCCTCTACAACTGATCTACCTCACCCTCTACAACTGATCCACCTCACCCCCAACAACTGATTCACCTCACAATCTAGAACTGATCCACCTCACCCTCTACAATTGATCCACCTCACTCTCTACAGCTGATCCACCTCACCCTCTACAATTGATCCACCTCACTCTCTACAGCTGATCCACCTCACCCTCTACAACTGATCCACCTCAACCTCTACAACTGATCTACCTCACCCTCTACAACTGATCTACCTCACCCTCTACAACTGATCTACCTCACCCTCTACAACTGATCTACCTCACCCTCTACAATTGATCCACCTCACTCTCTACAGCTGATCCACCTCACCCTCTACAACTGATCCACCTCAACCTCTACAACTGATCTACCTCACCCTCTACAACTGATCTACCTCACCCTCTACAACTGATCTACCTCACCCTCTACAACTGATCCACCTCACCCTCTACAATTGATCCACCTCACTCTCTACAGCTGATCCACCTCACCCTCTACAACTGATCCACCTCAACCTCTACAACTGATCCACCCCACCCTCTACAACTGATCTACCTCACCCTCTACAACTGATCCACCTCACCCCCAACAACTGATCCACCTCACCCCCAACAACTGATCCACCTCACCCTCTACAACTGATCAACTTCACGATCTACAACTGATCCACCTCACCCTCTACAGCTAATCCACCTCACAATCTAGAACTGATCAACCTCACCCTCTACAACTAATCCACCTCACTCTCTACAACTGGTCCACCTCACCCTCTACAACTGATCCACCTCACCCTCTACAACCGATCCACCTCACCCCCAACAACTGATCCACCTCACCCTCTACAACTGATCCACCTCACCCTCTACAACTGATCCACCTCACCCTCTACAACCGATCCACCCCACCCTCTACAACTGATCCACCTCACCTTCTACAACTGATCCACCTCACCCTCTGCAACTGATCCACCTCACCCTCTACAACCGATCCACCCCACCCTCTACAACTGATCTACCTCACCCTCTACAACTGATCCACCTCACCCTCTACAACTAATCCACCTCACAATCTAGAACTGATCAACCTCACCATCTAGAACTGATCCACCTCACCATCTAGAACTGATCCACCTCACCCTCTACACACAATACAACTCATCTACCACCACTGATAACCTCGTCTTTTACATTTGATCCACCTCACCCTCTACAAATGATACGTACACCTTTTCCTCTGTAGATATGATACGTTAATGTCCTCTCAGTAACCTAAAGTTAATCCTCCTCTCTCCAACAGGTCAGACCGATAGTTGTCGGACTCCGTGTTTCCTCTCCTTCATACAAGGATTAGTTTCCTTTATTCCACCACCTGTTCCCAGAAGGAACACTCAAATGCAATCAATGCCACTCTGTGCTATGGTAAAGTCATTAAATTCACCACTTTATTTAATTGTCTGCCGACTGAATGTCATGCCAACTGTTGTAGACTGGGTCAATGGGTTGAGAAAACATTTATGCACAGAGCTCTACTTCAAATTCAGGCACCGTTTCCACATGGTCAAACACCCTTTACATATTGGATTTGATAAGGATGCAACACACATCTCATACATAAGTAATCAAAGTATTGTATGTTATACCTAATAACGATGTTGACATGTACAATAATGGTGGTCACAACAAGGTGTTCTCGGTATAGACTAGTAATCATAATTTGACAGAAATGGATAAATATTGAATTATTGATCCATCACGCTACAAACAGTCTGTGTCTAATGTAAATTGAATCAAAGTCCACCATTACCTGGGATTCAATTTAATACTTCCTGCCCATTTTCGTCTAACAACAGCCTACTGTAATGACATTAGATCTCGGCCCTCTCCAATCTGAAGGCTCTTGTTTCCAGCTATATCAAATATCACGTTATCACCTCAGCTCAGTTTAATATCCGTGTCTACAAAAGAAATATCGCCCCAGAAGACTATGCTTACGTACAGTGGAATGTTTGTCATTCTATATCAACTGATGCAGAACACTGCTATCCGATGTATGTTATGTAAGTATGAATACACAAAAGCCCTGCCACACGACCGAGTCCACATCATGTAAACACGGGGCTAACATCGTCACGCCTGCTTGACTTAACAGTCTAGTCCCTTATGGGTTCTGTGCATGCTTCTGAAAGCCTGTTGATGTTCATAGTAGTTTTCGTTTTTACGGACCGCTAGGTTTTGATAATAGTGTAAAACGACGAAGGAGAAAGATGATGGATATTGAGACAACTTGTCATACTTGGATCTTTTGATTTCTTACCTTCTTCCTCGGTATATCCTTTCGAAACGGATGAAACTATAATCACAATCCATATGCAGTGTATCCAATATGACGGATCCATCGTGCATAACTTTGGTAGACGCGGGTCAATACTATTCCACACGCTGCCGCAACATAGTAAGGGAAGCCTTTCCCGGAGTTGATCGTTCAGCCGACTATCACAAATGAGAGAAGCAGTCGCCGAGCCTGTCAGCGGCTGGGGAAACTCTAGAACTCTTGAAATGGAGAAAAGCAGACGACACTTTCCCGCGCTTTCCCTGCCAGCAACAAATATTCATATGGAACGGATAAAACGGTGCCTCCGGCATCTGAGACGTACAAGCGCACCCTCCTTCCCACTGAATGAGCTGCAGACGATCAGATGGTTGATATGACTGCACAGGCGAACAGACGAGAGAAGAGACGCATTGTTTCGTCGCTATATGCTAAGAGAGTGGAGCTGAGGCGAGCTTTGAACGGCGCATTCAGGCTATATCGGCTATTCCCTAGGTACACTGTATAGAATGCTAGTGCCATAATACACATGTAGTGATTATTGGTCGCTTAACGGATAGCGCTCCTATCCGACAAATAGACTTCAGCGTACTTAGTTAACCTTGTAATTAACTTTGTCGTGACGGTGATATATTGCCCATTAATTACCTCAAGATATTCATAGCATCATTCTTTATTTCCGCTCTATATTACTACGGGTCCGAGTGATAATTGTACTCCCGTATTATCGAGTGTCAGATGAGGTTTGGTGCGCGGTCGGCAAATCCAATTTGAATACTATTTTGTTTGCTTGATTGCAATCTTTCATTGATATGTTTTTAACAGCGGCCGATGGGAATAGCCGCGGCGCAGACAGGAATCCTAAAGCGATTGGATCGAACTTGTATGTTTATCCTCATACGAAAAAGTTAAATTAAATGTTATCAACGCAATTTGTTCCGTTTTATTATGGATGGTTGATGCAATATAAATCATTAGAAATATAATACGAGTAAATAGTGATACATTTACTAAATATGGATGAAAATGAGTAGATTTGGCTGTTTGACTATTTTTCTAGTATACATATATGAATATATATTTATAGGTACCGATTTATGTCTACTTTAGTTTGAAACCTTCCTTTCGAGTCAATCTTGCGTGTATTGAGAGAGAGAGAGAGAGAGAGAGAGAGAGAGAGAGAGAGAGAGAGAGAGAGAGAGAGAGAGAGAGAGAGAGAGAGAGAGAGAGAGAGATCTATGCAATGTTAACGAACTTGACCGTTAATAACATTAGCTCTTATCTCAGTTAATTTCTGATAATCATTTCTTCAGCCTCAATCGATGTGACGATATATTCCGTTTTCAAATCTTAGGGTTTTAATTAAAAGCTATGCCTATGAGGCGAAGAGAAGTATGGCATGATTAAGTTTCCGGAGTGTATGATTTATGAGTTGCTTTGCAGTTGATATTTGAGTTAGACAGTTGAATTAAATTTTATATATATACTTATGATTTAAAACTCTGAGTACCAACTGGTTTAGGTATAAATATAATATATGCTATAAAACGTTCTAAATACAAAGCCCTCACAACATAATGTAAATGGGTTGAGCAATAAAGTGTTTGTACTCGTTTCTACCAGACTTGGGCAAATGATTGCTTTCGAAAATTGAAATGTATAAATAGCTCCTTTTATCATGAAAGCGAAGAAAATTGATTGTGCAACTGCAGACATAACACCCTTTAATTTTTTTTTGCGTTTCAGACAAAGGAATTTCATTCACTTTCATTCACAGAAAAAGACACTTTTTACATCATTGTTAAACAAGTATGATCCCACATGTGTTCCATGCAACTACTATGCGATCATGTACGCATTTTGAAATCCCTGTAAAGGAAAATAATATCTGTCCGCGGATTTTTCCTTGTTATATTTCATAACTAGTCATGGCAAATTTCTGGTTTTGTGCAGGCGATAATACTCAAAACGGTCTAACATTAAATGATCATTTTTGTCGATGCGGTCACACATCCACTCAACACATTTTGATGTATGATATTGTAATATTGAAGAAGGTACAGTTTAGATTGATTCTTCAAACCGATTTCCTTTGCACACAGAAACACATTTCTTTTTTCTATGGTTCTAAATACAAAATCATCGAAAGTAATCTTCTATCTCATTCACGTCGGCAGAGAAAGTCGTCAACTACCAATCAATTATACATCAGTTAGCTATAAAATCCTGATTGATTTTTCATTCAGAAATAATTGAACGGCAAGTTGTCTGATCAGCTAATCTACGAGTCTAACATCGCTCGGGAAACACACATATAGTCCACAGTTTCCACATTCTCCTCTATCTGCCATCACATATCATTAATTTCAACAGCATAGAACACGTATTTTCCATTTCTCACTTAAATTAATGAAAACAATTGTCTATCCCATTCACTTATATACTGTCAAGATTCAAGATTCAAGATTATTTATTCTCTAAAACCACACACGGTGGTACATGAGCAATTTTACATAGAGAAAAACAGAAAAAAATCGATTGCGCATGCAGAACATTAAAGTAGCATATGACAATTTATAGAGATATATATTATATATATAATATTACATATGAGAATAAATACATCTAATGAAAACAGACAGGTTCTTTAAACATCGGAATTTGTTATTTTTTAAGAGTAGATTCATTTTAAATGGACTTGGCCAGTTTGAATAACAAGATGGTATGTATTGAACTCTTAAGATACTTAAGGCATGACATCTGAACAAATACTGCATTTCGTTGGCAACTGCCGGCGAGTCACAGAGGTGGCATGTCCTTTCCCCCCTGGGGAGTCCACGCCACCTCCCTGTCTCAACGGGTACATTTGTAGGTTGTGATTACAGGTTCGGAATTTTAAAATTGGAATGGCAATATTTTTTGGTAGCAACAGATATTTTTTCAAAATAGGGGGCATCTTTAAAATAATTGTAGTAATGGCCCTTAGGGCTTAATCGGATGGATTCCCACCACGATTGAAGAAATTGATCTTTCAATACAACATCTACTTTTGAGACGAGCCATTTGGTGCTGTAGTTTTGTGGATTGTGAAAAACATCGCTCAGTCCACAGTTATTCAGAATGTCTTTTACTTTCTCCAGCCATTTATTATTGTTGTTGTGCCGGTCAAATTCACAAATGTTTAAATGTTCAATGTTTAACTACAAATGCATTTCATTGATCAACCAATCGTGTATCAAAGGAATATTTATATAAGCTTAGTGCTTTGGCTAGATTGCGGTAAATTGAAAATGGAAGAGGATAGAATTTTAAATTAAATAGCCCTTGAGTATAATGATAAAAAATATTAGAAAAAGATACATGTATAATTCGATGAAAAAGTATATCCACTGCAGTAGTTATGTGTTCATCCAGTTACGTGGCCAATGCGATTTTTGTTAGTCAATTACAGTTGAATTGGTCTTTTTGATTTATTTGCAACATAGTAAAGTGTTCAGATTTGAGAGTTTCAATTTCGCTTTTTACCATTTTGACAGCGTATGAGTCATATTGTCTCGTACGGATTTGCTTATTTTGGTCAGTTGCCGAATCATGTCTAGAGGCAGTAAATAATGAACAAAATAGGTATATGTGTGATTTATAATATAACTTCAACTAGTAGTATAATCTAAGATTCACACCAGTGTTTACATCCTACATATGATTATCATTACTCATTCGACTATATGTACAGTTATTTAAGCATTTAGAGAAATAATGTCTGGTAAGATCGATCAAGATGAGACTAGCATTGTTGTGAGATGTACAGTCAATTGATTTGGCGCCAAACAGTGGTCGCTGTTTATGAAATTGGTATTTTCGAAATGTAAAAATGTGTATATTTTCATGACGTTTTTATATTTTGACATGTCACATACATGTATCATGGAAATCTATGTTTAACAGAACATCAGTGTGTGTAATAGAATGGTCTCATTTAATCTATTTTCTTTTCGTAAAGCATATTTGGAAATTACAAATATGCATTAACGTTCGTTATTTCTAATAAAAGTTCTCTGCAATAGCTTATTTAATGTTGATAGATGGCGAAATTCCGTAATGTCTTCCCTAGAGTGACTGTGAAAGACATATACTTCTTTTCATTCTTGACTACTTTGCCTGGATATCAACTACATTTACAGACAATTCAAGTATCCACTTTGAGCGTTTATCAGGTTTGTGCGTTTCAGAAATAGTTTCCACTGGAAATGTGAAGCTTAATTTGGGTATGTTTAAACGTGATATTTCTTTGATACGTCATGTTAGTTCGTTATCAAGTCGTGTAAGAGCCATACCATTATTGCATAAGACTTGTGTTTGATGATGATATTGTGAGGTCTAAAGACACAATGTATATGATAAACACCTTTGCTCAAAAGTATCACCAGCTTTTCTGTAAACGACGAACAATAATTGTCACATTAAGTCCAGTAAATGTGCATACGCTGTATTTATTTAACAAACGGGCAGTACATGGAGATGGATGGCAAACGGTTCGATGTTGGATTTGTCAGGCGGGGAGATGTGTCAATGATGTGACCTTTAAGATGCTATCTTACTGCATGGAACAGAGCATCTATCATGAGAGTGGGTCTGCTTGCAAGGGCGTGATTGCAAAACGGGTTACAACTTATCTTCGATCTTAATTAGTTACTTTTGTCCATTTAGATTTTACCTTTGACTTGGACAAATTATGTCTCCTCACGACGTGTCGGGAGACATTGTTTTTGGTTGAGTGCCCGTCGGCGTCGACGTCGGCGTTCCCATTTTCTCCGGGGCATACCTCTAAAACTATTTGACCAATCTTCACTAAATTTGGTGTACAACCTCCCCATATAATGTAGATGTGCCTTCGGAGGTTTCAGCTTTTTAAAAAAACAGTTTGTTTGTTTGTCTCTGTTGTAGGGCAGCGTTTGTTTCCGGAGCAGAGCTCTAAAACCACTTTCTTCAATCTTCACCACATTTGGTATACAACCTCACCACATCATGCAGAAGTGCCTTTTGAGGGTTTCAGATTATAAACAATTCTTTTGGTTTCAATGGTAACAATTTTGACTTTGTCTACCATGTTTAAGGGTTGGGTTTGTTTCCGGAGCAGATCTCTAATACTACTTCACCAATCCTCACCAAATTTAGTATGCTGCCTCCCCATACCATGTATATGTGCCTTTTAGGGTTTGTTAACGTTTTAGATTTTGATTCAGTTTATATGGCAACCATTCGGACTTTGCCTTTTTGAAGGGTAGGGTTTGTTTTCGGAGCAGATCTCTAAAACTGTATGACCTATCTTCACCCACGTTGGTACACTACCTCCCGATAACATGTAGATGTGCCTTTTGGGTGTTTGAATGTTTTATATATATATATATGTTGTCTGTTTCCATGGCAATAATTTGGACCGAAATTGGGGGAGACATCTGTTTTACCGGTAAAACACCTTCTAGTTCAACCTTACAATAGTAAAACACAACCAATCACAGACAACCGAACAGAATTGTTGGACCTTTGGTAGGAAGTTGGTAATTCTTCGTTCAACCATGAATCACAGGAAGAGGCTTGTGTCGAACCATTGAAGTGTACTTAAAGAAAGGGCAATTCAGCCATGTATTGTGGTGCACCACTGTATCCGTTCTTCATTATTTCTTGGGTTAGGCTGACGGACACAATGACGTCTCTAAGGTACTGACTTGTCGATCTCATCTACACGTTACCAGCCAAAAGTAATTACAACAACCTTTACTAGTGTTTTCCAATTTCATGTCTACATATCCACATCCCTACTAGTCCTGTACTGTCGTTTCCGAAGAGTGATGAACGTGTGACTTACATAGAGTTGCTTTCTTATTTCTAACATGACATCGGTATTATTCATACCCATGATTTGCCACAACTCGTTATCACTAATTCAGGATTTAGGCACAGTTGGACAGAAGAAAATTATTACAGTCTGCAATGAAGCAACCAAATTAATGTGAAAATATACATTTTTATTATATAACTAGCAATGAAATATGTGATTATACGTTGAAAATATAATCCATATTTGCACATAAGCAGTAGAAAGTCATATTTTCACTGCAGTGAAAATATAACTTATATTTTCACTGCAGTGACTAACGTGTGGATGGAATTACTTTTGATGATTGTCTCCCTTTGAAATTAAATTATCTCCCTTTGTAAATTGATTACCTCCCTTGCTTTCCAGGTCTTACGGTGAACGCCAATGTTGTGATGTTTCAGTCAATGACTGTTGACCTTTTGTGGTGTAAATATCATATTCAATATTCCTTAACACTCTGAACTTCATTTATTGTTGATATGTTGCATAGTAGTTCTTTTACTTGTAAGAAACTTGGTGAGGCGAGAGGTGTGTGACAGACAATAACGAACGTCACTCGCTGTATGATGTGTATCACTTCGCGTTTGAAATAACGACAAAGCTTGCGTTTTTCAATGTCTTAGGCATCTTCACTTGACTAGATGGTACCGTAAATAAACATTCACAACAGATTTATTTTGTAAAACATTGTCCTGTTTTTAATATCGACTTATTTCAGTCGAATTATTTTCTCATTGCATTTACCGTGAATGTATGACGGGGAGTTGTTAGAATTACAATATGACAATCAAGACCGCTCTCAGCTTTCAAAGTCACGTTTTAATTGTTTTATGCAGATTAAAGTTATACAATAAATAGACTATCTCATTGTTTTTGCCGAATATCATTTCTATCTCATCTCCACTCCACTCGATGAGATAGAAATAATATTCGGCAAAAACAATGAAATAGTCTCTATATCCATGTATAGGATTGTTGGTGGTGGTTAACCGTAATGGTGTTTAATTTCAGTGTCTTCTTGTGTTGATATCATTCTTAGGGATGTGTTGATAAGATGTTATTTTTATTTACATACATATACTGGGATAGCTTTGTCATTTCACGCACTTATTATGAAGTTTACAGTAAAAGCTTATGGGAGCTTCCATCACATGTCAAGTTATGGCAACGTAATTATAATCAGTTTATCAATATCAATATCTTAAAAGAATGCTCAAAACACTTACAACAAAGTATCGACTTTCCTAAGGATATACATTTTACATCCGTAAATAATTAAAACTTCAAATAATTAAACGAACATTTCTATTTCAAAGCATATCAGAAGATTTCCATGTATAATATGTATCTTATACATCTTCATGCATCATTGGCTACCTTATCGAACATTTTTCCTAAACTTGATAAGGTTACTGTTTGCTTTTCAGGAAGTATTACTAATTAACACGAATGCTTTCTTGTCAGTGGATTGAATAATGTAATTATTTATGCTTGTCGTTATCCTCAAGCAAGAGTTAAAATATATATCGGTTACATTGAAATCCATTCGTGTGTTCCCATTATAACAGTAAATTAAAATGAATGTTGACGGTCAAAGATATATAGTTTAAGCCCTAAGCTAGATGAAGACTTAAACAGTTATACGTGTTAGCTTTTTTGTAAGAAACTAATAAGCTGTATCAGCTATCAAAATTATCTTGTGGTCTACAAGTAAAACAAAACAAGAAGAATTTTTAAAATATTGTTAACTGTATACGTTTTTCTTCTTCGTCAAACAGCACTTAGATAGGCCACTCCTTATAATCCATCCAAATAGATCCGAATGATCCAATTAAATCAAGATTGTCACTTCACCCACACAGCAATCGCGTTATGTCTTTATCTGAGAACTTTATATTTGCCTGAGACTTAAGTTGTTTCGTTATGTTCTGTTAGTAGTTGAAAGTAGATCAAGAAAGTACTTTACACACAAAATGAGGTCACGTGTCTTTGAGGAGACCATTTGGCAAACTTGTATCTCTGCCTTATTGTGCGTAGTTCTCCTTTTATTAATATCTTACACCTTTTCACTCGACCTGAGAAAAAATATTGACCTGGGATGAGGTGACTATTGCTTTCCCGGGTCCATAGCAATTGTATTGAGCGAATTCTCCAGACCATAATTGTTTCATTATGTACTTTATACAGAAACGAAATGCAAACATACATTCTATAAATGTAATTTGTTGTGAAAAGTTATCGCTACTTTCGAATGAGCATGGCCTCATGAAACAACAAAATGACGTCATTCAAGTCAATACAGTTGTTGGTCGGACTCGGGCTGGAGCATTATCATTTTCCATCGCTGGTCGACAAATCAAATTGATGGGAAATATGCACACACAGAGCTAGAGATGACATGCTTACTTGCCTAAAATACGCATAGAGAATTCAGATATACGCCTATAAATTAAATCAATGAGTGAGAGATACGCAAAACTTCTTCAGAATACGAGTCATGAAGACTGTAATTACATGCGTGCATTTCAGTTCTACATATTCGATCTTTACATCTCGAATAGCATTAGTTATCTGTATTGAAAATAAGATTTCCGAATCTGTAATATCGTTATCGGGGGACCTTTTCCTTCCGCATGCCCTGAAATATTGTTTCTATAATGTCATTCTACTGTTCATATCATTAATGAAGCAGGTAAATAGAGATGAAATAGTCCTGCACTTATAACTGTTATTACTTCAAAATACAAGTATGTTAATATATGATGTGAATTTATTAGGCCAGTATAATTCGAGGTTAAAATATAGGTCATATTCAAAGTGCTCCTCAGTAGACATTCTGAATTCATATGTGGTTGTAATGTCAGCTAATATGTCTTGTTGATGAAACGAAGATGCTTATATTCTGCAAACTAATAACACTTCTCATAATTCAAGATATGAGAAGAAATCAATAAGTTACTGACAGAATATTCGGAAGTCATTAAATAGGAGTCTTAAATGTAAATGTAGGAGAATATGGCTAGTTTGGTTGGAGGGAGAGTCATTCTATCGCTCTTATTCATACTTACCATTGCACTTATTCAGAAGATCACATCAAAGTATGTGTAGTAATACGACTATGTACTAATATATGTATGTACACATGTATATAACGTATGATGATGAATAAAATAAATCAAAGAGGTACATTGCAAACTCATAAGCCATACAAAGCAAGACATCCCACAATGTATGATATATATTATTACAAGTGAATTCAAACAGCGATTCAAACAATTGTTGTGTTAATTACATGTTATATATATATATCGAGCTGATGTGGTTATTGTCATCATGTAAAACATAAGAACAGGAAGATTTTCTGGATAACAACTTCTTTAATGTGATAAAATACGACGTTTCGGAGTACATACTCACTCCTTCTTCGGGTAGAATGTAAGGAAATAACACAATAAAGACCTGATCATGTAAAACAGTTATATATACTGGACTACTTTATTGCAAGAACATGTCAATCTTTTGTTTGGTATTAATTTATCAATCAACGAAATAAACCCTAATTATCATTTAACTAAGAACACGCAAATGGCTGAGCTCTGCAAAGAAATTGTATAACAGTAAGTTACATTTGTAAATAGCAACTGGTTTCATTGAGGTAAACCGTCATGAGACTGACCCATTCGTGACTTTAATATTTTAATTTTGTCTTTTAGTTAGTATTCTAAATGCTCTAAATGATATTTATTATTTATCTTACGACTGATAATCTTTAATACTGACATAAAAGTCATTTCATTCCATCCTAGTTTTGGGTTGAAAATAATGTCTCTGAACAATCCACACTCTTGATATCTTATTTCTCCCCGAAACAAAGAAAACATACAAGTGCATTCCGAAGCCATACCGAAGTTCACACTGGGGCTTTTCCCGTCTTCTATGATATTAGATTTCACTTCCCGTATGCTCTCAGTCAGAAGGATACATTTCATGAAAATATATTTAATTGACATCTGCCTTTGGCAATATGAAAGTAAAATAAAACTACATGAAATGTTTTTAGAAGTATCCGTTGAAAAGTCATTGCATAATTATTTTTTTAATTGTATAAAACTTGAAATATGCAACAAATACTTTAATATTTTAAACATATTTTCATCATACTGTAGGGTTAATATTATGTATTTACACAATCATAAAATGTACAGGGAATAAGTTAATCTAACAATATGTAGAACATCTGCTGAACATGGCCAGCTGCTGTGATGTTATGAAGCTACGTTACATAATGGCCTTAACCTGGCGCTCGATATCGAAATTTGGATTGAATATTTTTAATATACATCCTGAGTTAATTAGAACAGTTATAATGAGTTGCAAATACGAACATAATCAAACAAATAAAGTGTATAACAAATATGCCATTTCTTCTTCTTCTTGGGAAAATACGGCTGTGGGCGATTTAACATGTATTTATAATTGTGTAAATGTTTCACGTCCCTCGGCAAGTTTTGTAGCAAAAATATTATTTTCCTTATATAGAGTTGACCCATCTGGAATCGCTTGTCGCGAATTGCTTACCTTGTCGAAGGCGTTACTGCTGTAGAGCATCGTTTCACATACAGGTCTGGAAGGTGCAATGGTACTCACAATTAAATAATATGTTTTCGTGTGTCCATGTCGTGTTCTATACTATACATGAAAATACTAGTTGTCCTTGGAGATGGCAATGCTATACTACGTAATGTGTATTCCTGTTCAGATTTGCTGGTAAATAAGTGGTAATCCACAAGCAGTGTAAATTGAAATTGTGGACATATTTTCGATGCGGTCACAAATCTACCAAACACCATTTGACATTTAATGTAGGCTCGTTTGTCATATTTCTGTTGCTGAAGGTGCTAAGTAATGGAAGGGATGGAAAATATAAGTACATACATAAGTGAACAATAACATTTTTATTCAGCCATACTTGAACGGCAAGATGTCTGATCAGCTGATCTAAAAGTTTAATTTGCTCTTGAAACCCCTTACACGCTGGTAATAGTCCACATTTTCTACACTTGCTAGTAGCGTTTGAGTGACAAATAAGCATTCACTGCACCAAATCTCTATAGCTGAACTTATACATGTATCAGAGTATTGAACAAAATCTTCATTTTGTTCATAGAACATGCATGATCCTACTACCTTAAACATACAATAAATCATCTACTCTGTTCGCAAATATAGTTTTTTTTACAATAATCATCAACTGATTGATCAATCAGTAATGGTTGGGGGCAAATATAATGTATAATTTAATACCTTTATAATTATATGCTTAAACTTTTAAAAATTGTTATAACACTTATTAATATATGTTTATCTTGTGTATGTATCTGGATTTTGGTAATTTAAAACGTAGAATGAAGTATTCGGAAATCATAATTGATTATTCAGATATATTATGTCGTTATTGTTGTCAAGCGTATTAAAGTTGCATGCTTATAGTACAATTATTTACGACAGAAAGATTGCAAATTTCTTATCGTTATGTACATGTTGTTATCCTCTACAGTAATACTGCATAATGCATAAAAAATTATAAGCATATACAAATTACCTATGTCTGTACGAGATGAAGTCGAAGGGTAATGCTACGTTCCTAATACCAGTCACTCGTTGAAACAGGTCCTTATACATTTAAGTAATATATATAATAATTAAATCGGCCAAACTGGTCTTTTGCAATCGAAATCATAATCATAGTAATAATACTAATCTAACACATCCAAGCTGAAAAGTATGCTCATGGCGCTACAATTAAAAGTACAAATCAGAGTCAGTGAAATCAGCTGTCTTCTAGCTGTAGAACTAAATTGTTTAAGATTAGATACCTTTTTTATTTGCGTGAATGTTCTTACTCAGCTGCATGTTCTCTTGCATTAGCCCAGGACTAATTTTCACAAGTAACCTTTACTAAGGTTCACCTTATCTCCCATTCTTCAAAATCACACTGTGGTAACCTAAGTGACTTAAGATCACATTAGTGCTTTGCTAAAGGAAGCCCAGCTGTGTGGTATTGGCCGACATATTACCTACTCATATGCTCTAGGCAGTTGATACTGTAAAAGTCATGGAATGTTATACAGAGCATCAACTGGAAACGTGATCATGGATCTTATTGCCCAATCAGCTATATCTACATTCGTATATGGCATGGGAAGTCAATATGAGACTAAAACCTGTGATATTTTCAGCTCAAGTGATTTGGCGCCAGACACAGGCCGCTGTTAGGCAAATTGGTATTTTCC
This sequence comes from Gibbula magus, assembly GCA_936450465.1. Lineage (NCBI taxonomy): Eukaryota > Metazoa > Mollusca > Gastropoda > Trochida > Trochidae > Gibbula > Gibbula magus. Next base: position 65,277,783 of record OW388300.1, on the reverse strand, counting down.
AAATGTAGTAATGTTGGAAATGATGTATGCTTTTATGTCGTTGTTATACTTTGATGTTTACCACAGACGCATCATATAAATATATGTTTATATTACAAATAGCGCCTGGATGGCCTTATTTCGTCTATTCATCTCCTAAAAAAGGGTTCGAAAATACAAAAGTATCATTTCGTACAATGCTCGATATTTGTAATCATCATAAGGTACAACGCAGAGGCATTGGTCATTTTCTGCCTCTGTTCATGTGCCCGTTTTGTAGACGATATTCAATGATATCTTACAAATACTGATGTTTGATAATACTGATAATGTTAGTTTTAACAAGGTTACATTAATTGACTACAATAACACTGTTTAAAGAATGAAAGTTCAGAAAAAGATCCTTGTGAGAATAGTTTCCACTGAAACTGATTGTACCACAGCTATAGGCTACTATGGATGGGAATTGAAGATGACATTCATTATTGCAAGAAATTCGCTCCAATACAATAACCAGTTAAATCTATATGAACAAAAAGGTAATGCAACGTCTTGAAAACCACATGAATATGAATTGGTGTAGACGTTTGAACACGCCTCCCAAATACTAAACTAGGTTGTCTAATTCAGTTTGAACACATAAGGACCAAGAACACAACCTAGTAGTGACCCTGGTAACCTGCACCGGGATTCGATCTCGGGCTTTAGGCGCGACAGGCAGAGAAGTAGATTACATTTAATGACCAAAAGAAGTTCAATATAAGTTCAGATTGGTTTGGTTTACCAAAGAAATAGGTGTCTCAGTGGCGCACCTGGAACATAATTCCTTTCTTCATAGCTTCTGTGAAGCATGGCGTTGCCCTTGATTGATGCGGATTGTCCTGAAAAATGGTGATTGTCTAAATGAAAAAAAACATCTCTGTCAATGATTTGATTTTGGAACATGTGTCCACTGAGGTTGTCTCTGACAGAATATTACCAACACGCAAACGGCTTCTTGCGTTGCACCACTGTAACCAATTGCGTATGACTGTCTCTTGACAAGGAGAAGACGTCGAATAGGACGACTTCAATCTAGTCCACCTGTTTGCAGCCTGGCGAGGGAACCTTTTGCGTTGCCTTGCTGCATGAGTACAATGCAACAAATCAATCTCTAGTCCCATCAGACAAGTCTAAGTAGCTATGTGGCATCAAAAGGATTCCTTTTCCGAAGTGTCCAGGTGTACGAACATCTTCAGTAGTTATGTCCTTTGTATCTGATATATTTCCTCCCCATTGTTTTGTTTGCTATATAAATGTACCATATTTTGTTATTTCCTTACATTCCACCTGATGAAGGAGTGAGTATGTACTCCGAAACGTCGTGTATTTCCACATTAAAGAAGTTGTTATCCAGAAAATCTTCCTGTTCTTTTGTATCTGATATTGTTATGATTGTGATAGAGGATATTTTGTTCCGTGTGATATCACATATATCTCATCTCGTGACGGGGTAGAGACGATATTTTCATGAGCTGCGAGTGAAAATACTGTATTTACCTCGTCACGAGATGGGAGATACGTGATATCACACTGAAAACACTAAATATCGGTTTATTATATGCTTCTGTCGTCTGATGTGTGGTGTTTAAAGTCCATTATGGCTTCAATAGAGAGAGTTCTCGCGATGTTATACCAGTGTTGTTGTGTCACTGAGCAATGGCGATGACATTGCGTTGATTGTAAACGTGACGTCATACCACTGTACACATGACGCCATCCCCATTGTGATGGTTTCACTGTGTTGAGAAATTGATATCAAACTGCAGTGTTGAGAACACATTTTCTCAAACTGAGAAAACTCAGTCTCAAATCGCTTATTATAATAATAAATAATATTAAGTTACCTGACATTACCGCTATATGACATAACAGCAATATATGCATACAATTGTTTTGCAACCATGTGTTGCCACTAATTCGATATTAGGTAATAATTGGAAAGTATAAAAGAAACACTTTCAATTAGTAATAACGATGCAAAATTCCTTACAAAGTTTTATTTTGAATATTTATTTGAATGAATATCAGAAGGCACGGATATGGATAATAAATACTATTTATGTATCATTGGTTTTCTCACCAAACATATCCCCTTGATTTGATTAGGTTTCTGTTTACTGTTCAGGACCTTGTATCACTTAACACGAAAGCGTTGTTGTCAATGGAGTGTGTAATGTAATTGTTTCTGCTTGTTGAAGATGAAACATTATGCAACAACCAGTAATGATCAAATGATCCGATACATTGACAGTAGTTCATGCGAACATGTTTTAGTGGAAGTGGATGAGAAAAGGACGTCGACTCGTAATGTGGTTGAAGCTTTAAATACAGTTGTTATTGTCAAAAATATCTACATAAATGATTGATATAATATGATTTCTTTGAATGGTGCTATGTATTGCAAAGTTTTGATGTTTTTCAAAAGAGGTTTGCAGCTACAATATTAGGAAATATGCTTAATTCTTTGATTAATTATAGAATTAATTTACCATCAGGAAAACAGGCGTTGAAATGTCCATATTTTCTGATATACAAAGGCAGAAAACATTTGACCTTTTCCAAGAGATTGGTCCCTATCATGTGCCCGCCTACACACAATCCAACTTGGTCAAAGGTTCCACTCAACTTAACATTATAACTTCACAAAATATTGTCGTCGTGTCCTTATCGCGTTGGATAAGATCTGATACTATTACTGGATATTGGACATACAGGTTTGTTTTCTGCTTGTACTTGAACATTACTTCAGAAGGTACTTCAAAATACAAAGTCGAGTTCACAAAAGGCTGATGAGCGATCGTAAAATTCGAACCAACACATAAACTCAAACATAATATTGATCCAGCTATTGAATGTAATCAATAACTTTTCGAGGACAGAATTGCATTGTGAAGGTACTAAAATATTTGCATTGATTTTAATGATATATGCCATTATGATATACGTACATGTATCAGTTTTAAATGGGGTTAAATGGACCTGTTACTGAGCCAATACAGAACTAATTAGTCATAACTTAATATTTCAGACTTGATTGCAAAAACATATCAATATCAGCCTTGTGGACTTGAAATAACTCTTGTGACTCTTTTTCTTCATGATCAGTGATTTTGTTGACGCTATTAACGTGTATATACTAATATTATATAATTATATATATTATGTATATATTTATTATATTGGCCAACATATTTGTCTTGTATTATATCATTTTTGCCTTAAAACATAAACATATTCTTACTGAAACAATCAATTCCAACAGTTTATTCTTTATTTTTGAAAAATTGTGCTATTTAATATATATATATATATATATATATACTATAAATATTACAACATGATAGTTTTCATATCACACCCCAAATCAGCCCTCGGCCTTCGGTCCTCGATCTGAGGGGCTCTGGCTGATATAAGGTATGTTATAACTTCTAAATATTAATATTTAACGATTAATACTAATGAAATTTTTGAAATGTAGAATTATGCTTGAGCATGCATTTGATTTCAGAATAATAATGATAATACAAGTAATAACCAGTGAAAATTAATTTACTTCTGTCATATATTAAAATGAGAATACCTTTGAAATTGATACAGCAAAGATATTCATGAACATATCACATGTCTCGTATTTCTAAGAGCATATAAGAAGAAATTGATTAAATGTCGACAGCTTAGTAATAAGCCGGTATGAGTCAGTGTCTCCACAGGCTTTGTCTTAAGATATGATTCTGAATCGAAATTGATTTTCATAAGAAAGTATCTATATGAATGATGATTCACAATATAGTCAAATGTACAATCTCATATTACCTATACAGCCCAGGATACACAGGTGGTTTCTTTTGTGAAATTAAAACATATGCTCTTTAGTGATTCTCAACGTTGATGGATATCCAGAAAATGACATAAGTATTGGTTGACAGTCCCACTTTCCAGTTCCATTGATACATAGAGCGCACGGAACTCACATATCTTATAACTGATAACCGTTTAGCACAGATTTGTTCTAGTGTTTGGACTATAAAAACACAGGGACTTTAAAATGTCAAGGCAGAATAGTTATTTGTTTGCCAATATGTCCAATATGCCAATATGTTTTGAGAGGGAAGTAATGGAAGACCCCATGTGCCACTGATTCCAAACTACACTACTATAAAAGTATTTTTCTAAGCTCACTGCACTCACTCTATATGCAAATAAGTTGAACAATAGTAATGTCCTCGTTTGAGCCAGACTTTCGTCAATTATTGCTTTCCTATGTCGAAATGTTTAGATAACTTCCTTGATTCAGAAGGCTAAGAAAATTGATTTTGTGATTCCAGACATAACACGTTTGAAATTATTGTGGATTCTAGATGTAATTAATTCATTCGCTTCACTGTGCTGAAAAAGAAACACTTTTATTTATAGTAAACGATTTTAGATCAGAAGACACTTGTTCATATGTTCTTACTTAATCAGTGTTATATAAGTTTATGAAATGGAAATAAAAGTGTTCCTCGGGAAATGGCAATATCTATTCAAAAGCTTATTTACATTCTTGTTTATGTTAGAGACAATCCACAAGACATGAAGCAGTCACACATCTATCAAACACAATTTGACGTCTGATAATCGATATTTATAAGTTAATTTTAAGAAGGTTATTTACTGCGATGCTAAATACAAAATGATTGAAAGCAATATTCAAGTTCACCTCACCTCAGCGGAGAAAGTCGTGAATTGTCAATCAATTAGTCAGCTTAGCAATAAGATCGTGATTGATTTTTCATTCAGAAACTATTTAACGGTAGACTGTCTGATAACCTGATCTATGAGTTTAATCACGCTCTAAAAACACCTTTACAAACTCTACACACCAGTTCTATTCCATATTTTCTTAGACTTTTCAACTGTTTTGCAGCTTTCACGTAAATAATTAATTTGACATTCAATCAATATAATGTCTACAGCCAAATTTATTTATCTCTGTTCGCTTAAGTAGCGTTTCTTCTTTACAATAAACATCAATTAACTGATCAATTGATCAGTAATAATTGATGGTTTAATTTTATCGTGTGTATGTGACTAGATTATTTGAAAACGGAGAAGGAAATATTAAGAATTCAAAACTGATTATTCAGATGAGACTGTTTGGGTAACATGGTTTTCAATTGTATTACAGTTGTTAGCATTATTGTTCTCGAAGATTATTTGCAAATTCCTTGTGGGCATCCGGAGCTGTGAAACTGTCCTACTTAGACTGAAACAAGTCCTTTGCATTCGGTATCATAATTATGAATGATTTAGTGAATTTTCAAACCTTTCTGAAATTTTAAAGCAACTCTTTGTTCATTCAGTAATGTCTACATTTGTATGACCCGTTTTGTGAACTAATTCCTGAAGTCAAAATGAAACAAACACCTGTGATATTTTCAGCTCAAAGGAGTTGGTGCCGGTCATTTGCTATTTTAAGTTGTAATGCTGGAAATGATGTATGGTTTTATGTGGTTTTTATACTTTGAAATATATGATTTAAATGAAAGAGTAGTCACTGACTAGTCTATGTTTTCTATGCATTTCATATAAAGGTAACACAAATACAAATACATATCATTTCATAAGATGATCAATATTTCTAGTCATCAATAGAGGTACAAGTAAAGGCAGTCCTTCTGTTTGTCCTTCTGTCCGGTCATTTTTCTCAAAAGCCGTCAAGGTAAATCAACCAAACTTTGTACAATTGTTAACCGTTTTCGTCCGTTCGCTCACAGTCAAATTTAAGTTTTTTTCTGGGATTTCAATTTCTTGTCATGTCCATGGTAACGTCACTTTTTTTACTTAGTTTTATTGTGCTAAATCAAGGCAAGTTTTCTCGGAAACTTTTAAACGTAGGTGAAAGAAATTTTGGTTGTCAGTACACCTGACCATACTTTGTTTATCGAGTTCGAAAACTAGTTCCGAAATATTATTTTTACGGAGTTATTGGCCCTAAATCTCTAATAACTGCTGTGATGCTCCAATGGGGACAGGTTTTCTCAGAAACAATTTCATCTAGTCTTGATCGAGTTCGAAAGCCATTTCTGTAATAAACATATTTACGGAGTTATTGCCCTTGAATCTGAAATTTAACTCAATACGAATTACTGTTGTGATGCTCTTAACGGGAACAATTAATTTGCCTGAAAAATAATATATCTGGGTGAATGAAATTATGAAATATCAAAGCCAGTTCCCCCAAAAAATATTTTTGTCAACATTGAATCTGTTTTTTAACATTGTGCCATTAATATCTATAATGCGTAATGGACTGAAAGTCAATGGCGGGGGTATTTGAGCCATGCTCATTTTAATGGACGAATTTAAAAAATGTCTAACAAATTGTAATGGTGCTAGAAAGGATGATTTTCATTTTAACTACGTGATATTAACATAGTCTACACTTACACTGTTGGAAAAATGGACAACTCAGTAACATAAATCCTCATTTGAAATATTTGTTTTAGAAAAGAATGAGACATGGCAATATTGCATGATACATCTTATGAACATGATGAGGATTATGATGACGAGATCACATATACCTGCTCTGCACTACTAGGAATACATTTATAAGAGCTATTCAAGGTTTATTTTTGTAATATGATATAGAAAATATATAATGGTCACGTATATCTATAGTTTGATTGTCTTGATTTTTTTTATTTGTTGTTAACATGTTACCAGCTCTTGTGAATTTGCTTATGTTTTATGTAGTGGTGAGGCATTCACATAAGCAGAGTTTTGCTTGTTTGCCAAACCACATTCTTATTGAATAAAAAAAATGTTTAAACCATATATATATATATATATATATATATAAACTATACCTATTCGTAACATAAAACTGTTTTATTCTGAATATCTTTTTGAATGATTAATCAGAGAGCATGATTATATAATATGAATACTCTTTATACATAATTGTTTACCTCAGCGTTGTAGCACGTTTTCCTACTGAAATAATCATGAAATCACCTCTCAAAAATATAAATAAGTATTGACAATGGCTAGGTGAGGTAAGGGAAAGTGAGTTGTGGTTTAACGCCGCTTTCAAGAGAATTTCACTTATATCGCAGCTGCTAATATTACGGTAGGGATAAGGCCCGCCCAATGACTAAATAATACTCCTAAATCAATAAAAAGACTTCTAAAACGACATGGTGTGGTTCAATCACGCGAGTCCATTTCCCATTGATCGGCCATTTTAATATGTTATTATGAAGAATGTCAAGATCACATCAACTGGGTTGAACTGTATGTAGTGTATTGTAGTTTGGTTGGACTGTATTGAGTGTCTGTGTGATAGGGACTGTGTGAGAAGCGTGCATGGTGTGTGGAAAGCGTGCATGGCGTGTGGAAAACATGCATGGAGAGTATAAAGGTGAAAGTTAGAGGTTGTAAGATGCAGTCAGAAACTGGTGAAGTTGAAGAGTGGATGTTGGCCTGTTTCATGGCGTAAGTATGGTTTTGTTTTATAACTTTTCTGCAAAGTGTATTACAAGTTTATACATATAAAATTATTACCATGTTCCTATGAAATCACAGTAACAACTTGAAATTGTTGTATGATGTACAAGTATACAGTGTAGTGTTTCGCATTGTTGTAACAATATGGTAGTATTCAGTCTATTATCAGCATGAACATTGTTGTGTAAAAGAAGAACAAGTGTTTTTCTAAGTTGTACATGTTATGCTATAATTGCTGGAAAGTATAATCATTCGGAGCTAATGTGCTCGTTGTGTGTTGAGTGGTTATGTAATGGTATCAATCATTTTGAGTTGTAATGCTCGTTGTATGTTGAATGATTACATACCTGTAGTATCATTCTGAGCTGTATGCTCGTTGTACGTTGAATGATCATGTATTTGTGTAAATCATTCCGAGTTGTAACACTCGTGTTGTATGACTTTGCTGTATCCTGTGTATTGGTGTTATATAGTGTCCGGACCTAGACGGGGCCGAATATGGAGTCGGATGTGAGGACTACTACCTACTAGTCTGTAAACCAACGTGGGAAGTCATGTGTACACCGTGTTGATGACGTAGCTCTGACGTCACGTGTCGAGTCGACCAACGTGGAGGGTCGTAGTAACTGGGACATCACGTGTCCTGTTGCACACTTACTGTGCCGTGTGTGAGGTCGTCATGACCTTTGTGATGGAACATAAAACGTGGAACTTTGTATATTGTTTCTGTTAATAATGAACTTGCAATGAAACGCATGTCGTGTTTGTGTTACTGACTTGTAAACATTGTGATGTATTAAAATGGTGTAGGGTGCTTAATTTTCTTTTGACGAGTGTAACGTGTAAAAGGTGTGAGTTTGGTAGACGAGTATGTGAAAGTGAGTTTTGAGGTGACGTGTATGTTGAGTGTATGATAGAATGGGGAACAAGGGGGGAATTTAGTTTATTAATATTTTTATCCCACCGGTATGTAATACCGTGGGATATAGTCATCGCCCCGTCCGTCTGTCCGTCCGTCTGTCCGTCCGTAATCATTTCGTTTCCGGAGCAGAACTCGAAAACAATTCATGATATCTTTCTGAAACTTTGCATGTGTATTACCCACTAACTGAAGTGGTGTCTTTTGATATTTTCAGTTTTCTGAAATTTTCTTTTGTGTTCGTTTCCATAGAAACATGTTGAATTTGGACTTTTTTCAGAGACAGGTTCGTTTCCGGAGCACAGCTCCAAAACCGTTCATCATATCTTCCTGAAACTTTGCATGTGTATTGCCCATTGACTGAAGTGGTGCCTTTTCATATTATCAGATTTTTTCTGAAAAATTTGTTGCTTCTGGAGCAGAAGTCTAAAACCCTTAACATTCCTGAAACTCTGTAATACCCACTAACTGAAGTACGGTAGTAGATACACAAGTATCTGTAAAAGATGTGTTTTACAAATTTTGTGGAACCGGTGGGATATGTCATCTTCTGATGACTCTTGTTGATTTTTGAATAAATTTCATTTATTCATACTCTGCCTTTGTTTTTTCATCTCATATCGTGACAAAGAACATGACGATTTTCTGGATAACAACTTCTTTAATTGAAAATACACGACGTTTCGGAGTACACTCATTCCTTCATCAGCCGGAATGGGAATAACAAAATTGTGTACATTTATATAGCAAACAAAACAATGGTGAGGAAACTCAATCAGGGGGATTAACATGCATGAGAATGGTATACAATGGGGATTTGTAATACAAACATGATGGAGATAAAGTATGAGAATGATGAGGATTTGCAATACAAACATTAATTAGATAAACAAACAATGGCCTGTAGGCTTTATTGAGGATATACATAAACACACATGATGAAACGAGGGAGGCCAATTGGATTTATTGAAATTGTTAAACCAATAATAATTATAGTTGATTGGAAGAGAGGCCAATTGTTTGTGTGGATGGCTTTGAAGTTGTTGCATGGTGATTGGAGCTGATAGGTGTTGATTGGTAGGGGGACTCCTGATAATTATCCGAGGAGTCCCCCTAACTGCATGACTTCTGTGGAGGAGAGCATGTATCATGAATGTGGCTCTTCCTGCAAGGGTGTGATTGTAAAACGGGGTACAAGTTCTCTAGGATCTAATTTACTAACCTTTGTCCATTGAGAGTGCCTTGGACTTGGATAGATTCTACCTTACGATCACAACTCCAGACCATCCCAGATCGACGACCGACCAGAATTGATGGAGCTTGGGAGGTAGCAGGTAGTTCTTCGTGGACAGGATTCCTGCCTCTTCAATTAACCGCGAGATAACGAGAAGAGGCTTTTGTCGATTTATTGAACTCTCCAAAAAGATCTGATGCACCAGGCTATTCGTTCTTGCTCATTTCTCTAGGTTAGGAAATAGACTCGAAAAGGATGATTTGAAGAAAGTTGATATTTATTAATTGAGCCGCCTCCTTGCAATGTTTGTCTTCCATTACAAGTGATAAATACACTCACGTGCAAAAGAAACGTCCCCCATATTTAAAAAAGTGTAAATTGAAATAGATAGACACATGTTTTGTAGAGAAGTACTCACAAGTTCATATGTCAAAGTATGATACCTTTATTTTATGTCTCTTCAAATACACTTCGAGTGGTAAAATCGCCTTTGAAAGCTTTTCCTGGCTACAATGTTTGGTATTTAAGTTTGTTATTTTATATTTAGAATATATAAGAATTTATATTTAGTATACAGTGGAAACCTGTTAAGTAAAATATCAAGGGACTTATCAAAATGTTTTATTTACCTGGTATTTTACCAATCCAAACTTGTGAAAACCTGCAGAAGATAACCCTATACATTTTATAAAACCATACACATTTGTATGTAAATAGCAGAATATACATTTGTACATTGTATGTTTTTGCATTTATCGCGTGTTTCAGTCACATACAAACGTATCACAGGGGAGATTTCATACCGGGGGAGTGTTAATTCGTGACACCGACGCCCCTCAATTCTTATCATATTGTGACTGGTATTTTAGTTATCCGGTTTTATTTGTTAAGCAATTTTCTTCCAGGGGCCATGGGAAGACGTTTACTTAAAGGGGTTCGAAACAATTGCCCACGCACATCTCCAATTGTCAGATTTTCGCTCTCAGGATTTAATAGCTTAGGTCCATTTTTCATCAACAGTGTGTTGTGAGAAACCTTAAAAATCAAATTACTTTGGATACTAATAAAAAAAAAAAAGGTAATGGTATTATGGTTGTGTGACATAGTTTATATTTTATGGTAAAAAGATTATCTGCTCTTCAACCTTATATAAATGAAGTATGTAATACAAAATTCAATTTTCCATTGAAGAGTTATCTCCCTTTGCCAATATTTTTCATAAATATTCAACTTCAGCATCAGATTACTCAGAAAATAGGTCCGTGACATATATTTTTTATTTTCTATTATTTTTCAGCAGTAAGTTTCCCACAGGTTTTATCATGTTTGAATTATTTTTCATTTATTTTTATTCTTGAACAGGACTTTTGAAGTTATTTCTGCAGAATCCATTGTTGACATTGTATATTATCATATAAGGTTAATGAAGAAAAACCAACGTACAAATTGCAGAAATCACTTATTCTAATAACATTCAATTGATGAAAGAAAACAACAATATAGCTCCGAATGATTATCATTATTTTTGAAAAAGTGACTTTAACAAAATAAAATAAAACAAGTTTTGCCATTTTTTGAGACATTACCACAAGAAAACATCATTTTGCAGAAAAAAAGGTCCGTGACACACACTTTTTCTTTTTGAATCTCGAATAATACATAGTCAGCTTGCATCATGCCAATTTACAGCAATTTTTCATTTATTTTGATTATTGTTGGGAACCTCTTTAAGCAGTTACCGGGACCAAGGAAAAGTGTTTACTTATCAGTTTATTTTTAGATAAGCCGTCTTTACCAAGGCGGTTTCAACTGTAGTTGGTGTCTGAAGACATGATGTAACGCTGTTTCAGTTGTTTTTATCACGCGTGGATTGAAATATCTTGTATTTTGTATGGGAACTTTCTTTTGCATGCGAGTTCATTTACACCAGTGTGTTGTAACGAATCCGTCATTTAGTCATAGTTGAAAAGTAGACAATTATTAATTTTAGTCTGTAGAGAAGTTACAAAGTTAATGTGAAGAGGTATATTTATCAATGCAAAGGACTATTTTCTTGAAAACTGTTGAATTTGTCGGTCTTTAACCGTGAATGGTGTTATTGTCTTCTGTTTGATATCATTCCTGGGGACATGTTGATAAGATGTTATTTTATTTAGATTAACATAGAATACCATTGTCGTTTCATGCACATCTTATGAAGTTTTCAGTAAATATCAACATATGACAATCAAACCATTAGCTGTATAGCAAATGCTGTAATAACACAACATAATACTCAAAACGATCACAATAAAGTATCAATATCCCTTGTTGATATACATATTACAACAGTTAATAATTAAAACTTCAAATAATTAAAGTAACTTTTGAATTTATATTTGAAAGAATATCAGTAGGGTTAGATATATACTATGTAGCCTCATCATGCATCATTGGCTACATTATCAAACATTTTGCCAAAACTTGATATGGTTACTGCTTGCTTTTCAGGAAGAATTACCAATTAACTCGAATGCTTTCTTGTAAGTGAAGTGGGTAATGCAATTATTATGCTTGTTGTTTCCCTCAAATAAGAGTCAAAATATAGATCAGTTGTAGTCTATATCCATCCATGTGTTTATATTGTAACTGTAAATTAAAATTGATGATAACAATCGATAGAGAGTGGATGCCCTACGGTGCCAGTTATATGTGTTATATTTGTTATACACTTATAAACTGAATCAGGTACCCAAGTTGTGTTCTACAAGTAAAACAGAAACGACAATGTCACTTCATTATTAATATCTAGTCATCTTTCTTCAATTTATATCTTAAATTTGACAGAGCAAATATGTTTACAAGAAGGAGGTTTAAAAACTGTAGAACACCTATCCCTATAAGCCATCCAATTACATCCTTAATCGAATAATCCACTAAAATCATGATTGTCACTTCACGTACACAGCCGACGTGTCATGTCTTCGTCTGAGAACTTTACATTTGCCTGAACAATAGACTTAAGTTGTTTCGTTATTTTATGTTAGTAATTGAAAGTAGATCAAGAAAGTACTTCATACACACAAAATGAGGTCACGTGTCTTTGAGGTGACTATTGGGCAAACTTGAAACTCTGACATATCAAATTGATGGAGAATATACACATACAGAGCTGACATGCTTAACTGCCTAACATTCAGATACACGCCTTACATCAATGAGTGAGAAACACGCAACGCTTCTTCAGAATACGAGTAAGACTGTAATTGCATGCATGCATTTTTTCAGTTCTACATATTCGATCTTTAAATCTCGAATATCATTAGGTGTCTGTATTGAAGAGAACATGTTCGACCTTTTCCGAATCTGTAATATCATTATCGGGGAACTCTTTCTTTACAGCAAGCCCTGAAACATAGTTTCTGTCATGACATTCTACTGTTCATATCATTACTGAAGCAGGTAAAGAGTTATGAAATAGGCTTGCACATAATAACTATACTTACTTCAAAATAAAAGTGCCAGTGTAATTCGAGGCTAAACAATATGTCATATCCTATGTGCTCCACGTTCTGAATTCCATATTTAGAAAATATGTTTTTGTATAAATGTCATATAAACTAACATACGTCTTGTTGATGAAACGAGGATTCTTATATCCTGCAAACTAATAACACCTCTCATAATTCAAGATATAAGAGGAAATCAACAAGTTAATGACAGCATACTCAAAAGCCATTAAATAAGAGTCTTAAATGTAAATGTATGAGAGTATGGCTGGTATCGAACTTCATGTTTCGTTAGAGGGATGTTCTTTCTATCGCTAGTATTCATAGTTACCATGTACTTCTTCAGAAGAATAGCTCAAAGAAAGTGTAGTAAATCGACCATACACTAATCTATGAATGTACACATATATGTATGCTGATAATGATAATACATCAGATAAGTACATTTGCAAACTCATGAACTAAAGAAAGCAAGACCTCCAACAATGTATATACATTTTTATTTTGTGGACCAGGGATTCACATACGATTGTTGTGGTAATTAAATGTTATAAATCTATCAAGGTGATGTTGTTATTGTCATCATGATAAACAGTTTAATTTTAGATACTGAACTTCTTTGATTTGAATTGTTTGATATTAAATTATCAATCTACGAAATAATACCGAGTAATCATTAAACACGAAATACTGAAATGGTTAACCGCTGTAAAGTAAGTGTATCACAACAAACAAGATTTCTAAATAACAACTGTTTTATTGTGAACAACATTCATAAGGCTGGACCATTGATGATTTGGATTTTTTTCTTTTAGCTAGTATTCTACTTGCTTTTGAACTCTGTTTTTAAGTATCTTAAATCATTACATTACACTCTAGTGTTACACAGTTTGAACAATCCACACCATTGCTATCTGTTTTATCCCCGCAACGACGAAAACATGTAAGTGAATTCCGAACCCATACCGAAAGTTCACATTAGGGCTTTCCCCATCTTCTGTGATATTAGATTTCATTTCCCGCATGCTCTCAGTCAGAAGGATACACTTCATGAAGATATATTTAATTGGCATCTGCCGTTGGCATTTATGAAAGTGAAATCAAACTACATGAATTGTTTTAAAAGTATGTGTTAGAAAGTCATTGCATAAGTATGTTTTTCAATTTAATAAAAGTAGAAAATATACGTAAATATTGTAAACACGTTTTCATCATACTGTCAGATTTCTAACATTTGTGTTCACATGAATAATAGTGTATTTAAAGAATAATAAAAAGAATACAAAATGTGCAGGGAATACGTAATTCCTAACAACACGTCGGAAATCTGCTTTGGCCATTTGCTGTGGATTTATGAAGCTACATTGTTGTACGTTACATCATGGTATTAACATGGGGCTCGAATTTAAATTTGGATTTCATATTTTAATAGAAAGCTTGAATTAATGAGAACATTTTAAATGAATTGCAAATACGAATATAATCACACAAATAAAGTATATAACATACATGTATATCCCATTTCTTCTATTTTACATTCCTGTAGGCAATAACAAGTTGAAGACATCGTCACAGGACTCTACTTTCTTCTTGATTAAATTTCGTTTAGCTTTTTAGAGGACACATTGCGAAAATAGGCCTATTGGCAATTGGACATGTCTACATAAATGGTTCACCTCCCTCGGAGTGTTTTGAAGCAGAAATGTGACTTTGGTTATATGGATTTGACCAAACCTGGGTTCGAATTCCACTCGGGCTCGCTTACTTTGTCCCAGGCTTTACTGCTGTAGGGAACTGGTATAACATACAGTTCTATAAGGTGTAATGGTACACACAATTGCATAATATGCTTTCAGGTATTCTTATTAAATGAAAATACTAGTTGTCCTCAATCTTCATATTTCTGTTTCCTACGGTGCTAAGTACAACATGATGGAAAGTAATCCTGTCACAGCAAGTCGTGAAATGTCAATAATTTATACATTAGTGAACAATAAAATTCTAATTGATATTTTATTAAGACATACTTAAACTACAAGCTGTCTGATCGGCTGATCTACAAGTTCAATTTGCTTTAGAAACACCTTATACGCCGGTAATAGTCCACATTTGTACCGCTTGAGTCATACATTTGTAAATAAACATTCACTCCACCAACTCTCTAAAGCCATACTTATAAATGTATCGCAGTATCTCCATTTTGTTCATAGAACATACATGATCCATTTTCCTACTGCTTTGAACAGACACTACATCATCTACTCTGTTCGCATATATAGTGTTTTATAACAATACTTATTACTCGCCCGTGTAAGATACTGCAGTGTAATATTTATACGGCAATATTAAACTAGTGTAATACCGCCGCACGTATGACGTCACAATAGTTTGTGGTTATGACGCCACAGTGGGAGTAACGTCGTCACAATGGTATCGGACCTGCGGGTATCATACTTTTAGAGCCATGTCGGCTTTTATACTCATATAGGTTGGCGAGTAATAAACAGAATACTAAACTTCCTTCTATTGAATACCATTTTTATTAAACTCGTGAATGATTTGGTATCAAACTCGCTGTCGCTCGTTTTATACAAAATCATTAACTCGTTTTATAAAAATGGTATTAAATAGAAGGTCGTTTAGTATCCTCTTTATAACAAATTAGTGATGATCAGTAATGGTTGGTGGCAAATATATTTATATAGTTTTATTAGTTTTTAATTATATGATAGAACTTTTTAAGTTATTATGACACTTATTTATATAATTTTATCTTGTGTATGTCGCTATATTTTGGTTATGTAAAAAAGTAGATGGACGTATTCATTCGGAAAACACATTTGGTTATTCAGATATGGCCTTTTATGTTAATATCGTTTTCAAGAGTATTACAGCTGCATGTATATACACTTATGTACGACAGAATGATTAACCAATCAATAATTGATATACATATATAACTTAGGTTATATCAATCGAAATCATAATCATAAGAATATTGTCAAAGATTAGATACCTGTCTAAAATTTTGAATTTTTTTTTTGGTATTTATGTGAATGTTCTTACTCAGCTGTATTGTCTTATTTTCGCTATGTTCTCTTGCATTAGCCAAGGGCCACCTCTCACAAAGAAACCTTAAACTAAGGTTCACCTTACCTCCAATTCTTCAGAATCACACTAAGGTAACCGAAGTGACACATTGGTGCTTTGTTGAAGTGTCATATCTTCTAGGCAGTTGATACT
The DNA here is from genome assembly GCA_936450465.1 of Gibbula magus. Classification (NCBI taxonomy): domain Eukaryota; kingdom Metazoa; phylum Mollusca; class Gastropoda; order Trochida; family Trochidae; genus Gibbula; species Gibbula magus. Next base: position 65,261,387 of record OW388300.1, on the reverse strand, counting down.
GTAAACATTTAAATAATTTGCAACTGGAAGTGTGATCCTGGATTAACACCATTGTTTATATGCTACAGACGGATCGTATTGCCAAATCGACATTCGTAGATGGCGTGGGAAGTCAATATGAGACTAAAGCTTGTGATATTTTCAGCTCAAGTGATTTGGCGCCAGACACAAGCCGATGTTAGGTAAATTGGTATTTTTCAAGTGCACTTATGTTGGACTTGATGTATGCTTTTTTATGTCGTTGTTATACTTGATATTTACAAAATACGTACCATAAACATATATGTTAATATTAAAGAGTAGTGCCTGGATGGCCTTATTTAATCTATTCAGCTCCTAAAAGAGGGTTTGCAAATACAAATATATATCATTCCGTACAATGCTGGATATTTCTAATCATCATTAGAGGTACTACGCAGAGTCATTGGGCATGTTTTGCCTCTGTTCCTGTGCTAGTTTGGTTGATGAAATTCAATTATATCTTACAAATACTGATGTGGATAGAAATGATAATGTTAGTTTTAACAAGGTTGCATTAATTGACTACACTAACACTGTTTGAAGAAGGAAATTATAAGAGGTTCAGAAAAAGATAATTGTGAGAATAGTTTCCACAACAACTTTGTAACAACATTAGATTGACTACACAAAAAATGATGGAAGAATATAAGAAAATCAGAACAAAATCCCTGTGAAAATAGTTTCCACTGAAACTGAATGTAAGCATGATTAATCCAGTAATTGTTCTGATGATACTGTTGGCAGAATATATAATTAAGAAATAAGCACCATGTCAGATCAGTATTATATTAAATATTTTATAATAGTTATGATTATTAGGTGATTATTACAATCATACTTTTACCCGGCTTATATCTCCCCACCACTAATTAAGGGGTATACTCAAGGAGCACGCATATATTATTGCCCTGCAAGATCTGCTTTGTTGTTGAGGCACAAGGACTAATGAAAGAACACTGGTAGAGACCCAGGTCACCTCCGCCGGGATTCGATCCCGGACCTTGAGCGTGAGAGGCTAGTATGCCAACCACAACACCACCACTCTACTCCTTAAGGAAAAGTAGATTCCATGTTATGACCAAAAATGTCCCATCAGTATTCAGTTCGGTTAATTCGCCAAGGAAATAAGTGTCTCAGTGGCGAACCTTGAACATAATTCCTTTCTTCATAGTTTCTGTGAAGGATTCTAAGGATTTTACGATTCGGGGTGGCTTGTAAAACTGTGATTGTCAATGATTTGATTTTGGTACATGTGTCCACTGAAGTTGCCTTTTGACAGTGTATGACAAAATGAACATGCTTCTTCTTGAGTTGCACGACTGTAACCAATCTCGTATGTCTCCTGATTAGGGACAGACGTCTAACAGGACGACTTGAATCTTGTCCACCTGACTACAGCCTGCTAATGGAACCGTTTGCTTTGCCTTGCTACGTATGTAAAATCAAACTTGTCCATCTCAAAACCCATCAGCCATATCTAACTAGCTATCTGGCACAAGCACTCCTTGTTCGCGGTATCCAGTTTGTATTAACGTCTCTAGCAGTCATGTACTTCGTGTTTGACGAATTTATTAGTGTGCCTCCTGTTGTCGTAACATGACAAACCAGCATTACGCATGCCATTGTTTTGCATCAATTCGTTGCCACTAATTCGAAATCTTGGAATAATTGGTCAATATAAAATAGACACTTTCAGTCTTTCAATCTTCCAGTCAGTAATAACGATATGAACATATGTGCAAGTTCGTTTATAAACACGGTTGCCAAGTATTCACAAACATAAAGTAATCATGTGATGTGTGCTTGTTCCATGGATCAATTGATGACATTACTCAGATGTCAGATTTCGAAAAAACTTTAATATTGAATTTGGTGACGTTTAATCTTGAAAGGGTGTTTATATTTGTTTATTACTTTATCGATTTAATATACAATTCATAACCGGGCCAATACAGGACAAACTTTACCAATACGAAACAAACTGGGCCAGTATCAGTTTGAGCATGCGCACATATCACATTTGTTAAAAGACCTGAGCTGTAGCTTCAACATTTGGACGAATGCTATCTATTCACCTATCAATATTTCAAAAGAATGAAAAGTTGACTTATATGCAAATATAATTAAATGTGGTATTTCAATAACATTCTCCTTTATTTATTACGAATTTACCTTTTGGCTTTATTAGCTCCAGCTCTACCCAATACATGTTATCTCCTGCCAAAACAATAGACCTCGGACCTGTAACTTGGTCAATACAGAAATAATCTGTGATTATATCCCTGCTACAAAGTAGTCCGCCTATATAGCGGTTATTCCGCCCTGCCGTCCGTATATCCGTTCGTCCTTCCGTCCGGTCCGTTTTCACCAAAAAGCGTCAAAGATACGTCAACCAAACTTTGCAAAATTGTTAACCATGATCTTCCCATTGCGTGCAGACAGTTTTCAGTTTTTATGGGATTTAATGTTTTTGTCGAATCAATGGAAACGTCACTTAGTTTTATAGGGTTCAATCCGGACAAGTTTTCTCGGAAAATATAAAACCTGGGTGAATGAAATTTTGGTTGTAAGTACACCGAACCATACTCTTTATCGAGTTTGAAAACCAGTTCTGAAGTAATATTTTACGGAGTTATGACCCTTGATTCCGAAATTCCGAACTTAGTACCAAAACCGCTGTGATGCTCCAATGGGGACAAGTTTTCTTTGAACTATTACATCTAAGTGAATGAAATGTGTCATGTATGTAGTTCAGATGATACTCTTCATTGAGTGGGACACCCAGTTTCGAAGTATTATTTTGTATTGAGTTATGGCCCTTGAATCCGAAATTGAACTTAGTTTCAAAATCACTGTGAAGCATCATTTGGGAAACGTTTTCTCGAAAACTGTTACATCTAGGTAAATGAAATTTAACGTGTAGGTGTTCCTGATGATACTCGTCATCGAGTTCAAAGTCAAGTTCTGAAATATCATTTTTACGGAGCTTTTGCCCTTTAACATCTAACTGAATTTGGTTCTAATAACTGATGTGATGCTCTAATGAGAACAATTAAGTTACCTGAAACATATTACATCTCCGTGAAGGAAATTGTGTAATATTAAAGCCAGCTCCCAAAACATATTTTGGACAAAATTATGATAATTTTTAAGTTTTTTTAATTTAATTTTTTTAAGTATTGTGCTCTTAACATCTATAATACTCAATGGACGGATAGTACGTTACGGTGTTATGTGAAGCATTTGCTCACATTTTTCTTGTTACATTATAGATTTCAGCCCGATCGGCAAATACATACAGGATACCAAACAATCTTCTATTTGATACCAATTTTATTAAACGAGTTAAACATTTTCATTTATCTTTACTCGATGATTTAATTTAGGAGACATTTTATCACATATCTTGCGAATTCAGAGTTAAGCATTTTCATGAAATAAAAATTAAAGTCCCAGGAAATGGCAATCATCTTTTCTTTCACTTGTATTCTTGTTTAAAGTTCTTGTCAGCGATAATCCACAAGACATGTACAATCCAATTATTTATATTTTTACGAAATGGTCACATATGTACCAAACACAATTTGACATTTGATAATCTTATATAAAACATATCTTTGTTGGATTTTTTACCTATGATGCTCAATACAGAACGATTGAAAGCGATCTTCTGTCTTATTCTCAATTCTGCGGCAGCAGAGAAAGTCGTGAATTGTCAATCAATTATACGTTAGTTAGCAATAAAATCATGATTGATTTTTCATTCAGACATAATTGAACGGCAGCATGTCAGATAAGCTGATCTACGAGTTTAATCACGAGAAAAGTCAAACAACTTCTATACACCAGTAGTCGACATTACACTTTTTGTGTAGCTTTCTAGTGACCAACCATATTTATATGAATCAAACGAACAAATCATTATTTTGTTCATCGTCCATTTCCAAGAAAATATCATCCCATGAGTAGAGGTTTTCTTATTGATTGATAATTCAGTCATGACTGATGGCAATTTGTACAAAATTATGATATTATGAATCATTTGAATGCGGAGAAGGAACGATTTAGAAATCAAAATTGATTATTGTGATTAAGTTCGGTTTTGCTTAATACCATTTTCAAGAGTATTACAGATGTATACACATAGTACTATTGTTCGGAATATTATTTGCAAATTCCGTGTAGACATGTACGACTGTGAAACTTCCCTTCTTCGACTGAAACTAGGAACCATTATGAACAATATCCATGTAATTCATCCATAGTTGATATACATATAAATTAAGTATTTCTGTACAGGCTAATACAGCGTACCCAATACATGTCACTCGGCCAATGTTGCCCTTGCAATCGATATCATAACATATTTATTGACCTTATAAATCTTTCTGAAGTTTTGAAGCGAAACTTTTTTTTATTTTGTGAACAGTTGCGTTAGCGTGCATGTATACATGTATTTACTTATGGTAAATACGGTATTATGAGAGTACTACCGCAGGCAGGTGCATTCAATGCACGTGAAGGACGTGCGGATGTGGTCACGTGGAAGAGGTTATAAAGAAGGTTGAAGAAGTTGTCTCTTCATTCGAGATCTTCGCTTTCGTTGGCGAGAATGGTTCCTATTCATTGATTTTATCAAATGTGTTCAGTATGTTTGGAAGTGTATTCACCTTTGTGGTAATGTTTGCACTATAAGGTTACTTTTAATGCAGTGCGTCTTGAATTCTGTTTATAATACAAATGTATGTTTATGTCGTGTTATACTGTTAATGCTGAGGAAGATTTTTATCATACGCGTGAGTGTTTACATGTGTTTTGTGTAATGCTGATGTGTGATGTACTGTTTTCAGATGTGGTGCAATCATGTGGTCGCGTGACATAGTCAGCGAAAATGGTGGAATGGAAATGTTTCGATAACACGGGTGCATGGTTTATCAAGTCGTGTGACATCAGTTGACTGTTGTGATGAACTATTTGATGAGGATGCACGTTGAAGTTGATGCTCAATGTTGAGGGAAGTTGTTTTGACGACACCAGTGCACGTTGATGTAGATTGACAGCGGTAAGGTTATGGAGCTTTTGTAAGACCATACGATTGATATTAGGTAACATTGCAGTGCTTTTTAAGTGATAAAATGTATTAATGAAGGTGCTTGTTACAGGTCATGTGTCGTTGAGAATACTGGCTTTGAATGAAGAAGTAAAGACTAGTGAATGTTTATGGCTTGTGGTAAGGATGATGTGGAGGAAGATAGACGATACAATGTTTGTATGTTTATGACGAGTAACATCGGTAATACTGATGTGCAATATTGTTTTGAGAATATGTATGCATGTTTATGTAGAGTATCGGCAGAGCCAATGTGGATTGCAGTAGTTCTGATAATACGTATGCATGTTCATGTCACTTCTGTATGGCTGATTTGTGAATTTTGATTTGTGTGTGTCCTGTGACATGAAGGCCGACGCGTAAAAGTATTGCCTTGATAATACGTACGCATGTGTGTTGTGACATCAGTAAGGTTGATATATGAAGCAGTTCTTCTTGTAATACGTAATGCATGTTTATGTCGTGTGACATTAGTAAGGCCGACGTGTGAAATAAATGGCATTGCCTTGATAATGTGTGTGCATGTGTGTTGAGACATCCGTGAGTTTGATATGTGAAATAATTGCCTTGGTAATACGTATGTTTATGTCCTGTGACATCAGTAAGGCTGACGTGTGAAATAAATGGCATTGCCTTGATAGTTTGTGTGCAAGTGTTGGGACATCCGTGAGGTTATGTGAAATATTTGCTTTGGTAATACGTATGAAATAATTGCCTTGATCATATGTACGCATGTGTGTTGTGACATCAGTAAGACGTGTGAATCACTTGCTTTATTTATGGTATGATTTTTTTATGTATTGTTACATTCGTAAGGCTTTGTGAAAGCAGTTGCTTTGATAATGCGAATGCATGTGTAACGTGTGATAACGGTAAGGCTGTGTTAAATAATTGCTATGAAAATACGTATACATGGTTAAGTTGTGTGACATCAGTAAGACTGATATGTAAAACAGTTGCTTTATGTATGTTTATGTCGAATGGCATCGTTAAGGCTGTGTGAAAGCAACTGCTTGGATAATGTGTATGCATATTTATTTCGTGTGACATCGGAAAGGTTGATGTGGTAGACAGTGGTTTGATATGTAGCTTGTTTATGTCGAGTGACATACATGTAGCTACTGATTATTGAGAGGCAGTGTCATGATGCTGAGTGGCAATTTTCTGATGCCGAGTGGCAATGCTGGCGATATAATTGTATTGCAGGATCAGTAAGGCAGTGTGAGAACAGTTTTGAGAATGTGTATGCACATTTACTTCTTGTGACATCAGTTTAGATGATGTGGTATACAGTGATTTTGATAATGCCTGTGCATGTTTATCTTGTGTGACATCGGTAAGGTTGAGGTTGAATACAATTGCTTTAAGTGTATGCATGTGTATTTATTGTGAGATCTGTGAGGATGTGTGAAACAGCTTTGATAACGTCTGTGCATATTTATTTTACGTGACATAGGAAAGGTTCATGTGGTATGCAGTGGTTTGATGATACGTATGCATGTCTCTGTCGAGTGACATCGGTACTGAGTAGTGTGAGGCAGTGTAATGAGTGGCAATGCTGATTGTGCCGAGTGGTAATGCTGATTGTGCCGAGCGGCAATGCTGATTGTGCCGAGTGGCAATGCTGATTGTGCCGAGTGGCAATGTTGATTGTGCCTTGTGGCAATGCTGATTGTGCCGAGTGGCAATGCTGATTGTGCCGAGTGGCAATGCTGATGGTGCCGAGTGGCAATGCTGATGGTGCCTAATGGCAATGCTGATGGCGCCGAGCAGCAATGCTGATGGTGCCGAGTGGCAATGCTGATGGTGCCGAGTGGCAATGCTGATGGTGCCGAGCGGCAATGCTGATGGTGCCGAGTGGCAATGCTGATGGTGCCGAGCGGCAACGAGTGGCAATGCTGATGGTGCCGAGTGGCAATGCTGATGGTGCCGAGTGGCAATTCTGATGGTGCCGAGTGGCAATGTTGATTGTGTCTAATGGCAATGCTGATGGTGCCGAGTGGCAAGGCGGCTGGCGCAGACGGGCAACGTGTTGCAGCTGAGTGGAAGTGTGGAGCCGAGTGGTGGTTTGATGATACCGATGGGACTTGGAGCAACGCCGATGGGACTTGGAGCAACGCCGATGAGACTTGGAGCAACGCCGATTGAATTGGGGCAACACCAAATTTGACTTGGGACAACGCCTATGGTATTTGCGATCATGCTGTTTGGTCTTCGGGCCTCGCCGATTGGACTTGGGGCTAATCTGATTGGACTTGTTTTAAGATGAGTATAACATTTATGTATGTATAACACGCGCATGGCTGAGCCAATATGCATTTGTATTCACACGGAATTGCAAAATAAGAATTAAATCCATGACAAATGATTGTTCGAGTTTGTTTTTTTACATAAGGGCGTATCTGACTTAAATAGATAGTTATATATAGAATACTAAACGACGTCCCGTTTGATAACATGTTTATGAAACGAGTGGATGGTTTGGTATTTTAACGAGCGAAAGCGAGTTAAATACCGATGCCATTCACGAGTTTCATAAACATGTTATCAAACGGGACCGAGTTTAGTATTTTATTTATTACTCAATGATGTAAATATCACTGAATTGCAAGAAAATCGTTTTTAGTGACGCTCACTTGCAATTAGGTCACCCGCTATTGCAGTCCCGCGGCTGACATTGTGACGTCAACCAAAAACGACTATGACGTCACGCGCCGATTATGACGTTACGGCAGCACGCGGTGGTATCACACATGTGTGTAACCAACTCATTGCTATCTAATGAGTGATCTCACCACGGTTGAGTAATAAGATTGTTTTATATGTTGCAGGAAAATATGAGGCGTTTGCCTTGTGAGGCCAGACCTATCCAGGTTACTGTAACCCCGAATGTTGAGGATTCACAGTGACGTCCCCTTCGCCCTACGTTTACTGATGGATTTATACCTCCTCTCATCGTGGTGGGATGGCTAGTCTTCTGACTCTTCCTTGTCTGGAACCTTTAAGCGTTTGGACTGCCCAGTACATACCCAACCATGGATGAACTACGGGCCCAGCAACTGTTAAGAAGCCCCAATCTCTTCAATCGTTCACATTGTACAGTAATATCAGAAATAAACCTGCTCGCCTCGAGCCTGCGGTAGACGTTACCCATGATATGAGTATGTTTTAGGAAGTAAATATTTTATGTTCGTTTGAGCGAAGCGAATTAGAACATAAAAGCACAGGGGCTTGTATTGTCGAAACTAGCGATTACAACGAATATGAAGTCGACGATCCAGCCCCATATACTATAAAAAAAGTAAAGGGATGTAACGGGGTCAACACCCAATGTCCGTTTGAAATTATATTTCAGAATGTTGTCATCATATTATCATTCAATGTTATATTGCCAATCTGCGCGATCTGATGCACCAAATACTGGGCTTTGTAACTGGGTCACTATTAGCTGACAGGATATTATAAAGTATTTTATAATAATTTTTTAAAGCGAATATTGTATTATTTTGGTGGGCCAGGCAAATGGCTTACATGAGCAATGTGCTAATATTTTTGGCTTTGAAAAATCATATCCTTGTTATTATCCGTTCGATTTTTACGTTTGATGGCTTGTTTTAAAGACAAATGTATTGGCTTTGCCGTGATATATAACATTGAATGATAATATGATGACAACATTCTGAAATATAATTTCAAACGGACATGGGGTGTTGACCCCGTTACATCCCTTTACTTTTTTTTATAGTATATGGGGCTGGATCGTCGACTTCATATTCGTTGTAATCGCTAGTTTCGACAATACAAGCCCCTGTGCATAAAAGTACATACTATGAGCCGCATTGTCTCCTGTTGGCCATAATCTTTTGTTTTTAACCGGGTTGTCCGGCATTGACCAAGCTGTATTGGGCAGGTCCGTCATGTTATGATTCTCGAACCAACTGATGCACTGAGCTCATGGCTTTATAACTGGTTTATATGAGTTTTTGAGTGATCTTCTATACTTCTTCATGCGATGTTACATAAAACACCTGGGCTAGGCAAAGGCTCAGCTTTCTATGAAAAAATAACATCATTGTAAATACTCAATCGGCTTTGATATGATATATAATATTATCATCCAAAACTGTCTTTCACAGAAGATATCGTTTGATCACACACAAGCGATATCTACAAGCGATATCTACATTGTAGATATTGCTACAATCAAATCATCATATCCCTATTACATCATCAGTTAATTACAACACAAAGCTTTAGCATCACTGAGAACACTGCTGATAATGCTATGGCGTCACAATGTTGCCGACGTAACAATGCTATGATGTCATAATGCTAATGACGTCTCAATGCTATGACCTTACTATGATCACTGCTGAATAAGCTAATGTCAATGTTTTGTTTCTATACGTGTATTATGTTGCTATTAATTGTTGAAGAATGATTTTGAATGAGAAATAAAATCTCACCTCGTGTCTTCTGATATCAAATAAGTATAACAACACTCGTTGATTAAAGTAAAAATGTTTGCTCAACTCGTGTTGGTATATTTGACATCAGAAGACACTTATGTAAGATTCTCTATTTGTAGGACAATATGATCAAACTATACTGAAATATAGGTTTTGATGTTGGACCTCAATACATGCCCATACTTTTGTTATATTATTAGTGGATTGATCGTATGTTTTTGACAAAATATGCTACTGTGGAATAAAATTATATGCAATTGCAAATTATGGTATGTTAAATAGAGCATTAAGTGGCAGTATAATCCCAGATTCAAGACTCTGCTTAATAGTCTTATCGCCCATTCGGCTACATCTACATTGGTACGACAAATTTGATGAACTAACTACTGGCAAAAGGAGTCGAGATTAGACTTACTCTTGTGAAATGTTCAGCTTAATGGATTTGGCGCCAGACACTGGCTGCTCTTAAGGACATTTGTATATTCAAAGTGTTGCAATGTTGGAAATGATGTATGGTTTTATATCGTTTTTATACTTGATATTTACCACATATGTATCACCGATATACATGATAAAGATAAAATACTAGTACATGTACCATAATAGTCTAATTTTTCTTTTCATTTCACGAAATACATCATTTCATAAAAGGCGCGATATTTGTAATCATCATTAGAGGTACAACGCAGAGGAATTGGTCATTGTTCTCTGTTCAAGTGCCAGTTGCTTTGTCTTACAAACAGTGACGTGGCTGGATTGGATGATTTTCATTTTAATAACTTGACATGCATATTGACTTCACCTGCACTGTTAAAAAAGTCTACTATTCAGAAATAAGCCTTATTTTGGAAAGGTTTCATCTACGAATTCGAACCATGGCAATACTGCATTAGAGATTTGAGGAAAATGATGATGATTGACCTTACACAGGAATAAGTTTGTCAAAGCTATTCGGGTTTTGTATTCTACCACGTGCAAGTGATGCATCGTATCCACCTTATTCATGAGGATCGTTCATATACAACATATGCATAATGGATTCATAATATAATACTGTTTTATTCTCTGAATATCTATCTGAATGAAAGTGAGGAGGGATGATTATATACTATGAGTACTCTTAAAACAACATTGTTTATCTCAACATACATTTCCCCTACATTTGATAAGGTTATGTTTGCTGTTTAGGATCTTGTATCAGATATCGTTGGTGTCCATGGGGTGTGCAATTGAATTGTTTCGGCTAGCTGGAATGAGAAAATGATACATGATACAATTATTTTATAGATCCCTTCAATTGACAGTAATTCATGGAAATAAGCTTCAATAAAAGGGAAAGAGAAATATAGTGGACTCTTTCAATACATTTTTATATTAAACAAACCTAAATGGAATAATTGATATATATATATGATTTCTTTTTAAAATGTTCGTATTTATGTTCCAAAAAAAAGTTTGCAACTAAATTAATAGGAACTTTCTTTAGTTCCTTGAATATATTGTGATTGAAAGGAATTATCGAATGTGTTAACTTAAAAGTACATACATTAATCCAGTTCAGATATTGTTGAATTGTAAATGGTTATATGGATGTGCTTATATTATGGAAATAATAAAAGCACAAAAAAGACACACGTTAGGCGATATCATATTTCTGTTTAGGAATAGTTTAGGTACTCTCTTTTTATAACAATTTTTTTTTTCTTCTAAATCTCTCATGTAACTTGACTCAGTGCCATCGTTGTCATCTGAGCCTTAAACTAACAATCCTACACAAGAATGATATCAAATACTTATATTCTTGTAATTAATTGAGCAGATACTTTTACAGGAATATAGGTCTAAATATAGTTCCATATTATCCAATATATTAGAGAGTTTTTTCTAAAATAATATCCAGTTTGATCAAACGATCCATTAAAATCAAGATTATTGAATTTACTAAGTCCTTATCCTATGTGGTGTAAATGTAACTTACTCAATACAATGTGGAGTTTAGAGGTGTTCAAGGGGCACATACTCATAGACTCAAACTGCGTTGTTAAACATAATACCGATCTATTTATACAATGTAATTAATATTGAGCGAGTACAGAAGTTCAATATATTCGAAATACTACACTAGATTATCTTTGATTTTTAAAAGATTTTGGATCTATAATCTACAGAAGAAACACCACCGACTTTTCAATGCAGCCAAAATCAACATTCTGCCACAAAACAAATTCAATCTTGAATATAACAGTTTACAATTTTATAAAATATGGAATTTTAAGATGTTGTCTACATATTGCATGTTCATAGACTGACACAAAAATGGAAATATTGCTTAGTAGGCCTCTGAGGAAAGCATGATTTAGTCGTATTTATCTTTCGTGGATTTGTTCATTTTGTATTTGTGTTTGAAGCTTTTATTTTGTATTCTAGTTTATATGCCAATGATTATTAGTGAATGTTCAATATGAATAGAGTAATATATTACATATTTGGTAATATTATATAGAAATGTATTCAAGCATAATCCATAATAAAAGAGCATGAGTTATATTCGTTTCATATTAAGATTAAGATGAATGTATGTTAGAAATTGAAAAATCACAGACGACGATACTCCTATTTCTTACATTTCTGAGAACATAAAAGTAGAAATTGATTATATCTTGACAGTTTATTAATTAACCAATATGAGTCAGAGTGTTCAGTGTCTGTGTCTGAAGATATGACTTTGAATCGAAATTTTCATCAGAATGAGTACAATGCACCATGTTGAATTCTACAAGGAAAGCCTTTTGGAAGAATGTTGGTAGCACTCAAAGAACACGTATAGTATATAAATATATTGTATTTTGTATAAATATTAAGGCTTTGAAGTAAACAGATCAAGTGTAAGTGTTCTACCTTATAGAGCTATATGGACTATCACATTATGATCATATTTAATCATTTAATTATAGCTTTTACACTGTAAATGTTTATTCAGCTTCGTTATGGTATGTAACCCATATTAAAACACATATACTACTTGTTACGATGTGATAATGATTTGTATTGCCTTGAGTACACTGTATATGAATATTGGTTACAAGTTTAGTTATATAATAAACTCACGTGCAAAAGAAACGTCCCCATACAAAATACAAGATATTTCAATCAACGGGCGATAAATGCGACTGAAACAGCGTTACATCATGTCTTCAGAACCAAACAATACTAAAAATGAATATTCAAAACATTATCTATTCATAACTCTGAGAAACACAAGTTTTAAGAAATTGTCGTTTTGGAATCTCCTTAATTAGACGAAATAGAAGCCTCAAAAAGCCAGTCAACGCGTCAACAAATTTAAATCAAAGAATATCGATAACCCTTATTTTACCTCATATCGCCACCAAAGAGCTATGCTACATATTCACCATCTGTGTTAAATGGGCCCTTGATGGTCCCTGTGAAGTCAGAATTAACTTTGTTTATTATATTGCACATAACGTTATGGTAGTGTTTACTATATCGCAAATAACGTTATGGTAGTGTTTACTATATCGCACACAACGTAGTGATTGTCAAAAATAGATGATATTTGCACTTAGATACACAAGTAGGATAACGTATATATATATGTGTATATATATATATATATATATATATATACATATATATATATATTCACCATGATGCTACATACCTCGCTAAAGTGTATACCCCTTATCATCTCTCCTCTTAGAACTTAGTTCAGCAGTATATTACTTTTAGTTTATATGGCAGTTCAAGTGGATATTATAGCTGCAGGATACGACAAAAATCAAGTTACGGCAACTAATTTTATACAAGAATCTAACGAAATGCACAATAAACTGCCAATTTATGCTGCTTTATGGTTGCTGGCATTCCAAACTCAAATGGACTGCGATGCAACATCAAACGTCTGTGGCCACACCATTAGATGAGCGAAAAAGCTCTTTCTCAAGAATTATCATCTTCTGAAACATTTTGGCATATAGTAAATTATTACACAATTATTATTTGCAAGGTATAAAGTGTTCATAAGTTTCTGCACGTGAATACTAATCTTTGTTGAAATGATGTTTAATGTCATGACATTCAGTTTGTCCGGAACCAAACCATGATGTGAAAAAAAGCCTGTAAAGCAATTCCGTCAATCACTTGATTCACAGAGATGAACAAGAAAAGGCCTGCAACCCCAATTCTTGCACTTACCTATGCTTTAAAAAATTCACTGTAAAAGGCTACACGTCATCATGACATCAACACCTATTTGACACTTCCGTGGTTACTACCATAGATACAGATGTTCTTTCGGTTTTCCTGACACACTTTCTTCATGCAACCTGGAACAGCTCAGAAAATGATACATTTCAACTGAAAAAAATAACAAGAAAATGCAAACGCATGCACTTTCATTGTTGTTCTCATACTCCCACAAGAATTGACCATCCAACGTCTTTGACCATGAGACCAGCGATGGAAAGCATTTTATGTTTAATTTAGAGGATTTAAAAACAAATTATTAGCTTGAGGTACAAATCATTATAATCAGTAGTCTTGTAATGTCTTAAGAAATATAACGAATACAAACTTAGACACTAAGGTAAAAGAGCGAAACTTCACAGACTTTCTGCTGTATATTGCATTCTCTATAGACGGCCATTTTTTTCAATTTTCAGGGTCAAACCTTGGTATCCTGCTTTTCGTAATCAGCACCGACTGAAGATTAACAACACTGACTGCCGGTGATGTAAGTATCAACTCTTGATACAAACAATGTTCTTAACTCACTGCACTCACTATAAATGCAAATGACTTCTGCAACGTTGGTTTGTACTCGCTTCAGCATAATTCAACAAATGATTGTTTTTGTAAATCGAAATGTAAAAAAACCTTCTTTTTTTTCCTGAAAGGAACGACAATCACTAAAAATCAAACCCCTTCAATTCACTATGTGTTAGAGACAATGGAATTTATATGTCATTTAATTCACTTCATTATTTTACCTTTTATTTACCTTTTTATATTTTTGCTAAAAATGTTGATATTGGTTTGTGCTTGTTCTATTTGCAAACTTTGTGAATACTAACAAGTGAAACTGGTTGCCCTTGTAAATACTATTGTTCTATTTCGTGAGTAATATTCTTGTTCAGTTTCTCTTTTATTTGTGTGATGGTATACACTGAAATTACTTTTGATAAATAATTTCCGATTTCATTAAAGGAATGATTAAGATATGGTTTTCCAACTCATTATTTTACATCAATATAGATATTTGTTTCTTTTTCTCATGTTATTAAATACAAAGTCATGGAGGAAAACATTTCATTCAAGACGGCAGTGTATGTCATAAATTGCCAATCAAATCGAGATTATCGAGATCGAGATGATTTTTCATTCAGAAATTATTGACCGCCAAGTTGTCCGATAGATTGATCGATGAGTTTCATTTGGCACTAATACCACAGTACAACTCTTACTGGTCTATGTTTGCAGCTTTTATTTAATGAATTAATATTCAGTCAATGGAAGATTCGTAGACATTTTCAGGAAGGTATCAGATGGCTGAGTAAAATGTTCATGATGTTCCTAGAACATAACGTTTTCTTTTGTAAAATAGACCAATTGAGTACCGACGAGTATGGCGATAATGAGTATTTTTTATTTTGTCGGATAGGACGAGATTGTGATGATACGAAGGAAATAAGTTTCAAATGAAATTGGGACACTGTTAAATTCAAGAAAACAGTTTATACTAATAATTCTATAGTTGAAAAAGACAAAGGGATGTTTCAACCAACAATCTTATCATTGAGGCCGCGCGGTTGGAAAGTTAGTAGCTCAAAGATCCATCGCAGTTCTCGGAATCTCCTGGACTGAGTGGTTCTCTCTGAATCAGGGTTTTTGTCGGAGTTTGGCGATTATTTTGTAGAATAAGTCGCCCTAGGAGTGGAACATTTAAAAAGTGGGCTACGGGTTTGTCCCGCTTTCTATAGTTTCTTTAGCTTTTAGTCAAGGTATTGATCTCATTGCTTGATCTTAAATTGTAACGTTTCAAAATCAGCTTTAAACAACAGTGTGATACTTGTTACGACCTTAGTGTTTTTACGGCCTTAGTGTCACTTTTGCTGTTCCATTTTAAAATAGGCATTGACTTTAAATTTGTCCATTTTGCTTTAAGCAAAAGCACATGCACAATTAACTGATCGGATGAGTGGTCATTTAAATCACTTTCAAAAGTTTTATAGGTGAATGCAAAAGAAAATGCCTACAAGATCCATGTTGTCAGGTGATGCTGTGAAACTTGCCTTTATCGGCGTTAAGGCACATCAATTGTGATGTTGGGCTTCATATACACATAACGTTATAAACGGTGTTATGTTATCGAGAAGAACTGACTGTTGTCGGAAATTAACAATTTAATGCTTATCGGTTCAGTGTAGTGCCGATATAAAAGTAAAAAAGCGATTTCTGATCGAAAATCGGACAATTCACCGCGATTGACATTATTTTGCCAAGTTATTTACATGAAGCAAAAAGGAAAATTTTGGTTTAAGATATTTAATAGGTCATTTAACTATTCTGCATGTGTCTACTTTGGTTTCTGCACATGTATAATGGTGTGGCTATAATGACATTGGAAACTAGTAATTTTGATATAGATGACGTTGGGAAATACACATGTAGGTTGAGTCAAATTATGTGAAATGACATAAGCACATATGGTATTGTGGCACGTATTTAAGCCAAATAAAACAATATGAAACACAATGGATGCCTCTTTAAAGAGCAAACATCGGCGGTTCTAAATAATGTAGATGGTTTACACTCCCACTGTAGTGCACATATGTATACCTGTAAGTATTCCACACATGATTCATATTGTCCCTTTGGCTATATCTACATTCGTATGACAATTTGTGATGAAATTCTGTCTGGCGAGAGGGGTCAAGATGATACTTGCATTTGCTGTGAGTAATGTGGCACCAGACACCGGACTCTGTTAGGCATATTGGCATTTTCCAAATGTAGAGAAGTTGGAAGTGATGAATGTTTTATTGAGTTCATCTTTTTCTAAAGCAAATGTAGATTTACACCCATAGAGGAATCTCATTTACTAAATTCAGGGTCACATTTGTCATCTGATCCAGTCCCTAACAAACCCCTGAACATTTATGACTACAAATGTGTGTTCTGTTTACGTATCTTATGTACTTGATTGAGCAGATAATTCTGTTTTCTAATGCACTAAATCAGAAGCTGTTCTCACATCTACCATTTCCATCAAATAGATAGATTTGTACATCTTATGTCCACCTACACATACTATATAACAACTTGATAGAAAATCCGAACTTTAGCTAACACGAGGGATAAGAACTCATTATATTTCTGAATATCCCACACAATTATCATCATGTTATATCTGTTTTTGCGTCCATGTAACTTAATAAGGTACTTCAAAATATAAAGTTCAGTCCACAGGTGTTTGAGGAGCCCATTGTAGCCTACGCGTAGACACGAACAGTGATTATCAAGAACTCTAATGTCACTTGAACCAGGGCCACAGCTGTCATTTGAGTCCGTCACAAGTTACCATTGATTAAAATTAATGTGCTGTCCAACTCGTTTGAGAAAATAAGTTCACTGGGAAGCAGCTTTTCATACATATGTTTTCGAATGCATTGTAATGTGATAAGATGAAAACAACTTTAGCGTTTAAGATTTTATATTTATCTTAACCAGCAAATATCGGTGTCTCTTCCAATCAGTGAACCGACACATTTGATATTAAAACATATTCACACGATCCACTAAGTTCAAAGTCTTAACTACACACAAGCTGTCACCGTGCTGTGTATTAGAAAAGCACATGAGCCCATTTGCCTACACGACATACATCTTAAGTATAAGGTATCTTAAGTGTTTCCGATATCATATCATATCACATTAAGAAGGTATTTCAGGATAAACAGTATACACTAATTATAATGTCACCGTTTGCCCAGGGGGAAAATTTTAGGGTGGCCTTTACACCAGGTAGGACGTTGGCGTCGTTCAAAACAAAACAAGTCCACACTTCTTGAATGTTATTATTATTAAATACATTTTTTTAATGAATATACATCATATATATAGGCGATTGTCGACACGTTGCTTATACAGAATTAAATTTTGTTTTAATACAAATACTGTTATTTATTCATAACCGAACTTCTAGAAAACCATACAAAGATGGCACGTATACAGTAGTGTCGGTAAAGCTATACCAATGTGTTTCTATTGTTTTCACATGAATGTATAACATTAAGATTAACGTCTATCTAGTCATTGCAACATTAAGTTTTACGACCCCACATGGTGACAATCAACAGGCATATGGGTAGTTCCTTGTACAAGATGTTCTCTCTCAAGCTGAGTATTACAAACGTTTCCTCAATGCGCATTTTGCAGTTACCAGGGTCTCTTTTGTTCATATACATTTGTTTAGCAATGTCCTATTCTTTTCTGTTTTTATATGAAAATTGCAATTTGTATTTGTTATGAATGTTATCAGTCTACAAGTATCATTATCCTAAATTACGAAGAAGCGACTGTTTTAGAACCGATAGGTTATGGACATTTAGTAAGTTGGCAATATGATATTTTGCAAGTGTTCACCTTCAAATTGTTCATAAAAATGTCTTAAATATCCATCAATATATTGATTGCAAGCACTTGCAAGCGGTTTGAGAAAAAATAATGCCATGAAACAATCCGGGCTCAACGCCTCTCATCTCATTTCAAACGAAAGAAAGAAAACAAACAAGTGAATTCTGAAGCACTACCAGCCATTACAGAAAAGGTATTCTGGTTTTCTGTAATATCTGATTTCACTCAACACGTGTTGTTATGGAAGAGATACATTTCATGAAAGAGACGTTATAACGACATCTGCCTTCAGTATTTTTGAAAGATGAATACATTTGAGGTATTCATTTTTGGGAATTTAAAACAACTATTTCATGAATGTATGTAAAATACAAGCTTTGAATTGAATGTCTTTGTTCTGTGTCTTATTCAAGAGTTCGTAAAATGCTGTTCTATAATGCATTTAGTGTATTTGTGAATTGCAATAAACATTTGAAGTTTTTTAAAACAAAAATTGCTATTTAATAGTTTTGATAAAGCTGAATATACATGTACATTACACAATAAGTGATTGTTCATTATTGTGAAAGGTAAACAATTAATTTGAATGGTCCAACAAATGCCACAGTACTTCTGGTCTAGATTTAAATGCAGAGAAGAAAGTTCATATGCTTGTATTAATATGTTGTAGGTAAAGACTTAATACCAATCCTTTTCACATAAAAATGCATATTATTAACATCATGTAAATTTGCAAACATATTTCAATAAAGCAAACTTTGGTATCAAGATTTACAGGTGGCATTCTCAGTACTTGAATATGTTGATTTTCAATATATTCCTGTCTGACAATATATTGTCATGAATACCAATAAATCAAACAGCTGGTAAATAAAGAATGTACTAACCCAATAAATAGTCGCAAAAAAGCCAAATGTCGATTCAACATTCTACTTCGATTCAACAAACATACATTTTGGTCTGTCAAATACACAACCAGAACTCGCTGATGGGGGCATTAACCTATCAATCACATTTAAAACATCTCATCAACATTCATTAGTCCTCGTAATGGCCACTCACACTCCCAGACCTAACAGCAATGCCTCAGTAAAGAACAGCAATGCCTCAGTAAAGAGGGAAAGTGGTAATTATTTGAGGTCTTTGGAGTAATATTGTAATATATTTTGGGTTAGATAAATGTAGGATTTCACATATTTAGAAATATAACTTACAGAATTGTTTAATTACTTTAAGTGGAAGCTTTAATTTTATGTGTGCGTTCAGAATAAACTGCAAACAGCCAGATGCAAATAACAATATGTTAGATAGTGTAATTTAAATGGAGATAAATGGTTTACAATATGATTATGTTGGTGATAAAGCTCACATAAAAGAAGTCATTTCGATAAAAATCTATATCAAGATTGTAAAGCTTTTGTTTTATTAATAGTTAATACACAATGGACACATGCTATTGTCACTTAATATGGATCTTGTCATGGTGAATATATCAAGCAATAATAAACAATAAACAGGGAATAATATTTGAAGTAATCTTTAAGCGAAGTCCTTGAAGAAATATTTCAGTGTAAACTACAACAACGAAGTGTCAATGTTAACCAACTAATTTATTTTACCTTTTTTTACCAATTAAATGTTGTACTTCCGAGAAATAAAAGCCTGTAAGAACATACAGAAGTGTGACTAATATTGTTATATATATATATATATATAAATATATATATATATATATATAATATATCTAAGTGAGTGTCATTTAGTTCTAATGAATCATGATATATTAGTTGGGAATGGAGACAGAAACAAACGAAGCTCTGGTCTACAATTCATAAATAATGTATATATTCTTCACTTGACTTATATTGTGCTTCTGATTGTGTGAAATACAAAGGGAGACATATGAGACCAACCTTTTATTTAAATACTATAGGATCACGCAATTCTGAAACAGAATATATATCGATAATGTTATTATGCAGTAATTTGTTATTCAAATGTCATAGGATAGCAGCATTTGCTTATAAGCACTACATTGTTGTTTTTTTTCAAATGTTTTACGTTTTCTTAAAGATACAATGCATCAATACACAATGGAGAAGTTAGTAGAATACATGTCTTTAACGGCGATGTAGCATGTTTTGCATACTTGAACTGTGAGTTCTCACAACAAGGCGAATAAGTGTTACCAATGGCTAAATAATACTCTTGAATCAATAAAAAGAGTTCTAAATGGGCGCTCGATGGTAGTTCAAGTGATCTGACTGATGTAGCGATACCCAAAGACTCAGAGTAGAATTTTAGATATGATACCATAATGTGATGGTCAACCATTTTGCTGCCTGATGTCTCAAAGTGAATCTCACACTGAAGAATTCCACACCACTGTTCATTTATAAGTCGCACCATGTTCTTAACCGTTTTCTATGGATATGGCTTATTGCATCCTGAAATCAGATCGTTTACTAACAATATATTGTATAAACTTTACTAATAAATGACTAAGTTGAGCTTTCTTTAAAAATTTGCAAAAAAAACGTGCTACAGCTCCTTCAAGGCAGGCTATTTGGTAATATATTCAGGATGCATTGAAACCATCCTTATTTAGTTTTAGTTTTTTTGTTGGTACATTTCCAGGTTACCATTTGTATTTCAACATGAAGCAGTTATATACTGAGATATATATTACACTATACATTTATATTAGTGCTTCTTTTGTAATTCCTGCAAATAAACTATATGAATATCATGTTTTCTTATCCTCAGAGATGTTGCCGAGTATGACTTCTCAGAGAGAAACTGTTGATTTGTTATCATCAAGGAATACAAATGCATGGTTTTCCATTTGTATTTTCCCCTAATGTCTCCTTGATCAATGCATTGAATTAATTTTCTTTGAAACTTCCTGTTAATCGATAAAATACTCCGGGGAGGAAAATAAAATCGATTAAGAACTGCAGATTTGGCACACCTGCTTTTATAGCAGTGATTTAAATGTTCATTTATAGACTCAATTTCCCTTTGGACATTTATAGCTCCTATCCAGAAATAGCTTTCATGAAGGTGATGAAATTACACCAATATCTTAGAAAATACCTAAATTCTTTTTCCCCAAGGCTCAAATAGGTTGTTCCGTTAACATCCTTGCTCGTGAACCTTTCGTTAACAATATTGTACTATTTATCTATGTGCATATTGGACGGCGGTTTTATTAAACATTTTAACTGTTTTGCTACCATTGTTTCAGTAATTAGCTTTGAAAATAGGTTAACATCACCAGTTTATAGTATGTTAGTATAGTTACCAATGTTTAATTAATTCCTTTATATAGGAACATTGCATATTTAAGTTAGTTTATTCTGTCCTTTTCCTATTTTTAAGTCAAGTCCCCCATTACTATTAGGATAACAAATAGTATTAGATTTCCCTCTACTTGCCAAGTTTCTTGTATGCTTTTAAGGGATTCTGTCAAGTTGAAAGGAAGGCTTTCTTGCAAATGGGGAGGTTAATTCACTTTTCGAAATCTGTGATAACAAGGCCTTCAATGAAAGTGAGAAATAATTCTGGAAACATTTCTAACACTGAATGTCTTGCATTCTCATCTGCAAACTTAAGCATACTTTAAGACTTGTGAATGCTAGAACAATTATATTATTACTCCAAGTAATTGTTGAACCGCTGAATCATCAACCGGAAGTAATAACAATACACGACAACGGAACTTGTTTACATTGAAATTAATATCTCATAACGACCGAAGTTAAATATTAATATCACTTATGTCAATGAGAGGCATACCAAATATACCAACATGTATTCGAGAAAGCTTCAATTTGTGAAGGCTTTTATCATGTAGTAATGAGGAATTGTTTGGGTGTATTTGCAATTAAAACTACTTGTTATGAACATTTTGTATTTTGTTCCAAACATAACACTTAACAAAATTGGCCCAGGCTACAAATGGGTCTGCCTGCAAATATTGCATAAAGTACACCCAATATATAATTTCGTAGAAACGAATAAAGAGGAGTTTGATGTGAACTCGTTTGAATTTTAGAAATCATAAGTATCCATATCAACAATAAATATATTGTCCTCGACATATATACATTAGAATATACCCAATCAACCATACTTTCATTAGCATGCAGTCAGTTATCGTCCCTCTGTCGAAGTTATGGTGTTTAATAAATATACAATATGATAAATATATACTATGCTATAATAACACATTGGAGACAAGTTGTGGTTCCTGCACAGTCAAAGCATACGGTTTACTACAATGCATGCAATATTCTATCAAGGTGGTACTGCAAGAAAACCAAGGTTGTCAGTATCTGATACTTTTGGGATGACTTAAAACCGACGGTCCCAAAACCTTTGAATCGCATGGCACTTTCTAATTTCTAGACTCTTGCAACTCGGCCTTAGTCTGACCAAGTTTATGCTGTCTTGCAGTTTTATTTCGCTCATTTTCAACAATAACATTCAAAATGTGTGCGAGTGTAATAACGCATTTATAGTTCTAGTGAACGGTATGGAACACCTTTTACTAGTTAAATACCAAACCATTTACTCGTTTCTTGAATATGTAATCACATTAAGCTGGTTTAGTATTTTCTACATACAATATGTTTCAACAAATCATTGACATGAATATATTGGCAAACATGTAGGTATTTTCGATTTCAATATCACATATGAAAATAAATGATATTAAAATATGATAAATGTCCTATTGCTGATAATAAAGAACACTGGAAAACCTACTAAAGCCACTTCACACGAATGTGATGTGTTGGATATTTCATTAAACGGCCTGAAGAAGTAGGTACATGATCTACCTATTGCAAACGTTAGACAAGCTTATTTCAACTTCATATTTTTTTTTATTTTGAAATATGTGACCATAGAGTTTGAACATTTCTTGTGATATATATATATTCAAATGAAAGTTCAAATAATACTAACACCGATCATTATGATATATATGACTACATACACGTGTTTGGTCTTTATGTTGATATTAATATTCAATGTAAGATGATAAATGATGAAGAACATGATCAGAAACCCTACTTGTGGGCGTAATTAATGGTAAAATAAAATAAGTTTCGTGACCGTGGAATGGCCATGACGGAATTTTCATCTCATACGACCAGACCAAGCTGCCAATTTCCGGTATAGAAATAAAGCGTATACATTTGTGTGACATGATACACAGACGATATTTATCAGCTACTGCGATAACAGTGTCGCCATGTTTATCCTCAAGTCACACGTATACTTGTACAACAGGTATACGGACAGAAATTGTTAGAAAGAAACTCTAGCAAATAACATGTTTACACACATACATGTATGTACATGAGTATTCAAGATGTCATATAAAAATAAACGGGATTTTGATATTTGGGGATTAGTTAAAGACTCTAAATATGTAGAGTAATTTTTATACACGAAAATATACTTCTTTTATTTTCAACAAGAACGATTTTATAAGAATATATTCATGTACATCTCAATGTATTGCGTTATACAAATATTGAAAACCTTCGAAAGTACCACAATATTGTTAGTATTTGCTATGTCTATATTATTGTCTGAACAGTATGTTTCTATTTGTATCATTCAAATTCATACATAATTTATAGTATGTAGTTTTAACCACACTGGAAGTATGGGGTAAGTTCAACAGTTGAAAATGAACATTTGAAACCAAGAGATTAAAATAAAATGGTATGGGTTTTGGTATTTGAATATCTTGTTGCTTTAATAATAAAAAAAAAACTGTATAATACTACAACATTAATAAGAATTAATACATTTTGACAATTATTCACATGCAAGTTGAGAAACAATAAAGGTCTAAGGCTAATGGTAACCATAGTATTTCCTACACAATGGGTGAGCCTTTTGGTGGATACTGGTTTAAAGGTCAACATCCTAAGCTGTCCAATAGTCAAGCGAGGACAAACTGCTGGAGGTATTTCCCCATCGATCTTGTTGATAAGTTCTACTCTGCATTCATCAGTCCTTGTAATTGCCCTTCTCATTCACAGACCTGAAGATCGATACCTCAGCAAAGAGACATGCTTTAGCTAACATCTTCTGACAAGCAGCTAATTAGCGGATGTCCTTGAAATGATGTTTGATCAAAGCTTCCACAGAATGCAAATATGATTCATAGAGTGGTCTAAATGAATCTGAAATCGTTGCATAATCGAAAGTGGTAATATACATAAGTTTTAGGAAATAATTCAATATAAAATTTGAAATTAACATTACATTGTGGCTAATTAATGGTGTGTAATTTCTAGCTCGCGAGTTTTTTTTCCTTACATATTGTTTTATGAAGTATAAGAAATATTGATATTCAACTTATGTTTTCTCTATGCTTTTGATTTACGATTAACCACTGATATGATTATGAATGATAATGACAATAACATTCTATTTAAGCATGTGAAATATGGTGTTGACTTCTTTTTTATGAATGGTATAAAACTAATAAAATAAATCCTGGCTCTGTTGGAATATTCATTCGTCACCCTGAAGATAGTAGCTCAATTCCCAACCACTTTATACCAACGAGTATAATAGAATGTTAGTTGTTGCATTGTTACGAAGAATAAGACTTTTTGGAAATTGGCAGCTTTTAGATGCGTCATATTAACTTTTTTGTTTTAATTCTTAAATATTTTGATATTGTACATGTACATCAGGGTTAGATGGTGAAGTGGTTATCGCGTCGATTGCAGGTGGGGAAGAAGCACCTTCGTCTGCAGTAGATAACTGTTCTGAATGCAGAAAGGTATGGATGCAATGCTACACTGAATGTCAGCGCAATTCCACCAATGGTTCGCTAGTACTGCTGATTGCCGCTGATTTGACCACAATGGATAACCACAGTTGTGTTGTAGGTGTTATTCCTGCAATAATACTAGGAGGTGTTGTATAAGTGTACACCATTTGAAAGCTGCTTTAAAGCCTCATCTCACCTCGTCTGTTGTTCTGCAAGGTGAATCCGCTTCAGAACTGATACAGTATCAAATTGGGGATTAAATTACAGGTAAAATCTGCCTTAACTGTTAAGAATGTTGAAGACCTGACACAGGCTATATGATTTCAAGCATCAAATTGAATTTTAGCTGTAAACTGTATCAAATGTTGTATGTTATGGTCAAAGAATGTAAATATGGCCTGATAATAAATAACACTTAATTTTCTTTATCATTAACGCTAAATGAAATTCACGTTCTTGGTTTATTCCTGTTTATTGATATAATCAATTCTCCTGATCGTCTTGAAATAAAATGAAATCATTTAAGAAACTGATTATTGCCACATTTGCATTTATAGTACTGATTTAGATAGCTATTTATGAGTGCAATTTCCTGTTGCAACTTTATAGTTGTAATCCAGAAAAAGCTGGAACTGAAGATGCAACTGACGCAATCATTCTTCAGAGAAACTATCCCCAAAATGTATTTTGTATGAATAACCTTACTTCACAGAACTTGCAGCAACAATCTCACACTGTTGAATGTACATATCAGAATAGACTCTCGTGATAAAGTATTCGCAGATGTCATTGTTTAATTAACTTCATTATTCATAAAACATAAGAACATTATCTGTTTAACGTGCATGCTAATTGGATATATCAGTGGCTAATTAGATTCTTTGTCCAAAGAACACAAATGCTAGATATAATTATATCGTAATTCATGTTTGTATTATAATTCCTCATTAGTTCTTGTTTTTAAGGCTTTGTCCAGAGAGGTTCTTCTCATAAATAGAAAGGTTATTTCATTTCACTACAGTTACCATAATAAGCACTTCTTACATTTGATAGTATATATTGATATTTCTCTAAATCGGTAAAGCAGGAGTACTTCATGAAAAGAAAGAAATGAAAAAGTGTATTCCAATAAGCAAAAGACAACCTTAATTAAGATATAAAGTATTTGACCAAGGAGTCTGTAAACAACAGTGACACTTTGATGGACTTTTGATTCTGGATACTAAGATGAAGGATGAACTCTGCCAGATGCCTTGAATGGAAGATTACATTGCTGGAATTAAGGGAATTACATGCAAGGTATTGGTAGGAGCTGTTGCCATGGAGATGAAGTGTGGAGTCATGTGAGAGCCTTGTGAAATACTATATGGATTTAATGACTGTTACTCACTGGTTGTTTACATTTTGCACCACGTGTTGTTGTGACCATGTGATAGTTTATTATTATCAAGTTGCCTTAGTAAGCTTCCGTAGGCATATGTTGAGATATTGAGGTATATATATAAATATGTTTATGTGATATCAAGGTACTTTCAGTGGTTTTTCTTGTTAATAATAACTAACACCACACCATTGACTATGACTTTTTAAAATCTTTTTATTCTTAAGGTTCATTGTGTAATAAGCCAGGTGGTGAAGAAATGGAGTCTGAAACTAGCATGTGATATTAAATAATATAATATTTATGCCAGTTGATTTAATTATCATGTCGTATTTAAGTGTATTGTCGTTTTGAAGATTAACATGTATTTAAGACGAGTATAGTCTGTAGGGGAAAGATAAGTAGCTGCCGAAACCACAACACGTGCTAATCTTACTAAACCCATTCCTATTTACACTTTATATTATTTCATTTCAAAAGAAATGTCCCTACATAAAATAAACAATAAAAATATTTCAATCCACGGGCGATAAATATGACTGAAATAACGTCACATCATGTCTTCAGAACCCAACAATACTAAAAATGAATTTTCAAACCATTTTCTCTTCATATTTCTAAGAGACACATGTACACGTTTCATGATATTGTCGTTTTGGAATCTCCTTAACTAGATGTTTCGGCTATATCGTGACCTTCTTGTGAAAAAAATATTGGACAATGAATATGTTGAGATTATTGACCATTTGGAATAGTAACACATATTTAATAGGGTTTTTACTTTATTTATATAAACAAGTGTGTACATTTTGTTTTTCAAGCAGTGAGAAATTTGTATAATAGAAATGTAATAAATAAAGTTGTATTCCATTTCTTTTTAAAATCAACTTCAAGTGATATAACTTTAAATTGACAAATACATGTACATGCATATTTAGTCAACCTTGTCTCCTTTGAAGTTTGTATTTATTGTATGTATGTCCGCGCTTGGTAGCTGCAGGTCATGCTTTTCTGAGCTCTGACAACTTTGTGAAATTCTTAGTTTCATAGTTGATTGCTTGCTGTCAAAGTCTGCAAGAAGAACAATTGCCACCTTTAGAATCATTTGATGACTTTTGATGTCACTTTTTGATGTTTGAAATGCTGTTTCTGCAAGTGTTTTTGCAAGTTCTTTGTGTGAATATTGGAGTGTTTACAAGTCCTGGACCAATCAGCACCCAAGCTCTCTCTCCCACAGCATATTCCTCGGATCTGCAGACGCGGAGGAGGCGTAGCCATACTGCACAAGAGTGGTTTGATAGTGAACTCTTGTACAGAAGAAACTTTCACTCATTTCGAACATATTGAATGCTCGATCAAGGCAGGTGAAACACTCTTCATACTGAGTGTGGTATACCGCCCTCCCCCATCAAAGCAAAATGGCTTCAACAAAGATGTTTTCTTCAAGGAGTGGTCTACTTATCTGGACTGTCTGGTTGTTCTACCACAGGAGATAGTTGTCTGTGAGGTTCTGAATTTCCATCTCGAAGATTTGTTAAATGCGGATGCAAACCGTTTCCTTGGAATACTGGAATCTCATGGACTGGTTCAGCATGTTGAAGGAGCTACTCACACCCATGGTCATACCTTAGATGTCTTGATAACCAGAGAGGACAGCCAACTCCTGGATGAACCACCAACGATAGTGGATCCCTGTTTCACTGACACTAAGGGAAACCCATCTGGCGATCATCTGGCAATACATTCATCCCTGAACTGCTCCAAACCAAAACCGACACGACAACGACGTACTTTCCGCAGATACAGAGCTATCTCCATCCCAGCTTTCCGTAAGGACATGGCGAAGTCAACCGACCTTCAGCGCACTGACGGTTCCTTGGAAGAGCTTGTTCAAGCCTACCACGGCGAATTTGATTCTCTTATTAACAAACATGCCCCTCTGCAAACAAAGACCATCACGCTGAGACCAAATGCTCCATGGTACACAGACGAGCTCAGAGAGATGAAGCATTCTCGTCACGCTGCAGAGCGACAGTGGAGAAGAACTCAACTTTGCGTGCACAAACAACTCTTCAAGGACAAGTGCAAGGAATATGGTAAACTGCTAATCAAGACCAAGAGAGATCATTATTCTGAGCGAATTGCTGAAAGCAAGACTGATCATAAACAACTTTTCGGACTCACAAAGAACCTTATGGGACAGTCAGGAAAGACTCCTTTACCATCATATTCCTCTGATAAAACTCTAGAAAACAAGTTCAGCGATTTTTTCACCAACAAAGTTGCCACAATAAGAGACAATATCCCATCTTCTGGTTTGGATGTCCCAGATAACACGTCAATGGCAGTTGACAGGGAGTTTTCTGGAGAACGTCTGACACATTTCAAACTGGTTACCCAGGAGGAAGTACAGAAAGTGATCCTGAAAGCACCACTGTGAATCCTGTGAGCTTGATCCAGTCCCAACATGGCTACTGAAGCAATGCCTGGAGCATGTTCTTCCTCTCATCACAGCAATATTAAACAAGTCACTGTCTGAATCTCAACTCCCAACCAGTTTCAAGAAAGCTATCGTCAGACTCCTTCTCAAGAAATCAGGATTAGACAAGGAGACAATGAAGAACTACCGTCCGGTATCTAACCTACCATTCCTGTCTAAAGTCTTGGAAAAGGTTGTTTCGTCTCGTCTTCAACATCATCTAACATCTAATAACCTACAGGACAACTTTCAATCTGCCTATTGAATAGGACATTCAACAGAGACGGCGCTTCTTCGTGTTCATCATGACATTACCAAGGCTCTTGACGACAAGTGTTCCATCATATTGGTGATGATAGGCCAATCTGCTGCATTCGACCTCATCGATCATGACATACTATTTCAACGGCTTCACTACACCTATGGAATTTCAGACAAGGCTCTTTCCTGGTTTAAATCCTACATGCGCTGTCGAACCCAGCAAGTGGCAATAGGAACATCCCTGTCAATGGACAAGCTCCTTGAATACGGTGTGCCACAAGGCTCAGTACTTGGACCAGTTCTGTACTGTCTGTACTCCAAACCCATGAGTGAAATATGTCAGCAACACAACCTTCCATACCACGTCTACGCAGATGACAAACAGATGAACAAAGTGATTCACCCATCTGCTGATTGGATTTCAGCCACCAAGAACCTGGAAACATGTTTGAGTGAGGTTGCAAGTTGGACAAGCTCAAACATGTTGAAGATCAACAAAGACAAGACTGAGGTGAGTGTTTTCAAGCCCAAGAGCCAGATCACGAAGGACATTGAGTTGAATGTTGGAACCAGCACTATCCAAGCTACCGACTCTGTTAAGAATCTTGGAGTCCACTTCGACAGCACACTCTCAATGGAGAAACACGTGAATGCCATCAGCAAATCATGTTTCCACCAAATAATTAACATTGGAGCCATCAGGCCTTACATCACAGAGAAATGCTGCAAAATATTGGTACAATCCCTCGTCATTTCACGCCTGGACTACGGAAATGCCCTCCTGTGTGGACTGCCCCAGTCGCTCCAATCTCGCCTTCAGAGAGTGCAGAATTGCGCTGCGTGTCTGATAACAAGATCAAGTAAAAGAAGCCATATCACACCAATTTGATGGACTTACATTGGTTGCCAGTACACATGAGATGTCAGCACAAGATCCTGACACATACATACAAGGCACTACACGGCACAGGTCCAAGTTACCTCCAGGAGCTCATCACCCCATACCAACCATCATGATCCCTCCGTTCCGAAACAGCTTCACTCATCACCGTACCAAAAACCAGAACTGTCAAATATGGCGACAGGCGCTTTGACAAAACAGCTACATCTGTTCGGAACAATCTACCAGCCACAATCAGAGACTCGGAATCATTTGCCACATTCAAAAAGGGCGTCAAGACTCATCTGTACAAGAAGGCTTATACAAATCATCCATAGTCTCTCATCCCTTGTCTCTGTGAAGCGCCTTAGAGTGTTTTTTTGTTAAGCCATATAAGGCGCTATACAAATTTTGTATATTATTATTATATTATTATTATTATTATTATTATTACTATTGATATGAATTAGTACATTTCAATATTTGAAAAGATACATCCAGAATATAACTGTATTTAAAGTTATACCCAGTAGTTTGTCTAACTTAATTTTTTTCTATTTGACAGTTATGATGGAATTCACGTTATGCTTCCCCAGAGAACCCTAAAGCAAAGATGAAATATTACTTTGGACTGTTTCCAAGACATTGTTTACTCCCATAACTTTGCAAACACTATGTTCTAATAGCTAAATATACCTTAACAATGATCAAAAAGGGAATCGGCTAACACATATTAAAAAATCTCTCAAACCATGTCTTTCCAGCTTTTATATCACGAATATATCCTGATAATTATGGTACAAGGACAATTAACTTCACATTAATTTCTCACAACAGCGTTAGACATTTGGAATCCAATTAAGAGAATTTCAATGGATTACTCCAAATGTGTATGCCTCATTTCAAAGTATAACTTCGAAAAATCTAAATCACAATCTAAGCTTTGGCTTTTGTTTTCAAAAATATAAATACTTACTGAGCGTAACTAGAAACCTGACACCGTTCAAATTTGACCTCACAAATTGAATACTGGGTGCATGGCTATAAACCTGGTATGTAAGGATAGGGAAATCATTTGAGGAGAAATACAGATTTACACGAGGAGATTTCTTGATCACTTTATTGCGTAATACCGCTTGATGTCACGTGACCCCACAAAACGAACCTCACATCATCAGATCATGGCACAGTCTGAAGTCAATAACGCGTGTGACCGCCTCGTACAGCCACCACAGCCACACAACGTCGTCTCATCGACCACAGAACTCCCCTGAAGACCCGCACCGGAAGTCGCCGCCATTGGTTGACCAGTTCCTGTCCAAGAGCTTACAGAGTCTGGAGTGGGTTGATTTGCTGCTTCAATCATCTTCCCAATTCATCCCAGATGTGTTCTATGGGATTGAGGTCTGGTGAACGAGATGGCCACTCCATGACGTCGATACCGGCGGTACGCAAGAAATTGTGCGTCAAAATTGCTGTGTGCGGTGTGGCATTATCATGTTGAAAACTCAGTCCTGGACCATGTTATTGCATGAACGGTATCAGGACCGGTGTCAAAACATGGTCCCTGTATTGTGCGGCAGTAAGGTTGCCCTGCACGACAACCAATAGGGAAGGACTCTTGTTAAAGAAAGATCCCCAAACCATGACGCTGCCGCCACCAAATCTGTCCACATCCCGAACACAACACTGTGCATATCGTTCTTGTGTTGTACCCCAGACTCGTACACTTCCATCAGCAAACCTAAGTGTGTAACGTGACTCGTCACTAAAGACAACGTTATTCCAGGGATTCTGATTCCATCTTGCGTGTTGTCGGGTCCATATCAGACGTTGGTGACGGTGAAATGACGTCAAAATGGATCCTGTGTAGGGCCTCCTGTCTCGCAGACCAGCAGCCCGCAGTCGATTCCTGATAGTGGATGGTGACACCCGACCTCTGAACAAGTGTCTGGTCGTGGACGCAGCCGTCTGAAATCGGTTACGGAGATGACGTAACCTGATTTGTCCATCCTCTCGGCGTGACGTCACACGCGGACGTCCTGGCCTCCGACGATCCGCAATCACCGCGCAACTTCCGCAACGGATTGTCCGGCGTGCAGCCTACCCATAGCACGCTCACGTTCTGTATTCTTGAATCTTGGCATTCAGTCAATAATGTTTTTCCGTTAATTTTAATGTGTTTTCCTGTTACACAGTACACGTGCGATTCGATTTGAGGGCATACGCGTTACCTGTGTTGATCACGTGACCCTGTGCACGTGAATATCATGTTTTACGTCCTTTACGTGTAATACCTTAATCTACGCGTTGCCACCCGCCCCTTCCGTGCAGCATCATCGGGTACACCTCTATCATAAATTATATAACACAAGATTCGACTTATTTCTTCCCCGAAAAAAATTACAATAAAAAATATGAGTGTCAGATTTCTAGTTACGCTATTCATGTGTATTCATGTGTTGTAAACTCGACTGCCATGTATGCACTTATCCTGCCTTCTATAATGGGTTCTATAATTTGAACTTGGAGATTGCACTGCTGAGGTAGAAACAGGATGTGCTTTTAATGGGAATGAGGTGGGCATGGTTAGGAGGGTTGATAAGGTCCTGATGAATTTGCCATAAACATTCATGTATCATGATTCGGAAATTACATTTGATGGGCAAGTTTGAGACAATTTACAAGATCATTTCAAGAACAGTGATATTCGCAATATCATGTAATAGATTTTCTTGAAATGCTGAGATAAATAAATATGTTAAAAGTTTAGCTTAACCTGTCTCAACTTTTCATTTATTTCCAATCCAACGTTTGAAGTATCCCCAAATGCGTAGTAAAGAAATTACAAATGCCACATAATGTCTGGGATATATTTGGTTTAATTATATTATACAATCTGAATCTCAAGGGAACTACATTATTCGTCTGAAGTATATTTAATTATAGTAAGTGATCACTTTGATTATAACATTTGACAAAGGATGCAAAATAAATTTGTGTTGTGTTAGATCGTTCAACTCGTTTATCCAATTAGAACAATCTAGAACTTCTGAACTTCTACATATATTTGAGTTCCATGTAGTGCTCTGCTTTTTATGTAAGGATATATGTGCATTTATTATTAAATGAGATATTTGCACAAATGTTTTTTTTTATTTTCGGTTTAAATACATTTTATCTTAAATGTTTGTTCAAGATACAAATATGTCCTTATTCTATTGTGCTGAATTTAAATTAACTTTATCTTAACGATGTTTCATCGTTTCTTACAATTATGTAGTTTCTTCTTATTGGTTGTTTATGTTTTATGTTGATATGTCGACTATACTGATTTCATTTCTGTGTAGAACATCATTACAGCTTAGAGACCCAGTCCTGTATGGAGATCCATCACATATAAGAGACCCAGTGCTTATTAGAGACACAACCCTTATTAAAGACCCGACCCTTATTAGAGAACTGTAGCCCGTTTCACAAAGACCTCTTACCGGTACGACCTCGTAAAGCAGGTCGTAGCCCACCTCGTACATGTTTTACCCATTTCACAAAGATCTTCTAAATGTACACTTCATCAGAAAGAGCTTAAAATCTAGGATCCCGATTGACTTAAAGCATATCAACATGGCGGCCATGTCGTATGAAGGTCGTAAACAAGGTCGTCTGTGCTACGACCTCCTAAATTTAGGAGGTCTTTGTGAAACGGCGAACTTGTGCTTTTAAGATTCCTGGGGCTTAGTGGAGGCACATTACAAATTTCATGATCTCTTACTTGTCTCCTGTCACTTATTATAGCTTTGATGCTTAATAGGGACTCAACAAACTCTTTCTTTAACTGAAAAAGGATTAAAATTAGCTCTCCAAATGTGTACACAAAAACAGTTATCAACCACTACTGTTGTTCGTAGGTTACGATCCTTAGTCTGCTGTAATTTAACATTTTGTTTTTTAATGTTTGTAACCGTTTTCTTTATCAAGGCTTTTCTTAACCTTCGATAATCCATAGAATGTACTTGCCTTACATTCATAGCTTGTTAAAAGAGTGTTACTCATCGGTACCGAAGTGAGAAAAGGCTTTACCAATCTGTTTAAGTTAGGAAAGGTTTCACTGTCTGATGTGTGGTTGACTAGTTCATTCCTGACTTGTGCAATGAATAATAAGGCAGTGTTATATCCATGCTTATAACTACTCGGCCCTTTCCTTTAATACTGATTGAACTACTCTCCGATTTTACTCGTATTGCCTTGCCTCCATTCAGGCGAGTGTTTGATTCCATTTTGGTTTGTTGCTGCAAGGTTTTGAATTCTTGAAATTGTGATATCAATGACTCTATTTATCTACATTAGAAGTAAATGTAACTATTAAATCATTACAAGATCTTGTTTTTTATAACTTAACATTAGAAAAATTATGATCTTAACTAAACGTTTCTTAAAGTATAAGTTTTATTGACAAATCTTGACTATTTCTTTTTTGGATACCCTTTGGATTGTGAATGTGTGAATTTTATTCCTATTAATAAGAATCATCAAGGTCTACATTTAATTGGTGAATGAGTTTCAGTTCTACGGAAAAGTAGTCAGGGTTTCTGTTGTTTTTGTGTCTGCCCTCACACTCACACGTCAGAAAAGGTCTCCATCTAGTGAACCTAGCCTGTTTTCTAGTTGTGTAGTATCCCGAATCTCTACTGTAGCCTCTTCCCTTTTAGTATAAATATGTCTCCGTCCTCGCCCTCTTACTATAACTCCGTTCTAGGACTCTACTTTAGCTCAGTCCTCGCACTCTACTCTGTCTCCGTCCTAGCCCCATTAGTTTAGCTCCGTCCTCGCCCTCTTACTATAACTCCGTTCTTGGACTCTACTATAGCTCCGTCCTCGCCCTCTACTCTGTCTCCGTCCTCGCCCTCTACTATAACTCCGTCCTTGGAATCTGCTATGTCTCCGTCCGTTTTTAGTTCGCTTCTAATAGTTTGACAAATCCACATGATGGAATAAGCATATACTTCGAAGCGATGTGTATGTTTACAGTAGATATGTTTACCCACAAATCGTGTCTCTTTTACCAGCTATAAGAAATCATAGATATAAATTTACATTAAGTGTGTTGATGACACTTTGAGGGATTCAATTTGAGTTTTAAGTTTTCTGATGAGTTCTAAGTATGACCTTTAAACTGTTGTAGTCAAATTTTTACAATCGGAATACTTATAGATTTGATAGAGGTACCATGCCAACAAGCTCAGGTCCCAATATATTATGTTCCTTCATCAGCCAAAGACAAATCTATATCGCGTCTTCATCTACATACAGCCTCATATTTCAAGTAGATCATCTACCTTACTTAAACAAGTAGGTGTCATGTTAATAGAACCTGGTATCGATGATGATATTCAGCTATCAAAGGAGAATATGATCAATGGCACTTGATTGTCTATGTCTGGTAGATTATGTTACAATTCTCGTCGAATACCATGTATATCTCATCTGCGCCATTCGTGAAAAATACATTTTTACTTCACTCGTTAAGATATACATAATATTCAACGCAAAATGTCAAATATCATCTATGTATTCAGCTAACAATCGGGAATATGACAACTGTCTTTCTATCATTGGTAGATAGATATTTCAGGGTTAACGTTTTTAAATAAGCAGTAACGTGTTATCGAAGTCAATATTATCTCAGTGACTGAATGAATGTAATATTTACAGATAAGCGTGTTTAGAATGATGAAATAATGATACTCAATAAACAGTACATATAAGTGCCAACTTACTGTACGTTATTAAACATATATGTACACCACAATATTTCAATTGTCTTCTTCAGTTTATGTTATTGTCGCAGAAACAGAATTCTCACTTGCATTTGGAGTCTATGAAATCAGTTTAAGTTTCAATAACCTTTAGCTACTTAAATAGGAAAATCGAATATAACATGGTCTAATAGTATTGTCTCACATATCTCATCTTTATGTGTCTGTAGCTGCAAGAGAGGCACATACAGTTGATGTTGGATCTTTAGTTTTTACTCTGTTAACAATAGTAGGCTAAATGGCAATTCATAAACATCGTCGTCCAAACATATATCTATTGGAAAGAGAGTCGATGTGGAACTGCAGGTATAGGTTCCTGGATTTAATTACGGTTACGAACAATCGGATTAAGAACCAGTGTAGAGCAAAACTAATTTCAGTTGATGATTGATTTTACTTTGAGAATAGTGTGTTTGATACAAAGCGCAAGTTTCAGATATAAGGTTTAAGATCAACAAAATGGTTAAAACAGAAAACAATTTTCATACAAATTCAAAAATTTAAGCTTCGTTGGGCTAATTAGAAAATCCTCCATTGGAAGTAATAAACTATCAGATGATTATATGTCAGGCTAACTGAAAGTAATTTACATTATGTTATATTACGGAACCCATGGACAGTAAGTAAAACAACTATAATTAGATATTCCTTATTTTCTTAAAATTGCAGGAAAATTTGATTATAAATGTAAAAAAGAAATATGTATGAATTTATTGAGAAAGTTCTATATATTGAATAAGGAACTACATATTTAATCATGGAAAGCAATCTACATCTTATCACATCAGCAGAGTATGTATATATTTCCAATAAGTTCTACATCAGTTAAACTTTTTATTTAGTAATGACTCACCAGTATGTAGGATATCATGGACTTTAATCGTGCTTAAGCAGGTCGACGTTGATAAAGATTATAAATTGAAAATGATAAATTATATATTCGCAATGATCCCTAAAACAGTTAGTAGACACATCAATACATCTGTAACAATATCACCTCAGTATGGAATGTAAAAGCAAGATTTCAGTTTGTATTATAGAAAAGTGCACATGCAAACAGTTCATGCACCACTATAGTTATCGCATATTTCATGAGTATTAGTAAGCGATTAATCTGTTTATCATATACCTATCAATGTTATGGGCTATTTTACATATGGGGTAGTAGAATACTGCTGCTTCATCCGAAACATCCTTATCAACCTTATCAGACTGGTCCATAAATCAATATCAATATGTTTGTGGTTTAGAGGCTGACTTTGAGTTGATATTCATGTTCATGTATTTATGCTTTAATTGTTTATCAATTATTCAATATAAAGAAATATATCCTATTCCATCAGAGTGTATGTATCAGAAAAGCTTCTGCAATAACCTTAGTGATACACACAAAATAATGAAGCAGGAAGTAAAATATCTAGAGAATGGACTGCTATTTATATCGTCCATGAATAACATGAATAGGCATATGAACTTCATCAACTTGCAATACCTGCAAACTGAACATTCTATACAATGTATATCTTGTTGTACTTTTTGATTAACATGTTGAACAATTCTATTGATTGTATAAGCATACAGCTGTACATGTAAACATCTGATGGGAAAAACAAACATGAAAAATAATAGTAAATGAATAGACACATGAACTAGGTCCTCTAAATTCATGCCCAAGCATTACCTCTGTCACACTCTCTCTCTCTAACAGCTCTTCACCATTTTGAATCAATGTCTGTTATAGCACAAATGTGGTTGCACTATATAAAAATGGATACGAGTTAATGTTAACGAGCAGTTGACGTGTTAATATCCCTACTAATGCTATAAGCACGTTTGTCATATCGTTGTTAGGAGAGAAGTTAATTGCTTCGTTATAAGAGTACATAATTATAGCTTAACTAATAAAGTATGAGTTTCGAGACACGTGATATTTTTAATACAACAATAAAGATTACTGATTCTATGTTACATGTTATATTTTCTAAGTCAACTACACATCTTGGGAGACATTGCAGTGGGCGTTTTCCTATAAATACATCGGATAACTTCGTTTTACATTGATAGGTAACTTTCCTTTCACTATCAATATCAGTGTCATATTTTTAAAACGTGTTTTGTAATATACATCCATTCAGGTTATTTACTTGTATATAATGGTAGCACTATATGTAGTATGTACACATTGATCAACTGGTTGGGTGTATAATAACACAATGTGAACTGTGTGAACAATGTGAATTATTGAACTTGGTTGTTTGACAACCTGTAGCTCTGACCAATATACAGCTTGGCTTAGACTGTTTCCGACTTTTATCTATTAATCCTACTGTTGAATTTCGGGGTATTCCATCTAAACTTTTTGACATGGGGATCCATAAAGGTTATAACATCTGGTATGTATAGTATGTGGACACTGATGAAATGGTTGGTAAAATAACAATGACCATGCTTGAATTATTGCTGGTGTGTCTATGCTGATCTTTATACAGACCTGTAGCTCTGACAAATATACATCCTGACAGAAACTGCTTCTCTGTTCATGAATCTTGGGGTATTGTTTCTCCGCTTATATTGACATTGAGGTCCATTAGATCCTGGTAAATATACATCCTGGCTGAAACTGCTGCTACGTTCATCAGCAACTGGTGAATCTCGGGATTTTGTTTCTCAACTTATATTGACATGGAGGTCCATTAGGTACTGACAAGTATACATCCTGGCTGAAACTGCTTCAGACGTTTTCCTATTGATCTTGCTGAACATGTCTCTTCTACAATCACCAGTAACTGCTCCTTTCTCTCTCATTTTCAGCGTCATTGTTCAATCCATTATTGTCACGCATAGCCTTAACGGTTGCAACTAGTTGTATATACTGAAAGAAACATTGTACAAATGTAGCATGTGGTTACTGATCAAATGGTTGGACAGTAGTGATTGTGTCTATGTGATTTGAAATACCAACCTGTAGCTCTTGCATACATCAAACTCGACTGAGACTGTTTCAGATGTTTTTATTCTCGATCTTGTTGATAATTTCTTATCAATATTCATCAGTGTCTAATGAATTATGTTCATGCAACTGGTATATACTTAAAGTAACATCCAATAAATGTAGCATGTAGACACATATAAAAAACTTCTGAAATAACACAATATGAACGAGTCATCACCTGTAGCTCTGACACGTTTAAAATGTGACTGAGACGTCTTCAGGCCTGTTCTATCGATTTTGTTGATAATTTCACTTCAGCATTCATCAGTAATTGTAAGTGTCCAGCTCGTTCACAGACCTGAAAATCAATAGCTGGCTAATAACTTCTGACAAGCAGATGATTAGTGGATGGATGTCCTTGGCAATGTATTTGTTCACTTTTCCACTGAGTTTGAGAACTACTTGTATCGACTGCAGTACAGCACAGCCAACTGAATAATATGTGCCTTCTAAATTTACATTGTCATGGAGTTAATGCAACTGGTATATACTTAAAGTAACATCCCATAAATGTAGCATGTGGACCCTGATCAAATAGTTGGACAGAAATAACACAATATGCACGAGTCATCGATGGTGTGTCCTTGTGATTTTCTTATACCAACCTGTAGCTCTGAGACGTTTAAAATGTGGCTGAGACTTTTTCATCGATCTTGTTGATAATTTCTCTTCAGTAATTGTACGTGTCCAGCTCGTTCACAGACCTGAAAAACAACATCTTGCTAATAACTTCTGACAAGTAGAGGATTAGTGGATGGATGTCCTTGGCAATGTATTTTTTCACTTATCCACTGCGTTTGAGAACTACTTGTTTCAAGTACAGCACATCCTACTGAATCATTTGTGTCTTCAAACGTTTTCTTCCAGCTGTTATTATTACTATTATCCGATAGCATTGAGTGAGATCTTCATATGTTGAGCCCATGAATCCAGATGTGTTATGAAACAGTTATTACAACATTTATTTGTATGCAAAGGTTCGGGACAGTTATGGTGAATTATGTTATGTGGCAACTCAAACAGCGAGTTTCACCTACCGATACACTGCATATTGACACTGCATATGAGAAACATTAAAAATCAAATTATCTTAGGTTACTAACGAGGAGAGATAGTTGAGATTTGGTGGGGGAATTGGTTTATGGTTAATGGTAAAACATATTTGGTCTTTAACCTTATATAAATGAATTATATCAATAAACATGTCACTTTTCAAATTCTCATGGCGGCTCTACGTCTACATGCAACTTAATCTATTAAACACATCATCCACGTTGGTCCATCAAGTGGCACTTGTGTTAATGGAACTATGTATCGATTAGAGAAAATATATATCTAAGATTTAGCGAGCACTGCGTTATTAAGCTAACAAATGAAAACATGATCGTAGTCACTTGCCTTTCTTCACTCTAATGAAATTGCTGATGTTTCAGATAGATTATACAGAATGAAGACGTTGGAGAAAAAACCCCCAGCAAATTGTTATCAACGTTAATATCATCTCAAATGATAAATGAATGACAATGCTACAAAGGTTACAGGTCATTTAAATATATTTGTAATAATGAAATAATGTGATAACTTGTTGTACGTGTTACACAATACACATGCACTGACATTGTTTTACCATCCGTTGCCACTAATTCGAAAACTGGAAATAACGATACGAAATTATGTCTTAGTTCAATTATGAACAGGGTTTTAAATATAACATGAACAATAACGTAGTCATGTGATGTGTGCTTATTAATCATTGATAACATTACCTCTTTTTAACTGTATTCCTTCTTTGTTTTATTTCGAGGCAACGTTCAATGTTGAATTTGGTGATGTTTAAGTTGTGATGGGTTTTTTTTTTATTTATTTATCCTTTGTACTTTATATTTTTCGAAATGATGTTATGAGAATATGATAATTTTATTTAAATGAATGAATAAGAATAAGTTTTCAGAAGCATATGAAGGTGTAGTTTCCATCACTCGATGCATTATATTCACAGTATATCATGAGACACAGTGAATTCTTAATAAAATTATGTTTTGTTCTGATTATGTATTTGAATGAATGTCAGATTGCCATGATTATTATTGTTATAATAACTCTTCACACCAAACATTTCCCCTACATTTGGTAAGGTTAATAAACACAGTAAAAACAGTTAAGCACCCCCTTCTTTTTTTTGATAGGGGTATGTTTCAGAGACCCATTATAGCAAAACTAAAGATCCCACAGGGGAAAAACGAATTTCAGGAGCAAGTGTAATTAATTGTTTTATTCGTTGACATTTTTGTGTAATCTTCAGAGATTTCAAATGACCAAAAACAGGAAAGAAAAATTGACTGGAAAATGGTGAAAAACACAGACTCGTAAATGTATTGTCATTTCAAGTTTGACGGCTGAACATGATGAAGAACTCGTGCCATTGTCTTAGGAACGATTTAGTGTCAATATCGTGTGCTGCCACCGCGTGCCTGAAGTACTGCTGCCAGTCTTCTTGGCATACCCCTGACAAGGTTCTTTAATTCTTCCATGGGGATTTGCTGCCACTCATCGTGAAGTGCGGCCTCCAGTTGTCTTAGATTGTGTGGAGCAGGGTTACTTCTCTGCAGACGTCGACCAATCATGTCCCAGACATGCTCGATGGGATTCAAATCTGGAGACAATGCTGGCCAGGGGATACGAGAAACAGCATTGTTCTCCAGATGTTGAGTCACAGCTCGTGAACGGTGAGGCCGAGCATTATCATCCATGAACAGGGGTCGAGTTGCAAGTCTGTGATCATCAAAATGGTCAATCAGAAATGGATCCAACACTTCTGCAATGTAGCGGGCGCCGGTAAGTGTGCCTTGTAGTGTCACCAAATCCAACTTGCAAACAAAAGAAAAGCAACCCCACACCATAACGGATCCTCAATCATATGGAACCCTTGGAAGAATGTTCCTTGGTGTGTATCGACTGTTCTTGACTCTCCAAACTCTGATTCGCCCGTCAACGGTATGGAGGAGGAAGCAACTTTCGTCTGACCAGTGGATACGTATCCATTACCTCAGGTTCCAATGCTGCCGGTCACCACACCACATCCTACGATCCCGTTTATGACGATTAGTAAGGTTTGGACGTCTGATGACACGTCGAGAGCTTAAACCTGCTGCTTTGAGGCGGCTCCTCACCGTCTGATTGCTGATACGTCCATATGGTAGCCAGGCTTGTTTCAAGACGGTACTTGACGCAAACGGTTGACGTCGTTGATGACGCAATAGGTTCCTGTCCTCTTGCAATGTGGTAGCTCGGGGCCTTCCGCAACGTGGTCGATCGAGAACATGGTTAGTTTGGGCATGTTTCCTCACTAAACGACTGATGACCGAATAGTGGTAACCAGTTCTTCTCCCAATTTCCTTGTACGAGAAACCTGCTAAATGCTGTCCAATAATTTGCCATCTCGTAGCCTCGGACAATCTCCTTCGTGGCATTGTTCATGAATGTTGTGTATTGAACTGAAATTGAAGCCGTAAAAGGCGTTTATTTAGCCATGGTAAGTCGAAGGGTGAAACTGCATTTTGCTGAAATCATGGGTTGCATGTTATGCATGCCAATAGCTCCGTTCGTGAGAACCGTTCCATAACAGAAACCACACCAGTTCCCATCCAGAATACCATATTTGGCCTGTCTATCGAATTGAATAACATGATCATAAAATCCAAAATGGTATACAACTTTTAATTTAGGGGTGCTTAACTTGTTTTACAGTGTATATTTGCCCTTAAGGATCACTTAACACAAAATCGTTGTTGTCAATGAAGTGAGTAATGTAATTGTTTCTGCTTGCTGAAGATGAAACATGATGCAACAACCAGTGATGATCTAAAGATCCATCACATTGACGGTAGTTCATGCGTACATGATGGGCTTGAAGCTGTCAATGCTGTAGTTGTTACACATATCTACATGGAATAATAGATATAATTTTATTTCCTTGAATGTGGTATGTATTGAAAAAGTTGATGTTTTCCAATAGATGTTTGCAGCCACATTATTAGGAAATATATGTAATTCTTTGATCATTAAATTAATTGACCATCAGGAAGCCAGGTGCTGTTACGTCGATGTTTTCTAATGTGCTAAACATCTACCTTTTCCAGGAGATTGATCCCTATAATGTGCCTGGCCACACAAACACAAACTAACTTGATCAAACGTTCCACTGAACTTAAAATGTTTATTTAACAAAATATTGTCATATTATCCCACTGATACTACATGTATTTCCGGATATGGGACACACAAGTATGATCAGGTTTGTTTTCTGCTTGTATTTATACATAACTGCAGACGGTACTTCACAATACAAAGTTGAGTTCACAGAAGTTTGACGTGCCTTTGAAAAAATCGAGCCTACACATAGACTCAAAATGAAAGTGAAACATAATATCGATGTAGCTAGAGAACGTAATTAATAATTACGGATAGACTTTAATACTACAATATCTGCATTGATTTTAACATTACAATATGAAATTGATGTATGTCACTTTGATACAGAGTGTATTAGATATTGGCCAAAATATGATGTCAGTGATGTTGTTGATGCTTTTAAAAGTTCGTTAATTTTAATATGAAACATATTAACTTAATTTGTAAAGTGTATAAGGGACATGGCTCACTATTTACTTTAACAAAGTTTATCGTGGCAAATACTTAATTCTCATAACAAAACACAATCAATTCCCACCCTTTCAGGTTTCTGAAAAATATATGATATTTGATAAAACAATTTTTACAACATGTTAGTTTTCAAACTCCAAACAACCCCTTTGGCCTTCATGCTCATAGTGGAATCTCTTGCTGGTATGAGGTACATGCAATATATGTTATTACTGCTGAATATTAATATGTAATTGTTTTGGAAATG
This sequence comes from Gibbula magus, assembly GCA_936450465.1. Classification (NCBI taxonomy): domain Eukaryota; kingdom Metazoa; phylum Mollusca; class Gastropoda; order Trochida; family Trochidae; genus Gibbula; species Gibbula magus. Next base: position 65,217,609 of record OW388300.1, on the reverse strand, counting down.
TAGAAATATACTTAAGCATTACTAATCATAGAAACTTTATTTATGTATTTAATATATTAAAATGAGAGTTCATTTGATACGGCAAAGATATTCGTGAACAAATCATCTTTCTCATATTCCTGAGAGCATATAAGAAGAAATTTATTAATATTGACAGCTTATTAATAAGCAGGTATGGGTCAGAGTCTTCAAATACTTTGACTAAAGAGATGATGTTGCAACGAAATTGATATTCATAAGATAGAGTTTTTATACATGATTCCCGATTTTAGTTTAATTCTAATTCTAATATTACCCATATTTTTGTGATATTCGCACGTGGTCTCTAGTGGTCACAACGTTGATTGGTTAGAATCCAGAGAATGACGATCTGTTGACTGTCCTACTTTCAAGTTTCCCATCTAACAATAGATTTGTTTCAACGTTTAGTTGAGTATGACGCCATCATGTAAGCAAACTCGTATGGTAAATTATCGTATGCAGACTAGTTCATTTTCTCAATATGTCGAGTTTTGAGAGACAAGAAATGGAATACATTAAGTGCCATTGATTTCAAACCACACTATTGATACATAACATCTCATAAATTCACTCACTCTATATGCAAATGAGTTGCGTATTATAGCGTTTATAGATGAAATGACATATGGTCTCATTCGGATTCTTTGAAAAGGGGCTTCAATTTGACAATTGCTCGATTTTAAATTTCTGAAATCGACCCATAAATTACTTATATACGGCTTTTTAAACAAGTGCCTAATTAAGCCCCGGCGACCAGAATGAAAGTGGGCGGGGGTGGTCGCTGAAGCGTATCGCGTTGTGACGTACGTAGAGGAGCCTCATCATGGCCGCTAATCATAATTTAACGCGTTTTCCCCACTTTTAAACTGCTCATATAAGATAGAAAACTTCATCAAAACAACCCCAATTTTCGATAAACGGATTACTTAACTATTCAACTAGCGATTTCATATGGTTACAACAACTGGGGCGTGCTTAATTAGGGTGCATTCTGCGCTTTTGTATAGTATGTTTGTAGCAATTAATCGCGGAACTAGAAGGGAAAGTATGACAGTTCAAGTGACACTCAAACAAGGGAAGAAGATTATCGCGGGAATCGAGTGAAGAGAGACTAAGTAGCATCAATTGATCAAATTATTGTTGAATAATCGGCATGTTAATTTTGTTTTGTATGTATTAATAAATAAATATATATGGTAGGTATAATTTCATATACACTGAACGATTGACTGTTCAAACAAACGAGACAACATTGCAGATTTATGAATAACATTGTGTATTTAATATAAAGATTACTGTATTTTAAGTTTGTCAATTAAGATATTCTATGTATGATGTAATGCAATGCAAACCATTTTCACTTCACTTTCATGAATAAATAAATGAACTGGATTGGTCAACAAGCTCAATGAAATTTACATGAAGATTGCTCTATTGTACACGCTAAACATATACATTATGATACACAGATTGATATAGACAACGAACATTATCGAATAAAAGAATTATGTTACCAGAAGCATTTTAATGCACATCTCATTAATGAAAACGAAATAGTTTAATTAATAGTCTGATAGCTTGTATGTGTCACTTCTGCACATCAACACACAATTCTCAGTTTAGCGGACCGTATAGATGTTTCTTCCAGATCAAAGTGGAGTAGTGTTGTTACAGCAAATTAGTTTAAGCAATTAAGAAGCTGAGTATATATATGTGGGAAGGAAGGAGTGTAATTATGTTTGTACAGATAACAAGTTTACTGAACCGATTCAATTATATAACAAATGGCAAGTCGGTGACCAGCATGTCATACATGTTTATTGTCAAACGTCCTGTCTTGGTGACACAAAGGAAATACGCAATAAACATTAACGCGACATTCAGTCTAGATGTTGTCAGCCAATGAAATTACTTTTAGTTTAAAATCGTCATAACTATTTGGTTTTCTATCTTGCCATTTGCAAAAAGACTTTTGCTGAAAGCGGGTTATTATTTGACCATCTTCTGTTTCCAAGTACTGTCATTGATGGAATTATAGGTTTACATTTTGTGTCTAATGTGCATTTGGATATTCACATTGTCCTTTAGGATATGTTTATAAGGTAAGTTTCTTACATTAATTGACACTCTTGATGAAATGTCAATTTAATACGATGTTTATTTGATTATATTTGATTAACCACACATGTTATTGAAAACATTATCTTATTATCTTATTATCTTCGATTATATTCGATTCTGAATGTTTTAATGTGTAATAAGTGATAACTAAATCGTAAAATGTAACATTGGGATGCGATGTTTTCGTAGGTGGATTCGTAGACGTATTATTATCGTTGCTAATGAAATCCTTTTGATGTTTTAAAATATGTGGTGAGTTACTTTGATTGTTGTTATTTACAGCTAGTAAATTAGGTTGTCGGTTGATTAACGACGTTTAAAAATAGGATGTTGTGAAGTGCTTTTATTGTCGATGGCTTACACTAGGGCCTACTTCGCCGGCGTGCTTATCTCACGTTTGTTGTTTTATTTTAAACACAAACATTCTCTAACAAAAAATAACAACAACACCGACTATCTGATTTCGTTGTCTCAACTATACTTCGTTCATATTATCATATCTTGGTTTCATTTTGTCATCTTATATATCATTAGCATTGATTTATCCTATGTCTACGAACGTCTATGAATCCACCCTCTCTCACTAGTTATATGAATTATATTTGATATATATATAACGATATTTTGGTACATTTGTAAAGAGAAACTTGATAACTAACATTACTCGAACAGTTTGCAGCAGAACAGCGATGTGGCATTATTGCAAAGCGTAGATATAACATATTAACTGACCGATTCCCCAGTGTTTGCCATTGTAAATAGTAAGCGAATGTTTACACCCCGTCCCTTCACGTACGTCACTTCCGGTATCTTCCAACTCTCTAAGCCCCGCCCCATTTTTGGTTTGTTTGTCACGGGTGAAAAGCAGACGATGTTTTTCGGTGTTTTTAAGTCGCTCTAGTTTCATATAGGAACAACATATGGATTTTTTGTTGGTCTTGTTTTTCACAAAATAGTCTAAGAACCAATTGCAGTTAAGAATTCAATAGAAAATAATTTATTTCAGCCTTCCTTTAAATGATTACTTTCCTATGAGATGGCTCCCCTGATCCACAAGGCTAAGAAAATCGATTGTATGACTGTAGACATGACATATTGGAGTTTATTATGAGTTCCAGACAAATGAAGTCAAGTGTTATTTAATTCATTTACTCTACTATGCTGAAAAAGACACATTTTTATTTATCTTTACTAAGCAATTTGAAATCAGGAGACAATTCATGTGAAGTTATAATCCAGAAGTCGTGCACAAATTATCAGAGTATCGAACAACATCTTCATTTTGCTCATAGAACACTCCCTCCTGATATGGACAATGCATATATCGCCCTCTCTGTTCCTGTAAGTAGTGTTTTTATTATTATGAATATCATGTGACTGATCATTCAGTAATTGTTGATGGCAATTTGTATATAATCCCAGTTTTATCTTGTTTTTGTAAGTAGATTGTGTTTATACATATATGAATTATGTATGAATGTACGAGACGACGTACAAGGCGAATGCAACGTACCTAATACCTGTCACTTGCTGAAACCAGTCCTTTACAATTGATGTCATAGTTACAAACACATTTGATGAGCTTCCACACCTTTCTGAAGTTCTGACGCGGCACTTCTGTCTTTTGATATTTGCGCGAATGGGCTTACTCAGAGCCGTACTGTCTCATAATGGCCATCTTCTCTTGTTTTCGCCGAGCTGTCATGTATTGGCCGCGTTGCCGAGTGATACGTTGTTGGAAACTGACACTATAAACTCATCACAGGGGCATGTATTGTAGTGGATTGGACATATCCGTAATCTTATAATTATTTTGCGAAGTGATCGGCTTTGTAACTGGGTCGGGTATAGTTGACAGGAGATTTTTCATTTAATACCTTGGCTAGGTAAGTGGATATGTGGATATGATATGTAAAGCTTTGAAAAATCATACTATTGTGAATACCGGATACGTTTGGAATTTTACTTTTTATTTTGAAGGATAATGTAATAGCTTTGATATGTGATATATTATGTTGTGGGACAATATGTTGACAACATTGTGAAATATATTTCCAACAAACAATATTGTCGACTACGTATGCTTCTAGTCGTTTGACAGAGACAAATGGCACATACATGCTACATAGAGAATTAAAAGAAGCTTAATCCTTGATTCAGAACTCTTAGGAATCGTATTTGCAATTCGACTACATCTACAGTCGTATGACCAGTTTGATGAACTAATTCCTGGCAAAAGAAGTCAAGATTAGACTAACACTTGTGATATATTTAAGCTTAATGGTTTTGGCGCCAGACACTGGCCACTGTTAGGGATCTTTGTATTTTCCAAGTGTTTTAATGTTGGAAATGATGTATGGTTTTATGTCGTTTTTATACGTTGACACTTACCATACATGTATCATAGAAATACATGATACAAATAAAACATTAGTGTCTGAATAGTCAAATGTATTCTATTTTTAAGTTTTAAAAACACAAATATATATCATTCGATAGTTCTAATCATCATTAGAGGTACAACACAGAGGAATTGTTCATTGTTCTCTGTTCATGTGCCAGTTTGTTTGATCGAATTAGTTTATGACTTAAAATGATGTTCCCAGCATGGATGATTATGCATATTGACACTATTCTACACTATTCAGAAATAAATCTGTATATGGAATAGTTTATTTTAAGAATACGAACTATGGCAATATTGCATTAGCAATGTGATGAACATCCTGATGATTATGATGATGATCCAACTTCTGTGACCAGACCATTAGATGAGCGACATCTTTCTCAAGCAAATCATCTCCTGAACCATTTTCGGCACAGGAAAAACTTGCATTGTGTACAGTGTTTATAACTATCCACACATGAACACAGACGAATTGTTTGTCCAACTATGCTAATCATAGTTGAAATGATACTGTATGTTATTGCATCCAGTTTGTTCGTAACCAAACCATAGTGTGAAAGAAAACCGTCACAGAGATGAACAAAGAAAAGATCATCAGCCCAAATTCTAAAGACTGTCTTACGCTTACTACAAACTCATGACTTAACAAATTCCCAAGACATCACTACAAAAGCAGATGTCGCACCGCTGCACATTGTTGTAGAGGATCTGGTGGTAAAGAATATCTATATGATATGTATTACAATTTACAATATATTAATGAAGAGTCACATTTGATGATTTAACGAATCTATTATTAAATAATGTTGTATCCTAACATGTACTATGGTTTTGTTGATCAATATTTCAAGCCAGAAGAATTAAAAATTAACATATGAAATTCAAATGTGATTTTACATTATTGATCTGTTTCAAAATATATAGTGTATTGACAATTGTTGTTTACAACTTCATTAAATGTCCTCAATGATTAAACGTGTTCATAAAAGATAAATGTAGTTATAACAAGCAGTGTTACATCATCAGCATTGCTTACGTACAGTGCAAAATGGTATGTGTGTCCACACATTTTGTAAGTAGTCTTTGTTGGACATAAAACATAACATTTCAAACAAGGAGTACATATAATAAAACAAATACTGTGTGTTTTAAGTGTAATGTAACTCGTATCTCGTATTTCATATTTATTTTTACCAAGCAGTGTTTTTCACCAATTTTATTGGGATTTTCAAACAATGTTGAGAGTCTATAACCGTTGACAATAAACTGAAACAACCAGTGGTTATTTTTGTATTATAAGTTGTTTGAGTCCAGAACATTTTCTCTTCTTGGAATCCAAAGTAATTATGATCTGTACCTCTTAAATGTTAAAATCAGCCAGGTTAAACATTTTAGCAACAGAGATTCAGTCTCAGATGGTAATATTCGACCAGGGGCCGAATTCACTAAACTTCTTAGAATTTTCTTAGTTTTATACTTAAGATTTCTTAAAAATTCTTAGCTGAGAAATAAGTGTAAGTAAGAACCCATCAAACTTCTAAGCAAAATTCTTAGCTGAGATATTATTAAATTCTTAGAATTTCCGGGAAGAAAAATACACGGAATTATGGGATACAAATTTACACTAAGAAAGTTCTCAAGTGACGTATATGGGAATCCCCGTATCTATAAATAGCAAATTTGGAACTCTCCTCACGTAGAGATACGGAAGTGTCGTCACTCGCAGACGACAATAATGGAGGCAGAAAAAAAACAAGGAAACCAAACTGGTCGGCCGAGCAGGCGCTCTATTTAACGAGACTTGTTGACGACAGCAAAGGTGTTTTACTAAGTAAGTTTGGACCCGGGGTGACATCAGCAAAAAAGAAGGAAGTCTGGCTAAACATAACCAGCCAAATCAAGCCGCTTTCACAGGTATGTTGACGTTGTCATTGATGATTGACTGAGTCTGAGCGAGTAATATTATCGGCCTGTCGTACCATATATCTTATTGATATTTTCATAGTAATTTCACTGTAAACAATAATAACCTCCAGTAACATTTGCATTGAAATATTGAAATTAAATCAAACGAGACCCTAAATGTCGAATGTTATGAAACATATACATTATTGTCCTATTTTCGAGCATCGAAACAAAGTCATACCCATGTTGATTTAGGAGCCAATGATATTTAAACTAACGGATATTTTATAACGTATTTTTGCGTATTAATGGTTTCAATTGAACTTTGTTCTATGAATATTAAATACATCAAATTTTAAGTAGGCGAGATGTGTCATGTTGATCAAATGAAAATTTATGTTAGAAAGCCTATAGCCTAGTTTTCGTGTAAGGTAAGTATGAAACTACCATGCAGCCTGGTAAGATTTTAATAATCATTTTATTTTGCCATGTGTGAAAGATTCACACATTTGAATCATTTAGGTTTTTTTTCAAAATGTGAAAGATTCACTCATTTTATTTCTGTTATTTTATCAAAGTGTGGGTGATTCACACATTTTATTTCTCAGTTTATTTTGTCAAAGTGTGAAAGATTCACACTGTTTATTTCCCAGTTTATTTTGTCCAAATGTGAAAGATTCACTCATTTTATTTTTCAGCTTATTTTGTTAAAGTGTGAAAGATTCACACATTTCACACATGATTTTATTTTACTGACCCCCTTTTTTGGACTCGCTTTTGAATGGTAGTCCATTATATGGAGTTGCTTCAATGCAAACCAGAGGCATACATATAGTCCATTTTATCTACTTTGTTCATGTTATTATTAACAATTGTATCCTGAAAATGCCTTAGTAATCGGTTTTGGTCATATTATTGAAATCACAAAAATATGTTCATATACATTTTAAAATGTTGGTCAATATGTGGAATAATATCAGGTATATTAAAATTAAAATGTGATTCATATAATGTAGAAAAGGAAAATTAGGAAAAAGTAAGTGTGGATGTAAACTCATGAAGTTGAAAATATTACCTTTTACCAAATGTATGTAAAATTGATTCCACTTTTCTGACTGAAGAAGTGGAAAAAAAGTGGCACAACATTCAGTCGAAATCCAAGAATGAGATATCTGCTTTAAAGAAAGCTGGAATGTATCTGGTAAGAGCCAAGGCAATAATATTCTTGGTTCATAAATATGTAATTTCAAAAATTTAGTAGATTGTTGAAATGTGTAAAAAGGACTTATGAGACGGTTTTTGTACATTATGATCCAGGAAACAGTACAAATTTGTCAAGTTTGTAAGAAATTTGTTCTAGTAAATGATACGCAATAATTATATGTTCCAAATTCAATTTATGCTGTGTTCATAGATAATCAATGTCATTACATTGCAGGCGGTGTCCATCCCCCTCTTCCTCCTTGGAAGAAACAACAGAGATGGTTTGGACCATCCTGGGCAAGGACAATGCATCAATATGTGGCATCCCTGGTGCCATGGATACTCCTCTCCTTTAACTTCAGCCCAGGTTAGAGCAAATTGAATTTAAAACTCTGTTACTGGATACTTAACACCCAAACAAATAGAGTTTAAGATATACTGGGGAAAAACAAGTGTAGAAGCGAGCATAGTTCACATACCCCCACTTCCGAATATAGTTTGAAAATTGAAATAGGAAAGGCACATCTATTGGAATGATTAACCTGTGTGTATAGTTGAATAAAGTTGGAACGGTTAAGTCATGTTTCCATGGAAACCGCCAAAAATAAAATTCAGAAATAGGTCTTACCCTTAAAAGGCACATCTAGGCACCATGGTTGACATGTGTATGAAGTTTGGTGTAGCTAGAAAAAATAGTTTGGGAGAGGTGTGGTGAAGCGAGTTAGGGTTTAACGCCCATTGTCTTAGACAAGTTGGGGTTTCCGTTAGGATTTTATTTTGAAACCTTGCTCAAGAGTGATCCATATAATACCTGTAATTGAAAAAACGATGAAGAGGGAAAAGATGAGTTAATTTGATGAATATTTTTTAATGAATCGAAATATATGTTGCCTTTGTGACAATATACATGACAGAACAAATTGAGTAACATTGTACATTGGATATATATTACTTTTCATTTAAACAATCTCATTTGACCCTGGGCAAACAAACAATGGCTTCGAATTTAATGTCAAACAGCTGTTTGAGGAATATTGTTTTTACTTGAAACATAATATTCATATTCAATGCAATAAAGGTACTTTAACCTCAAAATATCTACAACATATAAAATCTTTTGACTTCTTTCACATCCAGATAATCATGTATTCAAAATTTCAGTGATGCTCCCAGTATGTCATACATTGACATCCAGACCCTCACAACCATGGGAGGATCTTTGACGACTGTCAGTGAAGCTATTCCCCTGAATCCTTCGACTATGGCTACTCCTTCGCCTGTGACCGTTCCCCCAAGTGTGGCTGCTCCTCAGACCGTGCCTACTCCTTTGACTGTGCCTACTCCACTGACTGTGGTTGCTCCTCCAACTGTCAAATCGCATCTGTCACCATGCTGTGAAGAAATGTTTCACAAAAAAATGAAATTAGAAATTGATGTTCTTGAGTTGAAGAAGAAAATCTTGAATGTGAAATTAAATAAGTTGATTGAAGAGTAGGGAGACAAACACATCATGTCTTGATTATTTTTGGGAGGATTAATCACAGTGAAAGTCAGGGTAGAAATTAAATTTTAAATTTTAAATTTATCATTTCTTCATTGATATTTTCCAAAAATTGGATGAATGTATGAGCTATGTAGTTGATCTGATTATGATGTTTATAATACGTATTATTTATCTTTTTGGTATTCTACATTAACAAATACAATTCCATGGCTCTTTTTTGTTATATTATTTATTATCAAGTTAAATGTTCGTTCATCTCATATATACTTCTTGATATATTTAACATCAGAAGACACAATGGGTAGATTGTCTATATCATCATACAAAATGATTAGCATATTATGATAAATCCGGCAATTTATCTTACCTAAAAGTGTGTATTTGCAAAATGGTCTCTGTAGACCAAGTTGTGCCCTGGCAGCTGGTGAGCAATATCCTGTGGTTGTGTGTCCTCTGGACCTGGGTTTGTGGTGTCCTCATCAGGCATTGGTATGTTTCGCATTTTGTAAATATTATGCAATACTCCACAACATATGATGACCTTTGAAAAAAGGATACCTTATTAATAATTTTCATTGAGACTTGTTTTGTAATAAGTAATCATAAAAATGTATTATTTAAAGCCTGGTGAGCTACAGAACTTAATAGATTAGGTCCATTTTTCACCAACAGTGTGTTGTGAGAAACATTTAAAATCAAATTACCTTTGAATACTAATAAAGAAAGGTAATGTTATTATGGTTGTGTAAAATAGTTTATGTTTTATGGTAAAACATTATCTGCTCTTCAACCATATATAATTGTATTATGTCATAAAACTGTTAATGTCCCAGTGAAAAGTTATCTCCCTTTGCCACTATTTGTCATGTGTTGTGAGAAACATTAAAAATCAAATTACCTTTGGATACTAATAAAGAGAGGTATTGCATTATGGTTGCGTGAAATAGTTTTTGTTTTATGGTAAAATACTTATCAATTCTTCAACCTTATATAAATGAATTATGTAATAAAACCTTTCATAAATATTCAACTTCAGAATCAAATTACTCAGAAAATAGGTCCGTGACATATATTTTTTATTTTCTATTATTCTTCATCCGTAAGTTTTCCACATGTTTTTTCATGTTTGAATTATTTTTCATTTATTTTTATTCTTAAAGTTGAAGTCTTTGAAGTTATTTCTGCAGAATACATTGTTGACAGTGTATTTATCATTTAACGTTTATTGGTGGAAAAAACAACACACACATTGCAGAAATCACTTTTCTATTCTAATAACAATCCATTTTTGAAAGAAAACAACAATATAGCTCTGAATGATTATCATTATTTTTGAAAAATTGACTTTAATAAAATAAAACAAGTTTGCCATTTTTTTAAACATTATCACAAAAAACACCATTTTGCAGAAAAAGAAGGTCGATGACATGCACTTTTTGTTTTTGAATCTCGAATAATACATCATGCCAATTTACAGCAATTTTTCATTTATTTTGATTATTGTTGGGAACATCTTTAAAATACATATATATACACACACACACACACACACACATACATATATATATATATACACACACACACGCACACATACATACCTTGCATGTTTTCTGTGGTGTTAGCCTGACTTCTCCGTGTAAGACATGGAAGCGCCGCTTAAGTTGACCGATTACTCGCTCCACCACACTTCGTGTTTGCTTGTGACCTATAATAAACAAGAACACATTTCTCAACTACTTTTTCAAAAAAATATATGTATTTTGATATGATAAAAGTACATGTGACATTACATAATATAGTTAAAGGATATATACTCTAACTCAAGCTGTATTTGAATACATAGACTAAATTTATATGATACATTGCTTTAATAGATGTTTTTTGTTGGAGTATTTTAAAAAAAAGGTCAACTAGTCTATGTAAAACCAAGGACGTATATACTATACGTCCTTGGTACAACAAATATCATTGAAATACTCATCACTATAACTTGCTAAAAGAACACTTTCAATCATTACTTTCTACGTATACTAATGAAACCTCATTACCCGGTATTCATTTCTCAAAGATTGAGGAATATTCCATGACAGAAACCGATTATAGTTTTGAATACAACCCAGTTACAGTTTTATAATCAACTTTGAAAAGGGGCATAACTCTAATTTGACTGTCTAAGAAACAACGTGGTGAAGGGCCTTATAATTTACCTGTTGTAAGAGGTCTGTGAACCGGGATTAGGACGGAGATACGGGGTGAGTAGCCAGTCTTTGCACGGATATCCGCTATCCCCTAATAAATGGCATCCGGCGGGCATCACATGACGGGAGAATAGTGCACTCACACCACTCTCGGCCAAAATCCTGGAATCGTGAGTGGCCCCGGGCCATTTGGCAACAACGTCTATCAACAAAGACCTATGGTCGAAAATAACTTGGGTGTTTATGCTGTGATAATGTTTGCGGTTGACATACGCAGGTTCGTACAGGGATGGTGCAATGATTTGGATGTGTGTCCCGTCGATTACTCCAACAACACCGGGAAAATTAGAAATTCCATGAAAACCAACTTGGTTTCGCCTGATGTCTACAGCATTAGTCGGAAAGTGGATGAATTGTTGCACTATAGCAGGGGCTGAGAGACAATTAAGAACTTCATTGATAGCTCGACTCACAGATGACTGTGACACACCAACGTGGTCGCCATTGCATAGTTGCATTTTCCCAGTTGCAAAATAACGCAGCGTAACAAGAACTTTATCCGTTGCAGAAAGTGGCTTACTGCGTTTTGTTACAGGTGAAATTTAATTTGATATAAGATCCACAACAAACTTAATACCGTCCTTGTTCAATCTGAATCTTCTAGTCAGCTCTTTTTCTGTGTACGTTTCCAAAATATTTGTCCGATTCATGTCAATAAACACATTGGCAGCCATCTTTGTTTTGTTTTAGAAAATTCGTAATGATTTAAGTAACCTATGAAGCTTTCTTAATTTTAAGAACATTCTTGAGCACTAGAGTTTGATGAATATGGTTTAAGTACATTTCTAAGTATTTTGAGGGTTGCTATGGAAACTAAGAATTCTTAGCAAATTTAAGAATTCTTAAGGCTTAAGAAAATTCTAAGAAGCTTTGTGAATCCAGGCCCAGAATCTTACATAAGTCAAGGCGCCTATTGCGGTCATTTTATTTTAATTCAGATAATCTAAAACAAATGGTTAGCTGAATCTATAATTAATCATAGTTAGCACTTTTTAAAATGTTTTTCGATTTTCTGGGTTAAAAACCGTACATTTAGCTGACTATCCTGCTTTCCGTTATCCACATCATTGAAATAAACTGGATACCAAATTCTACAAAACACATCTCTTGCATTTACTTGACCCAGTTCTAGTCTGTATGTCTATTTTGCAAAGTAACTGTATGAAAATTAACAACTCTTGACTGTCACCGACTTAGATACAACTCTTGAAACAAACACACTGCACTCACTATAAATGCAAATGAGTTTAACAATGTTGGTTTGTACTCACTGCAGCACGCCCTGGCAAACGATTGTGTTGGTAAATCGAAAGTAAAAATAACTTCCTCCTTCCTGAAAGGAAATAAAATCAATAGTGCATCTTAAGACATAACACCCTTGAATTCACTATGCGTAAGAGACAGTGGGATTTATATGTCATTTCATTCACTCCAGTGTACTGAAAGAGAAGTTTAATTTACTTTTTTTATATATTTGCTAAAAAGCATTGTTTTGCGGATGTGTTGTTGTTTTATTTGGAAACTTTGTATTTATTTGGAAACTTTGTAAATGCTGGCATATTCGTCTTCAGTGAAAATGTTAATTGCCCTTGTAAGTATAAATTTCGTAAGTAGTATTACTGTTTAGTTTATTTTTTATTCGTGTCAAAATAAACAGTGAAATGACTTTCCATAAATGACAATGTGATTTTATTAAAGGAATGCTTTAGATTTATTCATCAAACCCTTTTTCTTTACACACTAATGGAAGTAATTTCCTACTGTATTCACGTCGACAGTGTATGTCATAAATTGCCAATCAATTGTACCTGTGTTAGCAATAAAATCGAGAATGATTTTTCAAGTCAAGTTTTTCTATTGCTCAAGCTTTTAGTCACTTCGTTGAACACAGTGTTCTCAAATTCATAAAAAAGGATAAATCTTACTGATACCTCTTATATAGTGACTTTTCAAAACCTTCTATCGCTGGTGTTTTTATGGCCTAACCTATGGCATCTACATGATTGAAATGGATTGTCAAATCACAACATTTTACTTTTTGGGAATATGAAAATGATACGTTACGGAATTGTTAAACTAGTTATAAGAAAGAGATGGAAATCAGTAACTTTCAAATAAGTTCTTTAGTAACACAGCAATGTTACTTTGAACATTGAGCCAAAAAACGAACTTTTCATGGACATATTATTACAATTTGCAGTTCATGTATCTTCAAAATAAGCTATCACACATAGGTGTATGTATTGCCGTGAATTCGGGGGTTTTAAGATTTTTAAAGAAGCGTACACTCAAAACCGTGAAACTTCCATAAAATGCGAAATAGCAAAATATATTTGATTTCAGCTGAAAAGTCAGATCGATGGGTAATGTCGTTGCCCACATATTGGTGAAAGTATTATTCCAGACATAGTCTTGAAGACCTAAAAATAATACTTGATTGTCCAAGAAGGGGATTTGTATTGCGTCAAAGACTGCCCTTAATAGTATTATACAAACTAGATATTCATAGAATACACACACATTACATCAACATCACTCACACCATTCAACATGCATTCACAGATCAACATGGACATTCAACGATGGACATTCAACATTGAATTGAGATGAATAATTTACAGCTGGTTAGCTGTATATACACAGTTACATATGGTTATTTATTAATTTTATAAAATAACCTACACATGCTAAAATTGTATTGTAATTGTATAACATGAGTCTTTAAATATACATATAGATATACATTCATAAAGTAAAACTAATAATACATGAAGGCGGTAATAACATATAAATAACTATAAATCAAATTGTTAAACATGCTAAACTAATAAATAAATTAAAAATTGTATAACATGACATGAAAAATGTAACTTTGTTAAAGTTATCAAAAGATTGTTTAGAGACTAGACAGTATAATACCATAATAGTGTAAAAAATATAGTAACACTAAAAGCTAAAACATAGTAAGCAATTACGAAAGAACCAAACAATGACTTTAGTTGTTTAAAATAACAATAATGAATGGGATAAAAGAGTCGGTGGCTCTCTTAGTCTAAAAGCAAGCGATTTGATAGCGACGGGCTGAAGGAAGAGGTTTGTATTCGTTATAAAGAACGTGGTTGAAGACTAAACAAATTTAGAATGTTAGGTTTTTTTATTTGCTGCTGACCAAACATTTGATGTTTTCAAAGATTGTCCCCGAAATTGTGCTTGTTTGAGGTATACTTTTCAGGATTTCTTTGTTTTAAAGTAAGAGACCCCGACCATGTTTCAATGGAAAAACAAAGAACACTATATCACACAATTCCTAATCAAGCGGTGGGACCGAATGGTGTTGATAGCAGAACTGAAGTCCACAAACAGGACACTTACATACGACTTGGGTGTGTCAGTGTATTTATATACCGCGATCAGTAGTGTAGTTGTAGCGTCCTCTACTCCTCGTCTAGCTCGATAAGCAAATTGAAGCGGATCTAGAATGTATCTTACATCTTGAAGTAAACGAAACAGCACACTTTGTTCAAAGCATTTCATGATGATGAATGTGAGAGTGGTTTGGAAAATTTCGGAACCTGGGTAATTTTTTTCAAGTTTCCATATTTTGGGAATTTCATGAGAATTAAACTAGTCTAAAGAATATGTAGGAGATTTCTGAGCAACATTCGTTGACGATCTTACCACTTAAATCATCTGGTCCTGAAAAGTTATGTGTATTTATCCACTGTACGACAACACGTACATTCTCCTCAGATATGGGGCTATATTCCTGTATATTCCTATATTCCTATATTTCAATGGGATTTTACCAATGACGTCACCCGACTTCTGTGAACAGCCATTGTTGCCTGCTTATAAATCCTCACTCTTCCATCGGCTCTTGATATAGCAAAACTTTCATCAGAAAAAAGCACTCGACGCCAGTCACGTAGCTGCCAAAGTCGTGATTTAGTGACCCAGCATAGTCTGTTCCCCAGTATGGATACCAAAGGCAAGGAGTTTTTCAGCAACTGTCCTTCGACTGATTGTGGGTGAACCAATGCCGATGCCGCTGATGACGTCTTCATCTGGAAGCGGTTCCTAAGATGCAACGTCCTCAGGTACTGGTCTTCCCGCGCTGACGTTTTCCGGGGTCTGCCTGTCCGTGGCCTGTTTGAGGTCTGCCTTGTTTGTTGAAAGCGTTGGTGAATATATTCCAGACAGTTACAACGGAGCAACTGAACGTTGTAGCTCCGAATTGCAGCATTCGAATGGCCCTTTCTCTCTCTGCTATCGTCAACCGTGGCATTCGTTTGTGTGGTTTTTTTGTACTGCAGGTGTCCTTCTTGTGTCTGTCACTGTTTTTATACCCTTCCCGCATGTGCATTCCCCGAAAGTGTTAAATCACGAGCATTTTGCAAAATACCTCAAAGAAGTTGTCTGATGTTGCGTTTTGTCGTAAATGTACACCAGACACAATCCGTGCCCTTATTAATACTAGCCAAATAATACCTTTATATTTGTCAAGTTGATGAACAAATATAAAGGAAAGTTTGTTTATGCCCATCAGTGTATATCCGTTATTATAAGACATAACTGCCTCATTTCAGTTTAGGTGCACATTACTATCTGATTGCTGGATTTATATTGAAGAAATAAAATTTCAATTTAACGCAAATTTGCAATTTTGTATATATTTTGTGTTAAATTAGTAATTTGTATACACTGAAATATTAAAATGAAAGTTTCGACCATATTCCCCTCTAAAATGCTCTAGAATATAACCTTTGACCTTGAAATTGACCTTGAAATATCATATGTGTGACCTTGTTCTGGAGCCATGAGTTTCCAGTACTACTTGGAGGACAACATTACAAATTTAGGGACCTCAGATGATTTTTTCTTATTTTATTTATATATATATATATATATATATATATATATATAATAAGTTACATGTATTGTTTTAAAAACAATTATTCATGGATATAATAGATATATATCAATGCTAATTGTAGTATACATGAAGATTTGGATTTTGATAATTTTCATATATTTTGGAACATTTTCTTAAAATAGTACAAATATGAAAGGACTTAACCCTTTTAAAGTATACATTTTTAGAAAGCCTGTACTTAGAGCTTTCATTTGATATATAACATGACTCATTTGAAAAGATTACAAAAACAGTTGCATATACCATTCAGTTTTTTGGCGGCGGCCATCTTGGATTTGTGCAAACAGGCCACCAGAGGGCGATCTCACGTTGTTTGCGATGGTTTCTTAAAATCTTGTACCCGTACCTATCATCATGCAAAATTTCAAGAACTGGTCACAAAGTGCACGATTCTGCATAATTTTAATATATTCCTCCCCTGCTATAAAGATAATTTTAAAAAAAGAATTGTCATAAATATTACCTGTGTAAAGAATGTCTTATTGTTGCTCAATCGATTCCTTTATAAAGAGAACTTTGCAAATTTAAGATAGAATATTAGTGTATAGTTAAGTACCCTATTAGTATTAGAATTAAGACAAGTTTTAGATTACCCTTAATTTGCCAAGTTTCTTGCATGCTTTTAAGGGATTGTTTGGAGATTTATTCACTTTATCCCAGTTACAACAACAAACATGGCCGTCATTGTATAGTAAGAATTAGTTTTGGCATACACGGTAGTTTCATAGCAAGAGTATATAATGTAAAAACATTTTTTTCCACACTGAATTTGTTTTATTTTCATATGCAAAAATAAGCATACTTTAAAAATTGTGAATGTTGAAACATTTACATTTTTTCAAGTATTCGTTCAGTCATTGAATAAAAAAAAGAGTACTAACAACACAATAAACAACAATGAACATATTTACATTGATATTGATATCTTCATATTGACAGCAATAAAAGATGAATATCACTTATTTCAACTATATTAATTCCCAAGTCAACATGTGTTCGAGTGACTCATTTAGACATTAATGATAAATCATCCTAGTCAATTTATCCTAAAAATTCATAATTATACATAAATCTAGTTGAATATATTTCGATAAGAAACTCATATGTTGTTGTGATTTATTTGCAATTTAAACTGTTTGATATGAAACCTTAGTAATTTTCCAGATGCAAACATAAAAATTTACACAATTGACCAAGGCAACAAATATGTTTGTCTGTCTGCAAATGTCAGAAATTGAGAATGACAAACTATGTAATATATATCAAGGTACCTATTATATGTGATATTATCAATGGGGATAAAAAGAAACGACGATATAAGAGTATGATAGAAGAGTTGTCATTAAACAAGTTTTAAACTAAGAAAATATTACCATCAATATTAAAAATAAAATGGTTTAAATCTATTTTGCTCAACATATATGTATTATAATGTACTTAATCGACCATACCTTCATAAGTTATACAGTCACTTATTGTTCACCTGTTCTCTGTCGAATATATTGCTCTTTGATAAATGTAAAATGATAAAAATACTTCACTGCCGGAGATAAGTTGCAATTCCTGTACGTGCAAAGCACGGGTTTACTACAATGCATTCTATTTATTGATAGTGTGCTGACAGGAAATGAACCCAACGTTTCCCTGTAGGCAACAAAACCTCAAAACATTTTGGCTATCTGAAAACATTTGAAGTGCATGAGAGATGAGTAGTTAGACACTTCCGCCTTCGCCATATGGTGGCCAATTCAATCTGATTCTTATTTCGCTCATTTTCCGTGAGTAGTAATTCAAATTCAAGTAATAACGCATTTATATAGCTAGTGATATCATTTTCGTTAGTTAGACTCCAAACAATTTCCTCGTTATTAATTTACCGCCGTTAGGTGTTTTCGTCATACAAAACATTACCTTCAACACTTCATAAACAAAACTGCACTGGCTAGAGTTATTTTGTGTATTGATATAACTTATTAAAATAAAATTGTCAAGAGTGTAGTGATGTTATGGTAAGTTTGGTGATAATAAAGAAAACAAGTAATACTATATCAATTCCACACCCATATGATGTGTATAACCTATTAAGTAACATATGATTATAAACATGTGGTTGCCCTCAACTATTGCCAGTGTGAATAATTAATCGAAGATGTTGAAGTGGTGAATATTGTGACCAGATACTCTATTCGTGAGCATATCATTAATCATAAAAGAGGATTAATTTTGTCACGATGGAATGGCTATGACAGAATTTCCATCTGATATGACCCGACCAAGATGGCAATTTCCGGTAAACTAATAAAGCCTCTTCATTTGTGTGACATGAGACACAGATGATATTGATTAGCTACTGTCATAACATTCGTGCCATGCCTGTCTTCGTGTCAACATCATAGAAGTACGGACAAGGAAAGTTAACAGTGAACAAAGGACTTATTTTACACACATACAATGTACGTACATGTACATGAGTACGTACATGAAGAGATCATTCCATAAAATGATGAATGGGTTTGAGATATATTTTGGGGAAAGTTAACGGCTGTTAATATATAGAAGAGTGTTTCTGCACGTGAACTTATTATTTATATCTTCAACGAAAGTATTATTTACCAGTTGATTAATGTAGTAATTAAGTAGCAATGTATATAATACTTTTTTTAAGTATGTACACACCGGTTTTAGAATTTTCTTTTGACGCCGCTTAAATTCTTTTCAATTTGTATGATTCTTTAAAAATGGTCATAGGGTGTCTTATTATCTATGCTAATTTTTAAGACATTGGCTAATGATATTTAAATAGAATCTTAATCTTTGAAAGCAAACCATTAATTACACTCAACCGTAAAAGAAACGTCACCATACAAATGCAAGTTAATTCAATCCACGAGTGATAAACGAGACTGAAACAGAAATACATCATGTCTTCAGAAGCTAAATAAAGTAAATGTGAAACATTATCTGTTCATGTGTTTGAGAACAACACGTTTTAAGAATTCTAAAAATTGAAATTTTCGAATCTCCTTAACTAGACGAGATAGTAGAGGCTTGTTTGCCTTGTTTTATAACGTCCTACAGTAAAGACGCATTAACAAATCTAAATCCAAGAAGGTTAATTATGTCGATACCATCTTTTATGAATTAAATTTATACATTTTATGAATTTATAAGTTAAATGACAAACATTCCGGTAAAGAAAAAAACACTTTGAAAATGCGATTTCAATTTCGACTGTCTACGACAGCAGTAGTTTGGTTTGTACACTATTGAACATGTGCTGACGTTTCTTTTGCGGTTGAGTGTAAATTGCTTTGGCTATTTACATATCATACTGTTATGACGATAAACCATAATTTAATACTATAAAATTAATATGTTTTGTCAGTGTTTGACTATGCTATATTTTGAAGAATAATAAAGGTATCCGGTTAATGATGAATATTATATACCCTGTAAAACGTGTGAAGTATGCAGTTAACAGAATGCATGAGTCATGTGCTTGATAATATTTGGTTATAGGACATCTTTTAAAGCTGTCCAATAGTCAAGCAAGGACAAACCGCTGGAGGTATTTCCCCATCGATCTTGCAGATAATTTCTACTCTGCATTCATCAGTCCTTGTAATGTTCCGTCTCATTCACAGACCTGAAGATCGATACCTCAGCAAAGAGACATGCTTAGTTAACAACTTCTGACAAGCAGCTAATTAGCGGATGTCCGTGAAATGATATTTGATCAAAGCATGTTCTAAATGCATCGGAAATCTTTCCATAATGGAAAGTGGCAATATACATAGATTAGGAAACAATTTAATGTAACGCTTGTATTCTAAAATTTCATTGTGGTTAATTTATAGTGTGTTATACATGTGTACAGTGTGCATGCTATTCTTTGGTCACAGATTGTTTTATGTAGTTCATGAAATATGGATCGTTCACTAAATTTATAATTGGCCCAATTATGTATGCCAATGGCGATTGACCACTGATATGAGTTTTGAATGTTTATGACTATGAATTAAATGAAATAAGGTTTTTAAATCTTGTGGAGACATAGAACATCGATTTGTTTTGTTGAATTATGTAACACTTATATCAACTAGGATTGTCTCAGGGCAATACTTACGTCTTCAATTCTTCCGCTTGACCTTGATCCCCATTTTTGACCCTTTAATTATTCTTTAAAATGAGCTGTCCATCATCTATTTATCTTTAGAGGTTTTCGAATAACAATTCACGAAACACAATGGAAATAATGATATATAATTCGACCCCTATATAACATTCTTCATTATTACCAAAAAAAATCATGATAAGGTTTAACTTAGAAAATGTTGTGATCATCAATGTTATCACCCAAAACTGTGTTCCACAAGAGATATTGCTTGTGTGATATATCCTTTTGGCAGTAGATTTTGCAAAATTCCCTGTCACCGTCAACTACATGGCATCACAATGCTTTTACATTATCAAGTAATGACATAACAATGCTATGACGTCATTAACATAATGACGTCACAATGATATGCAAGTCAAATGATAGATCTGTGCTCAAAGATGTACATTAGTTTCATTGATGCGTAAAAAGAATCATCGTTTTGTACCGACACCCACAATCAAACAAAAATCCTGTAACATCAGATGTCATCAAAGGAGATTTATGTCTACTGATAGACACAACAACGTGCAAATATGAACAAACCATAATGGTTGGTGACTTTAATATCCATGTCGACGAAAAATCCAATGCATTGACATCTAGATTTGCTGATATTCTGTATGAACAAAGATTAAAACAACATGTTTCATCCTCTACCAACAAAAGTGGTCACATCCTGGACCTAGTCATCACCAATCAGACGATATTGTCACCTCTGTGGATGTGGCTGACCAGGGGAACTCGGATCATAGTAGTGTGATCTGCAGGCTGAAGCTGAACAAACCATCGACGCCCAGGAAAATTATCACATACAGAAAATACTGAACCATTAACATCGAACAGCTTAAAAAAAGACATTGATGCTAGTGAAATATCACAACTCTGCCAATGTGAACGTTCTAGCTGAAGCTTGAAAGACTGAAGGATCAGTGCTGGGGCCAGTGTTTTCATCATGTACATCTCACCACCAGGCAACATCATCAGGAACTACGGCCTACAGTTCCATGGATATGCTGATTACAACCAGCTGTAGATTAGCTCGAAACCTACAGCAGCTCCAGGATCTCAGGACATTCGCAAGTGGATGTCAAGCAGCTTCCCAAAGTTAAACGACTACAAGATTGAGTACATGGTCATAGGTACAAATCAGCAGTTGAACAAAGTCCCAAGTCGCCCCCTTGCAGTTGGAGATTCGTTAGTTGAATTGAGCGACGAAGTCAAGAACGTTGGAATGATGTTCACTAACACCATGCCATCTGACCAGCAAGTCCTGAATACCTGTAGAGCTGTGAACATACATATACGTAACATCGTCAAGATAAGAAGATCCCTCAACACTGATGCAACTAAACTGCTTATCCACTCTTATTTGTCCTCGAGACTTGACTACTGCAATTCTCCCAAGCAGATCAGGCAATATTCACAGTCTCCAACTTGTTCAGAATCGTGCAGTCAGAATCAACCCTAAATGTCTCTCAGCTCAGAAAGAATTTGTCTGCTGTATAATGGCAATAGTGCATTTTCAGTGACAACCCCAGTCCTTTGAAACTCTATTCTTCTCAAACTCTGTTGCATCGAGAACGTTTCATCTTTCCTAAGACACGAGCAGTGAAATACAGGGATTTATCAGTGAAATAAACTGTCTATCAAGCTACAGTGAAAATAATTTATATTTTCATTGCGACCAGTGACTGATAAAATTTGACGTCATAAAACAATAGTCTCACGGGGCGAAATGGTTTCGACGTCACAGTGTTGCTGTGGTGACGGGCTGTTCGGCGAGAAAACGACCCTTTTCTGACGTAATTGCAAGGATAACATCATATAATAAATACAATACCCGTCAATTCATGACAAATACCATGTTTATATCATCTATACGAAGCTAAAAGAAAAGCTCGTGACTTCGCCACTCGTGAAAATATAACCTTTCTACCTCACTCGATGAGATAAACATGGTATTAGTCAGAAAAATACAGATATCCTCTATTTATCAACTCGTGTTGATATATTTGATATCAGAAGACACGTGGGTGAGATTCTTCGTATATTGCATACATAATTAATGGGGTATGTTTTTCTGAATATTCTGGAAAATACTAAAAATTATCATTTGAAGCGTAACTTTCGAAATTTTGGTGAAAGTTTTTGTTCTTGAAATTGTGCATAGTAGGTGTTATGAATATTTAATTACATACTTTGTTAAGCAGCTGTAAGCCTTTGAACAATCTTCTATAACCTCTCATACTTAAACCATGACAGATGCATGCTTGACAATCTTTGTCCGTAATAAAATGTCATATCTGCCTTCCAATGAGCTATTAAACATGTTGGTATCTTAAGTTGTTTATAATTGAAAATTATCTAAAGAAAATATTCCTCAAGAAGTCTCAAAATCACGATATGTCAATTCCATATTTACCATTCATCGGTAGAAGTAGTAGAACATTTTCCTCCTGAAACATAACAATACATGACACATTATTTGTTACTCCGTGGATATGTTGTTGTTCTCTGTTCATGCAATGCACAAGGCCGAAATGGGGGATACTTTGACAAAGATGTCTTTGAGTGCTCTGGCCAATGTTCGTGTCAGTTAATCCTATTATTTTGTCTTATTGTTGAAGATCGAAATGTGTTGTAAAAGACCAGGGAGTAGATAATTAATAATAGCTGGTGACAAAATTGTTGACAAGAGCTTTATGAGGAAAAAAGTATAGTTAGGTTTTTAACTTGAGATCTTTGTAGTCTTATTGATTTATTTAAAGAACATTCAGACCACATCAGCTAACCATACCAACGTCAGTGTCAGTTGATTCTTTTAATGTCCTGAACAGTGTAAGGTGTCTTGTTTATTAAGAAGTGATGTCGTCGTACTAGGGTCCAGACACATAAACAGTTCGTATTTCATGCGGCTAAGCTACACATTGTAACATACACTGTCGGCCAAAAGAAACGCCTACCAAATATATTATCAGATTTCGTAAAAACTATAATGAGCAGTGTAGTTATATTATAGCATTATGAAGTTGGCCCACTTCTGCATAATTTATTTGAATTTCAGAAGTTGTCATGTCATACAAGAATGACAATTGTTGAATGAGACAAATGAATTGTTCAATTTTCGATCAGTGCTTGGTCAGAAAAACATTTGAAACCGATATTCATATAACCACGAGAAACAATACAGGCACGCATTCGCATTAAAGTGATGATGACGCTACAGATGTACGTGGTTACGGTGCGCAAGTGAATCAACCGGAAATAGCAGTTATCATTGGGTGTGGTTTTCATGAATGTTATTGACTCGAATCACAGTTTTTTCGAAGGTGTCAATGGACATTCATATTAATTGTTTTCAGCATAACATGGAGACCACCATTGATTATATTTCCGAAATTATTTCATATTTCATTTTAAGGAAAATCAAGTAGGCGTTTCTTTTGGCCGACAGTGTATACTTTTCAATGAAACGAGTTTCAGAAATATGAAACCGGAGGTAGCTGTTGATTTTCGTTATCTTATGTTCTTGTGAAATGACTAATTTAAAACATAACAACTGTAACATAATGATTTTAGCATCATTTTTCTGTTATTTCGTCGGTGATCTCAGCCAGTCATTCGTTATTATGTATGATGTACACCAGTACATTGATTAGCAATCACATGTTGACAACAGGTTCGTTATTAAAATAATTAAAGACATCGTAAATTGTTATTTACATGCGCAGTTAGACAACCATCACAATGTAAAACAAATGTATTGATACGTTTTTTTTTTATTTTGTAAAATTTATATTATAAATTGTTATTTACATGCGTAGTTAGACAACCATCACAATGTAAAACAAATGTATTGATACGTTTTTTTTTATTTTGTAAAATTGTCATTTACATGTGAACTAGTTAGACAACCATCACAATATAAAATAATTGTTGATATGTATTTCTCTTAATTTGTAAAATTATATAGATAAAGATGCTGCATAAGTCTAGAACGATTAACAAAAAGTATTGACTTGTTTGCCGATCCAATTTTATACAGTTATTGAAACACACTGATTAAAAGCATAAGCATGTAAAACAAACAAGCCATCGATAGTAGTAGTCTTATATATTCTGTTCAGTATGACGCATGCATGTCTTCACGCAAACGCAGGGCGCGCAAAGCAGACAGAACACTAGTTATCCCCCCGCCAACTCGAAAACTATAGGACATAACTTGGTGTGTGGAACAATCATCATGTGTAGATGTGCCTTTTGGGGTTTTCAACTTATTCGAGTTATTTTTTTTTACCGTTTCCATAGCTCAACGAAACTTGGTGTGTGGAACAATCATCATGTGTAGATTTGCCTTTTGGGGTTTTCAACTTCTTCACACTATTTAATTATCCCCCGCCGCGCGTTTAGCGCGAAGCGGGGGATATAGTATTCGGCTGCGTCCGTCCGTACGTCCGTACGAAATGGAATTACTCTAATACCATTCACTGGATTCTTTTCATATTTTGCATATGGGTTCATCATAGGAAGAGTAATGTTCCTACAGTAGTTTGAGACCTTGACCTTCATTTCAAGGTCACAACGAGACTTTGTCATTTTACCCTTGTCAGCGGGATATCTCAATAACCATTCGCTGGATTCTCTTCATATTTTATACATAGCTTCTCCAAGGCAAGACGACGGGTTGATTAGATTTTGGTGACCTTGACATTATTTTCAAGGTCACAGCGGAACTTTGAAGTTTTCAACATGTTAATGTACATGTAAAGCTTGTCAGCGGGATATCTCAAGAACCATTCACCGGAATTCCATCATTTCTTGCACAAAGCACCTTCTAGGGATGATGATGGGCTGATTAGATTTTGGTGAAATTGACATTATTTTCAAGGTCACAGCAGCACTTTGAAGTTTTCAACATGTTAATGTACATGTAAAGCTTGTCAGCGGAATATCTCAAGAACCATTCACTGGAATTCCATCATTTCTTACTCAAAGCACCTTCTAGGGAAGACGACCGGCTGAATAGATTTTGGTGACCTTGACATTATTTTCAAGGTCACAGCAGAACTTTGCATTTTTCGACATGTTAAGGTTGTCAGCAGAATAACTCAAGAACCATTCACCGAAATTTCATTATATCTTACAAAAAGCAAAAGGACTGATAAGATTTTGGTGACCTTGACATTATTCTCAAGGTCACAGTGGAATTTTAAATTTTTCGACATGCTGATGTACATGTGTGTAATACTTGTCAGCGGGATATCTCAAGAACCATTCACTGGAATTTCATCATATCTTACACAAAGGGTAGATTAGATTTTGATGACCTTGCCATTTTTCTCAAGGTCACAGTGGAACTTGGGACTTTTTTAACATGTTTGACGGTCAATTTTGCTGATCTTGACATTATTTTTAAATTTTGAAGTATTAATTTGCGGCGGGGGATCATGTCACCTTAGTGACAACTACTTGTTTGTTTCATTTTTACCATTTCCATGGATACATAACTTAATAATTAATTTCCGGAGCAGAACTCAAAAACTGCCATGGATGTATTTTTAGCTCATCTGGCCTGAAAGGCCCGATGGGCTTATTACAGGGCACGGTGTCCGGCGTCCGTCCGTCCGTCTGTAAACTTTTCGCATTTTGTCTTCCTCTCCTGAACCACTTGGTCTAAGGAGCTGTAATTTTGTGTGCAAACTCCTTGGCTTTGCTCACAACCCAAACAAACTATTTGCATCTCGATCATCAGCAAACGATAACCATCAGTTGCAATAAAACTTATATTGAGTAGGCTAAGGTTGTTTTGATATGTTACAAACATTACAGGGAGTGGCATCCCTGCCCTGCTGAGCCAACAAAGGAAACATATCATCATCCATCCTGCTACATCAGGTTATAAGGAGAGTGTATGAGCTAATACTGATACAAATAACCTGATATAGCAGGATGATCATGATTTAAATATTGTGTATAACTGCAAGACTCCCTTTCCCTCGTGGATGCCATTCATTCCCAGTGCTTTACTCAGACCATCACATTAGCTGGGCCACCTTTCACTAGATTCTCATGGTAAGAACAAGTGTGTATGTTCTGAAGATAGAAACTCATCTCATTCATCCCTGTAAGATACTTTGGGCTCAAGTTGAAATTTTTCAATCTGCAGGAGAGTAAGTTGGAGGGGAGGAGTTGAAGAAGACTGAGGGCTTCTGCAAATGATAATGCCCTGGTATATACACTAACTCATCATCATCCTCGAGGGAAACCTTTTGCCTAAAGAAGGAACATCGGTGATTCGGGTCATCCCCAGAACAAACGCTTCACCTTGCTTCCTTGGATTCAGGTGTTATCCATTACTTATCCAATGAACTTGGGGACTTGGAGGGGTGTTAACTTACACTTGTGACGTCACGCTATTGTTCTTTCATTCCATTAATTTTCAGTAAAGGACAGTTACACATCACAACATATTTTTAAGGAGAAGTTAAATTTATTTAATTATTTAAAGGAATTTGTATAATATATAATAAATAATGAATTTATTAAGCGCCTTGCTTCCAACTAATGCTGCTCAGTGGCGCTTAAGAGGTGGGAAAAGTTAGTGGTGAGAGTTGTAGGCTTCTGTGAAGAGGAATGTTTTTAGTAGGCTAACCTAGTTTTTAGGAGGCTGCAAAATCATACCAAAATGATGGATAATTTTTATGAAAGAGCATTACTTTCAGTGTAATTTAAGTAGGTTAATGGCCTCGTAACTCTCCATTCCTTACAAATAATGGGTCTCGGCCATTCGGGTCTTGGCTTGATTAGTTTAAGGAATTGAGAGTTACGAGGACATTGACCTTTACGTAAAGTCCTTATGGATGTTACTGAGGACCCAAATATATTTCATGAAATAAGGCCAAATATTTATTTACAAAAGTACCATTTTTCATCACGATTCAGCAAGTGGATGAGATTGACAACTTGTGAAAGTATCGTCTATCGTACCATGTAATCGATTTTCCTTAAAAATTGAGGTCAAGACATGTTGGTCTACACTCACACTGGACTGTTCAGATGTCATATCAGGTTTTATAAGGTCAATACACGGGTTTAGATTTAGTCATTAATATCAACCACTACAAAAACTTGATTAACTTCAATATATAGGTAACTAAGACTTTCGGCTCAGGTACAGTTGTCCTTTCCTCCTGCAGCCGAGACTGATTCAGAATTCACCCAGGAACCACTGCCAATTTAATTTCAACACAGTGCTAAAATACAAAAAATATGTTCGTTAAGTTTAGCTTAACCTGTCTGCACTTTTCATTAAGATCCCATCCCACTTTTCAACTGTTCCCAAGTGTGTTATAAGGGAATTACAAATGCCACATAATGTCTGGAATATATTTGGTCTAATGATATTATACGATCAGAATCTCAAGAGAATAGCATTATTCGTCTGAAGTATATTCACTTATAGTAAGTGATCACTTTCTGTATAATATTTGACAAATAATGCAAAATAGATGTTGTGTTGGGTTAGATATTTCAGCTGTTGTATATACAATTACATCTTGATATTTTGAATATGTGTTAATACAGATATTTGAGTTCCTGGTAGTGGTTATGTTGTTTATGTAAGGATCTACGTGAATTTATTGTTGCAATATAACATTTAGGAAATCTTTTCAAAATCGGTTTAAATCAATATTATCTTAAATGTTTGTTATCATTTTTTCATTATAACAAGTAGGTAGTTATTCATTTTAAGGATTTTTGAAGGGTCTATTCCCATGAGAAACAATACTGAATTAATTCATATTTTTCACATACCTTTTAATGTGCCTAAAAATAATGATTTCAAATTAGTATTTCAATACGCATATAGCCTTATTCTTGTGTTGAATTTACTTCATCTTTCGTTATTTTTTTCTTACAATTATGTAGCATCTAGCTCGCCTCTCTTGTTTTATGTCGAGTAAGACTGTACTGAAATCATGTTTGTATAGAATATCAACGATATATATACATATTATAATAAGTTTGCCTCCCCTACCTTTGAAAATGATTGAACCCTTTTCCGATGATATATGATGTTGATGGTGTGAATAATTTCATGTAGTATTTGGTTGTGTTTCCGTATTCTTTGGCGTTGGCACTAGTTTTGGTGTCGGTGTCGGCGTCGGCGTCAGCGTCAGCATTCCCGTTGTTTCAGGAACATACCTCTAAAACTACTTGACCAATCTGCAGCCTCCCCATAACACACACCGTAGGAACGTGTACGCCTGGAAATTGTTACTCAACGGAAGTGAACGAGAGGTCAGTTTAGTTTTGTGCATTTGGTGTAGGATTTTGTTGGATAAATCTGTTCTGAGGTATTTATGAGAAAAAAAATGTCAGGCTGTAAAATGGTAGACACCGATGAAGATGTAGACGAAAGATAATGTCATTATGTGCCCTAATTCGACTGTTACATCACAATTTAGGAGACGAATTACGCATGAGGAACCTACGAGTGTTTGATATTACCTTGCTTTCAGAAAATCCATAAAAATACTCATATATTTTTTACCATGTTTTGAAACATTCATATATGGACATATAGTTATGGACATTTGTTTTGGACATATATGCCAAATATTGAGACTTATTATTGACAAATAGCAACATTAGAACCCCTGAACAACACGTGGTGTCAAAACAAATTGAACGAGTTACTAACGGGGATGGCGAACGAATTACAGCCACTTGGTGTTTTCTTTAGGAAGGTGTTCACAACGATATTATACCAGCAGTCATTGAATGTAAATATCTCAGTTATTCGTTGGATTTTGACTAAATTTTCTAGTTTTGATAAATATGTATCAGCCTTTTTGCACATATACTTGAAATAATCGTATGTTTGTTTTAAAACAATATATCGACCGCATCTGTGTGCAAATATATTGTTTCGGCATACAGCCTCACATAAAACTGTCTCTTTTAAGCCAGTTCTGTTCAGCTTCTCATTTCTAAAACCAACTTTGTGTTTACTCTAGGGTGCTGAAACCGGCCGGTCTCAAATATGCATAACATGTATTTGTCATGACACGACATCTGTCGTTACCAGTTGCATATGCCTTAGGGGTGACGGTACGGACATCGCGAATATTCGCACCTGTGCGAGTTTTGGTTTGTCTTTCAGTGAATTCAAGGAATTCAAGGCCATGGCATCCGGGTTAAGGGCCACATCACCCCCCGTCATCATGTTTCGATGTGGCGTGACGCTTCTCAAACCAAAGTGAATTGTATTTTGCCACCAAGTGTGTTTAGCAAACTTTCTGGTTTATCAGACCCCAATTCACAGACATTCCACAACTGATCGATGTCATTTTCCTCTAACGATTGTGCACGATTTGCTAGGTTACCTAATCCACTTTGAATTTGCATAAGAGTCTAGAAAGTTCATCAGCTGAAATTTCTCTATTTTCCTCTCATCATTTTCTGCGGCCATACGTTTAGTGAGAATTTGCAAGTCATTGTTTGTCTTTCTCATAGTGTTTGCATTTTGGTTCTTGCCGATTAATTCTGCAATTTCAGAATCGTCGCAATATTTTGGTGCATCTTCATTCACAAAATCAATAAAATCATCATCCAAAAGTTCATCGATATTGACATCATCTGCGCATTAAATAACATATCCATTGCCGTAGACATAGTTTCGGCAACTCTCTGTAAACTATAACGTGGTACCTATTTCTGTGTACCATCTTCAAGTTTCACATTGAACATGTTATATGTCCCCAACGGTTTGATTGTTGACACAACTCTTCCTCTTAGAGATCCATCATTATCCCGCCGGTATGTAACACCGTTGGATATAGTCATCATCCCGTCCGCCCGTCCGTCCGTAATCATTTCGTTTCCGGAGCAGAACTCCAAAACCGTTCATCATATCTTCCTGAAACTTTGCATGTGTATTACCCACTAACTGAAGTGGTGCCTTTTGATATTTTCAGATTTCTGAATTATCTTTTTTTTTTTTTCTTTCCATAGAAACTTGTTGAATTTGGACTTTGTCAGAGACAGGTTCGTTTCCGGAGCACAGCTCCAAAACCGTACATCATATCTTCCTGAAACTTTGCATGTGTATTACCCACTAACTGAAGTGGTGCCTTTCAATATTTTCAGATTTTTTTCTGAAAAATTATTTGTGTCTGTTTCCATAGAAACATGAGAGGGATGTTGGATGTTGTTGATTTTGACTGCTTCTGGAGCAGAAGTCTAAAACCCTTAACATACCTGCAACTCAGCATCTGTAATCTGTAATAAACTGAAGTACGGCAGTAGATACAGAAGTATCTGTCAAAGATGTGTTTTACAAATTTTGTGGAATCGGTGGGATGTCATCTTCTGATGACTCTTGTTAACTTTGAAGTCGTCCATGTTGACAACAAAAGGCGTCTGCTAAAATAAAATGTTGTATTGCTTATTTGATTTTTGATTGAAGTACACTCGGATTTATATATTGTAAAAATTATGCTTTTGACATTAAACACGCTAAGATAAGTTCTTTCCCGTAAATTCACGTCTAATTGAGAATGAAAAATTTGACAGTCGCCATTTTGAAACGTACAAGTCACGTGAATGACGATGACATGTGACGTTTGAAAGTACTCCGAAACCAGGGATCGAAATTAATATTTTTCAAAGTGTGCCATGTGGGCACTCTCATAGTATTTCAAGTGTGCCATTTCAATGTTAGGTGTGTCTTTGAAATTCAAAATACCATGGTCTATGAAAGTTAAAACTGAACCATATAACACTCCAAGACTTGAAGTGCAAGATTTTATGTTGATCATTTAATGGCTATATTGTTGTATAATATGTACTATTCATTGAGTAAAATCATTAAATGAAATTGATGATGATAATTTAAATCAAAATGTGACCGGTGTATTCACTGAGTAGTCTTAAGTATTTTAAATCATAAGTGTATCTGTATGATTTCTGAAGAGTGACTCAATACTGAGCAGTGATTTCTTCAGTTTGGGTGTATTTTGGAGCAACGAGAAAAGCGGATTTTTTTATTACAAAAATGTTTGGGATGTGTTTTAACTTGACCACGCTTGTCACAAGACATTCTAATCGATAAATGAGCAATGAGTTATTTTCACACTTCTCAAATTATTCACTTACTGTACTTATGAAATACATTTATCAATAATGATGTTACATCTTATATTATCTTTTATCAATGATTTAAATTTTCGTAAATGAAAAGGCAGCAATCACTTCCATGTGAGTCTATAAATAGATATCACTTTGACTGTCAACATGGTAATGCTACACTATGAATTGAGCTTGTATTCAATTTTCTGATTGGCTAAGAAAAGGGATATCCCAAAGTTAACCAATGATAGAGCTTATAACATCTGGATGTTTGCTGGGGAGACTTGAAACAGTCACTTGACTAATGATAAGTTTTATAACATCTGGATGTTTACTGGGGAGACTTGAAACAGTCACTTGACCTAGTTCTTTTTTCTTGGTAGGGATGACCAGGATATTTCCTTGCATTCCTTGCATTCCTTTTCATTTTGGTAAGAGTCATTTACTTATCAAAAGATTGTTTACTGTTTGAATTTTATGACAGATGTTAGATTTTACATACAAATATATTTCAGTTTTAAAAATCAGAATTTATAATGAAATTGTTTCAAAGTTGTGTGACTTGTTAATCCCTACAAAACAAATGGACTTAACCAAACACTCACAGACGACTGAGGAGGTTATTGATTTTATTTTTCGTAGATAATGAACTTAATATTAAATTAAATAATTAAATTAGTAGTATTATTTTTAATTGTTTGTAAATAATATTTAAGAACTGTGTAACATAATTTCTTTTTCAAATTGGTGCTAAACATCGACTTTTGCTTCATGCGGTGCAAACCAAGGTTGTCCGTGTTCCTCCCTCGCCATCCTATATTTCAACCAATCAGCATGCTCACTTCCTTAGATACCGATACAGCAAAAAGGAACAGCCAAAGATCAAACACCATGAAAATATTGATAGAGGGGACGATGTTTAGAATTTGAGTTCATATAAACTGACAGTTGACATGACAGTTTTGTGAAAATTTAACAAGATATTCAAAATTTGAACAGTGACAAAATACTATGATACATTATTGATAATAATCAAGTGTGCCAAAAGGGCATGCAGGTAAAAATTTACTCGTGCCATTACGATTTTAACTGTGCCCTCGGCACGATGGCACTAATAATTTCGAACCCTGGAAACGCTGTGAATGTTTTCAATAGAGAAGTTGTATCCGAAAAAGCTTGCCTTTCTCTACGGGTTATAAGAGTTTATAACTCTAGATTGACACTCAATTTATTGGGAATTGTATATTTCGTCTTGATATCACAAAAGCAATATCATCAATTTGAGGGACACTATTTTATCTTTTAATTTTAGTTTTCTTCTTTTTTTGTCTCATGATTTGAAGGTATGACTTTAAACAACTGTAACCAACTATTTAAAAACTGAGTACTTGATTGACGAAACACACCAAGCATATCCTGTTCCTATATCGGCTGAGGATCACGTCTTCAAGTACATTAGATATTAGATAGATAGTTCAGGGTGAATATTGTTAAAATAAGAAGTAAAATGTTATCAAAGTTAATATTATCTCAGTGACTAAATGAATGCAACATTACATTTACGAATACGAATAATACACAATACACAGGATGCGCCAAAATGATGTACATGTTGATAAATACACGTGTACCACAATAGATAATGTCTTTTTATAGGGTGGGTTATTGTCGAAAGAAGCAGAATTCATAAGTGCATTGAGGGACTTTGAAATGAGATTTAGTTTCAGTAACATTAAAATATTTAGATCAAATATATATGCAAGATTTATTGGTATCACCTCACAAATGTTCCTCTGTATGTGTCTGTCGCTGCAAGAAATTCACATACAATTGACACTGTGTATTAAGTGTTTCCTCTGTCGACAATAGTAGTCGAAATGGCAATTGTATAAACATCCTCGTCCAAACAATTATCTAAAGAAAAAAAAGAAGATCGATAATGGAACTGCATGCATTGCTCCTTGAATTGTTTAAGGTTTCGAACAATTGGATTAAGAATGTCTTTTTTTCATATCCTCCTCAGAAACACTTGAAGAAAATGTAGACCAAAAGTAATTTCAGGTGATGCTTTTTTTACTTTAAAATAATTCTACCATAACATTTTAAAATCCTTGTTTTTAATTGGTTTATTTTATGCTTGAACAGAGGTACGAAGACGATTTTTGGGACAGGCGTTTTGTTGCGTTTGAATACATTATGATGTAACATTCTAGACCTATGTCATTGTAATAAACATTGATTTGCATTTTCCATCATGTTTTCTTCACAATTTCATCTGTGTGTCTGTTTGGGAAATAACCAATGTTTTAAACAGTAAAACTACAGTAGCAACAGGAGTCAACGTGATAAGTTTAGAGCGAATCGGTTTACATGCGAATACAATGACGTCATAAGCTCAATCAGTTATGAGGTCACAGGGAATGGTATGATCAATTTTGAGGCAGTCGTAGAGGAATGAATTTCAAGGCGGTGAAACGTTTAAATTTTTCAACCTATAGGTTCTATTTGATTCAAATCTATTTTATCACTTTAACATCATATACATATACATAGTTGGATATGAATATTTTTTAAAATAATAAAAATGGGTTCGACTGATGGCTTTTTTTTATCATTCGAAGCCTCAAGCTGACGCTTTCGGCTCCGAATGAATCGGTATCGAATCAATGTTAGACACATAAGTTAATAACATAGCAGGTTTACTCCTAAGTGTTTGAAAAAAGATCTACTGGCTTTTAGTTCGATTTTAATGTAGAGAAGATAAACTTATGTAAAAAAAGGACATTGTAACAAAATGTTTAAATAGGAAATTTCAAACATGTATGCTTTGTTTGGCTAATCAGGAAATACTCCATTGATTTATAAGGCAAAAACATATTCCGATCGTTATTTTCTTCGAATTGCAGGAAAAATCTGATTAGAAATGAAAAAGAAATATTCATGAATTCAATTCTATAAATTAAATTGTATTGAATACTATATATGTATGATATTGAATTTTGGTAACACAAATCTAATATAATATAAATCTAACAAATATAATTATTCATTCAAGTTAATGCTAAATCGAATGTACATTTACGAATTACATATTTAATCATTGAAAGCAATCTCCATGCTTTAATATCTGCATATATACATTTCCAATCATTTTTACATCAGTCAAACTGTGTACTCAGTAAAGATTGATCAGCGTGTAAGCTTATCTTTGATTTATCTTATTTTGCTTAAATGGGTCAAATGTGATATATATTATTAATTTTGGAACTCGCAAGGGTCCCTAAAAATCCTTTAGAAGAAGAACAAATCTGAAACATCATCACCTCATTATGGAAGTAAAGACAACATTTTAGTTTTAGTATGACAGCCAGACAGACAGACAGATTTTATTTGTAAAGGTGGCCATGAGGCCAATAGTACATGTGTAAAATGATGGTATAACACGTTTGCGCAACCTGTACAATAATATTGACATCGATAAATACTCGGTTACAATTAACAAGATGTTCGTAACTTAAATATGTGGTACAGCAAAACAACTATCTTAAATAACAAATCAGTATTTTCCGTGCGCAATAGCATACAGAATTTCATTCTTGATGGTTGATTATACACAAAATTTGGTAGGTATTGCAGTCGATATTTTGAAAATCTAGGACAAATTAGTAATACATGGTATTCGTCTTCTTCAGATAACTTACAAAATGGACATTGAGTATTTATCATGTTTGTAGTTTTAGCAAATCGTGCTTCTTTAACTCCAAAGTTGTGGGCATTACATCTAAATTTAGTGAGTGCACGCCTTAATTGTGATGACTTGATTACGGACAAATATAGTTCTGTAGTAATGCAATATTCAAATTCTGAATAATAATGTACACAGGTTGATGACGTTATTTCATTTTACCACTCTTGTTGATAGATGTCTTTGCACCTCTGCTTGAATACATGGATGAAATGTCTTGTATTATTTACATTTTGAGCAAGCCATACATGTCCAAAACCATGGCTAAAAAGGATAGTTCTAACAAAGGAGACCCAATTGGTATCCTCTATATCATCAAGCGCTTTAAGCATTTCGTAACTGCTTCTTGAATATCTTGTTAATGGTTGTCGCATCAATCTTAGCCAGTATGAAATGACTCGACGACGGGCATTAATAAATAATGGAAAACGTCCACATTCCGATAAAATAACCTTATTGGTGGTTCTATAACTAACACGTAACATGAACTTACAGAACTTTGATATTTTTGTTGATGTTGATGCCCGATATCTCCGAACTGTATAATAAAATGCTGCTTTAATTGGTAGTTCTTTATATTTATTTATGAATTGCTTAGTTTTAGTATGAACTCAATTATGATGGTATGCGTGAATTAGCCAATATGTGAATTAATCACTGTAGAGCAGACTTTTGAATTTAATATAAATTACGGGATTGTTATTTTATAACTTCCACTGGTTTAATCTTAAGTATTAGATATAAAATTCAAATAGATATTTAAAGATCACCATATCAAAGAACCCATTATCTAGTCATTAAGTCGCTACATATGAAACATACTGTTAGTTTCATATCGTGATTAAGGATTACGGAGAATCTAGTAACTGCGACGCTGATACCTAATTGAGTCTATCACCTCATTTATCTTTTGTCTCCTTCTTATAAAGTCAGCATGAGCTATCGTCCATTGTTTTCATTGCGTATTACCTAAGGTTGATAGGCGTTACTACTTTTGTGAAGAAAGTGAGTTGTTCAACAGAAAAGATTCAAAGCTCAATATGGAACATTCGGCAACAATCCTACGTCAGGAAAGGGTTGTACCAGTGAGAGGGTTGAGTGAACAGCTGCTCCTTACCAATAGATACACTCACAATTACAAGAACATCTTCACATTATGTGACCTGATACCATTGATACATATTTTAAGCAAGTTTTCATCTTCTTCAGCAGTGTTGACATTTCAATTAAGTTGGAATCACCTCTGTTATGATTCATGTCCAGTCAACTAAATAAGCTCATCCATATAGTTGATAAGATACAGAGCTAAGATTGACACCCATCTGACAACACAAGAACAAGATGCCTTGATTTTCTAAAAGAAAACAAACTAAGGTTATATAAGTAAAAGATTAAAGATAAATATCGATTGTTCTTAAATAACAGTTTAAAAGAAACTTTTATCATCAACAACATTGATGTATTCCGTTTTGAGATATGGAGTTATTATTACGAAATGATCTGCTATATGTTTACCTGTCTGTAAAAATGTGGATAGGCCATATTCTACATGCACTAATATAACAAGAGAAATAGTGTGTACAGCTCACTCATATACATCTGCTGTCAACATTGGTCAACCAGCTTATACCGAAATGCATATCAATGTGTAGAGCTTTCCATGAACATTCTACTGCAGTGTCATGAAAGCAACGAGTGAAGTATCAGATATACAGGTTAAATGGACGATTTGACAATTCAACAGATATTACACTGCTAACAATTAATTCATATTAAGGTTTTAAGGGTACATTAGACAAATAGATCATGGTTGACATCTGTGACAATATATACCTGAGACATCGGTAAGAGTTTAAGAGCGCGATAGTATTACAGGAAAATGAAGCAGAAAAACTACAAAATATTTTAACTAAGACAACAAAAGACAGATCTACATAACATTCGTAACATTCGAACAGTTGATTAAAGAGCAGTATAGTTAAAGGAAAGGGTAAACTTTAAAGTGCTTGATTATGTTATCTTTAATGCTTTAGACTCTCCCTTGTGATTGCCACAAGTTATACTTAAACCTGTCAAGAGACCAACAACTTTGTGATCTTTGTGTTTTTCATGTGATAGAAACTGAATTCCACGTTAGTTTACATTGCTCATTTTACAACTGCTTTAGGAAGAATCTTACATACAAATTCTTTTGGGAATGTCTCATCTCGGGATAAGTTCAAGCATTTGCTGACAATTGATGATAATGTGATAATAAACAGTCTGGGGAAATACACATTCCTTGAATATAAACTGCAAAAGAGGTTTCTATCGCCATGACCGTTGTCAATAACGACTAAGAACCACTTTCTAGTTAATTATTAAGACTATTCTAGATTTTACAAGCTCTTCAAAGTAGTGTGTTATGTAAGAACATTGTATAAAGGGCCATTTCTCTATATTTATTTCATTGATTAAGCGGTTCATTTCGACATTGTTATTTTAGAGCGGCATACTTTGAGTTGATAATCATGCTCATGTGTTTATACTTTAAATGTATATCAATTATCTAATATCAAGTTCAGAAATATATCGTGCTCAATCAGGGCATTTGTATCAGAAAAGTTCCTGCAATAGCCTTGATGATACACATAACATAACGGAGCAGGACATTTTGAGAACGGATTGTTATTTATATCATCCATGAATATAATATATAATAGTTCCTCTAAATGAACGTCCACACATTACCTCCGTCACATTCTCTATTTAACAGTTTGTATTATACCCCCGCTACAAAGTAAGCGGGGGTATATAACGGTCATTCCGTCCGTCCGTCCGTCCGTTCGGTCAATTTTCTCAAAAACCGTCGAAGGTACATCAACCAAACTTTGTACAGTTGTTAACCACGTTCTTCCGATCGCGCACAGACAATTTTAAATTTTCTGAGATTTATATTTGTTGTCGTTTCCATGGAAACGTCACTTTTTGGACTTAGTTTTATTGTGTCCAATGGGGACAAGTTTTCTCGGATACCGTTCAACCTAGGTGAATGAAAGTACTCATGACCATACTCTTTATCGAGTTCGAAAACCAGTTCCGAAATATTATTTTTTACGGAGTTATGGCCCTTGAATCCGAAATTTAACTTAGTACCAAAAGATCTGTGATGCTCCAATGGGGACAAGTTTTCTCGGATACCATTACATCTAGGTGAATGAAATTGAATATGGAGGTAGTCCAGATGATACTCTTCATCGAGTTTGAAAACCAGTTCCACAATATTACTTTTTACGGAGTAAAGGCCCTTAAATCCGAAATTGAACTTTGTACCAAAAGAGCTGTGATGCACCAATTGGGACAAGTTTTCTTGGCAACTATTACATCTAGGTGAATGAAATTTTACATGTAGGTAGTCGAGATGATACTCTTCATCGAGTACCAAGTCCAGTTCCGAAATATTATTTTTGACAGAGTTATGAAGCCCTTTAATCTGGAATTGAACTTGGTGTAAATTACCGGTGTGATGCTCTGATGGGAAATATTAAGTTACCTGAAAAATATTACATCTGGGTGAATGACATTTTGTAACAACAGTCAGTTCCTTAAATTATTTTGGACATCATTATGGTGCTTGAAGCTGTTTTATAAACATAGTAACCTTCACATCTATAATTCTCAATGGACGGATAGCGGATGGCGGGGGTATGTGAGCCATGCTCACTTTTTTCTTGTTCAATTAGAATCAATGTCTGTTGTAGCACATATTTAGTTACAATATAATGGATATTATTAACGAGTGATACTAGCCCTACTAATGTAATGAGTACGTGTGTCAAATCGTTGTTAGGAGAGAGGGTAATTGCTTCATTCTAAGAGAATATAATAATACCTGAGCTAATAAAATATCAATTTCGAGACACGTGATACCTTTTATTAGCTTCTTTGGCCTAAGAGGGTCCCAATGACGGGGTGTCTAAAATAGACATAAAATGCAACCAAACTCTTCAGAATTGCTCAGATGACGTTTTTCTGATAGCTGAAATAATTATCTATATCTAGGCACCTACAACCAAACTTTTTAAACCATCAAAATACATGTTTTCATCAAACAGAACAGCCTTGACTTGACACAATTTGGTTGCAGAAGGAAAATATCATGATTTGACGAATGTTGGAACTTACCTTGCCTTTTATTTCAATATTAACAGTTAGCGGAAACTTCTTAGTGATCGTAATCGAGTCCGGTCATATGTCATATAATTATGTTGCTG
Source organism: Gibbula magus (assembly GCA_936450465.1). NCBI lineage: Eukaryota > Metazoa > Mollusca > Gastropoda > Trochida > Trochidae > Gibbula > Gibbula magus. The sequence goes on along the minus strand of OW388300.1, from coordinate 65,177,967 downwards.
TCATTTCTAATGCTATAGATAAAAACTACCCACTAACTTAGTTTTATTTAAAATTTCCTACAATAAGGCATGTCTTGGTAGGTACCTTTGACACATTTTGTCCAAATTTAAGCATTAATTTACGTTTTTGTTTACAACCAGCTGACAACGTGGCCGCAAGATGAATTCGAATTGTTGTAAAAACTTATCACAATTCTGATTGGTTGTCGTAGATATCTTTGGTTGCTAAATTAGTTTTATAGGAAATAAACAGCATTAAGTTATTTTAAAGAATAGTTTCTATCTAGAAACCAGCATTAATAAAACATGAATTTATTTGTTTGTTTGTTAGAAATGGTTGATACGGAATGAGCCAATGGGTTTCATTACGTCATACACTTAGTGAGAGAGACTTGCCGAAATGATTCAGAAAATGTCATCGTATTTTTGTCAAATTTAGTAAATTTGAAAACCTCTGCAACCAAACTAATCCAATGTGCTTGTCAACACACTATTTTTGTCTCTGCAACCAACTATTTATTTGCCAAGGTAGGAATAATGATTAATTATTGCTGTAAATAAATTTGGTTGCAGATCCCTATAGGGGACTGCAACCAAATTCACTAAATACGATGTTTCAGGTACATTTCTGTCCTGCAACCAAATTTTAAGATGTCAGATATGATATGTCATGTTATAGAATGATCTCTGTTATTTTGATCACTTTGTATGATCAGTTTCTCTTACTTCAGTAGCATTTAAACATCATTATGGAGCCCCCGTCATTTGGACCCTTCAATTACTCTTAGGCCGCTTCTTTATTATTCAACATTAGATAATATCATGACTTCGTGAGCAATTAAAAGTAATGATTATTATGTTTAAACGCTTTAGCTGCCAATATGCACAGTTCATACTATATCGAATATAAGTGGATTTCTCTTCATACGTGTTATCATTCCAATATCGGATTATGCATTTATTTCGAACATGATGTTTCCAAACGACCATACGTGAGTAGGATTTCTCTAATACCTTTTTCCTACTTATTTCGTCGAAATTAGAAATTGAGTATGAGTAGTTCAACAGTAACAATTGTTGAATCTTTTTGCCTATTGAATATTGAGGGGAAAGTCATATGTAGTCTTTACTTCATAATCCTTGTCCTAATTCATCTTGAATCGGAGAGAAACCACGAAACTTGCAGCATGCAAGAACAACACAGTAGTGTGATTTTCTATCACTCTGTCTAAACTGATGTTTATACAGACATGTAGCTCTGACAAATATACATCCTGACTGAAACTGTTTGCACATTCATGAGCAACTGGTGAATCCCGGGGTATTTTTTCTTCGCTTCTATTGTCATGGAGGTTCATTAAGTCTTGACAAATATACATCCTGGCTGAAACTGCTTCAGACGTTTTCCTATCGATCTTGCTTAATATTTCTCTTCAACAATCACCAGTAAGTGTTCCTCTCTCTCTCAATTTTAGTGTCATTGTTCAATCTATTATTGTCACGCATATCCATAAGGTTTGCAGCTACTGGTATATGGTATATACTAAATGCACCATCTTATAAATGTAGTATGTGGATACTGATAAAATGGTTATAGAGCAGTGATTTGTCCCAGTGATTTGTAATACCAACCTGTTGCTCTTGCATAAATAAAACTCGGCTGAAACTGTTTCAGATGTTTTATTATCGATTTTGTTGATAATGTCTTATCAATATTCATCAGTGTCTTATGAATTACGAGTATTTTTTCTAAATTTACATTGTGATGGAGTTAATGCAACTGGTATATACTTAAAGTAACATCCCATAAATGTAGCATGTGGACACTGATCTAATAGTTAGACAGAAATAACACAATATGCACGAGTCATCGATGGTGTGTCCTTGTGATTTTCTTACACAAACCTGTAGCTCTGAGACGTTTAAAATGTGGCTGAGACTTCTTCAGACCTTTCTTCATCGATCTTGTTGATAATTTCTCTTCAGCATTCATCAGTAATTGTAAGTGTCCAGCTCGTTCACAGACCTGAAAAACAACATCTGGCTAATATAATAACTTCTGACAAGTAGAGGGTTAGTGGATGGATGTCCTTGGCAATATATGTTTTCACTTATCCACTGAGTTTGAGAACTTCTTGTTTCAAGTACAGCACATCCAACTGAATCATGCATGCCTTCAAACATTTCTCCCAGCTGTTATTGTTATTATCCCATAAAACTGAATAAGATCTTCATGTGCTGAACCCATGACTCCAGATATGTTATGAAACAGTTATTACAATACTTACTTGTCTGCATAGGTTGGGGACAGTTATGGTGAACAATGAACAATGAGTTTCACCTAACGATACACTGCATATGGAATACTTTTTATATTTTGTATTGAAAATTTACTATCAAGTTTTCTTTTTTTACCTCACTTTCAGAGTAGTTTATATACTCGACATGTAAAATACACATTAAAGATATACTATGGACGATCAATGCAACTTAATCCAATACAAATTGTAGTTTTTTCATCTATTTTCTAAATTTGTAAATACATTAATGTATTGTTGATTTCCGTTGGAGGTTAGTTGCAATACTTTAAACCCATTAGCAAAGAATCATTCTGCACATTGGTGTTTACACTTGCAATCATCTTAAAGTTTAGTATTAGTATTTTATAATAAAATATCTAATTTATATGTGAGCGTTACCTGTTAACTAGGTTCAATTTCTAAATGTTGTATACACTACTTGACCAATAGAGTACAGTTACTTTCAGTTATTTTGTTAAAACATCATCTTAAACAGATCAGTTAAGGGTTGATCAGTTGTAAAAAGGTATCAAAGAAATCCAAAGTTACATGATATTTGCAGATTACTAGACATTTATCAGATGGTTCAAATTCAAATACATTTCTAGTATATAACACGCTCCTCTCTTATTTTGGAACTATGATAACATATTCAATGAAACAAAACAATTCAACGTTTTTGCTCAAGTAATTAGCTTTTACACGAAAAATAAACATTATTAAAGACATTCCGTACAATTGTTCAGGTTTTCCTTCAATTGTCAGATTTTGACTTGAAGAACCTTATAAATTTGGTCCATTTTTCATCAATAGTTGTGAGAAAGATTAAAAATCAAATTATCTTAGGTTACTAACAAGGAAATATAGTGGTTATATGGTTGTGAGAATTGCTTTATGTTTTATGGTAAAACATATCTGGTTTTTAACCTTATATAATTGAACTATATCAATAAAAAAAATGTCATTTTTTAAATCTCCATGGCGCCTGTGTTTACATACAACTTAATTTATTAAACACATCATCTACTTTTGTCGATAAAGTGGATAAAGTGGCATCCGTGTTAATATTAGCCGACATCGATTAAAAAAAGAAATATCTAAGATTTAGCGAGCACTGTTTATTAAGCTAACAATTGAAAGAAAAAAAGAATAATCGATAAACATCAATAGGATCTTCTTCCAAGAAACAATTTGGAGAGATTTACAGCAAAACCATTTCCAGATTATGATTTTTTTATGATAATGATTGGTGGCACGTGGTCCTGTGCATAGCTCAGTTGACCGCTATCAGTGAGGTTCAGCATCGGGCGCGGCTCGCCGCATGGGTGGGTTACCCGCTACGTTGCTGGATAAACTGAGAGTTTGAAGGGTCATTCCCTGCCCCACATTGAGACGTGAGTTGAGAGACTTGTAGTGTCACCCTGGGTAAGTGACTTAGTTCGAAGTGTTCCTCTGTCCACCCAGCAGTAAATGGGTACCTGGTATGATACGATGGTAGTCTGAATTTGAACCTTGAGCGCCTGACAGGCGACCGGTTGTATTCTCCTCAGGGAGTGTTATGTACTCGTTGACCAGGGGTAATATGTCGACCAGCGCTTTGAACATGCAATGTGCATGAATATATGCGCCAAATAAATGGACTATTACATTATATATTTGAGACTAACGTGTTTGATACAAACTACTTCTGTATTTCTGTACAGAAGATATGCATATATATAATTTACCATTTGTTGATACTAATTCTAAAGTTGAAAATAATTCGAAAATTGGGAATAACGATATGAAGTTATATGTAAGTACATTTATGAACAGGGTTTCCAAGTATTCACAGGTTTTAAATATTACACGAACAGAACATAGTCATGTGAGGTGTGCTTGTTACATGTACTCATTGGTTTATTCTTTGTTATATTTCGGGGTAACGTTTAATGTTGAATTTGATTATGTTTAAGTGTAAATGGATGTTTTTATTTATTTGTCACTAGTGCTTTATATATTTTGTCATTTTATTGTGAGAATATCATTATTTTATTTAAATGCATAAATAGGAATAAGTTTGTGGAAGCATATGAAGATTTATTTTTTCAGCACTTGATGCATCATATCCACAGATTCATGGTTATTATGGTTTTTAGTTCTCTTCATGCATCATTGGTTTTCTCACGAAACACCTCTCCCCTCATTTGATAATGTTGTTTTGTATTGATTATTAAATTAATTGACCATCAGGAAGAGAGGTGTTGAAATGTCGTTGTTTTCTGATGTGCTAAAAGCAAAAAACATTGTACCTTTTCCAAGAGATTGATCCCTATCATGTGTCCGCCAACACAAACACAATCCGAATTTTTCAAAGGTTCCTCTGAATTCAACATTTTAATTTCATAAAATCTTTTCGTCTCGTTCTAATCTCGAGGGATAAGAACTGATAGTATTGCTGGATATTGGACACATAAGTATTATCAGGTTGTTCTCTGCTTGTATTTGAACATTACTTCACAAGGTACTTCAAATTCGACGATGTTTGATGACCGATTTCAAATTCAAGCCTACAAATAGACTCAAACTGAAACTGAAAATGAAACATAATATCGATCGAACTGTATAATGTCATCCATAATTTACTATGACAGAATTCAACGTAAAGGTACTACAATATTGGCATTAATTTTGGAATGACGATTTGAAATTGATGTATGTCATTATGATATAATTCAATGAAATTCTCCTTTATAAAGTAATTATGTATTTGCCGGCTTACAAGTCCTTACTAAATTGGATCTGGCGAGGAGTCACGGGTGGGCGACACCACCGTGACACGGCGTATGTGGGTGTGAGCAAGACGCGAGGAAGCAGCGGACCCGGAGGCCGTTAAGGATGTGGGACGCGAACCCTGAGACACGCAGTCCGCATCTGGGTCACGACCTAGCGTAGCAGCAGGGGTGGTACGGTGGGGTAAATTCAGCGGACCCAACTGAGCATCAAGTAAGGAAGACACCATGTCCTTAACGGACGCAAGAAGGAGCTCCGGTTTGAATCTATCAAACTTGGCTTTCTTGCTCTTCTTCTTTTTGCTCTTGGGAGTGGAGGGTTCGCTGACCTTCAGTCTAAGAGGTGACATACGCCTGTCATCCTCCCCAGGCGAAGGGAGAGACAGAGCGCGAGCTTGAGGACGAGGACGCGAACGCGAACAGGGTGAGAGCGAATTTCTCGAACCCCTACCGGATTCAGATAAAACCGGCGACTCACGGTTAAACTCATCCGTGCGTTCGGTGAGTACAATGTCCGGCACCTCCTCTGGAGGTGGGTGATGAATGGGAGAAAAATCCTGACCTTGACCCGACGGAGCTGAACGCTTCTTAAACGAAGAGCTATCTGTAACGGACTTACGAATGGCCATAACATATGCTCGGAAGTCTGAAGACGAGAGAGTGATGCACTCGTTTCAACGATAATCCTCCTCACACAGGTCTTCGCACTTCCTACAAAGCAAGTGCGGATCCTTAATAGCAGACTTCCTACCTACGCAATTTGTACAAAAGGCAGAGTACATAGCGAAGTAACTAACGAGGGCGTAGTGTAACGAGGTGAGTGAAGGTCGAGTCACTGACGAGACCGTCGAGACACTAACAGGTGAGTGACAACAAGCCACTTACGCAAGTAAGCTGATGCGGTGAGTGACACTCAATCAGTTAACAGGTGAGTGACAGGCGAGTCACTAACGAGCTAATATAGGCGAGGTAAGTGACAGTAGGGGCAAGACACTGGCGAAGCGAGTCACAGGCGAGACGAGACGATCAAGACGAGTCGAAAGCCGAAAGCGAGTGACAAGCGAGTGACTGGCGAGGCGAGACACTGGCGATGCGAGACACTGGCGAAGCGAATCACAGGTGAAACGAGGCGAGTCAAGTCGAATCGAAAAGCCGAAGCCGAATGACTGGCAAAGCGAGTGACAAGCGTAGCGAGTCACTGTCGAGACAAGGCGAGTCAAGTTGAATCTAAAAGCCGAAGGCGAATGACTGGTGAAGCGAGCCACTGGCGAGTCACTGACGAGTCTAGACGAGTAGAGTCGAAGGTGGAAGCCAACCGAAAGCAGATGACAATCGGAAGGTTCACCTGATCTAGATCTAGGGACTGGCGGAGGGCACGCCCAAGGCTGTGCGAACCAAGCAGTCACTCGACGAAGGCGAGAGAAAACAAAAGACACAAATTGCACGTGCAAAGCATGCAGCTACAAGCTAGGTAGAGCACACCTAGTACATGTCAACAAGGCCCCTTATTACCTCAACCTCTACATAAAACAGGTTGTCTAACCAACCTGTTAACGACGAATGTAGATAAAGACGTTGAAAACCACCTCTTAAATTAATAAGAAGTAGCAGGTTAGCAAGTTAGCGAAAAAGGCGCTAAAAATACCCAGTGACAGAGCGAAAACACACACGTCTCTCTTCCTCTGAAACTGAGAGGAGAGTGACATATCCGGTGGTGACGTCACGAGGCCATGCAGACTTACCGCCCTTTGGATAGGGATTTTACGCATCCCCCACTCAACTGTTTAAGTTTCGTCTGTGTTAAGGTTGAAATAGCATGCCTAGAGAGGAGATAGGCATAGTAGGTCTAGTCAACAGATATGTATTTAAATAATTATTTTTACATTTCATTGATTTACCGGTTCATTTGGACATTGCTTTTTTAGAAGAGTGGCATACTTTGAGTTGACATTCATGTTCATGTGTTTATACTTTAAATGTATATCAATTATCTAATATCAAGTTCAGAAATATATCGTGCTCAATCAGGGCATTTGTATCAGAAAAGTTCTTGCAATAGCCTTGATGATAGAAATACCATAACGGAGAAGGACATCTTGAGAACGGATTATTATTTTATATCATCCATGAATATAATATATAATAGTTCCTCTAAATGAACGTCCACACATTACCTCCGTCTCATTCTCTATTTAACAGCTTTTATTCAATTAGAATCAATGTTTCTTATAGCACATATTTAGTTACAATAATAATTGATACTATTAACGAGTGATACTAGGAGAGAGGGTAATTACTTCCTTCTAAGAGAATATAATACTACCTGAGCTAATAAAATATCAATTTCGAGACACGTGATACCTTTTATTAGCTTTTTTATTATTCAACACTAGATACTATCATGACTTCGTGAGCAATGAAAAGAAATCATTATATGTTTAAAAACTTTACCTGCCGATATGCACAGTTCATGCTGTATTGAATATAAGTGGATTTATCTTCATAGTGCTATCATTCCACTATCTGAATATGCATTTATTTCAAACATGATGTTTCCAAACGACCATACGTGAGTAGGATTTCTCTAATACCATTTTTCCTACTTATTTCGTCGAAATTAGAAATTGAATATCAGTATCAAAGGTAACATTTGTTGAATCTGTTTGCCTATTGAATATTGAGGGGAAAGTCATATGTAATCTTCATTTCATAATCCTTGTCCTAATTCATCTTGAATCGGAGAGAAACCACGAAACATGCAGCCTGCAGTAGTGTGATTTTTTTTTTCACTCTGTCTAAACTGACAAATATACATCCTGACTGAAACTGTTTGCACAATCATGAGCAACTGGTGAATCCCGGGGTATTTTTTCTTCGCTTATATTGTCATGGAGGTTCATTAAGTCTTGACAAATATACATCCTGGCTGAAACTGCTTCAGACGTTTTCCTATCGATCTTGCTTAATATTTCTCTTCAACAATCACCAGTAAGTGTTCCTCTCTCTCTCAATTTTAGTGTCATTGTTCAATCTATTATTGTCACGCATATCCATAAGGTTTGCAGCTACTGGTATATGATATATACTAAATGCAACATCTGATAAATGTAACATGTGGATACTGATACAATTGTTATAGAGCAGTGATTTTGTCCCAGTGATTTGTAATACCAACCTGTTGCTCTTGCATAAATAAAACTAGGCTGAAACTGTTTCAGGTGGTTTATTATCGATCTTGTTGATAATTTCTTATCAATATTCATCAGTGTCTTATGAATTACATTTTTTTCTAAATTTACATTGTCATGGAGTTAATGCAACTGGTATATACTTAAAGTAGCATCCCATAAATGTAGCATGTGGACACTGATCAAATGGTTGGACAGAAATAACACATTATGCACGAGTCATCGATGGTGTGTCCTTGTGATTTTATGATACCAACCTGTAGCTCTGAGACGTTTAAAATGTGGCTGAGACTTCTTCAGACCGTTTTTCATCGATCTTGTTGATAATTTCTCTTCAGCATTCATCAGTAATTGTACGTGTCCAGCGCGTTCACAGACCTGAAAAACAACATATGGCTCATAACTTCTGACAAGTAGAGGATTAGTGGATGGATGTCCTTGACAATGTATTTTTTCACTTATCCACTGAGTTTGAGAACTTCTTGTTTCAAGTACAGCACAACCAACTGCTACATGCATGCCTTCAAACATTTCTCCCAGCTGTTATTGTTATTATCCCATAAAACTGAATAAGATCTTCATGTGCTGAACCCATGACTCCAGATATGTTATAAAACAGTTATTACAATACTTACTTGTCTGTTGGGGGAAGTTATGGTGAATTATGTTATGTGGACACTCAAACAATGAGTTTCACCTAACGATACACTGCATATGGAATAATTTTTATATTTTGTATTGAAAATTTACTATTCAGTTTTCTTTTTTTACATCACTTTCGGAGTAGTTTATATACTCGACATGTAAAATACACATTAAAAATATACCATGGACGATCAATGCAACTAAATCCAATACAAAATGTAGTTTTGTTCATCTATTTTCTAAATTTGTAAATACATTAATGTATTGTTGATTTCCTTTGGAGGTTAGTTGTAATACTTTAAACCCATTAGCAAAGAATCATTCTTCATATTGGTGTTAACACTTGCAATCAAGTTTAGTATTAGTATTTATAATAAAAGATCTAATTTATATGTGAGCGTTATACCTGTTCACTGGGTTCAATTTCTGAATGTTGTATACACTACATGACCAATAGAGTACAGTTACTTTCAGTTATATTGTTAAAACAACATCTTACACAATTCAGTTGAGGGTTGATCGGTTGTAAAAAGGTATCAAAGACATCCTAAGTTACATGATATTTGCAGATTACTAGACAGTTATCAGAATGTTCAAATTTAAATAAATTTCTAGTATATAGCACGTTCCTCTCTTATTTGGGAACTATAACATATTCAATGAAACAAAACAATTCGATGTTTTGGCTCAGGTAATCAGCTTTTACAAGAAAAAGAAACATTATTAAAGACATTCCTTACAATTGTTCAGGTTTTCCTTCAATTGTCAAATTTTGACTTGAAGAACCTTATAAATTTGGTCCATTTTTCATCAACAGTTGTGAGAAAGATTAAAAATCAAATTATCTTAGGTTACTAACAAGGAAATATAATGGTTATATGGTTGTGAGAATTGCTTTATGTTTTATGGTAAAACATATCTTGTTTTGAACCTTATATAATTGAACTATATCAATAAAAAATGTCATTTTTTAAATCTCCATGGCGCCTTTATGTCTACATACAATTTAATTTATTAAACACATCATCCACTTTAATCGATAAAGTGGCATCCGTGTTAATATTAGCCGACAACGTTTAAAAAAAAGAAATATCTAAGATTTTATTAAGCTAACAATTGAAAGGAAAGAAAGAAAAATCGATAAACATCAATAGGATCTTCTTCCAAGAAACACCTTGGAAAGATTTACAGCAAAACCATTTCCAGATTATGATTTTTTTATGATAATGATAGGTGGCACGTGGTCCTGTGCACAGTTCAGTCGAGGTGTTGAAATGTCCATGTTTTCTGATTTGCTAAAAGCAGAAAACATTCTACCTTTTCCAAGAGTTTGATCCCTATCACATGTCCGCCAACACAAACACAATCCAAATTGATCAAAGGTTCCTCTGAATTCAACATTTTAAATTCATAAAATCTTGTCGTCTCGTTCTAATCTCGAGGGATTAGAACTGATACTATTACTGGATATTGGACACATAAGTATTATCAGGTTGTTCTCTGCTTGTATTTGAACATATCTTCACGAGGAACTTCAAACTCGACGATGTTTGATGACCGATTTCAAATTCGAGCCTACAAATAGACTCAAACTGAAACTGACAATGAAACATAATATCGATCGAACTGTATAACGTCATTCATACTTTACTATGATAGAATTTCAATGTAAAGGTACTACAATATTGGCCTTAATTTTGGAATGACGATTTGAAATTGATGTATGTCATTATGATGTAATTCAATAAAATTCTTCTTTATTATTCTGTATTTGCCGACTTACAAGTCCTTACTATATTGGATTGGATATTAATATCAGCTCGGTTGACTTAATATATAGTTATCCTCCTTTGCTTATAGGGCAAAAGGAGTCAAGATCAGACAAACACTTCTGACATTTTCAGCTCAATGGATTTGGCGCCAGACACTGGTCGCTGTTAGGGCAATTAGTTTTTTTCAGGTGTTGTAATGTTGGAAATGTTGTATGATTTTATGTCCTCTTTATTCGTTAATATTTTCCATACACGTATCAGAAATACCTTATTTTCATATTTTATTTGCCACTGTATTCTGTTAGAACTCATTACATTTCTGAATATCGTATATGATTCTGTTGTTCTGTATGTGTGTGTGAATGTAACTTATAGAGGTTCACAGGTTTTGAACATACAGAGACCCAAATCAGATTGTGAAACATCATACTGATCTAGCTATACGGCATCATTAATAATGTGCGAGTACAAGAGTTCAATGTAAAGCTAATACAATATATTAGCATTGACTTTAAAACTTCTTTGGATTTATAATCTACAATAGAAACAGCACCAACTTCTTTAATGGAGCCAACAACTGCCACCATCAAATTCGAATGTAACTGTGAACAAGTTCATAAAATATGGAAAAGTTAACAAACGACATTGTCAACATTTTGTATGTTAATAGACATACAAACAAATGGACACTTTTGGTTAGTTGGCTTCTGGGGAAATATGATTAAGTGGTATTTAAAGATTTACAACTCTGACTGCAACTGATTTAAGTATCAACTCTAGATACAAACAATGTTCTTAACTCACTGCACTCACTATAAATGCAAATGAGTTTGACTCGCTTCAGCACAATCTAACATGATTGTTTTTGTAAATCGAAATGTAAAAATAACTTCGTCTGTTCTGAAAGGAAAGAAAATCAATAGTGCATTTTCAGACATAACGCCCTTGAATTCACTATGCACTATACATTAGAGACAATGGAATGTGTATGTCATTTCTTTCATCTAGTGTACCGAAAGAAACCTTTAATTGTCCATGTTATACATTGATAACGGTATAAGGATCTATACCGAAACGTCGCCATTGTGAAATAAATAAGTTGAACATCCATAAATATATGTTGTCTTTCTATTACATCAACTAGAATACCTCTCAAACAACTTTTTATACATTGTTGCTTTTTTCCTTCTTTTTATCCCACCGGTATGTTATACCGTGGGATATAGTCATCGCCCCGTCCGTCCGTCCGTCCGTCCGTCCGTATGTCCGTCCGTAATCATTTCGTTTCCGGAGCAGAACTCGAAAACCATTCATGATATCTTTCTGAAACTTTGCATGTGTATTACCCATCAACTAAGTGGTGCCTTTTGATATTTTCAGATTTCTGAAAATTTTATTTTTGGTCGTTTCCATAGAAACATGTTGAAGTTGGACTTTGTTCAGAGACAGGTTCGTTTCCGGAGCACAGCTCCAAAACCGTTCATCATATCTTCCTGAAACTTTGCATGTGTATTACCCACTAACTGAAGTGGTGCCTTTTGATATTTTCAGATTTCTGAAAAAAAAAATGTTTTTCGTTTCCATAGAAACATGTTGAAGTTGGACTTTGTTCAGAGACAGGTTCGTTTCCGGAGCACAGCTCCAAAACCGTTCATCATATCTTCCTGAAACTTTGCATGTGTATTACCCATTGACTGAAGTGGTGCCTTTTGATATTATCAGATTTTTTCTGAAACATTTTTTTTTTCTGTTTCCATAGAAACATGAGACTCTGTAATACCCACTAACTGAAGTACGGTAGTAGATACACAAGTATCTGTAAAAGATGTGTTTTAAAAATTTTGTGGAACCGGTGGGATATGTCATCTTCTGATGACTCTTGTTTCAAACAGCTATCATTCTTCTTAAGTACAAATGTCTATGTAAATAGCACTGACCTATTACATAAGTGATATTCCTGTTCTGTTTCTCTTTTTATGCCCAAGTGACAGTATACAGTGAACTGATTAGTATTTAACATTTCTGTTAGCAATAAAATCAAGATTTGATTTTTCATTCAGAATAATTGACAACCAAGTTGTCTTATAAACTGATCTATGAGTTTAATCTTGCTCTAAAACCACAGTACAACTTTTACTTATCTGTTTTATTACTCCTTTCTACAATTTTTGCAGATTGTATGTAAGGAATTCACTCCATGGAATATTCGTAGACATTTTCAGGAAGGTATCACGTGACTGGGCAAAATCTTCAAGATATATTCCAATTCCTATATAAATTTACCTTTTGTAAATAATATTTTGACCAATCAAGTAGCAAATGGCGATAATCAGTAACACAATTCTGGTGTATAGGACGAGATTTTTATGTTATCTGTCTGCCACAAATACTTTTAGAGAAGATCATTTTATGGATATATGGGGTTCAGAATTCACATGACCTACAATTTCGCCATGATTTCCTTTTTTGTACAGACTGTTATTGCACATCTTTTAAAAACAAAATTCAAGTCTCTAGGTGCATTTTCCAAGGGCCATTATTCAAAGACCAGAACCGGAATTTGGGATTTGTACAATTTGTAATTGTATCAATTTCAGCCAATTGTATTGAGTAGTCAGATATAGAGTGAAATACAGCAAATGTCTCTGGAGAGATGATAGATTATAAATTACTAAAAGCATAAAAAGAATGGCTTTAGTAAGGTTAGTACATGTGATCTAACAGTTTTGGAAAGAAAAATATTACTGGAGATACAAACCATCTGTTTCCCATATTTCATCTTTCTCATTGATATCTTGTGAAACTCGTAAAAATCGGTTTCAGTATCTACTGAACTATTACCTTAATCTTTGAAGATCTTTAATACATGTCAATCTTCAACATGAGGACTTGGCAATGGAAAGAAATGACACGAATCTTAACAATTTCGGAAACAGTAGCTTAAATTGTGTTAAGGATTTCAATTGATTTGTTTAATTGTGGAACTTTGTTTCGTCTGAACTCCTGTATTTTTCACAGGGATTAGTTGTTCATGACCTAATGGTGTATTCAAACAGTTCACTACATATCACATGTTTGTTTTCAGTTACTAGACACACACATACAGCCACTGGTTGTAAATGTTTAATATCATACATTATGTCAGAAACTGGCGCTTTCTATGTTTAAATAGTATATTATAATTCTGTATTAATTCTACTAATGCAATTAAATACTTTGACTATGTAGACGCAAAAATAAACATATTCTTCACAATTTACAATATTTTCCATCAACACACTACAAATATGTCTCTACATATGCTGTGAGCTCTCATAACTAATAAATACTCTATTTATCACTTGAAATGAGATTGGATATCAGACAGATCGAATTGAGTAGGTAAGTCCTGGGACTGGGCTTCGAGTTGGCTGGAGACTGGACCTTTGTTAAATGAGCTTTTACGAAGCTGTATTAATATTTGCCTTTGGTCTTCTTCACCCAACATTGAAGATTGACACTGAAGATGCTGCTTTAAAACAATCAAAGGGAAATTATTCAACGCCGTATGGTTGTTACTGTCTCTATGAACGTCGATTTAGAGAGAATGGACACTTATCTTTGAAGTTGAAGAGGAGATTTTGTGTTTTCAATTTAATATCACCATGACACACAAAATATTATGTTTATGTTACGCTCCTGTGATGCGGAATGTGGTGTTTATGTTCAAAACTGCTTCAGTGGACCGATTCTGGGGATGGTATACGGTGAAGTTGCATTGTTTGTGTAGGTAAAGTCATATCGTTTGATATTTTCATAGTGTTATGGCACCACTTATTGTTGTACGCACAATTGTTTGCTATTCGGATCCAGATTGGGTTGGGTTACGTATTGTTATGGGAACTTTAGCGAATTGAAGGGAATATGTATGCTGCAACTGTTGTCGATATCACAGTTTATTTTAACACTTGATTTTACCAATGACTGGTTTTACCAGATAGACAGTCTATAATTTAAGCGTTTATTATACATTGAAGTACTCATTGGGCAAGGTTAAACACTTTAAACTTCATAAATGTTTTAAAATGACTTGAACAATGGATGTTTTCTGCGTTATTGTATATCAATACTGAAGCATATTCATAAACTCACAATTTACTTACCATCATACTTTTATAAATTATTTAATATCAAAATGACATATATAAACAATCTAAATGTGGGTATGATACTTCCTTTAGAACTCACGTGTGAATTAAATGATTATTTATTTGTCTTGCCATTCAGTCAGATTGAATATGCAAATGTGGAAATTGTTCTTGCGTCTAGACATGATGGACATTCTGTAGTTCTTTCTTCATTTACCAAACTGTTATTATTTATATTTGTAAATATGTTTCTAAATATCTATCAGGTAAATAGAAATATGTTTTGAAATAAATATATAATTTTTTAAAATCTGCAATCAAATGTCTTTCACTTTCTCTTTACCATCATCTTGAAATGATAAAATTCAAATTGACATGTATAACAGTATATTCTGGCTGATACTGGAAACAAAATGTCACCTTTTATTCAATAATCGAACACATATATCCATAATACAACTGTATGCAATGGTAAACCGTCTAAAGTCATTGTGTTTCCATTTCTCAGTTATGGTGAAATTCAGTTAATACTTCCCCTGGGTGCCGTATAGCAATAAGATGATCTATTGCTGTAGTCGGTATCCTAGCCATTTGGTATCATTCAGTATACATAAACAGCACATCCTGGAAATAACAACGAAATAACCCATTGACCTGACTAATTTCACTGCAATAGCTCTGTATATACTAAAAGTGATATGTCCAATCAACTTGAGCGGTTGGGAGATCAACTTGAGGAGGTGCGATAAGGTCATTGTGGATTGCAGTGAGGGCACAATAGATTAACATGTATTTACAAATGTGCCATTTTGTAACATGATTCAGCAAATGGATGAGATGGACCACTTGAGACTCTAATGTTTAAGTACGATGTAATCGATTTTCTTAATAATTTAGGTCAAGTCATGTAGGTCAGCTACACTCACACGGGACTGTTTCGGTATCCTATCAAGCTTTGTAAGGTCAAGGTATGTGTTTAGGTTTTCCTTGAGAGTAACTTATTTTAGTTTTTAATATCAGCCACTGCAAATCTGATAAGCTACAATGTAAAGGTAACTAAGACTTCCAGCACAGTTACAGTAACTGTTGCCCTTTCCTCAAGCAGCAAAGACAGATTCAGGATTCACCCAAGAACCACAATAAATTTCATTCCAACAAAGTGCTAACACAGAGAAAAAATGTTAAAAGGTAAGCATAACACTTTTCATTTAGATCACATCCCTCTTCTCAACTGTTCCCAAGTGTGTGGTAAAGGCATTACACATGCCACATAATGTCTGGGAATATTCAGTATAATGATATATTAGGATCTTTTAGCTATATTCAATTATAATAAGTGATCACGTTCATTATAACATTTGACAAAAAATGCAAAATAGATGTTTATGTTGGGTTAGATATCAATTTCATCTAGATCTTTTGAATATGTGTTCACACATTATATTTGAATTCCTGTAGTGGTTATTCGGTTTATGTAAGGATCTACGAGAATATATTGTTGCAATATAAATTATGGAAATATATTCAAAATATATTTGCACTAATGTTTACATTTTCGGTTTACGTTGATCTTATTTAAATATTTGTTATCCTTGTTTTCATTATAACAATTAGGTAGCTGTTTGTTGTTTTATGCCTTCTGAGGGTTTTATCCCATGAGAAACAATACTGAATTCATTTAGTTATATAATTTACATACCTATTGCTTAAATATGCTAAAAAGGAATGATTTTTAAAATAGTATTGCAAATATGCCAAAATATTCTCGTACTCTCTTGTGTTAAATTTAAATTAGCTTTATCTTTAAGATGTTCTGTTGTTATTTGTTTCTTACAACCATGTAGTTTCTCCTTTTTGTTGATGATACTGTCCTGACTTCATTTCTGTATACAGCATTAATAAATGTACAATTTTTAAGTTATATGTGCTTATTTATTTGAGACCCAGCACTTTTTGGAGACTTAGCACGTTCTTGGAGACCCAGTGAATATAAGAGACCTGACCCCTATTAGCCATCCGATCCGTATTAGAGAGCCGACTTTATTAGAGTAACCCGAAGTAGTCGTTATGCACTAAGTTGTACTTAAAGTATCTAGGACCATCGGTTCTTGACATCGTTATTTTATCAATCAAGTACTCACACTTTAAATATTTGACTACGGTTGTTTAAGCATCAAGTAGGGGCCATGTTAATGGAACCTGATTATGGTGTAGAACAAAGGACAATATGACCATAGTCACTTTCTTATACATTTTATGTCTGGTAGATAGATATTATAGGGTGAATACTGTTTGAATAAGCAGTTAAATGTTATGGAAGTTAATTATCAAATATGTGTAGATGCTGTGGCGGCCGCTGGTAGTGTGTTTTGTTTTGGATATTCCTTTTCACCAATAAGGATTTAAGAACTCATATACATAACGTCCTACTTATATCCCTTGGGAATTCTTTTGACATGTTCACTTCAATGTCAAAGGTCAAGGTCATTGTAAACACGATAACTTAAAAGGTGCTTGTGCTATCAGGCTCTTATTTGGTATAGATCAACTATGGAGAAGATTTGAAAAGGTTTCTGCTAAAATCCGTCAATGGTCAAGGTCAAAGCGAGGTCATAACTTAGACATACTTTTGCGAGTATGCCTTATTTAAACTATTAACAGTTTAACACTAACATATTGATACATTTCATGATTATTAAACACAATGAAAAGTAATCATTGATTTAGTGACCTTGAACATCAATAGTCAAGGTCACAATATATGGGTGAAGGCCATGTTAACATGTTAATCAGAAATAGGTTATAAGGGCTCATAATAATAAGTTTTAATTATTCTCCCTGGGAATTATTTTGACATGATCACAATCTAAATCAAACTTTCGGTGATCCCCTGATAAACCTCAGTGATGATCCATTCAAACTTAATAGTAATAACTCCAGTGATGATTCAACTTATGTGAAGTGACCTCAGTGATCACCGATCAAAGAGAGTTTCCGTTTCGGGGCTGCTCTGTATTTGTGGTATCCCGCAAACACTAATCTCAGTGACTAAATGAATGTAACAAACATTTATAGATAAGCTGTTTAGCTGTTAGAAAATAATTACACACAATACATAGTACCTGCCACACCGATGTACGTATGGGAAAATAGTTTAAATATGTTCTCTGTATAGTGCATGTCTATGAAATGAGTTTTAGTTTCAGTAAAATGTAATTATTTAGATAGGAAATCCAATATAATATGTATGATACATTGGAATTGTCTCACATATCCCCTCTTTCTATTTCTGTCGCTGCAGGAGGCTTACATACAGTTGATACTGTATATTTCGTTTTCCCTTTGTTGACAATAGTAGACTAAATGGCAATGTAAAACATCCTCGTTCAAACAAAATATATAGGAACGAAAGATAAGGATCGGCAGGCATAGGTTCTTCAATTTAGTTACTGTATCGATCAATCGGATTAAGAATCTGTTTTTCATCCAATTCCCAGAAACCCTTTTACTCTAAGAATAGCGTATTTGCACATCTAAAACCTCTACTTGGTTTCAATTTGATTTCACTGTACAGAAAATCAATTAATGTTGTAAAATGAACATTCTAACAAAATGCTTAAAACATAAAACATTTTCAATTGAGACATGTATGCTTTGTTGGATTAGTTAGAAAATCATTGGAAATAATCAACTGCTTATTATATGTCAGACTAATATATACTAAAGATACTTTACCCCATATTATATTACAGCACCCATGGCTTATGGACATTAGGAAAAACAACTCTAATCAGATATTCGTTATTTTCTTCACATCGCTAGGAAAATTTTATTAGAAATGTCAAAAGACCTATTTATGAATTCATTGAGAAATTTCTATATATTTAATTGGATTGAATAAAACATATTCAATAGTAGTAACACAAAGTGTTTATTCCTAAGTTATTTTGAATGAAATTGAAGGAGGACAGAATCTAAACTGAACAACGAATTAAACATCTAATCATAGAAAGCAATCTCAATGTCTTTCACATCAGCAAAGTAAGTATGAATATTCAATCATTCATACATCAGTCAAACTTTTTATTCAGTAAAGATTGACTAGAATGGCGACTTTTAAACTGATTTACGACTTTAATCTTACTTAAGTGGCTCGGCTGTGATAAATTATTGATTTCAGTATCCGTAATGATCCCTAAAAACATTTAGTAGAGAAAAACATCAATAGATGAGAAACACCATCACCTCATTCTCACTTCAGAGTTCAGATTGTATAACAGAAAAGTGCACATGCAATCAAATCAGTTCATGCACCATTTCAATTATTTCAGGAGTAGTAGTTGACAATAAAACTGTCTATATAATCTGCCTTCGTGTCGGTCCTTTCAATAACGCCAAAAGACACTGCTTTTCCCAGCTAGATTTAGTTAAATTTAGAAAAGAACTGATTAGAATCGTGTTATGCTCCTTATGACTTATTACCTGTTGTAAAACATGATCACCAAGACGCCAAGACATGCATGGCGACTCGTAGTACCAATATGTGACAACTTTCAACTGTTTGATATCCTATGACACCGTTGACTTTGATGACTACCAGAATAGCATGAACTGTTCAAAGGAAAGTTTTACACAGAACAAAATAAGTTCAGGGATATGAAACACAAACACATATTACGTGCTTAAATTTCATTTTAGTATGGAGGAAGCTGAATATTGACATTTAACCTATATCATCTTTATAGCAAATAACCTTCACATGTCTTATCCATAGCTAGTGAGCAATAAACCATTGTTAAATGATAATGCAGTCTATACTCAATTTTGAGAAAGCCATCACTAGCTTTTATACCATTAATTCCGGTTGTCAAACATGCTTTCTCTTTTACGAAGATGGTAATTCAATGTGTTACGCTTCTCAAACAACCCTGTATTGCATTATGAAGCATCAACCATTATTGATTCAGATCATAAATTTAGTAGACTGATATATCTCTTTTTTTCTTTACACATTTATTATAGTGTGAGTGATTTTGATGCGTGTCAGGCTTGGACATTTGCCGAAATCACTTTTAACGGAGAATATGAAGTAATACATTGTAACGGTTGTCATTTCTCTTATGAAATAAAAAAAACGTCTTTTTCAAAATATATTTGTACATATCTATTTCTTTCTATGCATAGATTTTGACTTGGTCCAAAATAGACGTGTAAGTTTATACCAGAGAGAGAGAGAGAGTATGACCTTAATTATGATTGTATACGTGAACTAGCCAATATATGAATTAATCACTGTAGAGCATGCTTTTGAATTTATGACAAATAAAGGGATTATTATTTTGTCAGTTTCACTTGTGTAATCTTAGGTATTAGATAAATATTTCAAATATATATTTGAAGATCACCATATCAAAGAATTAGTTCTCTAGTCCATATGTAGGTATATATGGAACATACTGTTTGTTTCATATTGCGATTATTCGTTACTGATAATCTTACCTACTCGAGTCTACTTCCTTCTTTATCTATTGTCCCTTCCTTACAAAGACAGTATGAGCTGCGCATCATCATAGGGAATTGCTTTATGCCGCGACTTTTGCGAAGAAGAGAATTGTTCAACAATCGAAGGTTCAAAGATCAATGTGGCACTTTCAACAACAAACCTAAGTCAGGAAAGTGATGTACCAGTGAGAGGGATGAGTGATCGTCTTTCATTAGTTGCCCCTCATACAAAAACATGCCTTAACAAATGTCACAATCACTTTAAATTCGATGTTAGTTCAAGTTACAAACTACATCTTCTCATTGTGTAATCGGATACTATTGATAATTGTTTTAAGCAAAGCACTAATCTAGCTTTCATCTTTAGCAGCGTTCACATTGAGTTGATTGTAGTCTACTCTGGTATGAATGGCACGATATGTTCTGGTCAGCTCATAACGCTCAGTCTAATGAATAATAACATACAACGCTCAAATTGATACCCATCTGAAAACACATGAATAAAATGCTTTTAAATTTTAAAAGAAAAGAAACTACAGTTACAAATGTAAGAGGGTAAAGATAAATATAGATTATTGTTGTTAAATATTAGTTAAACAGACACTTTTATCATCGACAATGAAGCTGTAATAATTCAGCGAGATATGGACTTATTTTTAAAAGAATGATATGTTATATGATGAGCTGTCTGTAAATAAAATTAACTTTTGATATATATTTTACATATGCACCAATATAACAAGAGAACTTGTTAGTACAGCTCCCTCACATACCCCTATTTTCAACATTGGTCAAATTGCTCATAATGAAATGCACATCCTCTGTATAAACATACCACTACAGTTTTATGCAAGAAAGTGTGAAGTTTCAGAGATACACCGAGATGACTATTCAACAGATATTACAATCCATCATAATGCGATATATGTATCATGGTTTACATATGTATACATTTTGAAGAAGCTAACGTGTTTATTCAGGGATATGTTCTTCAAACAAAAATGACTCCTTCATCGAATCTCTGTTCACGTCAATAACGTGTTCACGTCAGGCTATCATTAGATTTATATTAATGTATGAAAGGCATATTTACGGATCATGGTTGACATCTGTGACAAAAGAGTTATGATACTAGCTATAGGATGTCCTTATAGTGACATTAATAAGATTTTACGAGTGCTCTATAGCTATTATTACAGGGGAAGGAAGCAGAAAACAACGAACAATCTCTAGTCTCTATCTTGTAATTAATTAAGTTAGGACTGTCAGGAGACCAACGTTTTTGCCCTCTCTATGTTATATCTGTGATAGAAAATAAATTTCACGTTATGTAAATTGCTCATTTTACAACAGGAAATATCGAATATAAAAAATAGTTTGGGGAATTTACATAACGAGATACAATGTAAGTTCAAGCAGTTGCTTATAATTGATAATGATGTAAGGATAAATAGTCTGGGAAAATATACATTCCTTGCATATAAACTGCAGAAGAAATTTATATAACCATGACCACTGTCTATGACGGCTTACAGCCAAATACTCGTTAATTAAAACTATTCCAGATTAAACACACGCTTCAGTGTTGTTTTTATTGCGTTATATAATAACAGTGTATTATGGTTGGTTTAAGGGTACATTTCGACATTGTTTTGTTTCACAAGCATACTTTGAGTTGACATTCATGTTCATGTGTTTATGCTTTAATTTGTTTTCAATTATTCAATATAATGTTCAGATCTTGCTCCACTGGGCATTTGTATAAAAAAAGTTCCTGCAATAGCCTTGATGATAGAAATGCCATAACGTAGCAGGATATAAGAACTATCTTGACAATCGATTGTTATTTATATCGTCCATGAATATAATATATAATAGCTCTTTTAAATGTAAGTCCACCCATTACCTCCGTCACATTCTGTATTTAACAGCTCTTATCCATTTAGAATGAATGCCTGTTATAGCACATATTTATTTTCAATAATATTTGACACCGATAGCGAGTATCTGATGTGATAATAGCCCTACTAATGTAATAATTACGTTTGGCACATCATTGTTAGGAGAGACATTAATTGCTTCATTCTAAGAGAATATTTATACCTGAACTAATAACATAACAATTCCGAGACACGTTATACCTTAACTTAGCTTCTTTATTATTCAACACTGGATAATATCACGACATAATGAGCAATGAAAAGTAATAATAATAATAATGAATAATGAGGATACTTATATCGCGCTGAACTCCACAACTCAAAGGGCCATGCTCAAAGCGCTACACACATTATTACCCTGGTTTAAGGACCAACATCGTTCCTTTTTCATTCTCAACTCCCTAGGGAGTATGCAACCTGGGCTACCAATTAAGGCGCTCGAAGGTTATCTATCACATTGCCTGCACTTCCAAACCAGGTACTCAATAAGTATTTGTTAAATGTTGTCAATATGCACATCTCATGCTATGTTGAATATAAGTTGATTTCTCTACATAATTGTTGCAAACAATACCAATATCTGAATATGCATGCATTTGTTTCAAACCTTTTGTTCCCAAACGACCATACATGTGTTGGATTTCTTTGATACTTTTTTCAATACTTATTTCGTCAAAATTAGTAATGTAGAATGAAGAAGATAATATGTTCAAAATGTTTATGAATATATCAACAATAATAATTGTTGAATCTTTATGTCTGTTGTATATTGATGAGAAAGTCAAATGTAATCTGCATTGCATTATCCTTGTCCTAATACATCTTGAATTGGAGAAAAACCGGGAACATGCAACATACAATAACAACACATTCATATTGCTCCCAAAGAGTGTGATTTTGTCTGCACAACTTGACGGAGATTGCTTTCGGCGTTTTCCTATTGATTTGTCTGATAATTTCTTCTCTACATTGATCAGAAACTGTTTCTTTCACTATCACAGTTCAGTGTATATCAATATTATCTACTGAAATAAAATGGTACCAATATATGTAGCATGTAGACCCTGACAAAATGGTTGAACCTACATAACACAATATGAACGATGGCTGAAATCATTTCTTAGTTGATTGACCACCTGTAGCTCTGACAAATATACAGCCTGGGTGAGACTGCTTCAAGCACTTATCAATTGATCTTGTTGATACTTTCTGTTCTACATTCATCAGCAACTGGTGAATCTCGGGGTATTTTAGCTCTGCTTATATTGACATGGAGGTCGATTGGTACTGACAAATGTACATCCTGAATGAAACTGCTTCAGATGTTTACCTATCGATCTAGGTGAACATTTTTCTTCCACAATCATGAGTAACTGTTCCCTTCACTCTCAAATGCAGTGTAGTTTTTCAATCTATTATTGTCATGGATCTCAATAATGGTTTCAACTACTGGTATATATAGAAAGTAACATCATGTACATGTAGCATGTGGCCCTGATAAAATTGTTGAGCAGATATACCACAATATGAATGAGGTATTGATGGTGTGTCCTACTGATATGTTATACAAACCTGTAGCCCGGACACATATACAACTCACATGAGACTGTTTCAGACGTTTTCGTATCGCTCTTGCTGATGGCTTACCCTCAACATTCATCAGTTGTGTTGTAAGTGTTCATCTCTCAGAACATAAAACCAATAACTGGCTAATAACTTCTAGCAAAAGATAATCAGGGAATAGATGTCCTTAGAAATGTATTTGCTCACTTGTTCACTGGGTTTGAGAGAGTGAATCACAGCCATCTGAATCGTGTGCGTCTTTATTATTTTTCCATAAATATTGATAAATTGAGTAATGATCTCAATCTGTTGAATTTATAGTTCGAGATCTGTTATAAAACAGTAATTGCACCTTTTATG
This sequence comes from Gibbula magus, assembly GCA_936450465.1. Lineage (NCBI taxonomy): Eukaryota > Metazoa > Mollusca > Gastropoda > Trochida > Trochidae > Gibbula > Gibbula magus. The sequence goes on along the minus strand of OW388300.1, from coordinate 65,153,799 downwards.
TATATGCACATGTTGGGAACAGTCATTTTGAATTATGTTATGTGGTAAATCAACCAATGTGTTTTACCTTACGATACACTGCATATTAATTACTGTCCATATTTCATATTTGAAAATAAACTGTTTAATTTGATATATTCTACATGTCGAAGCCATATTACACATATGGTATTAACGATCAATGTTACTTATTTCAAAACAAAATTTAGTTTTGTTCATCAATGTGCCACTTTGTAATACTTCAAGCGTATATATGTGTTAAAACTTGCAATCCCCTTAAATGTAAGTTATACGAGGGGCGTTCAATAAGTGTTGCAACTTCAATATAAAACCAACTCGCGTAGTCAATTTTTTACTTTTATTTTTCAATATAGTTACCCTTCACCTCAATACACTTATTACATTTCTCTTTAAGACTTTTGATGCCGCTTTTGTAGAAGTCTTCCGTTTGCCCCCCTAACCACGCCTCTGTGGCAGCTTTGACGTCTTCGTCATCCCGGAAGTGCCTTCCACGTAGGGGGCGGATTTCAGGTTTCTGAACAGGAAGAAGTCACTGGGGGCTAGGTCTGGGCTGTAGGGTGGGTGGTTAAGCTGTTCGAATCCACAATCACGTTTAGCGGCCTGTGCAACTCTTGACTTGTGGACTGGAGCGTTGTCATGCAAAATCAGAACACCACGTGTCAACATTCCACGGCGTTTCTGTCGAATTGTCTTTCGCAATTCTTGCATTAGGTTGGCATAATATTGACCATTCATTGTAGATTTGGTTGGCAAGTAATCAATTAATAATATGCCTTTTGCATCCCAAAAGATTGTCGCTATAACCTTGCCAGCTGATGGTTGAGTGTGAAACTTCAGGGGAGGCGGTGAACTCAGGTGCTTCCATTGCTTGGATTCCAGTTTAGTTTCCGGGTCCCAGTGGTGGATCCAGGTTTCGTCACCTGTCACCAGACGAGACAAAAACCTGGCTTCATCCGCATTAAACCGATCCAGGAGCTCCATGCAACTTTCGGTTCTTTTCTGGCGATCTTGTGCTGTGAGGTTTCTGGGTACCCATCTTGCAGATACCTTGGACATACCAAGATGGTCATGAATTATTTTTTCAACACTTCTAACTGATATCTGGAATTCCAAAGACAGTTCAGAAACTTTAACACGGCGGTCAGCTAAAATTCGTCTTTCGATAGCGGCAATAACTTCCGGTCGGGTGACTTCAGATGGCCTGCCTGACCGTGGGTCATCGTCTAAGGACTCCCTGCCCCGCTTGAACTGAAGAGACCAGCGACAAACTGTTGAAAAGTTAGGAGCATCCTTACCCATCACATTACACATACGATTATGTATTTCTGTAGCTTTGCATCCCTCTTTAGTAAGGAACTTGATCACAGCGCGTTGTTCATGTTTGAGAGAATCCATGATTATGGAGACCCCTAGGTCAGCGCAGCTATTATATCTAAATAATTGTTATGTCTAGAAATTGTTTTGACATGTGTCAATGTTATGTTTTGACTATAGTAACACCTGCTATAAGCTGACACTGTTTATGTAAACACCAATGCCCCACTTGCAACACTTATTGAACGCCCCTCGTATAATGCAAGGATGTTACTTATATGTACAGTATGTTAAAGTTGTACACAGGGATTCAATTCTATAGTTTGTAACAGAAACTAATATACATGACTAAGATAGAACAGCAACTTTCAGTTATTTTGCTCGAAGTGGATCTGTTTAGGGATTTAAGTTGCAAAATGTATCAAAGAAAATCTAAGTTACATGATGTTTGCATGAAGTTGATCTTTGTAGGAATAATTGTACACTATTAAACAATCATTTTCAGTCAGTTATAAAAATTCAAAATTATGTGTGAATTCATTTATGAACAGTGTTTACACGAACGTAACTTTGTAATGTGAGGTACTTATTACATCTATTCATTGATAACATTACCTCTTTTTAACTGTTTTTACCAGATTTGTTCTTTGTTAACTTTCGGCACAACATTTAATTAATACCTCTTTTTCAGGTATCTGCCGACTTACACGACTTATGTGGTGGAGGATAGGGAGATGACGCCAGTGTGTGAACGGACGGACTTACCCACGGAGATTCGGAGTCGCCTTAGGGCGGTTCCTCCTTCCTCTTCTACCCTGTTCGACGGACAGATTGGGGATGCCCTGCGCCAGTGGCAAGAGACTCAGCAGCAAGAGCTGACGAACTGACTGGCGTCAGAGCAGTCTCGGACCCCTTTGTCCACTCCTTTGTCCTCCTCCCTTGCCCAGTGGTGTTAGGACAGGTGGTGCGTCCTTTCGCCAGGTTGGGTTGGCCTAACAAGTCTCGTGACTTCCAGGCCGGCCCAAGCCCGAAACGGGACTTTGTAAAAGGGTTATTCAGATGCCTGGGTTGGCTGATCAATCTGGACAAGTCAGACTTACAACCAGAAACGCATGCACTTGGACACATCAAGTACAAGGCCCGGACCTCTTGAACAGAGCTGTACGCGAGCCTCTGCCACTTCGCATGTTGCAACGGCTGTTGGGGCTTCTGACCTCGGCACAGGAAGGGGCAGGCTTCAACTCCGGCCCCTTCAGGTATTTCTCAACGTCCCCGTGAGGTAGAAGACCTTGTTGTCACGTATTCGCGCTACAGGAGGACATTGTTCACCATCTAGCCTGGTGGAGGGCGGAGGAAAATATTTCGGGAGTGCCCCCTCTGGTCACCTCCCACCTGGGCTTAGAGCAAACGTCAGGCATGTGGTCTCACATCAACGCCTTAGAGCTGGACATGATTCGACTAGCAATCGCTCACTGGTCAACCCGCCTGAGGATCTCCATTCTGCAGCTGGTGATAGAGTTTTTTCGTCTTGTAGACAGTCTCAACCTCTCCATTCGAGCGGTGCACATATGTATGTATGTGCCGGGAGCCTAGCAGATGCTCTGTCTCAACCAGACGAGCCTCCTTCCACAGAGTGGATGTTGCACTCGAGAGTGTTCGCCTTTAATTCGGAAGGCCGCACGACTCAGCTAAATCACCAGCTGCGTACATACGTCTCTCCAGTGCCCGACCCGGTTATCTGGAGCCTAGACGTGCTTTTGTTACAGTGTGTGGGGGTGGCTGCTTACACTTTCCCCCCTACGGCAATAATGAATAGTGTTGCAGACAACTCAGAGGCTACGCCTTCTCCTTACATCCCCGGAGTGACCGGCAAGGCCGTGGTACGTCCCACTCAGGAGGCTATGCAGCCAGGAACCGGTCCCCCTTCCGCTCAGGTGGGACCTTCTGAAGGGCAAGCCAAGCGCCAAGTACAGGAAAACCCTCAGGTTAACCGCATCTACATGCTTGGCTTGTCTCAAAAAGTGATTGAGACGCATCGGCTATTCCAAGGCGGTGGCCCAAACTGTTGCCACCACTCAAAGGGAATCCGCTAGGCAGCTCTATGATTTTTGCCTTTTGCAAGGAGATGGGGTTTGACATCCTGTCAGTCAAGGTTCCCAAGTCGCCGAGTACTTGGTCGACCTAAGGCCTCCTCCATTACCACCTACTAGGCCGCAATCATGTCTGTTCTCCACAAGTGGGAGCCGCGTATCGACATATCAATGTTTAAGAAGATCGTAAGGACCAACCGACAGGTGGACGGACGGAGTGGGATTTGGCTGTGATGATGAACCACTTCAAGTCGGATTTGTATGAGCCACTGGATGAGAAAACCATTCTGCGTCTCTCAGTGAAGACGACCTACCTGAAAGCCATGGCGTCGGCTGCCAGGATATTAGAACTACGGGCCTTGCAAACAGACTTGCTTTCGGGGTGAAGGACCCGGGCTTGGCTATGCTAGGCTTAGCCCCAGACTTCAAATGCAAGAACCAGGCTGGCGACGAACATGGCAGGACGTTCAGCAATTCCTCTATCTCCTCCACAATAGACGATGGATGAGGAGAATTGTCTCTTCTGTCCGGTTCGGGCTCTGCGTATTTACACAGAGCGCACCTTGACTCTACGTCAGGTTAGACTCCTCACTCACAAACAAGTGTCAAGGAGATAGACAAGAGGCAGTTGGGGTTGGCAGTTGGTGTACCTTAGATCGGCTGTCCTTGACGCCTTCAACTGGTGAATCCCGGGGTATTTTAGCTCTACTTATATTGACATGGATGTCCCTTTGGTACTGACAAATGTACATCCTGAATGAAACTGCTTCAGATGTTTACCTATCCATCTTGCTGAACATTTTTCTTCCTCGATCATGAGTAACTGTTCCCTTCACTCTCAAATGCAGTGTAATTTTTCAATCTATTATTGTCATGGATCTCAATATCTTCATATCCTTGTTCCAGAATCTTCCGTTAACAATATTGTACTATTTATCTATGTGCATATACGACGGCAATTTTATGACAAACATTTGAACTTTCTTGCTGCCATTTTCTTAGTAATTAATTATGACAGTGTGCTAACATCGCCTGTTTATAGTAGTTAGGTATAATTGTTTAATTAGTCCCTTCATATAGGAACATTGCATATTTAAGTTAGATTATTTTGTCCTTTTTAGCTCATCTGGCCTGAAAGGCCCGATGGGCTTATGGCATGGCATGGTGTCCGGCGTCCGTCTGTCCATCCGTCCATCCGTCTGTAAACTTTTCGCATTTTCATCTTCTTCTCCAGAACCATTTGGTCCATGGAGTTGAAAGTTTGTGTGCAGACTCCTTGGCTACTGGGGATTCTGAATTGTAGATTTCGTGACCCCCGTGACCCCAAATGGGGTCACAGGGATCACATCCTTAAAAACCTATTTTCATCTTCTTCTCAAGTTCCATTAGGTCTAGAGAGCTGAAAAGTTGTGTGCAGACTCCTTGGCCAATGGGGATTCTAAATTGTAAATTTCGTGACCCCATGACCCCAAAAGGGGTCACAGGGGTCACATCCTTAAAAACCTATTTTCATCTTCTTCTCATGTTCCAAAAGGTCTAGAGAGCTGAACAATTGTGTGCATACTCCATAGCCAATGGGGACTCTAAAGTGTTGTCTTCGTGACCTCATGACCCCAAATGGGGTCACAGGGGTCACATCCTTAAAAACCTATTTTCATCTTCTTCTCAAGTTCCAAAAGGTCTAGAGAGCTGAAAAGTTGTATGCAGACTCCTTGGCCAATGGGAATTCTAAATTGTAGATTCCGTGACCCCGTGACCCCAAATGGGATCACAGGGGTCACATCCTTAAAAACCTATTTTCATCTTCTTCTCATGTTCCAAAAGGTCTAGAGAGCTGAAAAATTGTGTGCAGACTCTATAGCCAATGGGGATTCTAAAGTGTTGTCTTCGTGACCTCATGACCCCAAATGGGGTCACAGGGGTCACATCCTTAAAAACCTATTTTCATCTTCTTCTCAAGTTCCAAAAGGTCTAGAGAGCTGAAAAGTTGTATGCAGACTCCTTGGCCAATGGGAATTCTAAATTGTAGATTCCGTGACCCCGTGACCCCAAATGGGATCACAGGGGTCACATCCTTAAAAACCTATTTTCATCTTCTCCTCCAGTTCCAAAAAGTCTTGAGAGCTGAAAAGTTGTGTGCAGACTCCTTGGCCAATGGGGATTCTAAATTGTAAATTTCGTGACCCCATGACCCCAAAAGGGGTCACAGGGGTCACATCCTTTAAAACCTATTTTCATCTTCTTCTCATGTTCCAAAAGGTCTAGAGAGCTGAACAATTGTGTGCATACTCCATAGCCAACGGGGACTCTAAAGTGTTGTCTTCGTGACCTCATGACCCCAAATGGGGTCACAGGGGTCACATCCTTAAAAACCTATTTTCATCTTCTTCTCAAGTTCCAAAAGGTCTAGAGAGCTGAAAAGTTGTATGCAGACTCCTTGGCCAATGGGAATTCTAAATTGTAGATTCCGTGACCCCGTGACCCCAAACGGGATCACAGGGGTCACATCCTTAAAAACCTATTTTCATCTTCTTCTCCAGTTCCAAAAAGTCTTGAGAGCTGAAAAGTTGTGTGCAGACTCCTTGGCCAATGAGGATTCAAAATTGTAGATTTCGTGATGTTGCGACCCCAAATATAGGTCAAAGACGTCATGACCTGAAAAGCTATTTCATCTAGAGATTTTATGTGCTCTTTAAAGGGAGGTAATTTAAAGGAAACAACAGTAATGAATTAAATCTTCAAGTGTGACTTTATTTGTAGGGGATATTTTATCTTGCCTCAAAGATAGATCAGAGGGGTAAGGACCTTAATACCTATTTCATCTTCTCCATTATAAAGTGCTTCCTATTTGTTATACCTCATGTAGAAGTTGACATTATGAATTAGTTAGTGTATATAAAGCCTGATGAGCTACAGAGCCCATGGCTCTATTTTTTTATTTTATAGTCCCCCATTAGTATTGGGATGAGAATTAGTATTAGATTTCCCTCAACTTGCCGTGTTCCTTGTACGATTTTAAGGGATTATATCAAGTTGAAAGGAAGGCTTTCTTGCAAATGAGGATGTTAATTCACTTTCGAAAGCTACGATAACAAGGCTTTCAATGAATGTAGGAAGTGATTTTGGATTACATGGTACACGTACATGTACGTGTGTGACAAGCGTAAATTATGTAAAATCAGTTTTTAAATTTGAATTTCTTTCATTCTTCTCTGCAAAATATAGCATATGTTACGACTTGTGATTGCAAGAACAATTATTTTACTCAAAGTGTGTTCAATCACTGAAAGCAGAATGACCATCGTTTACATTGATATTAATATCTTCATAACAACAACAGTTAAAGATGAATATCACTTATTTCAACGAGAGGCATAACGAAAATACCAACATGTATTCTAGTAACTTGTAATTTGTAAAGAGTTTATCATGTAGTAATGAGAATTTTATTGGTTAATTTATTCTAGAACTTCACAATTAAAAATAAATGTCATTATCAGTAAGAAAACTTATATTGTTTTGATTTATTTACAATTTTAACTACTTGATGTGAGCATTTTCAATTTTTGCATTTGCAAACAGCAAGCCGAATATGTGCATACCCAGGGTTATCAATGTAAGATAGTATTGGGATGAATAAAAACCGGCCGTCTCAAAACCTTCGAAGTGTTTGAGAGCTCCAGTTTGCAGACACTTACAACTCAGTCTTCGTTCGATCCGGTTTCTTCTGTCAATTGAAGTCTTATTTCGCACATTTGCAATTGGTAATCAATAAAATACAAAACTTTTGTGAGAGTAATGTTTCTAGTGAATGGTATTGATATCGATTTCGTTAGTTAGCAAACCATTCCCTTGTTTCATAAATATGTTATCACATTCACGTTGTAAAGTATTTACTTCATACATTATTTTCAACACTACATCAACATAGATATATTGGTGAAGACCGTTTTTTTTATTTGAACATCACATATGGAAAGCAATGGTAAGGTCAGTTTCTTTACATTTATTTTGCTGGTAATGAATCACACAGGAACACTTAGTATAGCAATTCCATATCCATGGGATATATATATATATATATATATGCTTAGTCGTGATAAAAGAAAAGTAATTTGGTGACACTGGCATGGCTATGACAGAATTTTCATCTGATCAAGATGCCAATTTCCGCCAAAGTAATAAAGCTTATTCATTTGTGTGACATGAGACACAAATGATATTGATTAGCTACTGCCATAACATTATCGCCATGATTATCGTCAAGTCAGATTTCTAGTTGTAGATTTCTAGCAAATTATTTGTTTTCATACATATGTACATGAGTATTGAATATGTCATTGATCAATATAAACGAGTTTTACGGGAAGCTACATATTTAAAGTTATTTTTATATTCGTGAATATACATCTTTTATCTTCAACAAGAACGATTTTGTAAGAATATATTTATTTACGTTATACACATATTGAGAACCTTCGCTTGCATACCCAATATTGTTAGTATTTCTGTATTGTATGTATTTGTCGTTACATACCGTTATTGTTCAATTTGTATCATTCTAATTCATACAAAATGTATAGTATGTATCGTTAACTATACTAAATGTATGGGGTAATGTTAAAAGTTAGAGAATAATCTTTGAAGCCAAGAATGTAACATAAAGTGTTGTTGGTATTTTATTTTATTTTATTTGATTATCATATTAGTTTGATTCATTTGTTTTTATAATACTAACACATTAATAAGACTTTGACAAATCTGCACATGTATATTGATGGATAATAAAGGTCTAAGGCAAATGGTAACCGTAGTAGCTTATATCCTACACAACGGTTGAAGCATGGAGTAGTCTTTTGGTGGATACCGGTTTACAGGTCAACACCCCAAGCTTTCGAATAGTCAAGCAAGGACAGACTGCTTGAGGAATTTCCCCATCGATCTTGTTGATAATTTCTACTCTACATTCATCAGTCCTTGTAATTGTCCTTCTCATTCACAGACCTGAAGATCGATACCTCAGCAAAGAGACATGATTTAGATAACAACTTCCGGCTTGGTACCAATGGGCATACAAGGATAGTAGTTGTTACATGATTATGAAGAGTACTACTTACCTTTTGGCCTTTGGGAATTGGCCTGTTTAGGTCTGTCAAATTTCTATTTTCTTTTTACTCTTAGATATGTTGATAATGTACCTCAGGGATGAATAAGTGCAGTGATTGACGCATTGAGCTTCAGTCCAGAAGTCCGGGGTTCGAATCCAGTCAGAGACCTAGCAACTTTGCTGCAATGGCGAACTGTTCCACATGCAATAAGAATTGGATGAAATGGTACACTGAATTTTAGTGCAGTTTCAACCACGGTTCACAAGTTACGGTTTCACTGAAATGCCTAACCAGAGTTGTGTTATAGGTGTTCTCCCTTCAATAATACAAACAGCCATTATATAAGTGAACACCACTTGAAAGTAACGTTAAACACTCATCTCACCTTGCCTATTGTACCACATTCCCCTTCAGAACTGATACAGTATCGAATTCTGCATTATATTACATATATAACTGAAGTCCACTTTATTACATTATTAAGGATATATGATTTCAAGCATCAAAGGAATTTTCTGCCAAAGTTGAACTATAACAAATGTGGCATGCTATCGTCAGAGAATGTCAATGCACGTTCTAATTTTAAATGGCTATTAATTTTCTCTATCATCGACGCTGATTAAAATTCAGTTTCTTAGATAATTCTGGTTTATCGATATTATCATCTTCGCTGATCGTCTTGAAAGAAAATTAAATCGTTTAAAAAACTGCATATTGCAACACTTGCATTTATTGTAATGATTTAGATAGTTATTTATGCGTGTAATGTTGCAAATGCCACTGATGCAATCTATTTATTTATTTATTTATTTATCAACTTCCGGATATATATTTTGATGACAAATAAATATTAATGATGTCCATAGTAAATTTATATGTAGTTATATGTGTAAAGCTGTGCTTTGGCTATAGATTAAGTTGTCCGGGGTTCAAATCCAACCAGGGTAACTTTGTCTGCTGTAGATACATGTAACTGTTCAACATGCAGTAACGTTTTTGTACACTGTTTTACTGAATTTAAGTTCAGTACAAGCTATGCTAGCAATAATATAAGTGAAATATAATAATAATATTAAAATAAAAAAGTCCAGATAACCTCACCTCACACCAACCTCTTGATCTGTGCAATAGACATGAACATACTGCTTTCCTGACCACACTTCCCAATCGTCATTGATAATGTATCATCAACATTCATCAGTGCTTGTAATTGTCCCTTTCAGTCACAGAGCTGAAGATCGATACCTAAGCAAAGATACATGCTTCAGATAACAACTTCTGACCAGCAGCTAATTATCCTTGGAATGATATTTGCTCGAAGTCTTCTAAGAATGCAAATCTGATTCATAGAGTTGCAAAATTCAAAGTAGTAAAAAAAACAAACATAATCACATAGAAACAGTTTGCTATACATTATTTGGATTGAGTATGATCATGCAACGTTAATCTAACGGTCATTATCTGTTGTCGTAGTCTCATCAGCTTATTTCCATTCAAAATGAAAACAGATTTAAGATGTATAAATAATTGTAGGTAAAAGTAATACATTTCAGTGTGTAGAAGCTGTATACATGTCATTGGGAAGATAAATCATAGTTTGGTTTTGGACCAACGCACTATAAAAAGGGACAGTTCTGTGGGTGTTTTTTGGGGGAAATGGAATTAAAGGGAAAATTTCTGTTATACAAATCTCTTATTAATACATGAGTATAACGAAATCCAATTGACATCTTCTTGATGTTGATGAGGCATAACAATTATTACTTTGTCGATATGATATCAATATTTATGTTTTCCCAAAAACAAAATGATTGATATTCCGATAGAAGCCTATCTTTGGGGGCACTGGCAAATGTTCTTGTCAATTGATCCTATAACTTTTCCTCGTTTGTGAAGGCTGAATGTATTTAAAACCTGTACTGTGCTGAAGGGAGTAGATACTTACCTGGTGAAAAACTATTGTACAAGAGATCGATGTAAAAGGAGGAGTTTGGCGTAGCCTTGAAACTTTGGTTAATCTTATTGAATTATTTAAAGAACCATCAGACCCCATCTACTAATCTTACTAACGTCAGTGTCAGTTGATTCCAGAACTGTGAACTGTGTAACGTTTTGTTAGTTAAGAAATGATATCGTCTTCCTAGGGTCCATATATATAAAGGGATGGTATTTCATTAGGCTAAACATACATTTTAACTTCTACTATGACATTGCTGGATACTCGATTCTGATTGGTTCTCCAGAAAAATCAAACATGATCAATTCTGGATTGAAACTCCTCTGATTTTAGCGCCGCATCACCGCGTATTGTTGCATCTACCTTGTGACGTCACAATCTATCCGAACATCTGGAAATCAAAATAACTGATACTAATCAAATTAATCTTTCCTGTAGCGTGTTTTAGAGCTACTTTAAATGAGCAAGACAAACATTGTCAGTAACAAGATCTTCAAATAGCGACACTTATGCAGTTGAGAAAGCGAGCAAACACAATGACGCAATGGTCAGCCGGATCTGAAAACTGAACGTAACGTTTTGATGCAAAATAAGAAATACATATGTGATAACTAGAATGTGCATTCCTTACCCGAATGAGACAGTAACCCTCCTCACCTGGAACACTTTATTTCAATAAAGACCTCAAGCTCGTCATTCACAGCTGCTGGCAAACGGTAGCCATTTTGAAAGTTGCGTGATATGTTTATGAGGGTTATTCCAAAAATGCGAAATTCAGGAAATACGAATCTTGATTTTGTGAACACGAATGTTGGGAAAACAAAATTAAAACTCCAGTAATAAATGACACATGTATTAGATTTGTTTAAATGGTTAAAGAGAACTTGTGGGGGGAAACTTTGTGTATAACAACAATATGTTTTGTACGAAATCGCTGCTGTTGTCACAAAGGATTGTTTTAACCTAATTCGGAGCTCGCGCCCTTCCCTTGTACGCACTGTCAGCATCCAACAAAAAAAAGTCCCATGGTAAAACGGTCATGGTAAAATGGAAATAAACCTACTGTGTTTGAAAATCAGAGACATTTTATACTGGATTGATAGCGAGTAAATTTTAAACTTCAAACCTCACGCTATGCGTTTGGTTTCAATTTTAAATTTACTCGCTAATGGAATGGCACTATTCATTCACATTAATTATTACCTATGTAAAAGGACCTTTTTCATTCTCAACTCCTCTTGCAGTATGCAACCTGGGATAACAATAAATGCGCTCGAATGTCACATTGCCTTCACTTCCAAACCAAGTTCTAAATTGTACTGCTGAGTGAACAGTAGCGATACTTTCGAGTCATTCCACCTGTTTAAGGACTATATGGACAGTACAAGAGAGACATGGTTGACGAGTCCGTAGAGAGGCCACTCAGTATTCTCAACAAGAAATACGAGACACCCAACTTCAAGTTTAAAGGTAATGAAATTCAGTTTAAGTTGAAGTCGGAGATACAGGATAAACTCGAATAAGCGAGAAGACAATGTAACAGGAGGGATTTTTCGGAATGCGTCGATCTCATCGGGGTGGGGGTTAATCTCCGAAGGGGACGATATAGCTTCTTACTCTGAGGAGGAGCGATGGTTTGAAAGGGCAGAAACCAAGGCACTGCATAAACGGCAACGTCGCGAGTTCATCAGGCCCCGAGGCACAGGGCTTCAAGGACCCGGTAACCCTAGTCCATTCCCTCGCACGAGTCCACCACCGTCCTCTCAGCCCTTTCATCAGCCCTTTCGTCAGCAGGCCGTGTTTCTTCTGTGGCGAGTTAGGACACTGGCGAGGTTCATTGGAATGATACCCTTCACTTTTCCCCGTGGGGCCCTTTCGAGGCGGAGTTTAGAGAAAACAGAAACAACTTACAGGATGTTAAGACATGTTGCACCAAAAATTAATTTACATTCTTATATAAAAAGAAAAACATAAATTTGTGGTATTATTTTACGCATTATAACATGTCATCAAATTCAATATTTTATCAAAGTAAAACTTCCACCAAAGTCAATAAATATTTCCAAAGTCAACATTTCACAAACATAATATTTTTTCCAAAATTAATATTTCATCTAACTCAATATATGTTATTAAAATCAACATTTCATTGAAAACTTCACCAAATTAAAAAAAATAGAATTATAATATTTCACCACCCTTTTCCACATTGGAAACAAAATTCTATTGGAAAAAAAAATTCCATTGGAAAAAAAAAAAATTGAAAAAAATAATTTTAACCTGAAAATTTCCAGAGAACTCATGCAGGGCATTTAAATAATGAAATTTGTTTGTAAAATGTTAATTGTCGCGACAAACTTCGGATCGACCGGATTTCCAAAGATAAACCGGAGAGAGTTATATTCATTTGGTCATGAAAAAATGTTACGAGTTTCAACTGGCTTCGTAGTGTAATGGTTAGGTCGTTCGGCCAGAAATCAACAGGACACGGGTTCGATCCCAGGTTCCTTATATGTTCATTTATAATTTGACATTTTAAAAAGTATCATCTCTTAGCATTTGGAAATTTAGAAAATTATAACATTGTTTCTCAGTTGTAAGTATAGTATAGGTGTTTCAATGAAATAAAAAGTCCTTCTGATTCCAATCATTTATTCCCTGGTTCTCAGTTGAAAGTTCAGTCTCTAAATAAGTTCCATTAAAGCTCATAATTTTCCTTTTAAGTCCTAACACAGGCAAACAGATTAACTAAAATAAAGCAAAAAATGATTTTGAGTTAAATTACTCCTAAAACATCAAAATAAAGCAGTAAAAATTAAACCTACTGGAAAGCAATGAATTTGTAGAAACATGTGAGAAAATTACTATTATAAGTTCCGAAATTTACTTTATGTAAGGCTTATTCAAGATGGAAAGATTTACAAAACAATTTGAAATACTAAAAACCAATTCTCACCATTATTTTTTGGGCATTATGTCTCACCACATGGAGTGTTGACTCCATGCTGCTTCAAGCATGGTCAGAAAAGTAAAACATTTAGAGTTATCCGCCCTTTGATATTAACTAGAAAAAACTGAGTGAAAATACTTGTGATACCGGTCCAAACCCCGCTGTGGAAAGGAAAATATTTTGAATTATACATTTTGTGAAATAAAAATATTTTAGAAAACAAATTACTTAAAGAAAGCTAAAAACAAAATTTACCAAAAAGAAAATACAAAAAACAAAGAATAACTTTGGCCATTATAATAGGTATATCAGAAAAAGTGTAGGTGTATCGGCTAATACACCTACACTTGTAACAAAATAAACCATAGCAACGAGACCGGAAGTGGGGTATAAGCTTGCGTTTGGGCTATGTGTTCGTACATATTTGGTTTGAACCAGTCCAACTAATTTGTAACAACATTGTTCTCAAATGTGCAAAGTTTCTTTTGGTATTCAGTTTATGTTGATTAATACCACAATAGTTAATGTCTTTTTATAGGGTTTGTTATGGTCGAAGAAAGCAGAATTCTTAGTGCCATTGGGGGTCTTTGATATGAGTTTTAATCCCAGTAACATTAAGGTATTTAGATAGGAAAATCAAATATAATATGCATGATCTATTGGTATCACCTCACAATTTCCCTTTTATGTGTCTGTCGCTGCAGGAAACTCACATATTTAGTTTTCCTGTCGACAATAGTTGTCTAAATGGCAATGTAACAACATCCTCCTCCAAACAACAAATATATAGAGGAAAGAAAGAAAATCGATAGAGAACTATAGAGAATCTCTAGAGAACTATAACACAAAGCCTTCACCATATCCTCTCCTTCCCTCCAAAATTCCTCTTTAAGTCAACAAAGTCTGATCCCCTGGCAACACTCTGCTAGTCAACTGCCCCAAGTTAGATGAGCTAGTTAACCTCTCACTCACTACTGCTTGCTGCCTCCTTGTGGAGTGACACAACTGACACCCGATACCATAGGTTAAAAGGTCAATACGCATATCCAGGCTTGCCCCTGTTACTCATATTTGGGGGTCACTTGTTAAAAAGGTCTGTACACAACATTTCAACTTCCAGACCTTTGGTACTGGAGAAAAATAGAGCCAGGAATTCATTGATTTATCATTAGGGTTGAATATCTGAGTAATACATTGTTAACAAGCAATAATAGGTTTTTAGAGTGTGACCCTTGTGACTCACAATTGGGGTCACAGGGTCACCAAATCTACAATTCACAATCCCTATTGGCCAAGGAATTTGTAAACAATGGACGGACGCCGAACACCATGCCATAAGCCCATCGGGCGTTTCAGGCCAGATCAGCTAAAAATTAGTAAAAAAACATTTATGCTGTAGCTCATCAACATTTAACCTATAAAATAAATGAATAAATAAACTGTGAATTATCCTGTATTTATCAGAGGTATAACACATTTCAAGTACTTTATGAAATGGAGAAGTATAACATAAGTCCTTAGGTCGTGGCCCCTGTAACCCATACTCGGTGAACCTGTGGTCCCAACTACAATTTAGAATCTCCATTGCCCAATTGCAAGGAGTCTGTGTACGTAACATCCGAACCTTCTAGAGCTTTTCCTATTACATAAGAAGATGAAACAAGATTAGAGTTTGCAGATACGACAAAAGCAGTGAAGCCCATAAACTAAGGTTATCACCTTCTCCTGTTCAACCATCTCCACAACGACAATAAAATGAACAATTATTTTGTAGAAAAAAACACCATGAAAGACAATAGAACATCAAAGTCAAGATTGCATTAAATCCGTAAATATGTGTTGAATTAAAGTTGCATATGCGCGTCATTGATAAATACTTATCCAAACCACGTTTTAGAAACAACGATGATATACAAATTCAGAAGAGTAATCAAAATCTCTATTAGAGACGTTTATTTAGAAAATACTCGTCCTGTCAATCAAAAATAGCGGTCTTTTTCTAGTTTTCTTTATTAGGTTGTTGTTCTTAAAATTCATTGTTTACCTTTTTAACAGCTCCGACTTAGCCGGAGCTGCTATCAGTTTTTGCGCAGTTTCCGTCGCCGCCGGCACGTTTTGTATTCGCTATAACTGTTTTCCTTGAAGGTTTTGAGGACTCATATACATAACTTCTTACTTATGCCCCTGGGGAACTTTTTTGACATGTTCACATTCAAGGTCAAAGGTCAAGGTCACGAGTTATGAAATCCTTGTAAACACGATAACTTGAAAAATAATTGTGCCATCAGGCTCTTTTTTGGTGTATATCAACTATGGAGAAAGACCAAGATTTGAAAACGTTTTCGCTAACATCCGTGAAAGGTCAAGGTCACAGCGAGGTCACAACTTAAGCATGCTTTTGCGAAAATGTCTTATTTCAACTATTAACACTGTGAATCATTACATGATTGTGATACACAATGAAAAGTGACCGGCCAAGGGCGGGTACTTTGAGTACCGATTTTCCTGATAAGGTTTCCCATGGATGATAGTGGAGAGTAACGGAGCATATATAAAACCATGGGTAACCGAGGATGCAACAATGTATGTGTAACAACATTCCTGATCGATCGGACCCATAAGCGAATTGCGGCAGCATTAATATATTTTTGGCCCTATTTGTGAAATTTTGCAGTTTTAAGTGCCCTTGTCTTTGAAAATCTCCTCACTAAATTCTATAGCTATAAATAGTTATATGGGGTAGCTTTCTTCAAGATAAATGAATTGCTAAAAGGACTTTGTGTGACAGTTTGGGAATTGCATCCTAGAATTTTAGTAATCAGTTCTTCAACACGGTAATATTTTTCAAATATAGAGCCATGGGCTCTGTAGCTCATCATGATTTCATTGATTTATTATCTAAGGTTGACTATCTCAAGTAATACATTGTTAACAAGCAAACAATAGGTTTTTTAGATCATGACCCATGACCCTCATGTCACAATTCTACAATTACAATTTCAGCTTTCTAGAGCTTCACATACTTGAGGTAGAGATGAAAATAGGTTTTAAAGGATGTGGCCCCATTTGGGGTCATGGGGTCACCAACTCTACAATTTAGAATCCCCATTGGCCAAAGAGTCTGCACACAACTTTTCAGCTCTCTAGACCTTTTGGAACTGGAGAAGAAGATGGAAATAGGTTTTTAAGGATGTGACACATGTGACGCCATTTGGGGTCATGGGGTCATAATTTAGAATCCCAATTGGCCAAGAAGTCTGCACATAAAATTTCAGCTCTGTGGAGTCATTGGTTCTGGAGAAGAAGTCGAAAAAGCGAAAAGTTTACGGACGGATGGACGGATGGACGGACGGACGGACGCCGGCACCATGCCATATGCCATATGCCCATCGGGCCTTTCAGGCATGATGAGCTAAAAAGGCGATTTTAGGCTTCTTGTTGAAAAGAACATTATCCTATAACAAATGAAAATATGTCAAACTTACTTATTGGAATCTCATGCAGATACGTTACTTAACATTTTGGTTGTGCATCGATATCATTTATAAATAGATAATATGAATAAAATTATGAAACCAGCTTTCTAGCATGCTTTTATCATGACTTACGAATGGCATGCCATTAAATAGTTGTTTCATCAAAAAATCGTCATTTTCGAGTTCAAGTTCAAAAGGCCATAACTTATTAAGTTGTCGTATCCACAATTTCATGGACAACATCTTTGTGTTGATTTTTTCATCAAAACGTTTATAGATAAGCTTCACACATATTAGTAATATAGCAATATTAATAATGATTGTATGAACTCACGCCGTAATCAAAGAAAACATCTTCTATGTTAGACTTTATCATGAAACTGATAACCGTTTTGTACCTTGAATAACGAAAATAGTGTAGCTGTCCAGTATTTACGCTGTCTGAATAAGATTTACTTGCTACTAGTCTGTTTCTTGGCCTATAAATTATTTAGCTGATGTACTAAAGTCCCTTAAGAATGTGTAATGGCTTAACTCACATGCAGATAATCTTCGAAAGCTTCAAGGTACGATACTTATATAGACGGAGTTTACATTAGGTAATCTTTAATGTCATTGCTTGCTTTAAGGCCTCGCTAAACACTGACAATTCTAAATGTTGTTAATGTAGTTCTCTCTCTTAAGTGGACGTAAGCCTTTTTACGTTAGAATTTGTACAAAGTCAAGATGATGGTTATAATCTAAGACCCTTGTTTACAACTGAAATCAATGTTATATATAAAATACAGAACTGATTAATCGTAGCTACCCTGCCTAATGACCATTGACCATAATATCAGTTTTCCAAGCATAGAATTATTGTAAGTACTGAATGAAATAATCTATCGTTTATCTATTTATAATATATGATTTCTCACATGACTTTCTTATTCTTATTCATGTTCTTATCATTAACGTTATTCACTTGTAATGTGCTCTACGTGTAGGCCAGAACATATTTATTATGTTCACAATCACTAGGTGTTATTTCTGAGACGAAAAGTCGATCCAATTTCTATACTTTATGTTTAAAGACACCTTCTCCAGAAGACACAGTATATTATATCTGATTACTAAAACTTAACCCTCGCTAATCTTAAAGTTTACTAAAATACAATCTGTTTAGGTTTAGATGTTCACAGTTATTGTCTATACATCTTATACTTTATGTATGAAAATGGTTTTGCTTAAGGAGAGATGGAACCAAAAATTCCAACTCACTCACGGTAACATCTTGCTACAACAATGTATAGTTGTGAATAAGTCTTTAAATAATTGCATTAGGTTTATAGGAGTAGACGTTTATCCTTACAAATGGAAAGCGCTTAAATTTACTGTAAAGACTTTTTAATGGTCATGTAGCATGACAGCACCGCACCGTCAACTATATTTGCGGCACATATGTTACTTTGTGTATTATTTAAATTACATACATATCTCAATCTAGTGATGAGTTTTAAATGCCTGGTATGATCAACTAATAGGCATTCTTTCACATTGCACTCTCATATTGATAGTGTATAATGTATTTAATAATACATATACGATAGGCCGTCATAAATACAGATGAATTGATTAAAACTGTCGTGACATTGGGATTATTACGGTTATGTAGTTAATTTTAATATTTACGTTAAAGTAATGTAAAACGTTCAGTGACACCCTTTTATTTTTTCGGAATTCGTTTGATTATGCAAATGTGCACATCTTATGGCATGTTAAGCAATATCTAAAATATGTGTGTAAGTGACAATGCTTTTTTAATATGCGAAAAAAGTGCTTAATTAATTTTTCCTATCAGTGTCCGTCATTATCAAAATATAGACTCGTTATACACTTAAGAATTGACTTCATAATTTATTAAGTTCATGGAGGTATAAACTTAAAAAACGCTGTGCAAACTGTGTAAATCCCCATAGCGGATTTACGCCAAGTCAATTCTTATAAATAAATATATTCGAACCTGATGTTTTGAAAAGGTTTCATTGCTACAAATATACAAATTTGCAACAATTAGAGTTGTACTATTTACGCGTATGAAGACACCAAATATTAGCTCCGCCTACAACGTGTTCATCAGCCAATGAAAATACACAACGAACCTAGCAATGAACCTGACGTCATAGGGGCGTGGCTAAATGTGATGTGACGTCACGAAATTAAGTTCATGCAGGTATGAACTGATTCTCAGTGAGAGTGTTCAGCGAATCAGATTCATGCAAAGCAATTGCCTTCCCTTATGAAATGAAATTTATCTAAAAGGATTCTGAGTTTATTCATTGAATGCATGCGTTTCATGTAAGTAAACCAAATCGGTCAAAAATGGCATAATTAATTGACCGCAGTATTATTATCAATGCCATAACTCTTTAAATAGTTCGGTGACCACAAATTTTGTTTTACATTATGGGATAAAAAAAATATAATAAAATTGATATATTGAAGAAAAAAACGCATTCTAAAATGCTTCCCATCTCTCCTTAAGCTGTGCCTGTTCGCATGCTTTTTTTTATCTTTCCTAAAGAAAAAGAATATACATCGAGATGAAATGATATAATTTCCTGCAAGTTAACAATGCAGTAAATTTTCAATTACGACATTACAAATTCCTTAAATTTGAAATTCATGATCAAGGAAACAATGAATATGTTTCATATTGAAGAATCTTATCGTTATGTAGAATAAATTACTCTCTATAACTACAAATGATGTGATAGGTTATTAATTTATGCAGATATCATCTTAAGCGCTCTTTACATTCCTTATATAACACACGAAAATGTATTCTAAAATAATCAATTGAAACAGAATTGTGCGAAAGTTCCCATTGCTGTCATTAGGAAACCATTAGTATGAAATAAACTGTGAAAAGTGCTTAGGTTTCATCAAATTGCATGCCCTTGACGAGAGAATTTCTGCTTGTTAGATTATATCATTGTCCTTGGCTCATTCAAACTAATAATGAATGCATGTTTTTAAATCTTTTAATTTCTAATATGCCCCTTGAAGGTTTAATTATCTTGTGTAAGTAGTTTGTGACGGTTATAGTATTACTTATTGTCTAATATTTAAGATATTACCGACTACTTGCTATCGATTAAATCTATCTATGCGTTACTACTTGATTGAACTTACTAAACTAGAAAATGACATGCCTTAGAGAGAATCAAATTATTATATAATAGGCAATCGTTGGTAATAATATACTGTAATATCTACAAATCTACAAATACAAAGACTATGTAAAATCATCATTTGTTCGTACATCCTCCGTGTAGCAACTGCGCTGCTCCAGGTGTGTGTGAAATAACATAGATATTACCATGTTTGCTTTGATCATATACTGTCAGATACTTATCAGTCCTAAAGCTTCCTCTTCCATTGTATCCACATACTACAGGCTATTGAACATATCTAACAGACACATCTACCCCGAGACAGGTTCTTCAAGAATAAGCTGCGCAGTGGAGACAACGAAGAAAGGATATGATTATTTTATGTTCAAGAAATCAAGATATTTTTGTCACAGTACCCAAACTGTTGAACCCCTACTATGGACGAGTTCAGTAGCATTGCCTCCACCTGTTGCTCTTTATAGCGTTAGAGGTAAGTAAATATATGTCATTGAATGCTATGTATAAACAATGGATCCTACATTAATATAAAGTTACTATCACTCTGAAATATGAAAGCTGAGCGCGCTAGGTCAACGGCTTCAACTCTGAAAATATCCCCAAAAATCACATGCGTGTCATCGATGTATAGTAAAAGCAAGTTTCAGAAAGATTGGTAAAAAACTGTGGGAGGAGTTGATTTCAGAACACAAGTGCCACGACAGAAGCCTCCTTTGGTTTCAACCATTTTCACCTTCTTCCCCAGTATGAAAATCTCTAGAAAGCTGAAATGTTGTGTACAAACTCGTTGGCCACCTAGATGAGCGTTTGCGGAACACCGCAAAAGCAGAGCAGTCCCGAAACTAAGAGTCTCGCCTTTCCCTGTTCCGCCTTCTCGTCAGCATCAATAAAATGAGAATTTGTAAATTAAACATTTTTTTTCATTATTCGAGTTATTACTAACAAGCTGAATCATCACTGGGGTCACTATTCACAAGTTTGTTAAACCTATTTCTGATTTCAAAATTGGATCAAAAGATTAACGTGGCCTTAACTTTGACCTTCAAGGTCACACCATCAATGATCAATTTTCATTGTGCATAAGAATCATGCAATTACTCAAACTGATCATAGTTAAAATAATATTAACAAAAGCATGCTTAAGTTGTGACCTCGCTGTAACCTTGACCTTTGACAGATTAAAGCGAAAATCTTTTCAAATCTTCGTCTTTCTCCATAGCCGATATACACCAAATAAGAACCTGATAGCACAAATATATTTCAAGTTATCGTGTTTACAAGGATTTTTTAGCGATTTCAAAACTCGTGACCTTGACCTTTGACTTTGAATGTGAACATGTCAAAAAAAATGCCCCAGGGGTATAAGAAAGAAGTTATGTATATGAGCTCTCAAAATCTTCAAGGAAAAAAGTTCTAGCCAATACAAAACGCGGCGGCGGCGGCGACAGAAACTGCGCAAAAACTGCTGCTATTGAGGATTCTTAATTATACCCCCGCTACGACGTAGTCGGGGGTATATAGCGCTCCGCGTGTCCGTCCGTGCGTCCGTCCGTCCGAAATCTTTTCCGGAGCTTATCTCGGAAACTATACCACCTGGAAACTTCAAATTTGGTATAGCGATAACCTACATGATGCTGTTGTGCCTTTTAGGGGTTTCAATTCCATGGTTCAAATAATTTTGGACATTTTGACCAAAAACGGTCCCATTTTTGGTTTTTGTGTCGTTTCCGGAGCTTATCTCGGAAACTATACCCCTTGGAAACTTCAAATTTGGTATAGCGATAACCTACATGTTGCTGTTGTGCCTTTTAGGGGTTTCAACTCCATGGTTCAAATAATTTTGGACATTTTGACCAAAAACGGTCCCATTTTTGGACTTTGTGTCGTTTCCGGAGCTTATCTCGGAAACTATACCCTTTGGAAACTTCACATTTGGTATAGCGATAACCTACATGATGCTGTTGTGCCTTTTAGGGGTTTCAACTCCATGGTTCAAATAATTTTGGACATTTTGACCAAAAACGGTCCCATTTTTGGACTTTGTGTCGTTTCCGGAGCTTATCTCGGAAACTATACCCTTTGGAAACTTCAAATTTGGTATAGCGATAACCTACATGATGCTGTTGTGCCTTTTAGGGGTTTCAACTCCATGGTTCAAATAATTTTGGACATTTTGACCAAAAACGGTCCCATTTTTGGACTTTGTGTCGTTTCCGGAGCTTATCTCGGAAACTATACCCCTTGGAAACTTCAAATTTGGTATAGCGATAACCTACATGTTGCTGTTGTGCCTTTTAGGGGTTTCAACTCCATGGTTCAAATAATTTTGGACATTTTGACCAAAAACGGTCCCATTTTTGGACTTTGTGTCGTTTCCGGAGCTTATCTCGGAAACTATACCCCTTGGAAACTTCAAATTTGGTATAGCGATAACCTACATGTTGCTGTTGTGCCTTTTAGGGGTTTCAACTCCATGGTTCAAATAATTTTGGGTTTTTTACCCAAAAACGGTCCGATTTTATAATTTAAAATTTGTTTATGTGTAAACTTCAATCCTAGTTTGATTTCACTTGTCTATATGGTTGGAAATCATGAATACGAGGTGATTTCCCATTTGTGTTTTGTTTGATTATTGTCACATTGCTTTGTTCATGGAGCTGACATGTTGAACATTTCACACATTTACTGTGAGAGTGGGACATTTCCATTTCATCAATAGGTAAGTTATTATACTAGAATTTTATTTTCACTCATGGTGGCAACATATTTCAGAAAATGATAATCATCTTTAAAATCTTTCACTTCTTTAAACTTTTTTGAATTCATGAAAAATAAATTATTTATAAAGATTATAACTACAGTTTATACATAGGAATATATATTGACCTTCAAGCAACTGATTGGAAGGTGAGATTCTGATGTAAAACATTTAGTTATCTCGTCCAGTTCACACCTATGCAAACAATTGCATTTCCTGTTGTTTTCTATGTTATGTGCTGACCAAACCACATTCCTAAGCCTTATCATAATATATGATTTATGATTACATAGTTTAAAGAAAGGCGGTCAAACTACAGGCGGGGGTATGTGAGCTGCGCTCACTTTTGCCTTGTTGTTGACTTGGTATCCAAGTTCACAGGGGCCATAACCTAAAAATATTTTTACATCTTCTTCTTATGTATGAAAAGCTTTAACGAAGATTAACTGGTGTGTTCAGACTCATTAGCAACTGGGTTTATAAATTGGAGCTTTTATGACCCTGTGACCTCAAATATGGGTCACAGGGAGCATGACCTTAAACCTATATTCATCTTCTTCTCAATTATGGAAGTCTATGGGAGGCTAAAATTGTGTGTATCTTCCTCCCAGATGCAGTTAATTTATGGAATGCATTGCCAACTGAAAAGAGAGAGAGAGTGTCAATATTTTAAACTGCCATTTTGAATACTTATATTTACAGCCACTTTGAATTAGACGCTGGTAGCAGATTTTGTCAAATAATACATTCTCGTCTCCGACTGGAATGTAGTGATGCACATACATATGAACCGTTAATATTTCCAATTTCATTTTCATCTACGAATACTCTATTTTGACCTTAATTTGTTTGGTAGTCGCATTTACTCCCTAGTTGTAAATATGAACTTTTAAATTCAGTTCACTCGTTTATAAATTTAACAGGCAGATTTGATTTAAGTAGTGGTCTATGGTATAGTGATAATGTATATGTTATCTGAAGTCTTTTTCAGATTGTATCATTTACATGTACTTATCTTAAATACTGTACAGTCATCATGGCATGTTTTGTATTCTGTTGTATCCCGGAGCGGTATTTATATAAGCATTTCCTTGTTTACCAATCCGCTTCCTTCTTGTTTGGAAATAAATATGTTTAAACCAAATCATTCGTTATTACAGTGTCCGTTATATCTTGATTATAGAATAATGTTTATCAAACGGTATTACAACACATTTTCATCAGTATTTAAGCTGATCGAAGTATTAACAATGTACAGATATTATGTTACTTAGGTAAATGCTTATATAAGGCAAGCTCATTAAGTACATTCTAATGTAATTATTCCATTAACCACCCGATGTCACAATCTTGTGTATATACCTGTACCATTATCCATGCCTTATGTATTGCAATTATATGTACAGATAATGCAAATAAAGAAATCGAATTCAAATATCAGAGCGGACAAACAGTGACTATTGAGAATACAGATATATTTGACTTGCTGGTTACTAAAAGTTTTTAAAATTCAATTAAAAAGAGGAAGAAGAAGATATATATTTTATGTACGTGTCACATGCTGCATTGTACAATAAAAACTCAAAGGATACAGAATAACAATAATAAATTTCTTGAATGAAATAAATATGTTTAAACCACAATAATAAAAACAGCATCCGGACACCCGGCGATCAGTTTAACGTAAGCGCGAAGGAAGTCAACATCGGTGACCAACACATAGAGCAAGCGAATACATAAAAGCCGAGGAAATGGAACAAACATCTTGTAAATGAGTTTATATCTAACATCGATCGAGTAGAAGTAGACCGACTATCTCAGCAAATGAAAAATGATGACGACAACGCCATTGATGACGCAGTTCGTGGACTGACCGATGTTTTTATTAATGCAGCCACAACTACATTTGAGACCAGGACACAAACACGTGATTGTCCAAGATACGTTAATAAACGTGCCCAGAAACCTTGGTATTGAAAACAGTGTAAAGTAACAGAGGAAAATATCATGCAGCTCGCTCTGCCTACAACAAATGTAAGTCAATCAACAACATGTAACGATGTGTGAATGCAAGTCGAGCTCATAAGAAATCCCTTCAGAAGTACAGCAGTATACATAGAAACAAGATGCAAGAGAAATTCGATAAATTACTCAGATAATAAAGAGTTCTGGACGATATTGAAAATAAGAAAATGAGAAGTCTCCTCCAATCGACAAACTGTTTAACTACTTCAAAGATTTGAACGAAGAACCAAACGAAACTGCTGACAACTGTGATGATTTTTTTTAACTTAGAAGCTGAACATGAAGATATACATCTGAATAAGCCGATCGATGCTGCCGAAATCCTATCAGTTATAAAATAAAATAAAATAAAATAATAAAGCAAGTGGAATTGATTATGCCATCAACGAATACTCAAAAGCACAAGCGATATAATGATTGGACTGTACGTGTTGCTCTTTAACAAAATCATGAAGAGTGTTTTCCCTGAACCATGGTTGTACGGATTAATACACCCTATCTACAAAAACAAAGGAAGTAGGGACGAAACGGAGAACTACAGACCCATCACCTTACTAAGCTGTTTCAGTAAACTATTTACACTCGTACTAAATAACCGACTCACTCAGTATCTAGATTCGTCTAACGTCCTGACGGAAGCACAGGCTGGATTCAGGAAACAATACTCCACAAGTGACTACATTTTTAATCTTCATTGCCTTTCGGAAATTACTAAAAAAAAAAAAAAAAAACTATTTACAGTTTTTATAGACTTCGAAAAAGCCTTCGACAATGTCTGGAGAATAGGACTTTGGAGCAAGCTACTAAAGCAAGGAATCAATGGGTGTTTTTTTCGAAAAGTTCGAAATATATATAAATCATGTGTATCCAGCAGGAACGTAACCACTGAGTACTTCCCCTGCGGCAAAGACGTAAGACAAGGTGAAAATGTATCCCCTATGGTATTTGCTCTATACCTAAACGATCTTGAAGAATATCTAACCAGTAAATCTTGTGAAGGAATATTGATAAACATGGACGAAGAAGTGGACACGTCAATAAAACTATTCGCACTACTGTATACAGACGCACTACTGTATGCAGACGACACTGTAATGCTAGCCCATACAAAGGAATCTCTACAGCAACAACTAGATGCATTCAGCGATTACTGCCGACACTGGAAATTAAAGATCAACGTCAAAAATACTAAAATCATGATT
Organism: Gibbula magus; assembly: GCA_936450465.1. Taxonomy (NCBI): domain Eukaryota; kingdom Metazoa; phylum Mollusca; class Gastropoda; order Trochida; family Trochidae; genus Gibbula; species Gibbula magus. The sequence continues at coordinate 65,127,725 of OW388300.1, read as the reverse complement.
ATTAACGGCAAGAAAAAGGATAACTCTACAAGATTCATGTTAAACGGCGCTACAGTAGATGTTGTCGATGTGTACAAATAACTTGGTGTCATCTTTAAGAGAAACGGGAGTTATATCGAAACAAGGAAATCTGTATGCGATAAAGCCACTAAAGCCATGTATTTTATCCTGTCTAAAGCAAGAAAGTTCAATTTATCCATCAATTGCCAGTTTAAATTATTTAACGCCAATTCTAACCTATGGGGCAGATATATGGGCATATGAAGACTTAAAAATGATTGAAAATGTACATGTATGCTTCATTCGTAAAGTTTTGTTTTTTTATATGGTGAAACTGGCCGCAAGCCCTTTAGGAGATAAACCTACTGTGTTTACGCGTTCGGTTTCAATTTTAAATTTACTCGCTATCAATCCAGTATAACATGTCTGTGATTTTCAACCACAGTAGGTTTATCTCCAATCTACCACGACCGTTTTACCATGGGCCTCTTTTTGTCGGATGCTGACAGTGTGTACAACGGCATGGCGCGAGCTCCGAATTACGTTCGAAACATCCTTTGTGACAACAGCAGCGATATCGTACAAACAATATTGTGGTTATACACAAAGTTTTCCCCCATAAGTTCTCTTTAACTATTTAAAAAAATCTAATATATATATATGTCATTTATTACGGGAGTTTTAATTTTGTTTTCCCAACATTCGCGTTCACAAAATCAGGATTTGTATTTCCTGAATTTCGCATTTTTGGAATTACCCTCATAAACATCACGCGACATTCAAAATGGCTACCGTTTGCCAGCAGCTGTGAATGGCGAGCTTGAGGACTTGTATTTATTAAAATGAAGTGTTCCAGGTGAGGAGGGTAACTGTCTCATTCGGGTAAGGAATGCACATTCTAGTTGTGCAGATGATATGACATATGTATTTCTTATTTTGCATCAAAACGTTACGCTCGGTTTTCAGATACGGCTGACCATTGCGTCATTGGGTTTGCTCGCTTTCTCAACTGCATAAGTGTAGCTATTTGAGGATTTTGTTACTGGCGATGTTTGTCTTGCTAATCTATCATTTAATGTAGCTCTAAAACACGCTATGGGAAAGATTTATTTGAATAGTATCAGTTATTTCCATTTCCACAAGTAGAGCACACTTTAGAATCGGCCGTTTGTTCGGATAGATTGTGACAAGGTAGATGCGTCAATACGCGGTGAAGCGGCGCTAACATCAGAGGAGGTTTAATCCAGAATTGATCATGTTTGATTTTTCTGGAGAACCAATCAGAATCGAGTATCCAGCAATGTCATGGTAGAATGTGCATTAATATCAAAGTAAAAGCAATTGTATTTTGGGCAAAATTGTCGACTGGAAAATCAAACAAAATCCCATCAATTATATAAAATGTTATATTCTGTAAATCCAATGTTAACTATACTTATAAATGGGTTTATTTCATCAAGAATATTTTGTTTGACACTGGTAACAATCATGTGTGGATTAACCAATGTGTTCTTTCTGTTAATTGGCTGAAGGCTGATGTACGAAACTGCCTTAATGATCAATTTATACAGCCCCTATTTTCTTGTATAGATAATTCATCAAAATGTAAATTTATAAGCTAATTAAACAGCATAGTAATTTTGAATGTTACCTATCTAAACTCAAACGAAATGAATATATACCTTTACTCTATTTAAGAATAGCTTGCCATAGATTGCCAGTCGAAGTTGGAAGATGGCATAATGTGGATTATGTAAATAGATGATGTAAATAATGTGATACAAACGACATTGGTGATGGATACCGTTATCTGTTTAACTGTAAAGTATTTAATGAGTATCGAAAAATGTACATCTCAGATTATTTTCATAAAAACCCATGTGTACATAAAACCACTGTATTATTCAATTGCCATAAAATAAGCACATTGCGCAAGTGAGCTAACTTTTGTAACATAGTTATCAATAGTCTAAAAAATAATACTAGTTCACATAATTTATGTTTGTTAGTCGGAGGTGCTATCAGTTTTTGTGCAGTTTCCGCCGCCGCCGCCGCCGCGTTTTTCTATTTGCTATAACTTTTTTCCTAGAAGGTTTTGAGAACTAATATACATAACTTCTTACTTATGCCCCTGGGGAATTTTTTTGACGTGTTCACATTCAAGGTCAAAGGTCAAGGTCATGAGATCTGAAATCACTAAAAAAATCCTTGTAAACACGATAACTTCAACAACTTCTGTGCTATCAGGCCCTAACTTGGTATATATCAACTATGGAGAAAGACTGAGATTTGAAAAGGTTTTCGCTAAAATCTGTCCAAGGTCAAGGTCACAGCGAGGTCACAACTTAAGCATGCAGTTGCGAACATGTCTTATTTTAACTATTAACACTTTGAATCACTACATGATTGTTATACACAATGAAAAGTGATCATTGACTGTGTGACCTTGAAGATCAAAGGTCAAGGTCACGAGATATGGTCATGGTGACCAGTTCTGAAATCTCTAAATAACTTTTTTCCAAGAAGGTATTAACACCTCATATACATAGCTTCTTTCTTATAAATCTGGTGAATGATTTTGACATGATCACATTCAAGGTCAAAGTTCAAGGTCACGAGTTCTTAAATCGCTACAATAATCCTTGTAAACATGATAACTTTAAACATTTTGTGCTGTCAGGCTCTTGTTTGATATATATCAGCTATGGAGAAAGTCCAAGATTTGAAAACGTTTTCGCTAAAATCTGTCAAAGGTTAAGCATGCTATTGTGAATGCCTTATGTTAACAATGAACACTTTGAGTCAAAGTCAAAGTCAAAGATGTTTATTGTATTCAAGGCCTCCGGCCCATATACAGAAGAGTGATTTTGACATGATCACATTCAAGGTCAAAGTTCAAGGTCACGAGTTCTTAAATCGCTACAATAATCCTTGTAAACATGATAACTTTAAACATTTTGTGCTGTCAGGCTCTTGTTTGATATATATCAGCTATGGAGAAAGTCCAAGATTTGAAAACGTTTTCGCTAAAATCTGTCAAAGGTTAAGCATGCTATTGTGAATGCCTTATGTTAACAATGAACACTTTGAGTCAAAGTCAAAGTCAAAGATGTTTATTGTATTCAAGGCCTCCGGCCCATATACAGAAGAGTTACAGTGGTATATTAACATTATTGTATATTTACAGGGTATACAGTTGTTTTTATAAGAATGTCTCTTTTGGCTAAAGCATGCTTTACATATAATGACAATTGAACAATAACATTTTCATTTTTAGTTTGTAACATAGATACGTAAGCATCCCTTGGTTGTTTTTCAAGAAAATGGGGTGGTATGTATTTTTGACGTAATTCGACATAACAAGGACATAACAATGTAAAATGAATTTCATTCTCTATACCGAGGTTACATAAAGGACAAATTCTTCTTTCTTTCTCTATAGATGATTTTCTCCCCTCATTAATCATTAAAGTTAATAAGCCTAAACGAAATCTCACGAACATTGTTCTTAAACTGTATGTCGTAATGATTGATAAATATTTTTCTGGCTGAAGTAGCGTTTTAAAGGTCCTGTAATATTCATATCGAGAGCTTGAATCTAGGGTCGATGACCATTCTTGACTAAACATATCGATTGATCTACGGCGAAACTCACTAATAAATCGGTTCATGTTACCAATTGTTTGAGACATCCATATGAAACCAAAACCATGAGAAAACAATAAATTCCTTATATCAGTTTTCCACGTATGTTTTCCTAAATTATCCACATTTAAAAGCATATTGTAGGCTAATTTCGGAAGACGTTTTTCATGCATTTTTAGAATCTTAAACCAAAATCTTAAACATCTTAATTGGGAATTAATGTACAAAGGAAATCTTCCACATTCACCATATACCATACAATTAGGTGTCATTGGACGTACATTAAGGTACTTTTTACAAGCTAAAAGGTGAATTTTCTCTATACAATCGAATCGTTGAAAACCCCATATTTCAGATCCATATAACAGAATGGGCTGAATCTGAGTATTAAATATCTTAAAAAATACATCGGGTGACATGGTTCCAACTTTGCATAAAATTGATATAACTTGCACTAAAGCTTTTTTTCCACGTAAGGCTAAATTTTGTGCGCATTTGTTTAAATTCATTCTGTCTGAAAACATGAACCCTAAGTAGGAATACTGCTTGGATATATTGATCAAATTACCATCATAGAACCAACGTTCTCTTGCGGCCACAAGTCCGCCCCTTCTAAAAATTACTATTTCTGTTTTCGTAAGATTAACTGATAAGCTCCATTCTTTCGTGTAACTTTCCAAGATATTTAATTGATTCTGTAAATCGACTACAGTATCTGAGGCTAAAATAACATCGTCAGCAAAAAGGAGGATTAGAATTTCTATATAATCTGGATACATTTGGATTCCATGTGTTCCTTTAGAAATTATATCACGATATAATTCACTTATAAAAAAGGAAAACAAAAGTGGGCTTAAGCAACAGCCTTGTCTTAAGCCTAAGGGACAATCGAAAAGATCTGTAACGCCATCTGCGCAGCGCACACAAGATCGAATGTTACAGTACATTGACTTTAGAATGTTAAACATTTTCCCTTGTAGACCTGCTTTACGTAAACATTGCCACAATTTAGTACGATTGACCGAATCGAAAGCTTTTTTAAAATCTACAAATGCTATATACAATTTATGCTTTCGTTTTGACAAAACTTTCTGGACCATTGCGTACAACGTAAATATATGATCCACAGTGGAATATCCCTTCCTAAATCCAGCCTGGGATTCAGGAATCTTATCACGCATATTCGCCCAGTTTGATAATCTGTTGTTCAATATCAACGTAAAAACTTTTCCCATGATACTCATTAATGATATACCCCGATAGTTATCAGGATCGTTTCTGTCCCCCTTTTTATGAAGTGGAATTATTATAGAGCTTGACCAACTGCAAGGAAAAGTTCCAATTTCAAACAGCTTATTGAAACATTTCTTAAGGAACGGCATTATTTCCCATTTAGAACATTTTATCATTCTTATTATGATATCGTCAGGTCCGGCAGCCTTCCCTTTTTTTAGATGACTGATAGCGTTGAGTATTTCCTGTTCAGAGATAGGACTTTCCAGTACAAGTTTATCTATGTCCGTGTAGAACTCTTTATTAAAATCTTCCGATTTAGTTTCATTCTCGAATGCTATATCTAATGTAATATCGTTTGAATACACGTCTTTAAAATGATTTAACCATTCGGTTTTTGTTATGCTGTTTCCCGCCGAATTTCTTTTTGGGAAATGACGAATATTTTTCCAAAAAGAAGATGGATCGTTTATAGATCGTTCAAGTTGTTTTTGTCTGCGCATTTTCATATCAAGTTTATTGTTTCGACAACAAGCTTTGTACTTATTTCTACTTACGCAATATGTATGTCTATCGGAGTTACTACGGGTTACTCTGAATCTTCGAAGACTTTTACGAGCATTCCGTTTCGAGTTTCTACAATTTATATTTTGATTACTTTTTCGGGGTTTGCGATTTACATTTTTCAGCATACACTCGGCTGAAGTCGACACAAGTTTTACAAAGTCATTTATGGCTCCATTTATATCTGTATCGATTGTTTCCAGCACAATATCCCAGAACAAATTTATTTTTTCCTTTACGTTCGATAAGAAAATGCTTGCGGAATTATCATTCCAAACAATTCTGTTAGCGTTTGTGGTATTGATACCGTCATTCGTGTTCTGATTTATACGTTGGAACTTGCAAGTTAACTCAAGAGGTAAGTGGTCAGATTCATGTCGCTCACCGACAGTCAACATGTCAATAAATTGGAAGAAATCCGGCGAACATATAACATAATCATTGACACTAGAACCTTGACTCGCACAATACGTATATTCCCCTTGTAAGTCACCATAAACCCTCCCATTAACAATAAACAATTGAAATGCATAACATATATCTAGTAGTTTCTGTCCAAATTTGTTTGTAACTATATCGCGTGATTTCCGATTATCAATATCTACATCATCATCTTCAGGAAATGGAAATTGTCTATGTATAATATCATCATGTAGAGATACTGAAGGGTTATTAGCATCACCTGTTCGGGAATTTAGATCACCACACAAAACATTATGTGAATCTCCAAGTTCCGACTGTTTATCAAATAAAAACTCCTCAAGTTTATCTAAATTACAGTTAGTATCAACATGGTTATAATAGGGCGAGCCTTCAGGTGGTATGTATGTGCACATCAAATTAACATGTTTATCAATAGCAAATAAAGCTTTTGATATATGTATACATATGAAATTATCAAATTCTGTAGTTATCAACTTACAAAACTTGCTAACTGATTGATGTATACACACGCACACACCTCCCGAAAGTCTGCCGTATTGAGACAGTTTCACAGCAGAACTGACGAAAATTTCATAATCAGCTAACCAGTTCATGTCGTAATTAGAATCAACAAAAGTTTCGAAAAGACAAACAATCTTAAAGTTCTTAATATAATCTATAAAGTCATCATCTCCTGCTTTGTTATTTAGTCCATTTATGTTCCAATACAGAAATGGAAAAGATTCATTGTACGAGCTGTGTAAAGTGGGCGTTACGCCGGTGTCACTATCATAAGTACCCTGTGGGATATGATCCGGGCCTCGGCCAACATCCTATGGTCGGGCGGTGTTCGACCTCGTTTGTCGTGTAGATGCTTGGATGTTGGCTCTGGAATCTCGTGTGTTAGCAGAACCAGTTGACATTGTGGTTGAGCGAGGCACTTTCACCAACTGTCCATCCTTGAAGTAGCCAAACATGCCAGTTCCCTTCAGAGCTTGGAGTTGCTGACGTTGACGTGACGTTAAGTCACTGGAGATGCCTAGTCCCGCTGTCTTGAATGTAGGTCTTGCTTTCAGGGATCGCACTTTATCGTCAGACATGTGTAACTTCACGATCATCGGGCGAGGTCTTGAAGCATTAACCCGCTTGACGCCAAGTCTGTGTGCGCGGATAACGTCAGACGTCTCCCATGTTTTAAAGGTAGCGTGGTCATTAAGAGTGTTCAACGCTGTCTGCTTGCATGCCATAGACTTCTCCTCGCCGTTCACCTCGGGTATACCATGAATTATTATGTTGTCCCGTCTACTGTACGATTCCAACCGGTCTAGTTCGGCGTGTACGCTTGACATGCTATCAATCACTGAATCGACCTTCTTAGCGAGAGCATCGATGTCGTCGTTCACAATGTCATGGTTTTGTTTTATAATATCAATGTCTCCACGAATATCAGTTACAGAGTCCTCGAGGTGTTCACATTTCGAGTTAACAGCCTTAATGTCATTCCGGAGAGAAGAAATCTGTGAACTTAGGTCATGTTTGGCGGTGGCTAGCTCTGTTTTTATATTCTGTATTGCGCTGAGTAAGTTATCCTGAACTTGTTCAAGTGTGACTGGTCCCGGGTTTGTCTCAACATCATTCGAGCAAATTAAACGCTGCACTACCACACGCACGGGGAGATTGTCGTCCCCGAGTAGGCACAAAGCACGTTCATGAGCAGCACGGGAGATGTGATATATAGACAAAACTAGGTCACAGCTCGAGGTAGTGACGTCACACACAACACAATAAAATGTTGTTTCTTTCGGCATAAACTGTCCAAGTGAGAAATTGAAAATAACACTCTGGTTGCATATGATTAGGGCAGATAGTGACAACTGTACTGTGATGATAAGTGAGCAGATCATTAAACGATAAGGCATGGTGTCTACATCACGATCACGGCGTTGAGTGAATGGCGTGTAAGCGTCAACATGGCTCACCTGCCGAGACCCGGGTGGGTTGCGAAAAGTTCCAATTCTAGCTCTGTAAGTGGCTACATCCACCATGTTGTGGCTTCAAACGAACGCTGGTGTGTTGACTTTTGATCACACAAACTCACAACTTCAAGCTAACTTTTGTTTTAAAGTAGTTAGCAAAATATATCAGAGCCTTCTCAAACGTGTCGTCAACATCCAAGGGCGGGTAACTCTCCAGTGCATGATTGTTATACACAATGAAAAGTAATCATTGATGGTGTGACCTTGAAGGTCAAGGTCATGAGGTATTGGTCCAATTTTGGTCCAATTTTGAAATCAGAAATAGGTTTTAAGTACAAACTTGTGAAAAGTGACCCCAGTGATGATTCAACTTGTTAGAATAACTTGAATAATGAAAAAACAAATTGTCCAAAAAAATTCCCATTTTATTTATGCTGAGGAGAAGGCGGAACAGGGTAAGGCGATACCCAAAGTGTCGGAGCTGCTCTGCTTTTGCGGTGTCCCGCAAACGCTCATCTAGTATAAGTCATATTTTTTTACCTTCTAACTTTGACCTTGAAGACAGATGCAGTTTTTTTAACCCTGACCATAACTTTAAAATCGTCAGCATAGGTCTGTGATATGATTATAATGTCATATACTGAGTTCATAACCTTGTCCGTTGGGTAGAATGCATTTTCGACACATTTTAACCATGTAAAAGATTTATGTGATAGTCCTTCGACATATGACATGTTTGTTCATTGTCATTAGATTATTCAGACGATGTCATAGTTTTCAAGGTGATGAAACACCATCACCTGTTAAAAGCCGATCTAGATGATGAAATCGGCTATTCCGTGAATTACCATTACAATTCACTGTTTATGTAAAGGATAGCTTATGCATCGATAGGATTCTTGTGCCCTCTTGTTCCGATTTGACATGAATTGGTTTCCTGTGCACATACTCAGACCCCTGTTCCTCTGCCTCCGTTCATATCATATCTACATTCAACTTCACATCGATATATTGAAACAGTTTACAGAAAATCTCATCAGTGTCATCATCCCTCCACTCATTAACTTCTTCTGCTGTATTGGTACAGTTTGTTGGTCTGCGTTTCTATAAACCACAGTGTATCATCAGGTACTTCAATTTCCAGAACTTGAATTTTGCTTCATTTTCATCAATAACTTAAAGCAAAGGGCAGAGGAAATTGCGTTCAACATTTTATTGTAACACATTATTTTTCGTTATGCCTAAGTATGCCTAGAAATATTAACTTGTTGAAAAATTGCCCCAAACATGCACAGGACAAAAAGTGGTGGACTCCGCTTGCCGGATCCTTCTTGATTCTTATTGAATAATGACTTTGGAAATAGAGTGTAAGGTTTATAGCTCTTGAATATAATGAAACCCAGACTCCCGGAGCATGACATGTCCATGTTCACAGGAGCACCATATGTGGTTTATGGTATCGCTACACACGCTTCAACACAGCACAGGATCAACCAAAGTGAAAGGTCTACATACCACCCCTGCCCATGCCCCTCTCTACACTCCTACTACACTGAGTTTCTGTAACTGCAGTTACCCACTCCAAAAATGGCGGCTGGTCAAAACATGGCTGTTGTCAGATTTTCTTTTAATCCATTTCACATCTATACTAGGGTACTTTCCTACAGATTATTAATGCGCATACCTTGGGAATTCACCATGGAATCTGTAGATGTCACATTAACCTTTAGGGAGTGTGTAAATACATCTTAATCTGCGTTTGAAAATTTGAAGCGGGAGAAGGGTAACTGGATATGATATGAGAAGGGTAACTCAACTATTCGAGAAGGGTAACTTAGATGTTAAAGTTCAAGGGACAAATGAAGATGATATCAAATTTATTCAAGTAGTAAAACCGTTTATGAGGTACTGAAGTTCATCATATACGTGACGCAATTCATCAAATATATGTTGAATCTCAAGCTCAATATCAATAAGTTTGGTCTTTGCATGTTGCGTGATATAAACCAACATGAGACAATATAAAAGCATGATGATGATTTGATGACTGTTTGCTCACGCCATATATTTAGTGAAAATTAGAAGTTTCTACAACAACGTTTATTATCATCAAATACGTTATGCTGATAGATGTGTTCCAGTTGCCAAACTGGATGGTCCTAAAGTCGTTATTTGTTCCTTAAAAATTTAAACAATATTTTTATATGTAATTTAACAGTACATATATACTCACGTGCAAAAGAAACGTAGACTTTGGATATAGTTGATAGACAAATGCTTTGTAGTGAAGTACTAACAAATCAGCGTATTATACCTTTATTTTCATGTCTGTTCAAATACACCTGACGTGCTACATCGCTTTTTCAAGAAGATATTTTGCCACAATGGTTGGTATTAGAAAGTAGAAATTTAATTAATATAAGATGGCGTTGGCCTAAATAACCTTCTTGGATTTAAAATTTGTTGACGCATCATTACTGTGGGACGTCACAAAAGAAGCCAAAAGCGCTTTTTAACGTCGTAATTTTGTCAGCAAAAATGTATCATGAGAACAAAAACAGTGAGATTCCAATGAGCGACAATACTTTATCGTTTTATACCGATGATCAGATATCGAAAATGCGTCATTCAGAACTGAACGTTCAAATAGTTCAGTTATTTAACTAAAAGGTGTCTATACTCGTAAAAAAAACAGATGCCCCCCTTCCCCCAATTCACCGTATATAGAAACCTCGAAAAAGAAACTCCAAATTAATTTACAAAATCCAAAATCAAATGGCTCCCTGATATCTTACTGAACCTAAAGCGTTGGTACAAACGTTAGTACAATTTACGTAACTCCCAACATATTGTGACACTTTATTCATGCTAAACAGTCAAGACAATCATTCATTCCAAAAGCAATATGTTCATGAAATAATTTCCTAATAATTCCCGCAAATCAGGAAGGAGCTCAGTTTGTAAAGCATGCATTACTGGTAAGTATTCTCCGCTCCACAATGTTGTTCTCCCACGAAATCAGTTACCCTTCTCCCACTTTATTTTTTCAAACGCAGATTATGATGTATTTACACAGTGCCTAAACGTTAACATGACATCTACAGATTCCTTGCTATTCGTGAATGCCCAAGGTATGCGCATTACTAATACATTTGTATGTAGGAAAGTACCCTAGTATACATGTAGGTGTGAAATGGATTAAAAGAACATCTGCAATCAGCCATGTTTTGACCAGCTGCCATTTTTTGGAGTGTTTAACTGCAGTTATCCAACTCAGTGTACTAGGGGTCGTAGTATTGAAAGTCCACCACATTATTCACTGTTTTATGGAAAACTGATTGAAACGTGTTGAAGGTGAACTTTCCCAAGAGGGGCCTGAAATTGGAAAGTCAAGGGAAAAGTTCTATAATGTTCTCGAAATCGGCCAACATTTTCGATATACACATTCTTTATGTATGTCAAAGGTATATGCTTAGTTTCAGTAATATTGAATCAAAACTAAAGGAGGTTTTCTCCCGTTTTGGGATGAACGGAGGGATGGACATAACATGAAGCCCGTTTGGCATTCTTGCAACTGTTTACATGTGACTGATACTGTTTACTTTATTACTTGTTCTCCGCTTCAGAAAATAGATGGACAAATAGTTAGATATTGCATTTATAATTTTATATGTTATGATATGTCATTTTCCAGACCAAATGAAGAGTCCAAACGTGGCACACCAACTCGATCGCTTGTCCATTGATGCTGCAGTTCAACTGATCGAAGCCCTACAACTTACTAAATTTATCTGCAGGCCTAGATTGTGTAAATCATGGGATAATTTTAAAGAAAAAAGAGACAAAAAATTGGCAAAGTTTAAGATGCTGTCAAAACTTCATAATATGATACCCCTGAGAGGTATGCTATTGTTTGCATGCAACATAGATTTAGAGCCCGTTCACATCAATCAAGAAAGATTAACAAAAGAGTACTTTGGATTTAACGAGATGTACAACTGGTTTATTCGTGAAGGGGAAGTAACAGCCTCTCTTGGGTCACATCTCAAAACAATGATTATGAGTTGCAAGATTAAACCCCAGAAGGAGGACCGGAACAAGTTTTTTGAAGCTCTCAAATGTATGAATACCGAATTCAAGAATAGAATCATCACTTACTGCTAATGTGAAATTTGGAAACGCTGAATTTTAAAACTCGCAAAACGTCACTGAGATGAATTAGAATGGACAGACGTTGATCTATCGGTGTGAACTCTTCATGAAATGAAAATATACAATGTTTGCATTCAAGTTGGCGTCGTGCCAAGTATTTTTTTACAATTATTACACACATGTGAGTGAGAAAACTAGTTTTGGTATCCAACGTATGTTAGATACTGCGAGTGACGCATCTGGTTGGTCGTTCCATGGTGATGACCCGAGGTCACGAGGGCTGGACTACTTTTCCCATTCATAAATAAACAAATTAATAAAATCCGTTGGAATCACAAACTGACCAAAATATGCGATATTATATATGAAATAACGACAAAGCCGAATGCGCTGATCCTATCGTAACCACCGTCACACACATCAGTTGCACATGTGAGTTGTCTCCCTTCAACCGTCACGTCGACTGGGTCAAGATCGCCTCCATTCACAATTATAGAATTCTTTTGTGAAATAATAAGTATAGATATATATAGTATATAGTATATCATGGGTAAAACATTTTTCTACTGAAAGGGAGGGAACGTGTAATTATTATCACAATTAACTTGACCCGAGTGTTACGATTTTACAAATTCGTTTTGATGTATGTATATTACACATTTTACATTTTCATAGGTATAACCACGCCTCTCGGGTACCATTTGTTTCAATACAAAACAATCACAACTGACCCACTGTGGTCTAGTTATGTATGCTATGTAACACTAATGTATGATTGGTCCACCAGACATGCCATTTTGACAAGTCACGTGCATCAAGTACCACCCTCCTTCTTTCTACCTGTCAAAACAGGACGATTATCCCGTAATCCGCTCTTTAGGTCACTCGTTGTTGTTGTTAGATAACAATAGTGTTTATCAACTATATTTTATATTCAATATTAAGATAAATTAACGATTTCTCTGTATAATAAAATAGTAAGCAAAGTCTTACAACGTGTAATGAAAATAAAACTAGTCTTGCAGGATAAAATAATACTTATGTATGATCAACTTCTTTATTAAAAGTGTTTGTAATTAGACAACAATAGCGTTTTTCAATCCTCCTAATTCATATGTACTGTTCAGATAAACAAACGATCAAAGTCTTACAATGTGTAATATAAATAAAATAACGTTTATTCCTTTCCAAATGATTTTTAAATTTTCACCCGCCATATTATTGTTATGAATTATTATGTTAATGATTGATTGTTCATAAATTAGTAGGGCCAAACTAAACAAAATATTACAAATCCCGTTTCCTTCTTGTATATTTCGTTGGGCAATAAATGTTATGGCAAATTATCAACACTTCTTTGTTTTCTATCTTTCGATTTCACCAGGTCGTCTTGATTGTAAGTTCTCAGCCGAAATTACACTATCAATGTTTTACCTAACGCCTTTGTTATATTGCTTGTTATCAAAGGAAAGGTACCATAAACATATTACAATCACATATCAATCACAGCCACCCCTTTGACACCTGTGTTGATTATCAATGACAAGCTACGTGCCTTCACTGCCTTGACATCTCACTTACAGTGTATTGGAAATATCACAGTGTTGTCTTGATTGCTAGTTGTACAATGAACATAATAAAACGATAAATAAAGTCGTCCCATTAACCCCATGTTTTGTTACGCTGACATACTTGTTAAAAAAGAAAACAGCGTCATACACAAGACAATTACAAAGTGAGATAGTTTTGCACTGTGAAGCGAAGCGAGGTATTCCCGTAAAAGGTCTCGTTGTAGGCCCCCCACAGCCAGATTAATGTCTCGTTGAGAGAGCCCATTAATTACTAATTGTCTAAGAAAGCGTAACCCGGGTACGGCCACTTTCGTTAATGAGTTAACTCAAAGATTATGTTTGTGTTGGGCATTATACATTCTTTACCGTTACACATTGTGACGTCACTGACGTGAAAGTGAATTGTATTACTACGCGCTTCAACAGAACGTTAAATACGTTGTGGTAAACACGGTATCCATAGGGAACTTGTTTGGTATTCTCTATTGATCTGATACGCACATTAAATAATCTAACATTAGTGATATGTATTTGACAATGTTACTAATTTTAATCTCCTCACTTATGCTCTCATAATTCGTCGATCATATGTGTTTACTTACATCAGGCATACATTGTAAGCACTGACAGCACTCCTCGTTCTCTTCATCTCTTTGTGTGATTGAAGTTGCGGAGATGTATGTCCACAGATTAATATAAACAGTGAGACCTCGTTTATCCGCACGAATTGATTACATTTGCAATCGTTAAGTGAATCACCATTGGCATTGAAATGCCTAGAAAATATTTGAAATACTTCACTGTGGATGGCAGGGTTTCCGCGTATACGGGGTCGAGATAGACGAGATCTGTCTCTATATAGTTAATAGTTTTATAACAGTAAAAATCGAGTTCATAACTGCATGTTCTCTCTCATTGTCCAAATCTGTTTATAGAAATAGAGCCATGGGCTCTGTAGCTCATCAGTAATTCATTGATTTATGATCTAAGGTTGAATATCTAAGTTATCGCAAGTAATACATTGTTAACAAACAAAATAATATGGGTTTTAGATCATGACCCCTGCTGACCCACATTTGGAGTCACAGGGTCACCAATCCTACAATCAAGAATCACCTTTGACCAAAGAATCTCTACACAACATTTCACCTTTCTAGAGCTTTACATATAAACTGGAGAAAAAGATGAAAATAGGTTTTTGGGTCATGACCCGTGACCTAGATTGGGGTCACAGGGTCACAAAATCCACAATTTAGAATCCCCATTGGCCAAGGAGTCTGCACACAACTTTTCAGCTCTCTAGACCTTTTGGTACTGGAGAAGAAAATGAAAATAGGTTTTAAACATGTGACCCCTGTGACCCCATTTTGGGTCATGAGGTCACGAAATCTACCATTTAGAATCCCCATTAGCCAATGAGTCTGCACACAACTGTTAAGCTCTCTAGACCTTTCGGTACTGGAGAAGAAGATGAACATAGGTTTTTAAGGATGTGACCCCTGTTACCCCATTTGGGATCATGGGGTCACGAAATCTACAATTTAGAATCCGGATTGGCCAAGGAGTCTGCACACAATTTTTCAGCTCTCTAGACCGTTTGGAACTGGAGAAGAAGATGAAAATAGGTTTTTAAGGATGAGACCCCTGTGACCCCATTTGGGGTCACGAAATCTACAATTAAGAATCCCCATTGGTCAAGGAGTCTGCACATAAAATTTCAGCTCTGTGGAGTTATTGGTTCTGGAGAAGAATTCGAAAAAGCGAAAAGTTTACGGACGGATGGACGGACGGACGGACGGACGCCGGACGCCATAAGCCCATCGGGCCTTTCAGGCCTGATGAGCTAAAAATAAATATAATTTTAAAGAAACGAATAGTAATTGAATAACAGACGGTTAGACACATACATCTTTTTCAAATACGTATTCACAGGAACAGACTTTGGCATTGTATTTAAAACACAAATAAACATCATCGATTTGGCCTTATTGATATTTCTTACCCAAGCGGGCAAAGATATGCCGGGTATTAAAGTTTTCATAATGGTCATGGGAATTACAGTATTTCTTAATATAACTTGCATTTTGATTGGTTGACGGAACTACTTTACACCCATTCATATATTGCTAAGCTGTACTATCTTAGCTAAATCATACAGATGAAAATTTTTGAGCATACCAATTTCAAGTCAAATGTCAGTAAAACACATAAAATAGACAATCATGTTCAAACTATGTTTCAGAGACCGTATTTACAGTACTAAACTTGCAAGGTGAAGCAACATGCAAGAGCGGCCGGCTGCACTGAAGTGACGTCATGGCTTTGTGACCTCATTTGGTGACGTAATTACACTACTATCAAGCAATCAAACAGAGTGATTGTCGTTCACGTTTTCATTAATTTTCTCTCATTCTGAGACACTGTTTACAAAATAAACGAGTGTGTCAGTAAACCATTTTTAGAAATAAAAATCAACAGTTACTTTAGAATCTTTCTAAAATAAAGAGCGCAAATTGCAAACTATTTAGATGTGCGCATCTTGAAGGTGTGGGGGAGTTGATAAATGGCGTATGAGTATACACTTTGTATTTTACAGTATAATTAAAGATAGTGAATTCGCGTCTTGTTTTTCGATTGTTACGCATTATAATGATCTTGGGTAAGAAAAAGAATAACCAACTCGGTGCTCGGAATTACGGATTATCTGTCCCTCGTGAAGTATTATTTGGCTAAAGCTCGGAGTTTATCACAATAAGTAACTAAGGGACAAATATATTATTGGCTATATTGTGCAATTTCACGATTTTTAAGATAGTCTTTGGAAATCTTTTTTTCCTTCAATTTGGTGAAATATATGTGAAATATGTGGTAGCTTATTTCAAAATGACTAAATTGCTAAAAGGATTCTGTGTGGCGGTTTTTGATGGCATCCTAGAATTTAAGTAATATGCTCTTAAACATTGTCATTTTTATAAAGAGTCAATTGTGGCTAAATCTTGAAAAGGACACATTTTATAACAAAGAGAATATGATGAATTTAATATGACACAAGCTTTTAAACATACTTCCGTCATGACATTACGCATGGCATGTGATGGACAGTTTTCTCCCTAAAACAATCTTTATTTGCCCAAAGGACTTAACTGATTAAGTATTCCAAATATAGGTTACTCAGTCATATCAACAATTTCAAGAAATCCTTTTCATCAATAAATTTAATAGTTAAAATAGTTAAGCTTGAAACATAAAAATATTTACCGGGCATTTTTGAGCATTTTACAGGATGTTAGCTCTTGTAGTACGTAAGCAAAATGAACAATGATTTCATAAACTTATATCGTAATCAAAGGACAACAAATGTAAATCTTGTATATTTCGTTTGGCATTAAATGATATGGCAAAGTATCAACGGTTCTTTGTTTTTCTATCTTTCGAAATCACCAGGTCGTCTTGATTGCAAGGTCTTAGCCAAACTTATACTAACAACATATTACCTAATGCCTTTTTTGGAGTGATTGTTATCAAAGGAAACATGTACTATAAACATATAACACATATCTATCACAGCTGATCATTGAGACACTAAATTGTATTATTACCCATACGGGTGAGAAGACACAGGTGATTATTTTTGTGATATTTGCACATGTGCTTTCAAGTGATTCTCAACGTTGATTGGTCGGTTACCCGGAGAAAGAATGACTATGACGTCATAAAACAATGGTCTGACGCGACGAATTATCTTATGACGTCACAATGTTACTGTGGCGACGGGTCCATCACAGCGGCCGCCCAACATGAAAATGTAATAACAAAGCGTAATTTGGTCAATTTAGTTGCATAATGGGTAATATATAGAATAACCAACTCGGTACGAGTGATTACGGAAAATATCCACTCGTCTAAATAATGTTCAGAGCCACTCGCTAAAGCTCGTGGCTGAACATTATTTAGACTCATGGATATTTCCCGTAATCACTCATACCTCGTTGGTTATTCTCTAAGTATGCTGTCTGGCACATCTTCCTTGTGATTGGAAGATCCAACCACCCCTTTGACACCTGTGTCTGCCTCGAGATCTCACTTAGAGTGTATTGGTTATAGGACAGTGTTGTCTTTATTGATAGTTGTTTTTGTTACGCTTACATACATGTACTTCTCAACAAAGTAAACAGGGCCGTCGCAAGCCGTTTGCAAAGTGTGATAGTTTTACGCTGTGAAGCGAAGCGAGGTATTCATGTAAATGGTCTCTTTGTAGGGCGTCCAAAGCCAAATTAAGGTCTCGTTGAGGCCACTTATTACCGTGTCTTAAAGGTACATCCATTGTGTTGTTTGGGGTCACATATACCAAACGTTACAAAGAGTGTTACTTTATGAAGAAGTCCTGACTTTTCCCGACAATATTCGTTTTGATTACAGTCGACTCAGTTTACCGGCGATATAAAGGTAACAGTATCGGTTTTCGATCGAAAACCGGACAATGCACCTCGTCTGGCGCACGTCAATTAGTCAAGCGTAATTTTCGAAACTTATTTGCAACAGACAAAAAGACAAAATTGGGTTTATAATTTTAAGTAGGTCGTATAACTACTGTGCATGACATTGGGGCGTGTTGCGTCGGTTTCTGCACATGTATAATGATGTTGCTCGATTTTAATTGAAAAATAGTAATATGATATATTTGACGGTTGGGGATGGATTTGCAAGTTGAGTGGAATTTTTCTAAATGAAATCAGCACATGGATGCATCGTTAAGCTGTGACTGTTGGGGTGATCTTTATCTTTTCTAAAGAAACAAAATATACATCGACATAAAATAATACGTTTTAATGTTACCAATGCAGTTAATCTTCAATTACGACATTACAACATTACGAGAGGAGTAAATGGCTCCCTTTAACTGCAAATGATGTGACATGACTTTTATCTGTTAATTGTACTTCACCAAACTATTATTAAGTAGCATTGATAGGTCGTTAATCTTTACAGATAACACCTGAAGAGATCTTTAAATTACTTATATAACACATCAAAATGTACTTTAAATAATAAATTGAAACAGAATTGTTCGAAAGCACCCATTACTGTCATTAGGAAAACCATTAGTATGAAATATACTGTGAAAAGTGCTTAGGTTTTACCAAATTACCTCCTATTTGGGCGGAAATTTATACTGATTAGATTATATCATTTTCCGTGGCTAATTCAAACTAATAATGAATGTTTTTAAAATTCTAAATTTTTAATATGCTCTTTGAAGGTTTCATTATTTTGTTTAGTAGTTTGTGGCACTCAAAGTATTAATATGTATCTAATATCCAATGTATTACCGACTCCTTGATTGACATTACTGAAGTCGAAAATGACTACAAAATTAATTCTATAACATTTGATTAGCTATATGACAATGCCATAGAGAGAATGAAATTATTATGCAATACGAAATCATTGGTAATAATACACTGTCATGTCATACATCATCATTTGTTCGTACATCCTCCGTGTAGCAACATTCCTGGTTCAGGCGTGTGTGAAATAACATAGATATGACCATGTTTGCTTTGATCATATACTGTCAGATACTTATCAGTAATAGAGCTTCCTCTTCCATTGTATCCACATACTACAGTTTAATGAACATATCTGACAGGCACATCTACCCCGAGACAAGTTCTTCAAGAACTGGCTGCGCTGTGGAGACAACAAGGAAAGAATATGATTATTTTATGTTCGTGAAATCAAGATCCTTTTGTCAAAGTACCGAATCTTTGGAATCCTCACTATCGAAGAGATCAGTAACATCGACACTACCTGTTGCTGTTTATAGAATGAGAGGTAAGAAAATATATTTCATTGAATGCTATGTATTATCATGTCGTTCACAATATCCTGAATAGCTTTAAGACCATACCTGAATAGTGGCAAGCTGGATTATAATATTCTTAGAAACAACAGTTTCTAATCTGTCGTTTATATCAAAAGTGATTGAAAGAGCATTGATAACAGAGTATTCTTATCTTCTAACAACCTTCTTGAAAAGTAGCAGTCGGCCTACCTGCCTGGACATAGTATTGAAACTGCACTGGTGAGCATTCTCAACACTCTTGAGACAGCTGTTGATGACAGAAAAGTAGCAAGTCTTGTGTTACTCGATCTCTCGTTTGATATGGTTGACGGTGATGTTTGTTGCTTAGACTTTGCTCCTCCCTACCATTCTGAACTCATGTCTGTGCACAAG
This sequence comes from Gibbula magus, assembly GCA_936450465.1. Classification (NCBI taxonomy): domain Eukaryota; kingdom Metazoa; phylum Mollusca; class Gastropoda; order Trochida; family Trochidae; genus Gibbula; species Gibbula magus. The sequence goes on along the minus strand of OW388300.1, from coordinate 65,107,923 downwards.
CCAGTCCGTACTAATGACGATCTAATGAAGACAGGATACTCTCTGTCTCACGTATCTCACGTCTCAAACACTATGGTGAACAATCCTTCCCACTTGCGGGCACTATCCTGTGAAACAATCTACCTCAATCACTGAAAGCTTCTCCAGCACTAGAAACATTCATATGTCACCTCAATATGCAAATATTTCAACTTGCATATTCAGTGTATATATGTATACAAATACAAATACAAATTGTTTATTCAGTAGTAGGGGCCTTAGGCCCAGGGTACAGGCAGTTTACAATTTTTTGTAGGTGAACTGTACAAAGTGACATATTCACAACAATGTAAATTCTTAAGATGCACAAGTACTAAATACTCAAACAAGTGGGGATATACTCATGTGGAACAGTGGATTATCTCCCTTCAATCAGCCGATAGATATGTTTGTCTAACCACACCAGCCTTATAAATATATTCAGCTAGAGAAGACTGATTTTCACAATTCATCATATGTATAAATTTGGATTCATTTGAAAGATGAGATGGAAATTGTAGCAATGCATGCCTAAGATCACAGAATTGTGAACAACTGACAAGAAAGTGGATCTCGTCCTCAACGACACTGATGTTGAGTTTTGTCCAACAGAAATGACACTTTCTCTCTTCTCTTGTGATTCCTTCCCATCTCCCTGATTCTACAGCAAGATTGTGATTAATACATCTGAATCGTGTTAACGCGGTCCTGTATTTGGTAATATTTACCACACTGAAATGTTTTTCCAGTTCAACAGAATTTTTAAATTTGCAATAAAGAGATAGTTTACTACTTTCACATATAGTGGTTGACCAGTTCTGTTTCCAACAGTCAATAGCTCTCTGTTTGAACACGGTTATAAATGATGTTTTATCTTCAACTCCTTGATTATCCCACACGAAGCCGAAACCATATGAAAAGAGCAGTGTTCTGATTGATGAGACCCATGATTTTCTTCCTGCACTGTCAAGTCCACATAACATGGAATAGCAAGTCTTTGGGTATCTATTGCTTGACATGTTAAGTAATTTAAACCAAAAGTTCAACATTTTACACATCTGCCCTACAAATAGAGGATGTCTTCCAAGTTCACCATAAATGACAGCATTAGTTGTACTTGATTTGACAGATAAGATTCTTTTACAGAATTTCAGGTGAATGCTCTCAGCACAATATGACTCTTCAAAGCCCCAAATTTCTGAAGCATAATTTAGTACTGGCACAACCATCCTATCGAATAGAAAGAGGGCATCCTTAAGCTTCAATTTGAACTTGTTTGTGAAGTTTAGAAGTAGATACATGGCTTTCTCCGCTTGTTGTGCAAGAGTTTTTCTTGCTAGACTCCATGACAATTTTGGTGTGAAGCACATTCCAAGATACTTATATGAGTTGACTATTTCAATTTCTTGTGATTTAAAAAAACATTTTTCAGTACTTTTCACTATCCCACCTCTTCTGAAAACAATGATTTTGGTTTTACTTAAGTTGATCTTCATTCCATATTTATCACAGAATCTTGCTACACAGTCAATATGCTTCTGTAATCTTCTAACACTATCACTCACATTAGAAATATCGTCAGCGAACATCAGAGAAGTTATGTTATCAAAAACTTCATTTACAAAAATTCCTTTGCACTCCTCAGTCTTGAGCATAACTGTTAACTCATTGATAAAAAGAGTGAAGATGAGAGGACTGATCATACATCCTTGACGGGTGCCAACAGTACAAGAAAAGTAGTCAGTTAATGCTAATTTCTCTGCTAGTACACACGATTTTAGTTGGTCATACATAGATGAGATGACTCTAAACATCTTCCCCTTTAATCCATGATGTAGAAGAACATATTTCAAAAGGTGGTGCTGCACACTGTCAAAAGCCTTTGTGAAGTCGATAAATATACAGTAAAAACGACCCCTTCTCTTAGACAGATACTTTTGAGCTAAAGAGTAGAGAGTGAAAATATGATCAACTGTGCTTCGACCTTGTCTGTAACCACATTGCTCTTCACCAAGGATTTCATTGTCTTCACACCATGCAACCAGCCTATTATTCAAATTCAGTTTCTAATCTGTCGTTTATATCAAAAGTGATTGAAAGAGCATTGATAACAGAGTATTCTTATCTTCTAACAACCTTCTTGAAAAGTAGCAGTCGGCCTACCTGCCTGGACATAGTATTGAAACTGCACTGGTGAGCATTCTCAACACTCTTGAGACAGCTGTTGATGACAGAAAAGTAGCAAGTCTTGTGTTACTCGATCTCTCGTTTGATATGGTTGACGGTGATGTTTGTTGCTTAGACTTTGCTCCTCCCTACCATTCTGAACTCATGTCTGTGCACAAGCCAGTCCGTACTAATGACGATCTAATGAAGACAGGATACTCTCTGTCTCACGTATCTCACGTCTCAAACACTATGGTGAACAATCCTTCCCACTTGCGGGCACTATCCTGTGAAACAATCTACCTCAATCACTGAAAGCTTCTCCAACACTAGAAACATTCATATGTCACCTCAATATGCAAATATTTCAACTTGCATATTCAGTGTATATATGTATGTATGTCATATGTATATATTTCATTAGCTTGCCTGTAGCGCTTTGCCATATTTTACTGTATATGATTTTACGTTTTTTTACTTTAATACTTAACTTTAAAAGTAAACTTTAATCAAAAATATACTTTGATGAAGAAGAGTGACGTTTATTAAGAAACTGACACTTGGGGGAAATTACCTGATTTAACCTGCATAGTCCCATAGACGCCATATATGTGACCCTCCATCAAAACCCCCTATAGTGCCATAGGACCATGTATGGTACCAAACTATGACCCCACTTACCTCATTGCTACTTTTTAAAAATATACATCAAATCAAGTTGACAATAATTTTGGCAGAAACCCTGTCAACTAAGCTTCAATTTGATACCACTGTTGTGCAATATAACTAAATATTAACATATATATCATAAACTTCACAAACAACTGTGATCAACAAAGTTTATCGCCTCTGCCATGGTGCCATTGTCTACCTCTCTACATTGCAAATCTAAATGTATACAAGTATTACAGTAAGATAACAATGTAACACACACAACCAAATTCACCAAAACAATCTACAGTGTGTCTAGTTTTGAAATCACATGCTAATAAAGAAGAAAACAAATATTTATGGATGATCAACTTCCTTATTAACAATAGCGACGTTTCGGTATATATCCTTATACCGTTATCAAGCATATGGGAGAGATGATAAAATCAGAGGTTATATACATGAAACATTTTTGGTATGATAATTGGATAACAAGGACAACAAGATGAGATAACAATAAGATGAAAGCTGTAACAAGCAGGTAGTGATAACATGGATACCAGTGGAAGGTAAGTTAATTAAGTTGGGATGGGGATACAATGCAGCAGTGAGGGTGAGCAATCAGTGGAGGATAATGATGGAAGCCAGAGTGAGTAGAGTGGATTAATTATTTGTGGATTAAGTGGTTGTAAGCTGATGGGATGAAATAGCCTTGATCTCTATTCAAAGAGGGGTTATGTCTCAAAATTTGTAAAGCTTCAGATAAACGGCGGTAAGTGTAATCATGTTTGTTGTTTGTGAGTGTTTTGACAGCGTCCCAATTGATGTTGTGTTTTGGAAATTTGGTGATGTGTTCTGAAATGGCTGATTTGTTGTCTGCCTTGATTGTGGATGTTTTGTGTTCTTTGATGCGTATGTTGAGTGGTCTGGATGTTTCCCCAATGTAGTTACTGCCACAGTTGCAGCTGATGTTGTAAACTACGCCTTTAGGTTGTTGTTTAGCTGTGGAGTGTTTCCTACCATTAGCCCTAATGATGGTTTTGAGTGGGGTGGCCGTGGAGAAGTATGTGTCTATGCCTACTTGCTGCTTGAGTAGGCGGCTGATGTGATGTGAAGTTTTACCAATATAGGGTAGTGGGATGTGAATGGGGGCAGGGGTAGGCTTGGTAGTAGTAGGTTTAGGTGCTGGATTTTTAGTGCGGTTGATGACACGGTCAACAAGATGAGTTGGGTAATTGTTGAGTTGGGTGAAGACATGCCGGAGGTGATTTAGTTCGGAGTCAGGGGAGTCAGAGGATAGGTTGATAGCACGGCGGGTTAGAGTGGAGATGATGTCGGATTTAGTTCTGAGTGGGTGGTTTGAGTCAAAGTGGATGTACTGGTCAGTGTGCGTGGGTTTGCGGTAAACAGAGGTTTGGATGGTATTGTTAGGTGTGCGAGTAACTAGGACGTCAAGGAATGGAAGTTGTGAGTCGGTTTCAGTTTCGAAGGTGAATTGGATACGAGGGTGCTGTTGGTTGAGGTGTTGGAGGAGTGCAGTGGGGTCGTTATTTGAAGGGAGTATGACAAAGGTGTCGTCAACCTTCCTGAACCAGCAGGTTGGTTGGATTAGTGAGGTGCTGAGGGCATGCTGTTCAAAGGAGGTCATATAAATTTCAGAGAGGATGGGAGAGAGAGGGGATCCCATGGGTAGACCATGGATTTGGTCATAGAGGTTATCACCCCAGGTGGAGGTGATGGAGTTAGAGATGAGCTGAACGATGGAGTCAGTAGTGAGGTTAGTGTCCAGGGGGGTGTCTAGGTTGTCAATGCGATGGCGGAGGATGTGCAGGGTTTACTTTAAAGTGATAGTGTCATGTTGGCAGACATTTTTAAACCTCACCAAAAAGCACAGAATGGGTTATTGATTAAGTAAAATACATGGGAAAATTATAAAAAAAAATATTAAGCGATGTGAATAATATATATTCGACGTTGTCTTTTGAGGGGTTTCCTCGTCCATATCGTGCTATAAATAGATCGAGGGTATTATTTTAGTCTCGCGAGAAGACGGTCCCGAGAAGACACGAGATCATAACAAACAAACATGGCAGAATCAAGAAATCAGCGTGCGAGGAGACCGAGTCGGCGTTTGTTGGAAAGTATTGAGGTGAGAAGGAAGTTTATGAGTACATAAATTACTCTTTATAAAAGAATCGCAGCCATAAGCTCACACCATCGAGTTCAAGATCTAACAGTTGTCGTTTATGCTGTTATATTACGACGTAAAAATGTCTCAGATCGTCATCAATTGAAATGACATAGTTATGTTGTGTGTACTTTACGGAAATAACCAATATAGTTACGTTTATGTGGTCCGATAAATTATATGAATTCTTGTAGACATGGTGTTTCTCTGTACTGTCAGTACACTGTTCAACCAGAAGACTATTCAAAACGATGTATCTGAGAGGACTGATTACGATTGGATTTGGATATGTATTTTGTATTTGTTAGGTAATCAGCTATAAGTATACTAAAATAACTGAAAATTTCATATTGTCATACTGTATACATGATTATCCACCCATGTTATTTCTTAGAGAACATAATTCCTGTTAGCCTATATTCTCCTTATAAAAACTTTGAAAGTAGTGTTTTTATTAAAGAAGTTGATTTATTGATACATGGTGTGTAATTTTGTATTGGATGTGTTTTGAATCGTTATATCATGTTCATTCAGAAATCAAGAAGCCCCAGTCCTGTCCCAGGAGTCAGCTTCATTACTCAACGTGGACGCGGTAGGGGTAGGGGTAGAGGTAGAGGTAGGGGTAGGGGTCAGAGACTGCCTTCTGTACCCAGTGAAGTAACGGCAACATCTCCCAAACACCACAGAGGCAAAGGCAGGGGTAAAGGCAAAGGAAAAGGGAAAGGAAAGGCACAGAGAGAAGAGTACGACTATTTGGCTGCTCTTCAAGCCGAAAGACAAGCCGAAATAAAGGTATGTGGATACAAGCAAAAGCCTGTTATAAACGACAAAAGTGTTCTTAAAAGGACATGAAATCTTATGGGTTTTTTTATGAACTGTATGAAATCAAATTACCGATAGATGTAACCACTATTGTATCTTTGTAAAAGCTTATCCGTGTTTCAGAAATATACTTACATTTTTACATTTACTGGACAAAATCTGTAATGGGAAAGTTAATTTTGTGTCCTTTGAACAAATCATTTGGCCCGGTAAAATTATAACTTGGGAAACAGATTTTTTTTATCAAGATGTCTAAAGGCAGGAGGCACTAATGTAGATGACAAAGTTGAGTTGAGGTGAGCAAACCGTAATCATTATCCTGCTTTTGTTCTGGAGTGACAATTTTTTCGACGTTTTCAATTTGCTGAGATCCTGAGTAGAAATTTTCCCCCAAAATATATCAAAATCATGTCAGGATAATCCATACTTTCTTTATTTTCCTGCCTTATTTATTATTTCAAAATGTACTTACATTTTTATCCCTTACTATGTTTTCACTATATTTCTTATATGGTTATATTAGTAATTAGGGGTGGGATAGCGCAGTGGTTAGCGTGTTCAGCTTCGGATCAAGTGGTCTGGGGTTTGAATCCAACCAGGGGCACTGCAACTTTGTCTGCAGTAAGCTTTGGGTGCAATGCTAAACTGACTTTCAGAGTAGTACCACCCGTGGTTCGCTAGTTCCAGTCGTTGCTCACAAGTTTCACCATAATGTATAGCCACATGGCTTTGCGGGCTTTCTCCCTGTCGTAATAATAGCAGCCGCGATATAAGTGAAATACTCTTGAAAGCAGCGTTAAACCCCCGACTCATCTCGCCTATATTAGTTACTAAGTATTTTTTGCTTATAGAGTTGTTTATCATAGTTGTGGAGAAAAAATGTATCATGATATCTTTTTTTAATCAACAAGCATATTACTAATAATCAAGTATCATATGAATGTTAATATTAGAATTGGTGGTATGTCACCATGAAAATGTGATGTATCGTACATGTGTCACTTCTTTCATTTGCAGCTTGCCATTGGCCAGTTGACAGAAGACGACAAAGATGAGTTGCTGGTCCTTGCAGCAGAGAGAGATCCCCTCATATTAGGCAAGATCAAGGAGAGAGGTCAAGCCCCGGAGTCGCCACCACAACCCCCCTCTCCATCAGGTGCTGCCCCCTCGTGGTGTGTGTGTAATAACTGTCGGGATATGCCAACCGACATGGAGAAGAAGTGTTGTCGGAAAAACCCACCAAATTGTACTTCTGAAAGTCAGGTTTGTATCATTTATATATGTAATTGATCTATATATCCACTTTACATGCTAAACACACTCAATGAAGACAACAAAAGTTAAAGTTTGCAGACTTCTCTTTATAAATTGCACAAAGAATATCAGAAACGTCTATAAACAGTATGACATAAAAGCGCATTTGATGATGTATTCATACATGATAGACAAAAGTATTGCCTTATTCTTTTTGTATACTATGATACTAAAGAAACTATATATAAATATATTTATCTTTCAGGATTTTCGGCATCTTGTGTTGGATCCAATGGTCCTTCACATGTTCAAGCTCTACAGAGCTGATATATTTGCTCTCCACAATTTGGACCAAGGGGGACTGTGCAAGGAAAACAGACATGCAGCATACAGATGCTACATCCTATGGAGCCATGGCCGTCTAATTGCGGGGGATCGACGGGTTATTCCATCATGCTGCGTTTTGAAGATTAGACAGGCTTATCCTGATCCTAATGGAAATTACACAGGCTTCATAAGGGGGAGATTAGGGTAATATTTTATCAGTAAAAAACAAGAAAATAGAGCCATTGGCAATTTAAGATCTCTGTTGACTAAAGAGTCTGTACACAACATTTCATCCTTCTAAGTCTTTTCATTCTGGAGACGAAGATGAAAATAGGTTCTTAGATTATGGCCTGTGATGCCCTTATTTGGGGCCACAGGGTAACCAAATCTACAATTTAGAATCCCCCCATTGGCTCAAGAGTCTGTACACAACATTTCATCCTTCTAGGTCTTTCCATTCTGAAGACGAAGATGAAAATAGGTTCTTAGATTATGGCCTGTGATGCCCTTATTTGGGGCCACAGGGTAACCAAATCTACAATTTAGAATCCCCCATTGGCTCAAGAGTCTGTACACAACATTTCATCCTTCTAGGTCTTTCCATTCTGAAGACGAAGATGAAAATAGGTTCTTAGATTATGGCCTGTGATGCCCTTATTTGGGGCCACAGGGTAACCAAATCTACAATTTAGAATCCCCCATTGGCTCAAGAGTCTGTACACAACATTTCATCCTTCTAGGTCTTTCCATTCTGAAGACGAAGATGAAAATAGGTTCTTAGAGTATGGCCTGTGATGCCCTTATTTGGTGCCACAGGGTAACCAAATCTACAATTTAGAATCCCCCATTGGCTCAAGAGTCTGTACACAACATTTCATCCTTCTAGGTCTTTCCATTCTGAAGACGAAGATGAAAATAGGTTCTTAGATTATGGCCAGTGATGCCCTTATTTGGGGCCACAGGGTAACCAAATCTACAATTTAGAATCCCCTATTGGCTCAATACACTCTGTACACAACATTTCATCCTTATGGGTTTTAGAATGTACATAGAATTCAGCTCTCTAGAGTCATTGCTTCTGGAGAATAAGTCGAAAAAGTGATGTCATAAGCCATTCAGAACATGCACAGGCAAGTGTTTTGGTCATGTACTTAGGTTTAATTCCATTATAATAATTAATCATAACAAGCAGACAGAGTCGGCCATATCCCCTGCCTTTGGGAAAACTTATAGAAGAATAGTTGTTGAATAACAGTGACTATGAACCTTTTTTCAACTAAACACAACACACAAAATTTCAGCTCCTTAGACAAAGTGGATCTGGAGAAGAAGACAAAATGCGAAAAGTTTACAGACGGCTGGACACCGTGCCATACCATAAGCCCATCGGGCCTTTCAGGCACATCTACACATGATGATTGTTCCACACACCAAGTTTCGTTGAGATATATATGTCTGATAGTTTTCGAGTTCTGTTCCGGAAACGAAATTCTAAGTTACATTTCCATGGAAACGGTCCAAAAAAATAACTCGAAGAAGTTGAAAACCCCGAAAGGCACATCTACACATGATAATTGTTCCACACACCAAGTTTCGTTGAGATATGTCCTATAGTTTTCGAGTTCTGCTCCCAAAACGAATCTAGTAAACTTACAGCTACAAATTGATTTCTTGCTAAAGGTAACAGCATTGGTAACCAGAGTGACTACAGTATTACACAGCATTCATGACCATTTCATAATAAACTCAAAACAGCAAATGGGTTGTTTTTCCGCTGTTAGTAAAGCATCACCCTAGAGCAGAGTGTCAAAGGGAGAATAATCTCCCCTTTGCCTTACACAATGGGATTTTCAGATAAAGTAATGGGATAGTTCAAAATAATAACAATCATTTTACATTTTTGCAATGGGATTTTCTTGGTACATCAATGAGTAAATATCCCAAAATCCCTACCTACCGTGATCCCTGATAACCCTATTTCAAATGTATAATCAAATGAAAATTGATATTCAATGTTGTATTCATAATACATGTGATGGTCAGAAAAATTTCCATTGAATCTGTAGCTTGTCAGGTTTCACAAATAATGAGTAAATTTTCTCCAAAGTCAACTCCAAAGTCACATGATTGTAAATAAGAAACTGTAACTCAATGACATTAGTTGTCTTTTAGCTGGGCGAATCTGCTTTTCTGTTTGATAACAATGTCATCGGTTGAGGGTGGTGGGATTGGTGCAATTGTCTTGCAAAGCAGTCGAGGGTCCCCTTCCAATACTTCCACTCTGCGAGCAATGCTCCCAGTATCCTCAATCCTTGCCTTGAAAATATCCTCTAACAGTTCAGGGATGTACTCGTACAGCTTGTCCTCTTTCACTGGGATGAGCTGACCATCTCATGCTGTTTTTGTTGTAAGATCTCTGATATCTGTAACAAGTAAAATGTTCATAATAACTTAAAAACAGCTGTTCATAAGTGATAAGTTTGCTGTCATCAATTGTGTATTTATGTTTATTAGTTTGATTGTTGTAACACCTCAATCATGTAGGTTCAAAGAAATGGATGTCAATATGTTCTATTAGAAACTATTTGTTTGTAATACTTACTAATTTTATAGCATGTGATACATATATTTTATGTCTCCATATACAGTTTTCAAGTTGGAATAAAAGTATCAAACCTACCTTGTGCTTCCATCTTTTGCTTTTGAGAGAGATCTGTTTTTGTGTTTCTGGTAGTCAATGGCAGCAAGCTGACATCTGGCTTTGTACACTGGGTAGCTACAAACAAAATATGTTACTATGAAAGTAGCCATATGTTCATTACTTCATTATGTGATATATTTCACACAAACATTGCGTGGTTGCAAAACAAAAAAACAATCAGCATTGGGCAATTATCCTGAGCCCTGATAACTTTATGGACATTGTGAAATGGTAACTTCTTTACAAACTTTGAACTTCTCTACTGTAGAAGTTTAGATTTACTGGTGGTAAAATTGATCAAGTGTTTACAAACCTGTAGGCAACCGTTTTCCTGCATACATTATGATATGGTTCTGGAAACCCTCGAGTTCAGCTGTAGACCTGTGCATAGACAAAATATAATTTACTTATCCAAAATAACATTCCCATAATAATTGTTTTCTGTCTGATATTTTCTATTATGAAGAGTTCACATTGAAAGAATTGTCTTGAAAATTAAAGAATTGGCAATGTAATGTGACAAGTTTGGAGAGAAGGTAACTTCAGGATAAGTCATAACTCGCAGCAGTCTCTGTCAGTGACTAACTCAAGTCTTGCTGCATTTTGTTGACATTTAAGTGCTGGTATAGCAACACATGCTGTGAAGGGCAACAAGTTGATGGGCTAGTACCAAAACATTACGGAAATGCAGCAAGGCTGAAATGGGGGAAGACTTCAGGAATTATGACTTAAAGATAAGGGGTAATGTATCGCTTACCTGTAGTTTGCATAGTAGCCCATGTTCCTCAACAATCTGTCATCCAAGACAAACTCTCTAAGAGCCTTGTGAGCTTCGGAGTCTGGGATTACGTAGTCCTTTTCTTGTTCTAAGGGGCCATGCTCACATTCCCCGAACATCCACTCATGTTCCCCTTTCACATGGTGTAAAAGTCCAGTCCACTTTTTCTGTACAGAAAAACAAAGCTTAGTAACAGTGATACACATGAGGAGCATTTGAAAGCTGTTCCCAACACCAAAATAAGTAGAATGTTTTATCATAGTTGAAAATTTATAGACAAAGGATGACAGACATTGGCCCTTGACAGAAGGGCCCACATTAGTTTCTTAGGATGCAATTTGGATACTGTTGTGTTCAATAGTAGAGTGTGTGCACTTGTACCTTTCAATACATACTGGAGAAAATAAGTTAATAAGGGATATTTGATGTTTTATTGTTTTATGAATGATATTCCATTAGAATGTCATATAAAACATACATGATTATTAATAATTTCAAAATATCCCTAACTTTTGTTGTTCAGTATATAATACATATTGAATACTCACCCTCAAATTGATCTCATCTGCACCACAGGTTTCACAGGAGTGCCAGAAGTGGTTGATAATGTCCCCACGCCATGGCTGCAGTGGTCGGTTGGCCTTGTAAGCTGACAGCTGTTAAAATAATGAAAGATTATGTTGAAATGAGTTTCTACAAATTTGAGGAAACCATTATCTTTGTTATGGAAATTGAACATCCTCTCAAATAAACTAAATAAAATAACATACCTCTGGGGAAATTCCCTTTTGATATGTTGTATATATCGGATGAAATGTACCACATGACCCACAATGATGCTTATGAAGTTATTATTATTTATAAATATAAAGAATTTCCTTGTTGTCATCTGTAATTGATCTAAATAACAATGTAACCTTAAAAATGAAGAAATGTTTACTTACAGCAGCAAGTTTCTTGGACAGATTTTTGGCTCCATGCCACACATCCCATGAATGTTTCATGTTTGGCTCATTCTTCCCTGAAAAAGAGGTATATGAAATATTAAAAAATAGAGGCATGAGCTCTGTAGCTCATCAGGCATTGATCATTTTTTTAATTATATCAATAAAATTTTGGGGTTTGGGATTAAATGTACGTACAAAATAAGATCCCCTAAGGCAAGGTACCTCCCAACAAAATTTCAGCTTTGGGGGTGTAGCGGTTCTGGAGGAAAATTCGAAAATGTAAAATATTTACAGCCGACAGACAACAGACGCCAGCCGATGCCATAAGCCAATCTGGCCGTTGTTAGGCCTGTTGAGGTAAAATGGAGACATGGGCTCTGTAGCCCTTCAATGTTTATATTGTTTCTTGTTGACATGTTGAGGACATTGGCTGTCCAAGTAATAAGATTCCTCAAAAATGTTCTCGGTCTAGAAGATGAAAACAGTTTTTTAGGTCTTGGCTTTTGGGGCCCTATTTTTATATAATTAGCATTTCACCCAAACCTTACTGGCTGCCGAAATGTGTTCTAAAGCAATGTTGCTGAGCTCCTGGCGCAATTCAAACCACAGAACTCTTGAGCTCGACCTACTGCACTAACTCCTGCACTATCCCACCACATACACACTACAAGATACGGCAGTAAATAGATAGCAGAACTTAGATATATTAATAAAATGTTCACTGTTACAAAATGAGACATACAAAACTTACGCATGTGAGCAGCAATACTGGGATGAGCATCTGTCACCACTTCCCGAACATCCAAGTTCTTTTGTTTCAACTCTGCCAGGGCATCTTTGAAGCCTTTGGTCTCCATGGTGGGTGACTTCAGTTGTGTCTGCCTCTTGTCAATGATCTGCATAGACACGATGTCCAGAGTGTCGATGGCGAACACGGTGTAGGTGCAGTACTTGGCACTGAAACCTGGACTGTCCATCCTCCCGTCACCTGCAGGAGTTTGACATGGCATATAGAAAGGTTCAAACTTTGCGCAAGACTGCCAGCCAAAAGGGCAAATGAGTCGTTGTAATTTTAGGAAATAAAATCAGATAATAATATTGTGACTAATGAACTAAGTTTGGTCAAACAATATCTTAAATGGAATACTCTGCAGGGCTGTTATTGCTTATATTTGCCGGCAGACATTTAACAAAAAAATTGTAGTGTTCATCTTGTATGACATTCTTTATCTCTTCCATCCCATAAATCTTTTTCATCTATCATGGTATGAAAGTAATATAGGTATCATTACAAAGCCTAATTTTGATATTAAATTTGCAATAAGCACACATGACTCTATTATAATGTTTACATACCAGCAATAACCAACTGCTTTCCCCTAGCCTTGTCAACGGACTCTTGAAGACACCTATCCCAGTAGTTGTTTATAGATGGGCAAGAGTATAATGTCTGGATCCTGTTAAAACTTGACCTGTTTACACAACCAAGATTCAGGAACCGGAACATCATGGCAACTTTCTGATAGTTGTTACCGGAAAGCAAAATTGTGGCTGCCAGGGCGAAGTCTCCAGCTTGGACTCCACGTGGGAGTTTGGGTTGGGAGCACCAATTCCTGATGCGGTGTCCATCTTTACAGTCCTGTAAAGATATCATAATATGAGATTAGACAGGATCAGATAGAGTACATGCATATTATTATGAACACTCAAAATACCATTTCTTCTTCTTATTTGTATTGTTTATTTGTATGTGTTTGCAAACATTTATTTGGAACATGAAAGTGTAAATTAGTTTAGGTGAGGAGTGGAAACTGGGAACCCACCGCAAACATACGGTTCGTTAGCAACTACAAAGTTACATATTTTGCCTAGAAAATGTACCGACGATATCACAGGGAGAAGTCTTCATTTACAAGAATAGAGCCATTGACTCTGTAGCTCACAGGATTTCATTGATTTATTATCTAAGGTTGAATATCTTAGTTATCTCAAGTAATACTTTGTTGACAAGCAAATAACAGGTTTTCAGATTGTGACTCTTATGACTCTTAATTGGGGTCATGGGGTCACAAAAGTTAAAATTTAGAATCCCCATTGGCCAAGGGGTCAGCTCCATAGAGGCATTGGTTCTGGAGAAGAAGTCGAACAAGCGAAAAGTTTACGGATGGACAGACGCCAGGTCATGCCATAAGCCCATTGGGCCATTCAGCCCTGATGAGCTAAAATATTGAAGTTATTTTTAAAATAAAAACAAGGGCTATACTTACCCATGACAAATATAAAGCAGTGCCTTTTCGATGGCTTGTGAGCTGAACGTTCTTTCTGCAGCCCTTGGCAGTGCAGGTTGAGGACACATTCACACTGGCTAAGGTCATCAGGCAAGAGGTGTACCCTATGCACTTTTCAGCAGTGGCAGCTTCTCTTGGGTTGTCTTGAAGGACCATACCCCTTCTGCCGGTTTTCCCCCTCGATCCATCCTCCTCCTCGTCTTCAGATTCAATGCCATCAGCTTCATTGAAGTTGACATCAAAAACGTCCTCTGCTGGACATGCTTCAGGCTGACTGTCACTACAAATGAATATAAAACATAATTAGTTCTTAGCTAAAGATTATGCGACACATAAATAGTAAACCGTTCAGTTATGACAAAACATATACTTATGTTAAATCTCATGTTGGTAATTTAGCTATCATTGTCAAAATAACAATTTCAAGAGCAGGTACCCTTCACATTCTCATCATTGTCAATGAGAAAGTTTCAAACCCAAATTTATATGTATACTGTTGAATATACCAGATATGCAGAAGACTTTTATTTCAAAGAAACTCACTTGAGCAGAGAATCCTCGGACAGATGAATCTGACTCATGGATGGTTCCCATGTAAAATCATGTGGGTCTAGAGCAGCATCGGCATCAAGACTACTGGTCATTATGTCGTCACAGATGTCTTCTTCCAAGGCGTACTCTATAGTTTCTTCCCTTTCACTGCTGTAAATTATATTGCACATTCATTACTAATGGTACTGTATGTAACTTATAATGTAAGTCATGTTCACATGTGTGTGTGCTTGGACATAATCAGAGACATTACCTACATTGAATTACACTCTAATTACTTTTTGAACATTTTTGCCTGATGACTTCTTCAATATTGACATAAAAAATAAACGTATCCCTGTCACAGGCACACAAAGGGTAACGTTTCTCCAGTAAACTACACTTTCAACAGGAAAACTAAATGCTCAATCTATATTTCAACTCAAAATAGGATGAATTATAGGGACAGCTTCTAATTCAAACGTGACTGCAGTTCACAAGAACACAAATTTACAAAACAATAATCATTGGAGGTCTTACAACAGTTATTCTCACATAAGCAGTCACAATGAAGCAATAGATATTGTTTTAACTCATTATATAGATAGTGTGTAAGATCAATGTTTAAGCTATGAAAATTATTGTGCATACTCAGATCTGGATTCCTGTGTCACTTCCATCACTTCACTTTCATTTGATCCTAAGCTCTGGATGCCAGATAGACACACACTCCTATGCAAAAAAACACATTATGAAAAACAAGGTGAAGAAACTAAATAGACAAGAAATAATTAATAATGTACCTTTATAAAAAATTGTTTTTTACCTTGGACCATAAGTATGTTATAGATCAGTGATAAAGCATGTACAATTTTGACTGGGTAGGTTATGTCACCTTTACCTGACAGATGATATAAAGTGTTTGTGATAGCAGAACAAGTTCAGAGTACATTCCAGCCCTCGTTTACACAAATTCCTCAAAGAAATGTTCAAAGAATATTCTCATAGACAAAACATTTATGCAGGTGTTCATTCGAGTGAACTTCCTTATAGTAACACGCACAGACAAAAATTTAATTCAAGTGTAATAAATTGTCTAAAAGTGTTATTATAAAAGGTTTTAGGGTTGGTTTACAGGAAAACATTTGATAATTTAAAAATAAATCAACCTGTTAGTTTAGGACAAGCTGTAAGCCACCTTACTGGATGGTAATTATGAAAAACCATTTCCAATTTAAAATTTCTTACAATTATATTGAAACTGGAGAAATTAGGAAATGAGTTCATCCATCATCTCTCAGCGCAATAAAAATATTTATTACCAACAAAATGTCATACCTTTCTGATTCAGAGTCTGTGCCTGTGGCCCGAGTTGGCCGTTGTTCTCTCAGAGATAGTGGAGTTGATGACCCGAGACGGGTGCAAGTCCTGTGTTCTTCGTAACTGTTGAATAGGAAATAAATTAATCAGTACTGTACGATAAATGGTCAAGTACATCTACCCAACAGAACGGTATTTTATCCTGAATTGACACAATATATATGTGTTAATCTCATGTCAGACTAAAAGTGTGTCAAGAAATGTTTTCATATGCAGAAATGCTACAGTATGCACCATTTTATATTGAAAATTAATGATAAGCTGGTTATCAAAGATGAGAGACTACTTGAAAGATAACGTCATGAAAACAACTTACTATTCTAGCAGAGAAGCGGCGAAAACTTCGTTGTCGAGATCAAGTCTCTCCCGCACAAGTTGCCAGCGTGTGATAGCATCACCTATATTAACTGTACAGGCATGTCTCCTCGCGTCGATTGCTTTTCTTCTCCGTTTTTTCTCTGACAGCGACAGGCGTGCATCAAGCGTGGTGTCCGCCATATTGTCGAGAGGGGAATCCCATAAACATGTGTGCTACGTCACAACTTTTGAGAAATGACGCGGTTCGGCTTGTTGCTCTCACATCAGAGGGGGTGGGTCACTTTGAAATTCGATATTGGGGTTCATGGTTTATTAAAAAATCTGAAAACCATTGCTAAATTAAGAGGAAAGATTGTTGTTTTCTATGATATATTTGCCCGACATATTCAAAAATATGGAAATATATACCTTGCCAACATGACACTATCACTTTAATGGGAACACTAGTAAACAGATCCACAACATCATAGCTAACAATTTGTCCTGGGGTAGTAACACATTTAAGTTTTTGACAGAATTCAGCAGAGTCTGATATATATGAGTCAGCAGTTTTGCCAAGCGGGGCCAGCACTTTGGTGAGGTGTTGGGCAGTGTTGTAGAACACTGTGTCCCAGGAACATACTAAGAGTCTAGATTTAGGTGGGTCCATGTGAATCTTAACGGTGGCACGTGCATATGGGGCTTGGGGATGAGAGACACACAGTTTTTGATGGAGTTCGTGGCTGATCTCATAGTTGTCAAGGAGTTGTTTCAGGTGGGATTTGTGTTGTCTCTGTAGTTTCTTGGTCGGGTCTTTCTTGATTTTCTGGTATGTGGTAGTGTCGTCCAGGATTTTGTTGACCATGGTCTCAAAGTCGGGCGTGTTGAGGACCACAGTAGCCTTCCCCTTGTCAGCAGGAACTATGGTGATGGAGTCATCTCTTCGTAGATCGGCGAGTGCTTGCTTCTCTTCTTTGGAGATGTTCGGTTGTTGTGGTTTGGACTTGTGCAGTATGTCTGCTAGCTGGTGACGTAGGAAGTCGACGTTGCCACCTGGTGCAAGTTGCTGGAGGCCCTTTTCTATGTTGACGATGAAGTCATCATGGTTGCGTTGGGGCTGGGTCGGAACGAACTTCAGTCCTCTGGATAGCACGCTGATCTGGGGTTGTGTGAGTTACAAATTTTGAGACATAACCCCTCTTTGAATAGAGACCAAGGCTATTTCATCCCATCAGCTTACAACCACTTAATCCACAAATAATTAATCCACTCTACTCACTCTGGCTTCCATCATTATCCTCCACTGATTGCTCACCCTCACTGCTGCATTGTATCCCCATCCCAACATAATTAACTTACCTTCCACTGGTATCCATGTTATCACTACCTGCTTGTTACAGCTTTCATCTTATTGTTATCTCATCTTGTTGTCTTTGTTATCCCATTATCATACCAAAAATGTTTCATGTATATTACCTCTGATTTTATCATCTCTCCCATATGCTTGATAACGGTATAAGGATATATACCGAAACGTCGCTATTGTTAATAAAGAAGTTGATCATCCATAAATATTTGTTTTCTTCATCACACCAACTTCTAGAATGCCTCTCTAACAGTTCACATGCTAATAATTAAAAATGACTTTCAAGTTAACAAGAACGGACCATGCAACCCATAACCAAGAAAAAATGTCGGCCTAAGAGTAATTGAAGGGTCCAAATGACGGGGGCTCCATAATGATGTTTAAATGCTACTGAAGTAAGAGAAACTGATCATACAAAGTGATCAAAATAGCAGAGATGATTTTCTATAACATGACATATCATATCTGACATCAGAAAATTTGGTTGCAGGACAGAAATGTACTTGAAACATCATATTTAGTGAATTTGGTTGCAGTCCCCTATAGGGATCTGCAACCAAATTTATTTACATCAATTATTCATCATTATTCCTACCTTGGCAAATAAATATTTGGTTGCAGAGAAAAAAATAGTGTGTTGACAAGCACGTAGGATTAGTTTGGTTGCAGAGGTTTTCAAATTTACTAAATTTGACAAAAATACGATGACATTTTCTGAATCATTTCGGCAAGTTCTCTCTCGCTAAGTGTATGACGTAATGAAACCAATGTATGTAACGCATCCTCCCATTGGCTCATTCCGTATCAACCATTTCTAAACAAAAAAATAAATTCATGTTTATTAATTCTGGTTGCTTTTATTCACGTTTCTAGATAGAAACTATTAATTAAAATAACTTAATGCTGTTTATTTCCAATAAAACTAATTTAGTAATCAAAGATATCTATGACAACCAATCAGAATTGTGATAAGATTTGACAACAATTCGAATTCATCTCGCGGCCACGTTGTCAGCTGGTTGAAAACAAAAACGTAAATTAATGCTTAAATTTGGACAAAATGTGTCAAAAGTGCCTATGTAGACATGCCTTATGGTAGGAAATGTTAAATTAAACAAGGTTAGTGGGTAGTTTCTATCTATAGCATTAGAAATGACAGCAACATGATAATGTGACATGATCGAAAACCGGACTCGATAACGATCGCTAGGAAGTTTCCGCTAACTGTAAATATTGAAATAAAAGGCAAGGAATTTTACAACATTCGTCAGATCATGATATTATCCTTCTGCAACCAAATTGTGTCAAGTCAAGGCTGTTCTGTTTGATGAAAACATGTATTTTAATGGTTTAAAAAGTTTGGTTGCAGTTGCCTATAGGGACTGCAACCAAATTGCGAAATGACCCGATTTCCATGTGAAGTTATAATCTGCAACCAAATTCAAAGTTATCATGTTATATATCATGCTATAGATAATTATTTCAGCTATCAGAAAAACTTCATCTGAGCAATTTTGAAGAGTTTGGTTGCATTTTATGGCTATTTTAGACACCCCGTCATTGGGACCCTTCAATTACTCTTAGGCCAAAATGTCAGCTTTGAATAATGGCTATCTATGTTGGGACTACAGGAAAACCGCTATGATGCAAAACCTATATCAATACATTTGTATGAAATGTACACAGCAAATAAAACGCGAATTAATTGTACAGAAATAAATATCATACAAGAAAATGCAACTCAGCAAGGAGAAACATGTATAAAACATGCCAAATAGTATATTTGAAATTCGGGTATCGACCATTGTTCACTCCAATTTAAATGTAAACAAAATGGCCTGTCAACTTGGCTAGCGAGGGGAGCATGCCAAATGATCATTATTATAATTGATACATTAACGATTTGTTTCACGAAACAGAATGGCAGAATATTTTGCTCAAATTGATTTTAGATCTGTAGGTGAATTCTACATTGTAAACCATCGTATGTCACAGTGATACGGCTTGTGTCAAATCAAGTAAAGGCTTCGTGTCAATGACAATGACAAATTTGACTGAACTAAATAAAGTTGCTACACGATTCGCGATTTCAATATTTTGCTGTCCCGTTTACGTGGAACAAAATGGCAACATTACCTGAAAATACTATCAAAAGATGAATTTTTTATTTTTGTTTATGTTTCTGCCCGTGATTTTCTTGTTTGATGCGTCCAACACAGTAAAACTGCCGTATTGGAATGCAATGTAAATTGTACCTCGCGGGCCTTTGTTGACAAAATGGCGGTGACACTGCAGATACCACTTTCCGGAAATCTTATTCCAATTAACTAATATGCTACGGACATCTGATGGATATAATGAAATTAATAATGATATTCATTGAAACTTTATAATTTGTGTTCGCTTTTATATTTACTATTTATATCAGAAACTGTATCGAACTGCAAATGTCAATTGTATTGCTCTATGAAATCTGAAAACATTGACAAATATAATGTATTTACCCATCTAAATTACTATAATGAATTTTCAAATTTATATTATGAAAATAATTATTAGTTAAAAAGCTAATGGCAAACATCACTTCTAAAAAAAAAGATTTTTTTAAATTATTTGTTTTCATAATTTTATTTATTTTTGAATCTCCATCATTACAGTTCATTTAAACAGTTCAATACATACACATGTTAGATACATATACTATAAAGGTAAATACAGAGTCTGAAAACAGGCATTTTAACAATCAGGTAACAGGTTAATATAAAATGGCAGTTGGCAAAAACAGTGATCAGTGATTCAGAAAAGATTATGACATATGGACCAGAATTTTCTGAAATTATCATATTTACACTCTGAGTAGGCGTTATAGCGGTCAATATTGTATGCTGTTTTAATATCTTCTTTAATGTG
Source organism: Gibbula magus (assembly GCA_936450465.1). Classification (NCBI taxonomy): domain Eukaryota; kingdom Metazoa; phylum Mollusca; class Gastropoda; order Trochida; family Trochidae; genus Gibbula; species Gibbula magus. Next base: position 65,087,299 of record OW388300.1, on the reverse strand, counting down.
ATTCAAGTTTGGTATTTTATCTCCTTGTTTCATTTTGTATATGTTATATTTTACGACTGATATGATTAAGTTTAGAACATAGTTTCTCTTTTCGGGATATCCTAAAATTATGTTTTTGCTAGAGAATGTTATTGTTGTTCCAGTTTTTACTTATATCCACTTAGCGATTTCTTTCCAGATATTCTCAATGATTTTGCATTCATGAAATAAGTGTAATATTGATTCTGTTTCAGATTTGCAAAATGTACATATATTAGTGTCTTTATATTTATTTTTTTGCTAACAAATCATTTTAGGTATAAACCTATGAAGTATACTGTATTGGAACCAAGTGATTTACACGCTATTATGGGATTTAAATGTTATTTTTTCTATTGTCTCCCAAGTGTGTTCCTCAATGGATTCATTTAATTCATTTTGCCACTTTTCCCTGTATTCTAAAGGTTTTTTAGGTTTTTCAAATATAAGAATATCATAAATATCTCTACAACCTTTTGGATCTCGTAATATTCTGCAATAAGTAAGGTAGAAATGGTGTTTGAAGTTTCTTCTCAATATGAACTTGAGTGAATTTACAGTAGCATTTAATGGATTGTATAATTCCTTGTAGTTCCAAAAAATGTGTTGTACATCCGTATGTTTTTCTTAATTGTTCCACAGTAACGAAATTTCCTTGACTATCAAACATGTCATTTATGTAAGTAATACCTTTGCTAGAGTAATGTTTATAATTAATTGGTTTTCCGCCTATTTTTATATTATCATTTAGCCACAGGGGCTGGGATAGGATATCATTTCCGTTTTGTGTGTTCTTTGACTTTTTAGTCAAAAATTTACCCCAAGTTTTTAACGTATCTTTCCATAAAGGATTAGTTTCGGGTGTTATAACGGATTCATGTATATGTGTTTCACATGTTTATATGAAGCTATTTATATCTGTTTGTATATTGGCTTGTAACAGTTTCTGTATTTTGGATTCAGAATTTGCTAGTCTTTTAATCCATGAGATTTTTTGCGATTGAATAAGACTTTTAATATGTAGGGCTCGTATTCCCCCTTGATCATAATTCTTTATGATGGTAGCTCTGTTAACTTTATCAGGTCTGTTCTTCCATATAAATCTAAAGCAAAGTTGCTCAATTTCCTTTATCATTTGATCATCTGGGTTCGGGAGAGCAGTGAATAGGTGGTTTAGTTGTGGTAATAGTAAGCTTTTCAATATAACATTTCTTCCTAAGGGGGTGAGGTCCCTTGCTAACCACTGATTCATAGATAATGTTAAAAGTTTGAGTTTATCTTTGTAATTTCGCTCAACCATTTCTGCGAGATTGTGTGTAAATATGATACCTAACAGTATAAATGAGTCGTTACACCAGTCAAAATTCCAGTTCTGACAAAATCTTTTTGGGGAATTTTTTTCTGAGCCTATCCATAATACCTGTGTTTTATTCACGTTTATTTTTAAGCCTGCAAATGAGGCATATGTGCTTAGTGTTTCTAATGTCGCATGTAAGCATTTTTCGGTGCCATCTAATATAATTGAAGTGTCATCAGCGTATTGGGAAATGAGGTATTCTGTTTCTCCAATTTGTATCCCTTTTATTTTATCATTATTCCTAATCATTATGGCCAAAATTTCGGCGCACAGAAGAAATATATATGGAGAAATAGGATCTCCTTGTCTACATCCTCTTGATATGTCGAAGTAGTTTGAGAGAAACCAATTCATAACAACGCATGATTGGATGTTATTGAAAAAAGTGTTTATCCACCTTGTGATAGATGTTCCAAAATTAAAGCATTTTAGGACTTCTGGAATAAAATTCCAGTCAACAGAGTCGAAAGCTTTTTCAAAGTCAATAAGAAGTAGAATTCCTGGTATTTTCATATATTCAGTATAATCAATGATATCATATATTAAACGGGTACATTCACCAATATATCTTTTGGACATAAATCATTTTTGATCTTCATTAATTATGGTTGGTAGTACAATTTTAATTCTGTGTGCAATAGTTGAGGATCAAATTTTATAAGCTACATTCAGTAATGAGATTGGTCTCCAATTTTTTAGTAAATGTTTAGGTTTTCCTTTTTTAGGAAAGCAGGTTATAACACCTTGCCTTTGAGTCAGTGACAATTCTCCTTTTTCGTAAGCTAAATTCATTGACCTAATAAGATATTCATTGATATTTGGCCAAAATAATTTGAAGAATTCAACAGTAAAACCTGATGATCCAGGGCTTTTTTCGTTTTTCATTTTTTTAAGACTGTTTAATACTTCTTCATATTCTAGTTTTCCTTCTAGGGAATCCTGTTGATCTTTAGATAGTTTTGGTACGTCAATATCTTTTAGTAATTCTTTTAGATTAACCTTATCACACGGTTTTGTTTGGTACAGTTTGTGATAAAACGATTTAGTTTCCTTTAAAAGGTCATATTTTCTTGTAAGTATTTCTCTTTGGTCATTTTCAAGTTTATATATTGCTTTGTTTAAAAAGTTTCTATTTTCTAGCGATAGAAAAAAATTGGTTGGTTTTTCTCCCTCTTCTTTCCATTTTGCTTTTGATCTAATGAGTATACCTTCTATTTCTTTTTTATTAATTATCTCTAATCTTTCGTCTGCAGCTGTTAATTGATTTTGTAATTTTAGCTTGGAATCCATATCATTTGAAGAATCAATTTCAATTTCAAGGTCATCAATCAATTTTACAAGATTTTGTTTGAGCTTCAGGTTTTCCTTTTTCTTGTATGATGAATATTTAATGATATGTCCTCTGAAAAAATAGTTGATCATTGCTTTTGAAGATATATTTACCAGTTTCATCTACGTATGATTTATACTGTTCCTTTGTTTCATTAATTAGTAGTTTGACTTTATCTACATATGTTTTATCATATAGTAAGGAATTGTTGAATTTCCAGTAACTTTTGCCTCTTTCTATGTCACTTATTTTTAACTTAATCCATGTTATGGAATGATCTGATCTATATGCTGCATCAATACCAGTTTCTTGGATTGAGCTTTCGAGATTTTTAGATATGATAAAGAAATCTAATATTGCTTGTTTGAAAGGGTTCTTTTGTCTCCAAGTGTATCTTTTCATATCTAGGTTATTTTCTCTCCACGGAACTATCAAGTCGTTTTCTTCCATAAACTCTAACCAGGTGTCTCTTGCTGTGATATTATTAACTTTTTTATAGTTAAAGTTATCTATTTTAGGATCTTGTACAAAATTCCAATCCCCGCATATAGAAAACCTATCTATTCAGCAATAATTGATATGATTTTATCATAAAATTCTGGAGTGTCAGTGTTTGGTCCATATATTGTTACTAAAGTGAACGTCGTATCCAAAATTTTCAACTTCAATGCTACATAATTTCCATTTACATCGTATTTACTGTCTACAATGGCAAAGTCAAAGTTGTCATTAAAAAGTATAGCTCTTCCTCTGGCATTACTTTTATAAGAGCTGAAATAACAATGTTTTGATCCCCATTCTTCTTTAATTTTGATTTCTAAATCTTTTGTAAAATGTGTATCTTGTATACAATATATATGTGCTTTTTTACCTTTTAGGTGGTTAAATACGTCTGTGCGTTTTCGTTTGTTATTCAGGCCTTGACAGTTTGGGGATATTATTTTTAATGTATCGTGCATTATGGTGGATATTGTCTCTTAGGTGGAATGAGCGAACTGCTGTGTACATTGTGTGCATGGAGATTTGTTTTATGAAAAGAGAGTGAAAGGAGATAGAGAGTAGATTGAGTAAACGGGTGGATATTATCATACAGATTTACCTTCATTTGTTAGGTCGGAGTTCCTGTAAATGTTTAATCCTGAGTGTTATACGTGTTTGGGCCTGTGTAAGGACGGACATGTGCCGGACTGTCGGGAGTCGATCTCTAAGGCGATAGCGGGGTGTCATTGTTTCTTGCTTACAGCGTGACGTGCACTAGTCGCACGTACAGTTCGCTTGTCTATTTCATTGTGTCATCCCTGGTTACATTTATATTCGGCCACCTTACATGTTTATAAATTGAAAACAGGTTATAGTGCTATTTTACTTTTACTTACTGCTTTTCCAACAATTCGTTTATATTATTAGTATTCCTTCATTTGTTATATGGCTACTTTGTTTCACTGTAAATTATTGTTGTTATTGTGATTTTAGCAGGTTAAAGTATATACATCTTATTTTAAATTGTTTAGTGAACATTAAAGTTAATTATGTTTTGTCGTTATTGTACATGTATGTGTTCTTTTAGTCATATATGATTATAATCAGAGTTGTGTGACTAGTAGTAGAGTCCAAATATTTGGTTTATATGGTTACATCAAATATATAGCATTTGCATAGAAAAAAATATCATGCTGAAAGTATAAACAGCCCAAACTATGATATACAAATTATGTTCAAATCAAATATAAAATATTTGATTGAAAATAAATGCCATGCTGAAAATGTATAATAGTCCAAACTATGAACTTAAGTGATGAAATATGAGTAATATAACAATATGTTCAAACCAAAGATAAGGATTTGCATGAACATGAGTGTCATGCTGAAAATATATATGGTTCAAACTATGAAATTAAGTGATGAAATATGAGTGATATGACAATAATATGTTCAAAAACAAAGATAAGTATTTACATGAAAATAAATGCCATGCTGAAAATATAAATAGTTCAAAGTGTGAACTTCAGTGATGAAATATGAGAAATGTGATTATATGTTCAAACAAAGATAAGGTATTTGCATGAAAATAAGTGCCATGCTGAGCTCACAAATAATCAAAATAGGAGCATAGACTATGAAATATTTATAATATGGCAACAGAGCAGCTTTTCATAGATTTTAAGTATATCAGTTGTTTGTGTTAATCATTGAATGATAAATTGGTATATTCAGTATGCTAAATCTAAGGGTGTGTTTCATTCTTGTGTGATAAAGTTTATCATGTTGTAATATATTCTTTTTTTCTGACATTCTGAAATAATTTGGAAATTATTGTTCAAATTAAAAAAAAATTCAAATATTGTATAATCTTGAATAATTCTTATGATGAATACTACAAAATTGTGAATTGACTAAATAATATGTTGTGTGCAGACTCCTTGGCCAATGGGGATTCTAAATTGAAGATTTCGTGACCCCGTGACCTCAATTGGGGTCACAGGGGTCACTACCTTAAAAACCTATTTTCTTCTTATCTTCTTATTTAGTTTGTAACATTGGTCAGAAAAAGAAAAAGCTTCACAACAGAAAAAACACAATGTTCAATCCTTTGTGTGAACACAGTATTGCAGTTTTATGACACCTCAATATACGATTCAAGTGACGCACTGACAATACTATACTGTGAGTTATGGTCAGAATCGAAAGTGTGGTATGTCTTATTAAAGGGATCCAATACTGAAATAAGCATGTGTCAACTCACGCCTTTGCTCCTCCATTGATTTGATGTAAACAGTTTGTTGAGCTGTGTGCCTTAACCTTTAGCCTGCTGGATTGTTTTAGGCTAACACCCACTGTCATCTGGATTAATTTCAGCTGAAGCGCCTTAAAATCAACACCGTTACGAAAATTGAAATTGATCAAAAAGTAAACAAGTATTCTAAGCAAAATTTCACACACTGATGGGGAAATCACTAGGCTATGTGATGATATATTTTTTGTAGTCATACCACATACATTAATGAAGAAATAATCCTTGAAACAGCAAAGTATTACTTTTTTCATGAAATCTATTTTTTTGTAATCTGGACGATTTATCCAGGATCGATCATTTGAAATATTAAACTAAAATATTCCAGATAAATTCACATTTTACGAATTCAGGGTTGTAACCGAATATTCACAATGATTTTTACTGTTATCCGATTACTGTAGTTACCACGGCGATAAATTATCTAACATCGTTAGAAGTCAACATAAAACGAAGACGTTATTATTATTTGATAAATTCATCAACTTTGCTCGCACCGCTTTGACTGCGATTTTCCCACAAACTACAAAGAATCAATACTTAAGAATAAATATCAACAATAACTAAAAGTGGTATCAATAAAGTTTCAGCACTGTAGAAATTACACTTTTCGAATAGCAAGCTATTACCCATGCTGATGTCTCGGAAATCGTATGTTTCAAATCAAAATGGCGGACTTCGGTAATTAGAACGAAAACAAACAATATATTAAGAATAATTGTTTCAATAGCTACCAAAATTATCACGTGGATACAAAGAGATTCATATTTTTATACCATGTGATTTTTAACGTGATAAACGTAAGCATTTCACTTACAGCACTGTGTAAACAACGGATAAAAATTCGATGCAAACAATAACCTGAGGCCGGTCAACAGAGAAAACGATGAGCAAATGACATTTTCTACACTGTAACACAAGCTCAGAAACGTCTAATTCGTCATCGAATAAATTGTGTATTAATAAATAAAGTATCTGTAACACATTTGTAAGGTCTTTTGACAATAATATATGACAAAAATCCTACCTTTACTGTAAAAATTAGATCAAAATTTATTGCAGACGAAAAACTTTCATTCCGGAAATGACGTAGCAACGGAAGTCAGTTTATTATTACTTCCCTTTAGTAGCTTCAAGAAAAAATAAAATCAACAGACAAGTCCAAAAGTGTCAGAAGCAGAAGACATTATTTCCTACCTCCAATTATGAAATTGTATTCGCTATTGATTCACATGTAATTACGGGACGAATACCTCAATTCAAAATTCAAAACACAAGCGGCAGACGACACAAGTGGGCAGATGTGCAGATCTCAGCAGGTGCTCGAAAACGTCAAGGTAGTATATATCATGAGCGATTGACAAGATGTGGGATCACACGATATCAAGAAGTATATATAAATTGAGAGTCGAAAACACTGTTTTCATTTTTTATTAGGATTATTGATATTGATACTAAAGGATGTTTATAATTTTAAGATTGTAAATTCAGATATAAAAGAAACAATACTTAGGCTACATAGTACATTGTGCGCATAGTTTAATTTATCTGACATAATTATAAACGTAATGCATGTTACTATATATAATTAATAAATAAAGAATAAAAGAAGAACTATAAATCAAAAGCATCTTATTATATTAATTTCCAAATGGAGTATTATAATTGTCGACAAACAATAACCAAGTGGAAACCACATTGGGGAATTCCATTCTCAGCCAATCAGAAAATAGAACGTTCCTCCTGATCAGAGTTTCCCCATAAGGTATTGGTTGGTAATCTATACATTTAATATAGACATATATGTGTACTAACGGAACATAATCACAATCAGACATAAGTTTGTTTAGCTATGGTTTGTTTACGAGTGTAAGCGATCCCTTTGAAAAAAAAGTTTTAAAAATGAATGTCGTGTACCGTTTGTCACACATGTAATGGGTCATGCGGGTTTGGATATTAAGAGCATAACTACATTATTTTTTAAACGTAAACAATACTAAATTTACTACAAGCACTGTAAATTAAATATGACAACGAACACTTGTCAATTTAGATATGAACACGTGTTAATATTTAAACAAATGTCAAAAACAAAACTATATCATATATATGACGCAAACAGTAAGCCTAACGAATATTTGAGCAATTCTATCAAAGTGTTGAGGCAAAAAAGACAATACCTTATGGGGGAAAAATCTGATTTAGCTGACAAGTGTTGAAGAAAGATATCCCATCAATTTCCTTGATTCTACACTGTCAAGTGAGTACCTGCACACAAAGTAGACCTCTTGAAGGTCGGGTGTCATTTCATCTCTTTCACTGGAGTACGGAATCTCTCGAAGGCCGCCGGACTGGACTGGACTACCGCAGATTAGTTATATTTTGGACAAAAAGTCAAGATTTGGTAACAGTTCATCCTTTATTTCAATGTGTAGCAAATAAAAATGCCAGTCGAAATTAAGTATGAGAATGCTGATGGATTCAAGTTGGTAGGCCTATGTCACAAATCATTTACAAAATCTCTCACCTACAAGAGGCGGTTGATAACGGTACCTGCAACAGACAAGTGCAAGAGTGAAATAAACTGATGTTTAATATTTTTCAAGTAATTTGCCTCAAACATTTATAAATACAAATTCACATTTCTCATGTAATAAGGCCTACAGTAGGCCTACGTGGCAGTTATATTCGTACAGTGTCGTAATTCCATAGACTTGTATGTTAATTTACGCTGGGATAAATGATTTTCATGAAATAAGTTCTGTTTAATCCCATTTAGTCATCAAAACTAAATGGCTTTATTGTCTGTGTACGCCTCCGGTTTATTATTTCCGTTCTGGTTTATTCCTTTACTTCCTCTTCCGCTCCCTACGTAATTTCGTGACGTCAATTGATTACGTCACTCCATCACCCCGCTCTTGAGCCATCAACACGTAACTATCACCTTAGAGTTATTTCACCACCTCGGATAATTTCTCCATCTCGGATACTTTCCTAACATCAGGTAACACCATGCCGCCAAAACGTAAGACTTCGTTGAACCACAAGTTGGTGAGAGGTGGGGCTAAGAGCAAGGTGGCCAAGAGTACACCATCGACGAGTGCGGGGAGTGAGACGAGGCACAGGACGGAAGGCTCTGAAAGTACAGGTAAGGGATCAACTCAGTGTGGTACTTCTTCTAGGGATGCTTTTAATGTGATCATTAATTCGCAACAGCTGCTTGAGCCAACGAGCCTCGGAGTTGACCAACAACTTGACCAAGGGCAACAGGTCACTGAGGTAAATTTTCCCTCCATCAACCCCCCAAATCCTAATTTCCCACCCTCGGAGAGTAACATCTCAAATCAACTGGCCCAGATTTTGACGATTTTGTCAAAAAACCAGCCATCGCAGGTAAGCGGTTTCAATTTCCCGCCAGTTCATGACAGTGGAGCGCCCGCAGCTGGGATCTCCCACCATAACGACGTCATACTGCCGTCAGCCAATCAGATTGCAGCAGAGGGGGAATCCCTCAACTTCCGGGCTGAAGTGCTTGGCTCTCACGTCAAACAACAAACAAGGGAAAAAATCTGGCGAGGTGAGTACATTGAATTGTCCACCCTTCTTCCTAATGCGGCCGACAGCGAGGAGGAAACGAATACCCTCACAGTGGTGGCAGACATAACAGGTCAGGTAACTTTTCGTCCTTCTAAGCCTCGGAAACCGCTCACGCTCGGTACTTGGACATCGGCCTTTCATACTTTCATGAGTATTTATGTTAGCAGGCACAGCAGTTTGCAAGTTGTACAGGGTTTTTTGTCCCATATGGAATCAGTCAGGACAGCGGCCTTACGTTTCGGTGGCGATGCCTGGTACATCTACGACCAACAATTTCGACAGAGAATGGCCAGGGATACGACTCGCCAATGGGGTAAGATCGACGGTGAGTTGTGGTTAAAATACATGATTCCCCAACAGCAGATTCCTATTGCCAACCCACCTGCCCGAGAATATTCAGAAAATGTGTGCTGGAACTTCAATAAGTTAGGTTGCCAGCGTCTGGACTGCATCTACCCCCACAAGTGCAGCAGATGTGGAAGGAGGGACCATGGGGCACGTTCATGCTTTCGAGGGACGGGGGCACCCAACCCCCCTACTACAGCAAGACCAGAAAATAGAACCTATGAGAAGGGTAATCCAAGAGGTAACAAAGCTGGCTACAACACCGGTTCAAGTAGGTAATTTGTTGCCATGGCTTCATGAGTATGACAATACCCACACCCAGCAAGCACATTATTTGTTTGAAGGTTTCAAGTTTGGTTTTAAGTTAAATTTTGAAGGTTTACGTCTGAGCCGAAGTTCAAAAAAACTTAAGGTCAGCGACGGGAGCAGTAATGTCAAATGTAGTGGCAGCCAAGCTAAGAAAGGAGGTGGACCTCGGCAGAATGACAGGCCCCTTTGTGAATCCTCCGCTCCCAAATCTACAGGTCTCCCCCATAGGATTGGTGCCAAAAGGTGACACAGATAAAACAGGTGAGGACAATTTTCGTCTTATCCATCATTTGTCTTATCCAAAGGGCAACTCAATCAATGATAACATAGATCCACAAGCATGTGCGGTCACCTATGCCAGGTTTGATGAGGCGGTTAAAATGGTCCAAGACCTGGGGGCGGGGGCATTACTTGCAAAATTTGATGTGAAGTCTGCATTTAGGATAATACCAGTCCATCCTGAAGATTTTGACCTACTGGGAATTAAGTTTGGAGGTGAGTACTACTTTGACAAATGTCTACCATTTGGCTGCTCCATTTCATGTGCAATATTTGAAACATTCAGCACCTTTCTACAGTGGTGCATGGAACGGCAAATTGATAACCATGCTCTCATGCACTATTTAGATGACTTTCTGACTGGAGGGACAGCACGCTCAGCAGGCTGTGGAGCAAATTTAGCAACCTGTCTGCAATTCCTGCATTATGCTGGCGTACCCGTGGCACATGACAAAACTGTGGGTCCAACAACCAAGATCACCTTCCTTGGGCTGGAGATTGACACCAATATTATGCAGGTTCGAATCCCTGCTGAGAAGGTGAGCCAACTGAATTCTCTAATAAAGGAATTATTATCCCCATCTCTATCAAAGATCACAAAACGTACCCTCCAATCCCTAATTGGTAAGCTTAATTTCATCTGCCGGGCAATTCCTATGGGCAGGGCATTTTGTCGCCGGCTTATAGATTTAATGACCACACTCAAGCATCCTCATCACCGGGTAAGGCTAACCTCTTGGGTAAAACATGATCTTGAAATGTGGTTGGTTTTTCTCTCCAACTACAATGGAGTGTCAGTGTTTCAGGACAAGTGGTGGATTGACAGTGACCACATGCAACTGTACACAGACGCAGCAGCAACGCTGGGTTTCGGTGTCTATCTCAGGGGTGAATGGTCATATGGTAGATGGCCGGCTGCTTGGGTGGAGGATGGTACAACCAAAGATATGACAACTTTGGAACTGTTCCCGATTGTCCTCTCCATCCAGCTGTGGGGAGAAAAGCTGTCGAACAAGAAGGTGATGTTTAATTGTGACAACCAGGCGGTCGTGACAATCATCAACAAACAGTCAAGCAAGTCCAAGAGAGTCATGATGCTGCTGCGCAGGCTCATCCTATTGTGTCTCAGGTATAACATTTTGTTCAAAGCAGCATACATCAATACAAAAGCTAACACTATAGCAGATGCAATTTCGAGATTTCAGTGGGACAGGTTCCGGACAATGGCTCCCGAGGCAGACCTCAACCCGACACCAGTTCCCGAGAGCATATGGGAGATCTGCAATTAGACGACAGCAGACTGTTGGAACAGGCCTATGCAGACAATACTTGGGCGACAGTACCGGAGTGGGATAACAGCCTTTCAAGAATTCCATGCGGCCCATCACCTTCCAGATATCTGGCCAGCTCCAGTGATCAGGTTGTAAATTTCATTGCCTATCTCTTTGTTACTCATAACTCCCAGTACTGCTAGAACCAATGTGTCAGGCATTTCTGCCTATCACAAGCTTCAAAATCTGGAGGACTCCACCAACCACTTTCTATTGGTAAGTTGCTTTATGGTATGCAAAAGTCAGCATGGAGACAGGACCAGCGAAAAATTATCACAGTGGACACATTATCATCCATCTGCTCCATATGTCATTCTACTTGTAGCTCAAACTCTTTAAAGCTCTTTTTTTCTACAGCTTTCGGCGTTATCTTTCGGGTAAGTGAACTTGTTGAAACCCTTCCCTCCCATCTCTGTTTAATAATCCACATTCTTACCCTACTGAGTAACCCAAATAGGGCCCAGATCTCACTCACCCAGTCAAAAGGTGACAGGCTCCATCAAGGAACGACGGTTGAGAGGTCAGCACTTCCAGGTAACACTCTTTGTCCTGTGGCATCCCTAAACTCCGGGTCACCTTACTTATATCCTCATTCCAAATATACTTTAATTTACTTTAACTGTAAGCAGATACACTCAAAGGCATATATTTTTCAGTGTGGCTTGTGGGCTCCAGCTACCTGGCTCGGGCGAGGAGCTACATGTCGGAGAGGGGGATGCCGGTGGGGCGCCGCGACGGCTTCATCTGGCTGGCGAGGGGTGGCATGAGGTGGGACGAGTTGGACGGCATCATCGACAGCCAGGTCAAGGCGTCAGCGTCCCAACCGAGAGCAGTCCTCATACACCTGGGCTCCAATGACCTGGGGGGATGCAAGGGGAGTGAGCTCCTGCTTGCCATGGAGGCTTCCCTGATGCGTGTCCGACTGCACCTGCCGGAAACAAGAATCATCATGTCAGCGATGCTCCCCCGTAGATATTGGCATGTTGCCCGGAACCAGGCTAAGATAGAGCATGCTCGTAATTTACTTAACAGGCGCCTGGGAAACAAGCTTCCTATGAACTCTAGTTTGTTAAGGCATAATATCCAACCCTCAGACCGCCATTTGTACTCATGGGACGGAACGCATCTTAACAATGCTGGTCTAAAGGTTTTTTGTCACACAATATACCAAGGCCTGGTATCTAGCACGTAAGTTAATGTAGGTAAGTGTTTACGTTTACTCATTGAGCAGGCAGACAGGGTTTCCCTTCCCGTATCTTTTCAAATTCATTTATTATTTATTGCCTTAGTTGGCCGTGGGTGTGGAGATAGCACGGTGTGCTAATTGTGGCGTGGTGCTTGCGGACTACCTTGAAATTACTTACTACCATCATTATTCCTGCTTTTCAGCAGTGAACTACCTGGGTTGCACGCTTCTCAGCGGGCAACAATCTCCAGCTTCTCAGCTGGTGAAGCTCTACTGCGAGATGGAAGCGATAGCTTCATCTTTGCAAAATGGTAGTTTTGGTTGACAGCGGTAGTTGTCTTCCAGGCCGACAGCGGTAGTTGTTGTTGCCGGGCAGCGGTAGTTGCCACTCTTTCGGAAATGGGTAGTCCACAAGTACTTTCACTCCCCCGGCCATTTAACCCATCCACATGTTTGTTTATTTTGGTAGATACCTGATCTCCTTGGAGTCTTGTCTGCGACTCGTGGCCTTGGGTTGGGCTCACTTGGAGTGTCGCCCTCCCGAGTTCCAGGGGGAATCGCGTTGAGTTCCGCATTCACGGGAGGCAATACTTTCCGGTTCATGTTTGCACTTTCAAAATCTGAAAGCGATTTCAGACCTCAGCGGGATTTCCTCAGATCTTGGTTTGGTGACGGCCTGGGTGGGCTTGGCCTACGGAGCGGGTCGGGGAGGTGATTTTAATGAGATTGGGTGAACATCTGACAATAATCCCATTTAGTCATCAAAACTAAATGGCTTTATTGTCTGTGTACGCCTCCGGTTTATTATTTCCGTTCTGGTTTATTCCTTTACTTCCTCTTCCGCTCCCTACGTAATTTCGTGACGTCAATTGATTACGTCACTCCATCACCCCGCTCTTGAGCCATCAACACGTAACTATCACCTTAGAGTTATTTCACCACCTCGGATAATTTCCCACCCACGCACCCCTGTCTGTGTGTATTTATTTTCATGTACATATTTCTATCTCTTTTGTCCATGTATACCAGGGAAAATTTTGTATTCAGCTTCACCAAGGAATAAAAAATGTCGGGGTTGTGGTGGTGCTTGCGGACTACCTTGAAATTACTTACTACCATCATTATTCCTGCTTTTCAGCAGTGAACTACCTGGGTTGCACGCTTCTCAGCGGGCAACAATCTCCAGCTTCTCAGCTGGTGAAGCTCTACTGCGAGATGGAAGCGATAGCTTCATCTTTGCAAAATGGTAGTTTTGGTTGACAGCGGTAGTTGTCTTCCAGGCCGACAGCGGTAGCTGTTGTTGCCGGGCAGCGGTAGTTGCCACTCTTTCGGAAATGGGTAGTCCACAAGTACTTTCACTCCCCCGGCCATTTAACCCATCCACATGTTTGTTTATTTTGGTAGATACCTGATCTCCTTGGAGTCTTGTCTGCGACTCGTGGCCTTGGGTTGGGCTCACTTGGAGTGTCGCCCTCCCGAGTTCCAGGGGGAATCGCGTTGAGTTCCGCATTCACGGGAGGCAATACTTTCCGGTTCATGTTTGCACTTTCAAAATCTGAAAGCGATTTCAGACCTCAGCGGGATTTCCTCAGATCTTGGTTTGGTGACGGCCTGGGTGGGCTTGGCCTACGGAGCGGGTCGGGGAGGTGATTTTAATGAGATTGGGTGAACATCTGACAATAAATCAATGTTAAACTTTTCATCTTGATTTGAAATCATCTCAGCTTGAAGAAAATAATTTAAATTAAATTTTCGGACGATAATTAACTAATGTCATCCAATTTACCTACATGTGTACGTTAGATAAAAACGTTTCCCATAGACCGTCATGTTAAATGTTTTCACAACTACGTATATATGTTGATCAAAGTTCTGCCATTCCCAAGATAGTAAACGGAAAATTAAACTTAAATTATGAGGTTGTAGCCAAGTCGATTCCCCACAAACCTGATAAATGTGAATAGAATCGGACAAAAATCGTATCTATGAAAATTATTTATCCCAGATTAAATTAACATGCACGTCTATGAAAATAACGTCACCGGCACGGCACTGTACTATTTTTTGTCTACACGCTATCGACACATCAAAAACTACTGCTTGTCAAGTAAGTTTTAAAAACCTATATAATATTTGTCAAAGTTTTTAATTTCAATTAAATTTGAGGACATTTTTTGGTAAATCGATCAATGACGACATCGATATCTCAAGCTGCGCAAAGCTACGATAACCACGCCCATCTTGTCACTCAAGTGTCCACGCCCACTTCTGTCAATCAAAACCACGTGTGTCCTGGCAAGGTCAATGACATGTTATTTCAAATTATTTTATTTTCAAAACAGTTACGAGTTGTTTCAAAGTAGTTTATTTTCAAAACGAATGAATTATCTTGCATGAATTCATGATGTGCCAACGCATTCTTACTTATTGAATAAATGTTCACATGTCAGAGTGACGTTTCGCGAGAGTTCACTTGAAGATGTTGGATAGTGACAATTATTGTCTGTCGTAAGTAACTTAATTAGCTAGTTGATTTTTTTTTATTAACAGACGAAAATTCCTTTTCATGTCGTAAATGTTTTGCCTTTCACAAAAACAAACTCGATCCAAATAAATTGTATTTCCAGAATTTTCATCAAACAAGTTACGCCCGTATATTCCAAAATTTCATTTGAAATCGTACTGGGGATTCCAATCGCCTAGTCTAACGGTAATCGTTATGCTACTTGCCTTCAGTATTTAAAACAAGAAAACAAACAGTACAAATATTTTTCCTGAATGATAGTTTTTATAATAGAAAATAAATATGTTTATATAAAACAATAGACCAAGAATGACCGACAGAGTGTTGCTATCATAAACATTAGTTTTCCCGGAATAGCATTGACAGTACCGTAACTTGTTTACAATCGCGCGGGACTTACTAACGGTTGTCTTTGGGTCCAAGTGTCATTACTCAAGAACTAACATCTTTTTAAATAAGCCAATTGTTTTTTCACCACTACGAAAGTGTTAATGCAGCATGTGTGTATTAGGATATTCCGATCAAGTGCCATGAATCGGATACTGAACTTGAACATCGAAATTGTGTGTGATCGAAATCCGCCATCAGTGCAAAAGTACGTAATGGCGTCATGCTGTTTATCGGCAATTTGTAAGTAGATTTTTCAAGATGATCTGTAGGCCTAAATGTAATGCAAGTTTTAGCCATAACAAGATATATAAATGTCAGTTGTTTTTTTATCTTTGGAATCCGTGATCATGATAAAAAAAAAAGGATTTTTTTAGATGATGTTGTTGTGAAGACATTGTTTGTTCAGTCTAGGCCTAACGGTTTCTAACTGCAGCAAGAAGAAAGAAACTCACGATTTGACAGCTCCATTTTGCCTTGATAAAACATTGCAACGATATTATTATGACTCAGACTAACTAAGATTGGTTATTGTGTACATTGAATAAACACAATTATGAATTGTCACTGCATCAGATTTACTTTATTTATCATTGTTTGGAAACCGCCGTCTCTCCAACTTCTTCACATGTGACAATTTTCACCGGAAGTTTTCTCTCGCATCGACTGAATTTTTTCGTGGACTCATGTAAGATGAATAACGAATTTTATTACAAGTATGACATATCAGTGGAATGGATTTTTAGTGTAGAATCCTTCTGTTGCATTTTACATCGACAGATCACTCGTTGGACATCTGTAATTGTCTTGTTTTATAAGAGGTCAGGGGTCACGGCTTTCTGCACGTGACTTGTCAGCAAACGCTGCCTTTAGACGACAGGGGGATGCAGCAAATGTCAGGGATCCCTGCCTCTAGCGTGCTGGATCTTAAAGATCAGCTGTAAGACTGACAAATTATTATCTCTATGTGCATTATATATCGGGATCAAATGTGCATATAACCGATACAATATGCACTTTAATTTGATTATTAAAAATGTTTATTCATATTCAAGGCCTAATAGCCAAAAGTACAACATTACAATTTTCAGTGCACATCGAAATGGTTATTTACATAGGTAGGCTCATACATCTAAATTTTCACATAGTACGTACTAGCTAGGTTTCTATTCGGAATAAGTTTCAAAATGTAAAGCTCTGGTTTCAGAATATTCTTGAAGTGAAAATACGTTTGAAGATACGATGATGAATTTAATTAGCTTTGCCATATTTGATACTGAATATCTTTACATCGTTGTTTAAGGCATTGCATAAAACATCCTATGTCACCAAAGTCTTTGGAGATCCACACACAGGAGATGGAGCACAGTGGTGTAGCGGTTAGCATGCTTGCCTCTCACGCCAACGGCCCGGGTTCGAATCCCGGTGGAGACACGAACATTTGTGGCCTAGGTCTTATACTATGTTGTGCCCCTGGGCAAGGCACTTCATCCACATTGCACTCAATCCACCCAGCTGTTTAAATGGGTACCTGAACACGGGAGGTACGGACCTTACGAACGCTTAGTACCGGCACCGAAAGTGCAGTTCCTTCAGGGTAATAATGTACCGACAGTGAGCAGTGCTTGCACTGGATATTAGGCGTTAAAATGTATATTATTATTTACTTTATTTATATGAAAAATAACATGCCTTTGGATGACGATTTGTTTCCAGTAGTAGCCTTGTCCAATATTAATACATATATGAAAATAATGAATACATAGTCTCGACCTTCCAACTTCAACAAGTATAGCCGAGTTCGACACGAATTTACTGACTCCAACATATTTCTTAATTCAATTCTTATTTCGGTTTATATGCCATCGGCCGATGTACAATGCATATAAACAATTCAATATTATAGAGTAGACAAACAAACTTTGCAATAAATTCATTATCATAAAATAACATGTTTCCTTTGAGCAAGCGCTTCTCGTATGTAATAAGAACAATTTACAAGAGTGTTCCTACGATTACTAGTTAATACATTATGATATTTAGCAACTAAATTTGCCTAACCATTCACAGGAATATATCAATCTCGTATAACATTAAAGTGTAACCTAAAATTTACACCATTTACAGGCACACCAAGTTCACACATTTTGCAAGTCATATCTACATTCACACCTCTTATATTTCAACGTAATGGGGGCGAATTTAACCGCAGTAGACAAATATTAATTTATCCTACCAAATATACGCTGTTAATAACAATCAATAATTATTTTGTTAAAACTATATAAATGAAAATATATCACCGACATCTTGATTGTACAAAGCAAAGCCAAATCCATAGGAATTAAACAAATATTTAACAGAAGTAGTCCAAGTTACTCTATCAGCTGAATCTAACTTCCTCATATATATGTAAATACGACTGTTTTGGATAACAATCTTCGGACATTCTCAATAATTTACACAAATAAGTAATACATCTCACATGGTAATCAACATACATATTTAATCTACCACAACCTGCGAAACCTTCATTACTTGAAACCTGTTTTCCGACGCCCAAAACATACTTACAAAAGTTAGAGAAAGAACTATGCACTTTTTCATATTTCTGGTCCTTATAAAAGTATTGCTGCTATTTTGGTATCAAATATCTGAGTAATATGGGATTTAAAAGTGCTTGTGAATGAGTTGAAAAATGGTAAAGTAGGCCTTTTGAGCTTGAATAGCTAATGTTTCGCATACATATTATGTGATACAACATTGACTGTTTCTCCACCGTTCTCAGTCTTTTTGTAGTATAACCTCCAATTCTAAATACAACAATGTATGACTTATCCTGATTTATCTGCAAACCCCATTTATCACAATACGCCTTCAGCAAATCAAGTTTCTTCTGCAGACCAATAACAGTGGCAACTACTAACGTTACATCGTCAGCAAAGAGAAGCAATAGAATATATTCTGTTAACTCAAGAGTCTTAGAGTCGTCAACTAATTCATTAATAAACAAGTGTAGAAGCGAGCACAGCTCACATACCCCCGCTAATAACAATTATTATATTTCGATGACAGTATTCAGAACAACTCATTGATAATGTACAATGTTTGAAAAAAAATGTGATTACAATTAATATATTTCCATGACAGTAACAACAAAATTAACAATTCAAATGACAAAGACATTTGTATAGAGTTTGGTAAAGCTTGTAAGTATAGTTTTGTATATGCTCGAGAGAAAATTACTTCCTTAACATGTTTCCATGGAAACCGCCCAAAAAGAAATTTTAAAAATATGTCTTACCCTCAAAGGGCACAACTAGGGATCATGGTTGACATGTGTATGAAGTTTGATGAACCTAGCATGCATAGTTTTTGAGATCTGCTCCGCACAAATGACTTCCTAAAAGAGTCACTTTTTAGTCACGTTTCCATGGAAACCGCAAAAAAATTAAATTCAGGAATAGTTCTAACCCTCAAAAGGCACATCTAGTGATCATGGTTGACATTTGTATGAAGTTTGATGAAGCTAGCATGCAGAGTTTTGAGATCTGCTCGCACAAAATGACTTCCTCAAAGAGTCGCTTTTTAGTCACGTTTCCATGGAAACCGCCAAAATTAAATTTCAGAAATAGTTCTAACCCTCAAAAGGCACAACTAGGGATCATGGTTGACATGTGTATGAAGTTTGATGAAGCTAGCATGCATAGTTTTGGAGATCTGCTCCGCACAAAGTTTTGGGATGGACGGACGGACAGACGGACGGACGGACGGAAAGAATTAACGCTATATAAAAAGATAAATAGAACAGAACTAAGAATGCAGCCCCGGCGAACACAAGCAGAAACCTGTAATCAAAAAGCAGTACATAAGTAATTTATGGGGCGATTTCAGGAATTCAAAGTCAAATTCAAATCCCCTTTTAATGAATCCCAAAAGTGACTATTGGGCATTGAAGTCGACCTTAAAGATGCCATGCTGTACCAGTCTTATTCAAATAGACTGTTTTCGGAGAAATAAAAGTTGCAAAATAGTAAATTTATCGGGATACGAACTCATATCGTTCGGAGGAATCTATAGAACCAGTTCCTATCATGAAATGAACTATTTAACGGATTTAATTCCTCGGAACAGGATCGATTTTAATCAGACTGCATGTTGTGCGCTCGTGATACGAAGTCGAGCGCACGCGATATTAAGTCGTGGACTCGAGATACTAAGTCGTGCGCACCTCTCCTAGTGGTGAAGAAGACATGCACTAAATAAATTTGAAAAAGATGAGATGAATAGTTTTTTATGTAATCGATCGACACACATTTTCTTTGAACGGAAGGACGGACGGACGGACGGAAGGAATCGTTGGTATTACTTTAACAAGGAGAATTATTGAGAAAAACGGCATAAGCATAACTAAATATCAACATTAATGACTGTAACACAAAACAACCGATAAACATATCGTATTTGAATATCTCAATAACATTATGTTACAAGATCCGTTTTTAATAATAGTTTTAGTAGCTGATTTCACTGATTTCTAATCCAAATACAATTGATCAAGAATACTTAACTGAGAGAACATTAAATCCAGTCAGCAAAAGCACCCAACCGATGCCGGCCAGTGATGGTTAATATGAAGACCCCCTTTTGCTTTGAGTCAATAGGTGTTTCTAAGAAATAGTGTTTTCCTAGGTTTCAAACAATAGCTGATAACGACATTGTTTACACTGTTTACGCAGACAATGTTTATAAATGAAAACACGTGGTCGTAGTGCAAATATGTGTTTACACTATACATACAAATTACATAACTTAACCGTAATTATCCGCATGACGCAGTCCTTCCTTGGTTTAACTGACATCATTTAATGATTGACACACCACTTTCTTCTTTAGATTTTACAAATAGCTTGGCATCAATGACCCAAGTTCCAACTGGTCTTTTAAGCGAATGCAATAGCTTCAGATGCGTGGCGTGATTACTCCTGCCTGATGTCATCAATAACAAGAAGACAGTCATCAACATCCACCGCGAGACCCAAGATATCAGAACAAGGGCAATAATTTGAGAAGAAATAATTGTGCGCTTCTCATTTTCATTCCATGAAGGTATTGATAACCTCAAGCCACACAACTGATTTGATTATTTGGTTTGGTATTTTTAATAAAAAAAAAATCTGCCCTCAAGCCACACACCAAATTTGGCTATTCTATCTTAAACGGTTTCTGAGAAAAGCTGTCCCTTTATCTCGGGCGGAAGGACGGAAACACGGACGCACGGACGGAGCTCAAACCTATATCCCCCTTCCACTTTGTGGCGGGGGAAAATATACATATTTGGTTCTCTGTTATCTTGGGGATACTGTTCATCAACGTCCGCTTATAACCCCAGGGTGGTAGAGCGCCTGTGTTCTAGTATCAACTCATCAAAGAATCTGATGTTTCTGAAATTTTACATATGCTCTTGTTATATCAGTGATACGCAGGTGTCTCTTGGGGTCGAGTTATTGCCCCTGACTTAGAATCTAGAGCTCTGTGCTGTACTTAATCCGGTCTGTTCTGGACTCAGCTCCACCCGCAGTTTATGATAAATCTTTCTGAAACTTAACCCACTTTTTTTTACATGCATCATTTGGGGGCCAATTCGGAAAATAATATATTCAGAGCAATGGCCCTTGACTAAGCACTTGACAATCCTAATTCAGACTGGATATTATAATTCAACCAACGTTTGGTCCATGATATGTCTTTGGTACTTGAACTGTGTTTCCCTTAACATAAGATTTAAAAAGTCATAATCTTTGACCTTCAAACTTAAACCCTAAAGTTGTTAACTCTAATCATGAATATGACCGTCAGCATAGCTCTTTGACATGACACATACATACTAAGTTCGTAACCAGTGACCTTGTCCTTTGTGTAGAATGCATTTTCGGAACAATTTTACCAATTTAACCACGGTAATAATTTCTGTAATAGTCCTTCGATATTTTATATGTTTGTCAATTGTCATGAGATTATTCAGACGATGTCATCATTTTCAAACTGATCAAAGACCATCACATGGTCAAGGGGCTGTAGCACGTTATTTGCAAATTTATTTTTGCAAATTTTCGATTAATAATGATAGTTTGTCATTTATATTCACTTTAGAGGGTGAACTATTTTATTACGGAAACCAATTATCCGTAGTTATTGCCGTAGTCAAGAGCCATAACTCTGAAAAAATTAATCTGATCACTCCCAAAAAGCACATCCGCATCGCCGATGTACACTGACGGGCATAAATAAAGTATATGGCTTAGTTGTATTTATCATATGTATACTTTTCAAAGTCAAATATCTGGAGTTCTCGGACTAGTTTGTGAAATAGATCCAAAACATTAAATCATAAACAAATTTAAATTTAAATTTTGAAAATCCCCCATATTAATTTTGATAAAACACAACTGTCCATCGACATATAACACATACTCTGGGTGAAAATCAAATAATGTCCTTCAACCTGCACACATGTACAACATTTTGAACATGGTAGGCGTCATGTTGCTGTAAATTTAATTTCTTACCCTTGTCTACTTTAAATAACGATATTTTAGTTAAAAAATAAAACAGTCACCAATTAAGTCATTCAAACTACTGCCGATAGGTGTTATTGTATCGTGCCATAATGAAATGCATCTCATTTCTTTAAAATATTGAATTAATCGAAAACAAGTGAGTATTATACTTTTCTTTTGCATGTGTAAAGATACAGAAAGATTGATAAAAAAAACCGTGGGAGGAGTTGATTTCAGAACGCAGATGATGTCAATCTGAAATGGGAAAGCTGAGCGCTCTAAGACAAGGGCCATAACTCTGAGAATTAAATCCGATCGGTCGTAGAAAAGCACCTGCCTATCACCGATGTATATCCAAAGCATTGGAAAGTGTCAGAAAGATTTATCAAAAACTGTGCAAGGAGTTGCTTTCAGAACACAAGTAGCGTGTTCGGGGTGGATGGACGGACGGACGGACAGACAGGCGGGTGCGCCACGACATAAACCCCCTTGGGTTTCACCCGGGGGTTAAAAATGGGCGGATGGATGGATACGCAGACGCATAGGTGGACACGCTATAACTGCTATGTACACCGGACTAGTTCATAGCGAGTGTATAATCAAAAGATAGACTGTTGGCAATCAGGTTGGCGATTAGTCTTACTATGTACTTTACTTTATCTTCTTTGACATAACTACTTGTTGTTCTTTTCATCTTTTGTTTGATTGAAGTTGCGGAGATTTATGTGCAGAGAAGTAAACTATAAATAGTTTATAATAATAAAAGTCGATTTAATAACTATACCTTCTCTTTCATTGTCAACATCTGTTAATACAAATAAACAAGTTTCAGAAAAAACAAATGAATCGTGATTATAATAACAGATGGTTATATAGTCATATGTTTGTTCATAAATACCTTTGTGCATCTGTGGTAGATGTGGAAGATATCATGCAATGCATTTGTTACTCTTGACGTGTTCACTTTGTCCCATTAATGAGGCTTATAAAAGGATATCAACAATAAATGCTAAAGGGTTGATAAATACAAATATGTCATATCATATATGTTAGAAATGATTCAATGTCAAAATGTTTGAAGGTGAAATGATATATTTTCCTGCATGTAAAAATGGACAATTCTCTCAAATTAGACATTTATGGTCATGGAAACAATAATATGTTTCATATTCAAGAATCATATCATTATGTGGAATAAATGGTTCTATATAACTACAAATGATGTGTCATTACATTTCTCTGTTAATCTCATTTCAATAAACTATTATTTAGTATTATTGATGAGTTTTAACCTATGCGGATATAATCTTAAGTACCCTTTACATTCCTTATATATATATAACACCAAAATGTACCTTTGAATAATAAATTGAAACAGAATTGTAAGAAAGTCCCCGTTTCTGTCATTAGGAAACCATTAGTGTGAAACAAACTCTGAAAAGTGCTTAGGTGTTAGCAAATTACCTCCCCTTGAGGAGAGGATTTCTGAGTATATCATTGTCCCATAGCTCATTCAAGCAGTGTATTACCGACTACGACTACTTACTTCAAACAACTAAAATCGAAAAAGGTTCAGGCGTGTGAGAAATAACATATATATGACCATGTTTGCTTTGATCATATACTGTCAGATACTTATCAGTCCTAGAGCTTCCTCTTCCATTGTATCCTCATACTACAGGCTATTGAACATATCTGACAGACACATCCACCCCGATGTGGAGGTAACAAGGAAAGGATATGTTTATTTTAAATTCGAGAAATCAATATCTTTTTGTCAAAGTACCAACATTTTGGAATCCCTACTTTGGAAGAGATATGTTACATCGACTCTACCTGTTACTGTTTATAGAATGAGAGGTTAGTCTGTACAGGTATTTTGAGTTTAGGTTTGAGTATTTTGAGTGTCACTTTTTGGTCATGGGCGAAAATATCAAAATATTGATTGAAATATTCAAATTAATTCACTTGAAACAACAATTGTAGAGGCGAGCACAGCTCACATACCCCTGTTTCCAAATGTAGTTTGATATAATTGAAAATAGGAAAGACAATTTTTTTTTACTGTTAACAAATATGTGGGAAAAAATTATTTACAGTTAACATATGTCCATAAAAACAAAACCAAATACAAATCAAATGAAAATGTTACTCACAAGAGACACAGTTAAAAATCAAATAGTTGACATTTGTATCAAGTGTGGTGAAGTTTTTAACTTTAGTTATCAGATATATAGGTCTCATAGAGTAACTATTAAGTCAGGTTTCCGATAAGTACCAAAAGTGAAATTCGCACACAGGTCTAACCCTCATAAGATATAATTAGAGATCATGCGTGACATGCATATACTGTGTGGTGTAGCTAGTATGTATAGTTTGGGAGCTATGCTCCGCACAAAATTACCTCCTCACAGTGGAACTGTAAAGTCACATACCATGGACATAGCCAAAAATAAAATTCAGAAATAGGTCTAACCCCAAAAAGGCAAATCAAGGCACAATGGTTCACATGTGTGTGAAGTTTAGTGTAAGCTAGAATGTATTGTTTGGGAAATGAATTCCGCACAAAATGACTTCCTCACAGAGACACTATTTTTGTCATGTTTCCATGGAAATCGCCAAAAGTAAAATTCAGAAATCCGTCTTAACATGAAAAGGCACAACTGGAGATCATGGCTAACATGTGTAGCTAGTTTGGGGAAACTAGCATGTTAAGTTTGGGAAATAGTTTTGTGACGGACGAGGGCATAAACAGTATTAACAAGAGGACAAACTGAATATATTTGACAGTTTCCTCATTTGTTAGCAATAGTTCAGAAAATAATTATTTCAAGGGATTTCATGTTCGAATTCTTCCACATGGAATTACTGCAGAAAACTGTTATAACAGTTATAACTTTGCTGTGGTATTTGTTTATACTCAAAGATTATAAAATAAATATTATGATGTATATATGCAAATCTAAAAATGTGGACGAAAACCGAATCTCCCATTCAATCGTGAAATATATTAATATCTTATGGCAATGTGGGGTTGTCCTTTTTCGGAGGCCGAGACGCCCTCTGTAGGTTCAATTCAAGAATCCGCATTCCTTCTCTTCCGTGGTATCGTCCCACCTGGTATCCCGGGGTGCCACACTAAGAGTTCAAAGTGACACATTTCGGTGCACGTGACTCTGATTAGCCAAACTCCTTGCTGTGGTAATCTTGCCAATGTTGTACCCGGTAGGTATGTAAAAACATTAACATTTTTGAGTAAATGTCATTTTTGTATACTTACCTGGTTGAAAATCCAACGCACATCAGTTCATTCTCACTTCCCCTCCTAGGTTTTGCACTATGGAATGATGACGTCACAGCCGTCATGTGGCTCCAAGGACCACATATACCTGGTAGCGTCCCTTTTTTTATCTGTGTGATCTATATATACAAAAAGAAAAAAGCTAAGCATCCCCTGATATTTGTGATGATATCTTTTCGAGAATATTTTCAATAGTTAAACAAGGTTCATTTATGAGAAGCAGGGCTCCAGATAAGGGCCGTACAAGCGTATGTACGGATGAAAAATGAGTCAATACGATCGTCTAAAAAATAAGAACCGTATCAGATACGCTTGTAATTAACAATGTACGTTCAAATAGTAATTTACACACGTACATTGCGGTACCTCAAAGCTTATCAAAACTATATTGTAATAAATGCAATATTAGTGAAGTTGCAAAGACAATGAGGCAATGTAAATTTGCGCTTCACTTGAAAACGAATGTAACTTGACAAAGATATACATCAGAGTGACCTCCCTTTCAAAAACTTTGGGTACAAGCGAAAGTTAATTTATTCAAAAATGTTTCCGTGCCGCATGTTCATTGGGTAAAAGATATAGGTCAACTACTTCATTAACTTCCGTTAAGAAACAAAGTTATCTCATTGGCTCTGTTTTCTGTCGTTGTAGTCGAGTATTTCCGTTTTACTGTCACGTAATATATATATAGCCAGGTGAACTGTCAAAATAACACAGAATGAAACAGAACAGTTTGAAGACGTTTTTATACATTCATAGCGAATTACTAATCAAACACAAGGATTTGTCAATTGATATTAAGTGCAATAACATTAATTATTTGCAGATTTCAGATTTCAGAATTCATTGCTTTTATCGATAACATTGTCTTGTTTACACTGAACCAATGACAGTTCACGATACATCGGTTGCTATGGAGACTTCAATCGAGTGAATAACATCAGTGATTTGATTGGTTAAAGCATCTCTCATTGAAACATGGCGGGGCAAAGAAATATTACAAGTTTTTTCC
Source organism: Gibbula magus (assembly GCA_936450465.1). NCBI lineage: Eukaryota > Metazoa > Mollusca > Gastropoda > Trochida > Trochidae > Gibbula > Gibbula magus. The sequence continues at coordinate 65,060,972 of OW388300.1, read as the reverse complement.
GAAAAGAAAATCGGGGAACTTCCGTTGGTTATGGAAAGTCAAGTAAAAACATTGTTAAAAGCATATTACTGTGGTGAAAGTAAACTTTCTTTGAAATAAACACACAACGTTTTCAGAGTATTTTTATTTTATTTTGGATATAGAAATCTGAAATGGAAATTAACCTATGTTCTCACTTGAACATAAATGAGAACTGCATAGTTTATTTGCATAATCATACAGGCCATTTTGCATTGTTTTATTGCAGACCTAGATAAAGATAAAGTTGGTATTTATGCAATAAGACATTGCATGATCCACATGTGAATGCAATTAAACAGTCAAGCAATACTATAATATATATCATATGTGGAAAAACACCTTTTTCAGACTTGAAAATAAGTGGGTACTCTTGAGGTAATCTTATGTTGTGCCAGTACTCCTCACTTTCAAATTTGAGGAGTACGTACTCCTCAGCTTGAAAAATTATCTGGAGCCCTGAGAAGAGTAGTGTTTGTGCAATACGTTCCAACCAGTGATGCGTGACAGTCGCGCCTACACGTTCGGGGCAACATGATACACTCGAGGGTCACAAAAGGAAGTGTAGGCCAACTGCATTTGGTGGTGTGTAACGTTGCTTTCCATAGCCATTCAAGCACTTCTATTGAACATGGCACGGAGACAATTATCAATGGATCTCAGAAATCAAAGTATTGGTATGCACTCTGCAGGAATGTCCTTTAAGACGATAGGACGAAATCTGGGGCTACCATTAAACTGTTGTTAGTCGTTTAGTCCGGAAGAATGCGCAGACAGGAAGTGCAATGGACCGTCCAAGGTCTGGAAGACCTACTGTCTCTACACCTCGAGAGGACCGGCACCTTTTTCGACATGTACGCTGAGAACCCTTCCTGACAAGTCCTCAGCTGAAACGTCTGTGGTTACCAAATCGAAACATCAGCACCAGAACAGTCAGAAATCGCCTCAAATCGGCGGGACTAAAGGCAAGAAGGGTAATTAAACGTCCCTTGTTGAGAGACCACCATAAACGTGCACATTTGGCATGGTGTTTGGACAGACAACACTGGAATCTGAGTCGATTCTTGCTCCATGTTACTGATGGACGTGCACGTGTTTGAATACAGCTTATACCCCCAGGAACATCCAGCCAACTTTTTCGTATGGGGGTGTCTCTGTTATGGTATGTTTGAGAATGCCTGTCTCATGACTGCAATCTGGATTTGGTCACAATCAGGGCCAACTTAACGGGAGCTCAATACATATTGGACGTGCTACCGCCGGTCGCTGTTCCTCATTTCGACAACCATGCATTTGCTACACGACCACAGTACAACGACAACGCCAGGGCCTCACCGATCACGTGCCGTTGTCGATTAGATGCCCAACGCAGTGGCAACTTTACCCTGGTCAGCAGCAAGCCCAGATCTGAACCCTCTTGAGCATGTGTGGGATATTCTAGGCCGGCGACTCAAGGCTCGGAATCCTCCAGTACAGAATTTACATTGGATTTTTAGTCAGCTCTGCACGCTGAGTGGATGTTATTGACACGAGAACAGATCCGACGCCTGACTGGAGGCATGAGACGTAGGGTGCAGTGCCATCCGGGTACATGGCGGTCCTACCATGACCAGATACTGATCATTCTTATTGACCTTGTACACTGGGGTCTACAACATTTGGAAGTGACAATACCAATGCGAATGTGTTTTGTTTCACTTGCAGCTCAATACTTTTGTGGACATTGTTTCATGGAAAAAACAGTACCTGTGTAAACATGAAGTCATCGTTATTACATAATGATACCAGCTAAATATTGTTACGTTTCTGTCTTGCCAAATGGCTGTTCTATCTGAACAATAAACAAGCAGACAGAGTCGGCCATATCCCCCGCCTTTGGGAAAATTTATTGAAGAATAGTTGTTGAATAACAGTGACTATGAACCAAGGAGTTTGCACACAAAATTTCAGCTCCTTAGACCAAGTGGTTCTGGAGAAGAAGACAAAATGCGAAAAGTTTACAGACGGACGGACGGATGGATGGACAGACAGAGGCCGGACACCGTGCCATGCCATGAGCCATTCGAGCCTTTCAGGCCAGATGAGCTAAAAATACATCCATGGCAGTTTTTGAGTTCTGCTCCTGAAATAAATTATTAAGTTATGTATCCATGGAAATGGTAAAAATTAAACAAATAAAAAATTTTGAATAAGTTGAAAACCCAAAAAGGCACATCTACACATGATGATTGTTCCACACACCAAGTTTCGTTGCGATATGTCTTATAGTTTTCGAGTTCTGATCCGGAAACGAAATTCTAAGTTACATTTCCATGGAAACGATCAAAAAAAATAACTCGAAGAAGTTGAAAACCCCAAAAGGCACATCTACACATGATGATTGTTCCACACACCAAGTTTCGTTGAGATATGTCTTATAGTTTTCGAGTTCTGATCCGGAAACGAAATTCTAAGTTACATTTCCATGGAAACGGTCAAAAAAAATAACTCGAAGAAGTTGAAAATCCCAAAAGGCACATCCACACATGATGATTGTTCCACACACCAAGTTTCGTTGAGATATGTCTTATAGTTTTCGAGTTCTGATCAAGAAACGAAATTCTAAGTTACATTTCCATGGAAACGGTCAAAAAAAATAACTCGAAGAAGTTGAAAACCCCAAAAGGCACATATACACATGATGATTGTTCCACACACCAAGTTTCGTTGAGATATGTCTTATAGTTTTCGAGTTCTGATCCGGAAACGAAATTCGAAGTTACATTTCCATGGAAACGGTCAAAAAAAATAACTCGAAGAAGTTGAAAACCCCAAAAGGCACATCTACACATGATGATTGTTCCACACACCAAGTTTCGTTGAGATATGTCTTATAGTTTTGAAGTTTGAGGCCGGAATGGAAAAGCCCGGACGCACAGACGGACAGACGGACGGACGGAGCTCATTTCTATATCCCCCGCCAACTTCGTTGTGGCGGGGGATAATAATCTCAGACTAATTTAGGGTCACATGCAGAGCTTACTTGTTTCTAACATTCAGCTATATGAAAAAAACTTGTTTCTTTGTGGATATGTTGAGGTACGCTTCAGGAGAAAGTATTTGGCAATGTTTTTTTTTAAACTAGGTAAATATAAAAATAGACTCATGGGGTCTGTAGCTCATCAGGACTTATATTGTTGCTTGTTGAAGGCTGAAACAGATTGTTCTTTCGAAAAGTACTTAAGACATCAAGTTCGCTGTACCCCAATGCGTTTTGTAATAAAGTGTAGTTTAACCCTGAACTACCATAGTTAATGCACAAAGATGTTAGCCAGTGCATAAAGAAAACATGACTTGAAATTACATTTTGAGGAAATTGGCTGTCCAAGTATAATGATTTCTGAAAAAATATTGAAGTGATTGTGACTCTTCCAATTCAAAAGGTGTAGAAAAGTTCCAAATCATATGAAATGGTGAAGAGAAGAAATGAGAATGAGACAGACAGACAGAGAGGGAAGGGGAGGAGAAGAGGGAGTCGGAGTGGGAGTATTACAGCTCACACACTGCTATTTGACCACCTGTACATTGTGCAACATGCAGTTCAGGTTACAAGTGGTTTACAACATAACATAATATGCGGCCTAGGATAACATTTATATGTGTTGATGTATTTTGTTGTTGCTCTTACGGGCTCAGCATTTGTCAGAAATTAGAAACCCATAATCACATCATTTGCTCTCAATTACACACTTTTTTCCAAACAATATGAGCAAAATATAACCCCATTCAATAACCAATGCCAAAAAAAGAATGTTGAGAAACACTACCCCCTATTACTAAGAGAAAGGTCATTTTATTCTGGAAAAGATGATGAAAATAGGTTTTTGGGACATGGCCTCGTTGGCCTTTATCAGCATTGATTTATTCAGGATCACCGAATCTACAATTTAGAATCCTCATTTGCTAAAGGGTCTTCACGGAATATTACAGCTTCTAGGTCTTTTTGTTCTGGTGAAGAAGATGGAAATAGGTTTTTAGGTTATGGCCTGTAAGGCCCATATTTGAGACCACATGGTCACCAAATCTACAATTTAGAATCTCCTTTGGCCAAGGAGTCTGTACATAAAATTTCAGCTCTAAAGAGTCACTAGTTCTGAAGAAGAAGTTGAAAGATCCATAAGGACGGACGGATGGATGACATTTACTCAAAAATATTAAGTGTTATATTAGTATGAAGCTAGATATCTGTAATAGTCAGACATGAGTCACATGATGGTATGGAGGACTCCATGAATAGTGAACGAATACATACATCAACATGCAAGGCTTCAGCTGAATGCAACTGATTGGGTGTTTTTTACCTAATGGGCAAGCCTCTACGCGTCAAGTGATTCCTATTGTTATTTCAGGTCTTTACTCACTAAGCACCTGGTTCATCACCATATTAAGTGTTTTAGGGAAAACTTATTGAAAGGTTGGGAGGTGAAACTTCGCTGAGAGGTCAGAAATGGGAAAGTGAAGTCTAAATAAAGGGGGTAAATTCTATAATAATCACGAAATCGCCCCAAATGTCCTATGTACACATTACCCATAATTCATAATTATGTCAATGGCATATGCGTAGTTTCAGTGAGATTGAATCAAAACTATAGGAGCTACATATGACTGATACTGTTCACGTTATTAGTATTTCTGTGGGCTCAGACGACAGATGGACAAATAGTTGGATATTGTTTTATATGTTATGTCATTTTTCAGACCAAATGAAGAGTCCGAACTTGGCACACCAACTCGATCGCTTGTCCATTGATGCTGCAGTTCAGCTAATTGAAGCCCTCAACGTGACTAAATTTATCTGCAGACCGAGATGGTTTAAATCATGGGATCAGTTCAAAGAGAGAAGAGACAGAAACTTGGCAAAGTTTAAAATGTTATCAAAACTTCATTACATTAAATTTTTGAAACACATGATAATAGTTGCATGCAAAATAGATTCATTCACCATGAAAAGAGCAAAATATGAGGCCACAGTATTTGAAGTCAAATACAAAAGGTTCATTCGCGAAGGGGAAGTAACAAGGGCTCTGGGGTCCCATCTCAAAACAATGATTATGAGTTGCTTAAAGCTTAAACCGCAGAAGGAGGACCAAAATAACTTTGAAGAAGCTTACAAAGGAATGACTGGTGTATCCAAGGATAGAAACATCCCTACCTGCCTTCAATTCGGAATTTGGAGTCCAAAATTGGCGCACCAACTCAATCGTGTGCCCATTAATGCTGCAGTTCAACTGATCGAAGCCTTAAACGTGACTAAATTTATCTGCAGGCCTAGATGGGTTAAATCAAGGGATCAGTTTACAGAGAGTAGAGACAAAAAAATGGCAAAGTTTAAGATGTTATCAAAACTTCGCGATATTAAGTCTTTGAAACATATGATAGCAATTGCCTGCCACATTGATTTATTCAGCGTCCTCAATAATCCAGAAAAATTAACAAAAGAAAATAGTACATTTAACGCAATGTACAAATGGTTTATTCATGGAGGGGAAGTAACAGCTGCTCTTGGGTCTCATCTCAAAACAATGATTATGTGTTGCAAGCTTAAACCAAAGAAGGAAGATCGAAACAAGTTTGAGGAAGCTTTCAAAGGTATGACTGGTGTTTTTAAGGATATAAAAATCCCTACCTGCTATTAATTTTAATTTGAAAAACAGGAAATTATAACTAGGCAAAACGTCAATGACATTATGTTGGATTATATGTTCCCATAGTTGGTACAAATGCACAAACTTTGATATACTGGTGTGATCACTTCATGAAGTTAAAATATATACGGTTGGTAATGAGTCCTTATGTAGTATGATGCTACAGACTAAATTACGTCACATTAGTGATATTTATTTTACTATGTTATAACTTTCAATTTACTTACTTTGGCGTGCTCTCATATGTCTTCAATCATCATAATAACTGTGTAATTACGTAGCTGGTGTCCTCTAGGCAATTTTGTTTGGAAGCTGTTTTAAAGACCGATTGAATGTTTCAAATTTGAATGTAATCAGTGATGAAATAAAGAACTAATATGTCTAATGCTGTACAATTATATTTTAAAGGGAATGTCGCGGCATGAACTGTAAAGAGAACATCTAAAAGATTGACTATGTATGTACATTTTTCAAATAAAGATCATTTCATTAATATAGAATACTAAACGTCCCGTTTGATAACATGTTTCTGAAATGAGTGGATGGTTTGGTATTTTAAAGAGCGAAAGCGAGTTAAATACCGATGCCATTCACGAGTTTCATAAACATGTTATCAAACGGGACCGAGTTTAGTATTTTATTTATTACTCAATAATGTAAATAGCGCTGAATTGCAATAAAGTCGTTTTTAGTGACGCTTACTTGCAAAAAGGTCACCCGCTATTGCAGCCGCGCGGCAAACATTGTGACGTCAACCAAAAACGACTGTGACGTCACGCGCCGATTATGACGTTACGGCAGCACGCGGTGGTATCACACATGTGTGTAACCAACTCATTGTTATCTAATGAGTGACCTCACCACGGTTGAGTAATAAAATATATTTATAACATACCCGAAGACTCCACATCAATAAGAGGGTTGTTTGGATCATTATGTACAATTCAGTTAACCTTACAGCCCAGTAACAAATCTACATTGTGATAAGTTTTTATCTATGTTTACCTTGAACGTTATGTAGTTACATGTATGTAGGCGCCACTTCATCTCAAGCACTTTGATACAGCGTGGTCATTCTACAATTACAACATTGTAGGGACGTTGTAACGACATCAGATTTTACGTCGCAGGGAGCACTTTTTATTTTACAATTTTACATATGATACATTATGCTTTGATTGATTCTACCACACTTACATCATTAAAGGCGCTGTAGCACGTTTTTTTGCTCAAATAAGTCGATGAAATGTATTTGAAAAATAATGTCAACAATAGTAAAACACCCTTCTCTCTTCGGAAAATCAAGTTACAAATGAGTGTATATGGTTCCGTAAAGCCATGGGAATTTTTTTTGTCATTCGAAATAATAAAATGTGTTCACAATAAAATGGCCGCCATGCAATTTTGGCTTTATACGCAACACCATTATTACCACTACGGATAATTGGTTTGTGTAATAAGATGTTTTACCCTCTGAAGTAAATATAAATGACATAAACTATCATTATAAATGAGAAATTTGAAAAAATAAAATTTGCAAAAAACGTGCTACAGCGCCTTTAAACCACTCCTGATACAAGGGCAGTCTATTTTTCCTTTGGAGTCAATAATCGATTTCCGAGAATGTGCCATGTATAAAAGCCTATGGTGACCAATTGAAAGTTAATTATAAGGTTGAAGTTGGAGAAAATGCGTCTTATGTCAAGGTCAAGATAACATATTATGTATCACGTACATGGGACGTGTTACAAGGGAGACATGTGTCATGCAGCAAAGGTTTTTTTACTTTTTGTGATTCTGAAATAGATTTCGTACCAATTTGTATCATTTGGAGCCAATCGCTGTGGATTGCTATCGAATCACAAAAAGTTTCAAACACAGGAGGATTATCTCCATTCTTCCATCACGAGTTTTCATCATATTTCTATTGTACTTAAAATGTCATTGTAGAATTAAAATTATGGCCATATTTTAATTTTAAGAAAATGCACCATACACAAGGTCAAGGTGTTCTTTTATAAAGTGATAAACATATCAAGCATCAAAGACATATCATTTACCAAGCAAATCTTTGAAAAGTAGAGCTAAGGGTAACAATTCACGAACAATCTGACATTCAGATGTCAATAACTATTATCCAAGGGCTATTATTCTTGAAATATTTGTTGTTATTTGATAGAGTAAATGTAAATGTGAAACTTTTAAATTTAACAGGTTTGTATGTGTTCTCAAAATTGTTTAATGTCTCTTTTTAAAACCTTTAACTTTTAAATTTAACACGTTTTTATGTGTTCTCAAAATTGTTGAATGTCTCTTTTTAAAACATGTGTAAACAGTAAAACAGTTTAACTTGCATTACAACCATTTATAACCCGTATTGTATAGCTCTTTTGGCTTAATGAAAACATGATCAAACATGAATGATAACAAATGTTTGTCAGGTGCAACAGGTGAACACGTGGCCCATCACTATCTTGCTTCCTTCGGGTATATCTCATACAGATAAAATCTCCAGCACAGAATCGTCATCGTCGTCTTCATCGTTGTCATCTTCAATGTCGACACCGTTGTCGGCTTGCTGAACAGCCTGATATTCTTCCTCAAAAGGATCCTGCTGTTCCTGTTCAATCTGTCTCATCAGCTGCTCGTTGGACTGGTTTAGAGCAGAGACACCCTTGTGAGCTGTGGCACCTTCTTTGAAGCTTGAAATTACCGAGTCTTCACTGCCATCTGTCTACAGAGATGCCGCATGTCTTGAAGGACTTCCTGATGTCGTCGGGCGTTAAACAACTGTCTCACGCACTCCTTACCCACAGACACATGTCCTTTCTGGTTGGTGGTCTCATGTTGCCTGCTGGTGTGTGTTGCTGTTCAGCTGTGGACATCCATTCTTCATACAGAGATCGATACCTTGCTTTGAATGGACCATTCCATGACACGTCCGGCGCTTGAATCAATCCTGTACAACCCCCTGGAATAACCGCTACGTCGGTTTGCAGCTGGCGTAAGAATCCCAACACAACATCCTTCTGCCAAAAGCAAAGGTACCCCAGACATTTTGCAGCCATACATCTGTTAGCTTTTGATCCATCCATCCATCCATTTGGAGAGTATGTCACAACAACACCTCTCAGCTTCTGAAGTTCAGGGTCGACGCGTTTTCCTTTGAAAACAATAAGTGGCCTCAACTTTTCACCGTTTGCTTTGGCTGACAGGACAACGGTGAACCTATTTTTCGTATTTCCACTGGTCAACAGGCTTACTGTTTTATCCCCTTTATGTGCAACTGTTGTGTCAGAGATCATATCTACCCACACGGCCGTTTCATCCATGGCGCCAAATCTGTTCATTGGGTATCTGTGTGTCAAACGCATTCTTCTGATGTACATTATGTACTTAACCAATACAGGTGTCAGTTGGTCGGGTAACTTCTGCGCTGTCGATGTTTTACGTCGAAGACTATAGCCATGTCGCAGCATGAATTTCTCCAGCCAACCTTTAATAGCATCAAAGGTGTCAGTGGTGGCATCATCAAGAGTGAGTTGATCAAATAGACGTTTAGCTTCTCGCATGATATTAGATCTGGACACCCTCATTTTTAGTGCAATACAGCCTTCAATCCACTCACACAAGCGATTTTCAAGAGTAACACTCAGTGGCTTCCGTCCACCGCCCACTATTCTCTTTCGTTTTGAATCAACATTGCTAATAGTTTCTCGAAAGCTGTCCTCTTTTAGAACCCATTCCCTTATCCTTTTTGTGTCTTCTTTATATTTCTTAGCGGCTGCTTCTTTCGAATGGGTCTGAGCAAAGTCTATTGCTTCAAATTTAAAGGCCAAAGAAAATGATCGACGGATATCTTGTGTGGTGGTATCTTTGAGTGCTGCCATCTCGGTTTCAAATAATGTCTTTTTTTTTACTTTGTGCTTTCATAATCAACTTTGCTGGCCCATATAGTTTGTATTGTGCTAATATCTCTAAGCCACTGGCAATGTGAGAATGCACACATTTATCATCGAGAACAACTACAAGCACGCGTCCGCCGTGTCCCAGAAAGTGTTTTACAAGGTGCCAAAACTCTCTTGGAACATGGCCCACCGTAACGCCACGTTTACTCACTGCGACAGCATTTCTATCATATTTGTTGTCAATTTCAGGAAACAAATAAAGTTCTTCTCCAACTACAGGTGACCAACACTTCTTATATACATGAAAACCTCTGATGCTACTTTGAAATGCGTAATATAAGCCTTCGGTGCGTGACATTGAACACGTGTAACGGCGTGTTTCCGGTTGAGGGAGAATCAGTTATTTATTTTAAATTACGGGAGCATTAAGTATTCATTGTAACACCCGGCGTCTTTTCGCGACCCGGCGTGTATCTTTCACAAGGATCAAACCCCCGGCGTCTATTCGAGGAAATACGGTACTTAGGTCTTCGACAGTTCATCGAGCTTCAAAATGAGCTATAACATGTAACTGTAGGTATTGTTGTTAGTGAGAAGAAGAATTTCAAGGCGCGATTTTTTTCCAGAAAATTTTCTTTTTTTTCGAAATAGCAAAAAATCTAATATTACGGTCGAAACCACTATAGGCCTAATCGATGTGGAAGGTTGTTGCCCACATTTGGTGAAAGTTTTGTGACATTATCGTCATTAGTTTTCGAGCTATTGCGGTTTAAGGTTTTTTTACATTTTGGGTTATCTCACCTTTTTTAGGTCGAAAATGAACAATCGGCGAACGTACAGGACTAGTTTATGTATTAGGCTATAATCCCTGAAAATTTCATCCATATCGGTTCAGCCGTTACGTCACAGTGGCAAATAATAAGAAGAAAATAGGCCATAGTAATAACAGTAGGTCTTCCAGACTTTATCTTGAAGATCTAATAATAATAACAATACGTCTTCGAGAGACATACGTCTTGAAGACCTCATAAAAATGAGGATAATAACAATATGTCTTCCAGGCGTAGTCTTGAAAACCTAACAAAATCGGATAATAACAATAGGTATTCCAGACATACGTCTTTAAGACCTAATACGTAGTATAAGGAAAATCGGATAATAACAATAGGTCTACCATACGTCTGAAGACCAAATCAAATTGCATTTAGGTGAATTGAAATGACACAACTGATAAAGTGTATCCTTTTTAAAAAAACAAGGTTAAAAAACAAGGAATGGATAAGAGAGGAGATAACAGGCGAGTTTCTCTCAAAATCTTTGAAAAGCCTGGAAACCCGAATTGTCCTGTTACTGTTGTACAAGCTGTATAGGTCGCACAGACATAAGGATCTTAACAACAAATTCGCCAGATTTATCCTGGGTCCACAACCCAAAACTCATGTTGCTTCTTTCATCACAACCAGTGGGAAAAGAAGAAAAACTTGCCAAGATAACGAGCATTATAGCAGAGAAGGGCGGGTTATTGGAAGAAAGGTTCATCATTGGACTAGAAAAACATTTGCCACAACACTGATCCAGATTGGACATGAACCAACAGAAGTGGCTCATTTAGGAGGCTTGGAGAATATCCAAATTATAAATGGATATTCCGTCCTATCATTGGCACAGCACGATTTTACACCATCAGACATCTGAAAAGAACAGACCGCAAAATAAATTAATTTAACATTTCCAACATGTTCATGGACAACTCTTCCTGCCATAAATATTGAGACTCGCCTACTAAACTATGAAGTACACACTGCAAGCGGCTTGCCATTTAGTGGCGAAGTTATTTATTATCCCACTGGTATGTAATACCGCAGGATATAGTCATCGACCTATCCGTCCGTATGTGATCATTTCATGTCCGCAGCAGAAATTTAAAAAAATTCCTCATGTGAGTCAATTTCAAAAAAAGTGTCCAGGCTATTTTCTGAAAAATATATAATACTGTTACCTTTTTAGTGTGTGACAAATAAAAAGACAAATTTCTTCTTCTCACAAAAATCAATTTATCCATAATGGGTTAAAATTTACATTACAAAAACTTACATCTCTTCAAACTTGCATCCTATATGCTAAAATACAAGCAATATTATTGGTGATTTCTGTCATATGGAAATAAGACCTCACTCGCAAACAATTTGTTCAATGGTAATGTCAATTAAGTTTTCAAAGCCACAACTGTTTCACCTCAGGCAACCAAAGCATTATTATTTGTGATTTCTGTCATATGGGAAATAAGACCTCACTCGCAAACAATATGTTATGTTTTTGTAAAGTGTAACCCGGGCCAATACTAAAATACTTAAATAACATATTTAAGTTTAGATGTTCAGGGTTTATTATTATGTTTGTTCAAGTGTACAGTCAGTATATATTCAAACGAACAGTGACATCACAATCAGTGTAGTGTTGCAACGTCACAGAATCGCGACGTCATAATCACTGTAATGTAAACCTCCCTGAGGATAAAGTTAAAACATGTAGGAGGAAATCGGCGTTAGTTATTCTTTTAACTACCATTTGAATATATATATATTTTGCTGACAATGCAGTAAATGTTAAATTACCAAATTACAATTCTATTAAATTAGAAATTTATGGTCAAGGAAAGAATTGATATGATTCAGATTGTAACTTATCGTTATGTAGAATAAATGCCTCTCTATAATTGCACATGCTGCGACATTACATTTTCAATCTTAATCTCACTTCAATTTTAATACCATTGATAGGATATTAACGTATGGCGAGATAATCTGAAGTGCTCTTTACATCATTATATAACACACCTAAATGTACTTTAAAATAAAAAAATTGAAACATATTTGTAAGATAGCTCCCGTTGATGCAATAAAGAAACCATTAGTATGAAACGAACTGTGTGATTTTAACAAATTATCTACCCTTGAGTAGATAATATAATTGTCCATGACTCACTTAAAATAATAATGAAAGTATGTTTTTACTGAGCATTATTTTTAATATTCTTTTTGAAGGTTAAATTATCTTGTGTAAGTAGTTTTAGGCTTTGATGGTATTAATTATTTTCTAATATCTAATGTAATACCGACTACTTGAAATTACTTAAATCGGAAATGATAATTTCTGTAAAATTTGATTAGCTATATGGGTATGCATAGAGGGAATCAAATTATTATAAAATACGAAATATTTGGTAATAATATTCTTTAATATCTTCTACAAATGCAGAGACTATGTTACATTATCAGTTGTGCGTCCATCCTCCATGTTGAAACATCACTGGTTCAGGCGTGTGTGAAATAACATGGATATGACCATGTTTGCTTTGATCATATACTGTCAGATACTTAACAGTCCTAGAGCTTCCTCTTCCATTGTATCCTCATACTACAGTTTAATGAACATATCTGACAGACACATCTATCCCGAGACAAGTTCTTCAAGAACGAGCTGCGCTGTGGAGACAACAAGGAAAGGATACGTTTATTTTATGTTCGAAAAATCAAGATCTTTTTGTCAAAGTACCCAAACTGTTGAATCCCTACTATGGAAGAGATCAATAACATCGCCCCTCCCTGTTGCTGTTTATAAAGTTAGAGGTAAGTAAATATATTTCACGTGTATGCTTTTTATAAAATTGGTACGCATGCTTCAACACAACACAGGTGAAAGGTCTTCACTCAACCGCAAAAGACACATCACCATACAAAATGTATGATAATCAGTGATAACCACGACTAGAAACAAATATACACCATGTCTTCACAAACTAACTAAACTTTATTTCTGAGATACACATGCATTAAAAATCGTCGTTTTCGAATCTTCTTTTCGCGACGAGATCTGAGAGACAAACTTGACTTTTTTTGCTTATTTTACCATGTCCTACAGACACGTAATCAAATGTAAGTAAAAGAGGGTCATTTATATATAAATATCATTTATTAATTAAAATTCTACATTTTATGAATGGTCTAGATTTATGCCAAACATTCTGGCTAAAAAAAACTTTTTGAAAAAGCAATTTCAGCAGCCCAACTACACTTGAACAGATATAAAAAGAAAAGTATTATATTCAGATGTATGATGCTGTAGGAACATCTAAACAAATTCAAAATCGACTTTCTCCGGCAGCAGTATTTCGAAATGTTAACACTGCGTGTATAACTGTACAGCGGAAAAAGCGAGGTGTACGGTGGCATATTGTTCCTAGCGAGGAGCCGATATCGAAAGTAGAGGTATTACTTCTCAACTCTAAAATAATCCATATCCTGTCAATGATTTAAGCCCTAATGCTTAGTAAAATGTGTGTTTACATGTTTCGCAAACAATGTACGTTAACTAATGAACTATAAATTATGTGCGAGTAAATAACTCATTCAGTCCTTCGCTGCAATCGACGATCTGCCCGTGTTTACATCAAATATTAAGAAATATAGTGAATATATTGCATTATTAATGTGTATTGTTTTGTTTCTCATGCTTTCTAAATCAATTCATAACTGAAAGTATTAATGAAGTTGTTAAATTAGTTGTAAATGGACGTTTTTCTATTGATGGGTGGTGTACGGTCGCTAGTTGCAAAAGTAGAATGACTGTACTGTTCCTAGCTTTCTTTGTGTACAGTTACTAGCTGTTCAAAGAATTACATGTATCTTAATGTCAGTATACGATACATTTTGAACACATCTATTTATTTGTTGTCAGTGGAGAATTAACAATTTGAAACAATATATTTGAGGACAACTGTATTAGTGTTAATGGTATTTTGTATAAGCATTCACGCCTGCAACCTTATTGTGCCCTAATCAAACTAAACTGAAGTACAAAAGAAAGTACACACCTCAGTTAGTTTTATCATTAGGGCTGTGTATTGTCTTATTTTTTTGCATTGCAATACGTATTGCTGAACTGTAATGTATTGCAATACGTACCACAATATATTACAAGATCCTCTGACAATGAGATATTTATCTAGAAACCATTTTAACTAGTGCCAATACTATTGCAACATGCTAAATGAACTCTACAGTCAACTTTTAGACTTCTTTTAGCAGTTTAAACATGACACATTTGATAAAATGACTTTAAGATCTTTAAAAAGGTCATTTTAATACAGTCCAACACACATTCAAGCACTTCAAAATAATGTTCTTAATACAAGTTAAGCCAATAAATGTGCCTTTTACAAGATAAATATGACTTAATATTTGTTGGTGCAATATATTGTGGTATGAAAATCGTATTGCAATACATGTATTGCACAACTTTGTATTGCAATAATATTGCACAGCCTTATTTGTCATATGTATGATTTTCAATTACAAATATGTCATATTTCGACGCCGTACTCTAAAACGTGCAGGCGTTTAGTCATCATCCAAGGACTACTTCTGCGTGGTTTTCAAATTTCTTTAAAAACAAGATGTGTTTGTTAAACACGGATGCCCGGATATACCAAAGTTATGGCCAAGGTTAAAGTTTTCTGAATATTGTCCACTGCGGCAAGGTCAAGGTCAAATATGATGACCTCATCTGAAGGTCTCATCATTAGGTATGCACATGCCAAGTATGAAAGCCGTAGCTCTCAGCAAACTAAAATTATGGCCAAGGTTAAAGTTTACTGAAGATGTCCACTGCGACAAGGTTAAGGTCACAAGGTCAAATATGATGACCTAATCTGAAGGTCTCATGCACATGTCAAGTATGAAAGCCGTAGCTCTGAGCAATCCAAAGTTATGGCCAAGGTTAACGTTTTCTAAATATTGTCCACTGCGGCAAGGTCAAGGTCACAAAGTCAAATATGATGACCTCATCTGAAAGGTCTTATCACTAGGTATGCACATGCCAAGTATGAAAGCTGTAGCTCTGAGCAATCTATAGTTATGGCCAAGGTTAAAGTTTACTGAAGATGTCCACTGCGACAAGGTTAAGGTCACAAGGTCAAATATGATGACCTCAACTGAAGGTATCATCACAAGGTATGCACATGCCAAGTATGAAAGCCGTAATTCTTAACAATCTAAAGTTATGGCCAAGGTTAAAATATATCTGAAAATGTTCATTGCGGCAAGGTCAAGGTCACAAGTAAAAAGAAGGCAGAAACTGTCAAAATTAAAATACCCGTAACTCATTAGTAACACCACTACTGTACTTTTCGTAATTTCCACTTAGGTTGATGTAGTCATAATTTAGATTGCATACATGGTTAATGCTTCATGTTCTTTTGAACAGTTTTTATGCTTGAAATTGTCTATTCGCAGGCGTGAATAAAAATTTCATTAGAATAATTGGTTAAGCAGTCATGATCCTTTGAACTTTACTGAAAATGGCGATTTTTGAAAAATGATAATGTTCTGTGACTTGTCACACATAAAGTATGACAGATACGCGATTGAAATTTATTATTCTTCATGAGAGACATGTCTACTTCACAGTGAGCCATAAAAAATTATTGTATCTTCAGTGGTTTACGAAGGAAAATTCTCCAAAGTAGGTACCCCTCGAAAGGTCTCAAAATCACAAAATTTAACTTTTTGGGGATTATGTCTAAATTGTGCCTAATTGATCAACTTTTACATGATCATGATATGTTATGGAATTGTTAAACAAGTTATTATAAAGAGATTGAAATAAATAACTTCAACATAAATCAATTTGTTACAGAGTTATGCCACTTTGAACATGCAACCGAAAAGGTTCAAATACAAGGGCAGATAACTAGAATTCTAAGCCAAAATTCAAAATTCTGTCTCGATAACTTTTTAACACGTTTATCCAGCTTTCAAATGAGATATCAAACGTAGCTGTATGTGTTGCCGGGATTTAGAAATATTATTCCCAGCGGCACACAGTGGAGCTGGGAATTGTTGTCTTAGGTCTCACGAAGAGACACATTCCAAAGGGGAATGGTCAGATGGAAGATAAGAGTTTTCCCGGTTAGCTGAGGTCAGCTATTAGTTTTGGAATGTATGGGATATACATAGAAGTACAGTGGTAGTGAGAACCATTCTAGGCTTGTCGTCCAAAGCAGCAACAAGACTTTACCAAAATCATATCAACCAGACTTTCCGGAAAATTCACTGAAGATGTCACGAAAGTCACCTGAAGCCTCATCAGCCGAACAAACTCAGGATCATGTGGTTACAATGAGCCAACTTCAGGAGAGCAATGAACGAATGCTCAACAGTTTTAAGGATCTCTTGACAACTAACATGAGGAATATCAAGGAAGATCTTGAGCTGGCAAACTCCAACCTGGCCGAACAACAGATGACTGAAATCCGCCGGTTAAAGAAGGATGCTCCGAAGAAATTTAAGAAGAAAGCGCATGAGGACCAGTATCCCCACAATGAGAAGGTGTGCTCTTCAATGGAGGATGCTGCCGAGAAGATAAGAAAAGGGAAGATTGAGAGTGCCATACAGTCCCTTGAAGAAGGTATTGAAACTGTGAACATCAGACAGAAACACATACTTCTGGCTGATTCATCGGATTTCGGTTGGAAGACTGTGGAAGAATACTTAACACACGAATTAGCAGATGACAGTGATGACGAGAAAAGGATACGGAAATCTGAAGTCACAGCGGGAAGAAAAATCAAGGAATCGCGGAACAGAAAACCGGTCGGACGTTTTCAGAGACAAGGTGGCCGTATCCCTCGTCTGCTGTAGAATCAACAGCAAGAAGAGGACAAGAACAGAAAAGAAGGAGCGGTGCCTGCTTCGCATGTGGGGGTTTCGGTCACTGGAGCCGGGAATGTACCAAGTTCCTCAATGCGCAGAGAGGAGCTGTCGGGCAGCAGGCTAGTGCTAGCCAGTCTCAGTTAAGTAACTGACTTTGCATGAATGAATCAAGCTGTGATGCTGTAACACCAGATATTATAATTAATGATGAGGATAAAATATGCCTTGATAAGCAGAGTATAGAATTTTCAGTTGTGTGTAATGATACACTTTGCAGTGATGATGTGTCAGGTTCATGAAGGTGAAAAATCCGTGCTGCGTGTAACTGTATTTGCTCTAATTTATTAACTTGTTCTTGTGTACACCCATCCCAGACTTCGCATGCGTATTCAAGATGCGACCTTATAAACATAACATAACTCTTTTTAAGATTATCTCTACTCAATACATATTTTAGACGTCGGAGAGAGGTCACCATTTTTGAAACTCTTTTAATAATATTTTCGATATGTTCTGCCCATTTCCCATTTTCTGCTAAAATTACACCAAGATGTTTATGCATCTCAACCATTTTTATTTCAACCCCATCAAAGTAAAGGTGTACATTATCCGTATTATTTATACGCGAAAATAGAACAGCTTCAGTCTTGTCTGGGTCATATTTGATTAACCACTTTTTACCCCACATGTTAAGCTTGCATAAATTAGCATTCAGTTTCATTTCTATTTCACTACTGTTTACTGACGAGTATCCAAGTGACGAGTCATCAGCAAATAGACGTGTTAGACAGTCCAGCTCATCTGCAATATCATTAATGTACACAACAAACAAGAATGGGCCGAGAACTGACCCATGCGGGATACCAGCTTGGAGTGTTCGCGGTTTAGAAATTGATCCATTTACAAACACGCTCTGACTTCGATTACTTATGTAACTTGTTAACCATCCTAATAACTGCCCCTTTATACCATACTTTTCAAGTTTTAATAATGAACCTCTATGCCAAACTCGATCAAATGCTTTGGACATATCACAAAATACCATACAGTAATTTTCTTTTCTGTCTAAAGATTCACAAATCTGATGATATATTTCAATCAGCTGATGTACAGTTGAATGTCCAGGCTGAAAGCCAGACTGATATTTATAAAGCAGTTTGTTTGTATGAAAATAATTAAACAAGTGTTTAAAAACAACTCTTTCAAAAACTTTACCAACACAACTGATAAGTGAGATTGGTCTGTAATTGGATGCTAAAGTAGTGTCACCTTTCTTGAAGAGATGCATGCCATTAGCAACTTTCCATTCAAATGGATACACACATAATTGTAAAGACATATTGAACAATAAACATAAAGCTTGATTTAATGATTAGACAACATTTTAGAAGCTGATGGCTGATTCTGTCGGGACCTGACGCTTTTTTTCACATGTAAACATTTGATGATATCTTCTATTTCACATGTTCTTACAATGAGAGAGTCGAAAATTGCGCCCGTTCTCTTATTAAATGGCGGTAGACGTACATCGTCATTTTCTAGTGTTGGTATAGACTGGAAATATTCATTTTATCTTTCTGCTTTTTCAAAATCAGAGAAGCAAGATGGACTGTATTTATCATCATTACATTTAAGAGGCGGTATGCAGGTGCTAGAGCCAGATTGCTTCACTAAATAACGTAGTAGTTTCCAATAAGAACTCTTATTTTCAACATACGAGTCAAGGAGAAAATTGTCAATATTAGCATAAAAATGTTCTTTTGCATGATACTTCATATTATTAACTTTTTGCGGTTGCTTTTTGAATTTTGTTATATCAGATGATATTTTTGTTCGATTTGCTTTCTTTCGCAATCTGTCTCTTTTCCTACACTCTTTTCTTAAATTAGAATCAAACCACGGTTTATCATTTGGACGAATAGTGACTCTCTTTGTTGGGACGCATGATTTAAGAAAAGAGTTGAATGTTTAATAGAATTTGTCACAGGCTTCGTTTACATCTTTACTCTTGCCGAACAATTCAGTCCAGGTTGTGTCTGTGATAACATCGTTTAATGACGCATAATCAGCTTGTTTGTAACATAATACCTCTCTGGTATACGTCATTTTGGTATTTACTGACGTAGTTAAAGTGATGTAAGTACCTCTGTGATCACTTATCACACTATCGAATTCGGTAACTCCACAATCAACAACATTCATATCTTCACTTATAATGATGGGATCAAGTAAAGTACTAGAAGAATGCGTAACTCTTGTCGCTTCTTTAATCACATTTTTCAAACTTTTACTTAGCATAATATCTCTCAATTTATTGCCTCTTTTAGTCAAAAGGTCCGCATTTAAGTCGCCAATGATGCTAAGTTTACTTGTGATGTCTAAGGCATTCTCAAGGTATATATATCCAGCCTATTCCAAAATCCTAAAAAGTTATACTCTGGCCTGTATGCTAAACATATTATGAGTGGTTTTTGAGGCAAATATATCTGTACCCAAATTGTTTCATCATGTGTGTTTTCGAAATCATACGTATTTTTGTGTCAGAAGCACTTAGAGATTTGGTGATAAGAGGCAGTGAAGTGGAGGTAGAACAGGCGCCAAGTGTTGTTAATCCTCTATCAGTTTCCATTCATGACAATGGTAAGAAGAGATTAATTTTGGATTTGAGATATGTTAATCTGTTTCTTCATAAACACAAGTTTAGATGTGAAGATCTTTCAGTACTTCAACACCTTATACAACAAGAGGACTCGGTGTTTACTTTTGATTTGAAGTCAGGATATCATCACAATGAAGTGCTTACAGAGCACCAGACTTATTTGGGCTTTGCTTGGGAAATTGATGGCAAGTTGCGGTATTTCATATTTACTGTTCTACCATTCGGGTTATCATCAGCCCCATATATTTTCACTAAAGTGTTAAACCAGTGGTTTCATTCTGGAGAAGTAAGGGTATTAGGATTCTAGTCTACTTGGATGATGGATGTGGCATATGGAGAGCTGTAGAAGTCAAGCTATGTTAACTGCTCATATTGTCTGCAGTGATCTGTTACGTTTAGGATTTATACCCAACCCCGAGAAGTGTTGTTGGCAACCGTTTCAATCAGTAAAGTGGTTTGGACATATCATAGATTCAGGCAAATTCCAGTTTAAGATCACCACTGGAAGAGTTGAGAAGCTGTTAAGGAATATATGTAAATTGCTTGAATGCGACACACAGCATATGCCGGTGTAGCAGTCTCAAATGACTCTACCGCCTCATATGACTCTAGAGTTATTTGAGGCTAGCCCCATATGACTCTAGACTCATATGGGGCTAGCAAAGTGCACACATGAGTCCAGCCTCAAATAACTCTATTCAGGCTCAAATGACTCTACCAAATGTTCTGTGAAAGAAGATTTACGTATTCATAATTTCACATTTTTCATGTTTTAGTTCATTTTCAGATACCGTGGAATGGTCTGAATTGAATATTCTTAGAAAAAAGTACTAGAGTTAAATGAGCCTAGGCTCAAAACACTCTAGAGTTAAATGGGCCTAGGCTCAAAGCACTCTAGAGTTAAATGGGCCTAGGCTCAAAGCACTCTAGAGTTAAATGGGCCTAGGCTCAAAACACTCTAGAGTTAAATGGGCCAAGGCTCAAAGCACTCTAGAGTTAAATGGGCGTAGGCTCAAAGCACTCTAGAGTTAAATGGGCCTAGGCTCAAAACACTCTAGAGTATCAACAGTGTAAACACCTCAAAGGTAGAAAGGGCTGACAACAATTAAATTATGATTAAACAGCAGTTGAAATTAATTTTCTGAAGAAAGACCTTCTCCTTCTAAGAGATACACATTTTGGAGTATATGCTCCTATATATAACTTATTTTTTATATTTAATCATGTAATGTCCTTCTAACAAATACTAGATTTACTTTTAAAAAATCAAATTTGTGGCTTGACAGTATTCATAGTGATTATGATCATTATGATTCTGATTGGTCTTTAAGAAAGTAAGTATTAAACCATGAAACCAGTAATGTCCGGAATTCATTTTCATTATTAGAATGACCATCCCGAAGTTTGTTCACCTATAATTATATACGTATGTTGGTACAAATATTCTGTAAATAGTGATGCCAATGAGACACTGTATAATGGTGAAAGAGAAGCCGATAACTTTGTATTTTTATGTTAGAAGTGTCGATTTTATGTACCGTAACATAATTTAATTTCATACCTCTAAATAACGGCAACAGTTTGGAGAACAGAACTGACCAGGGGTTAACATTCTATCGTATCGTTGTTTATGTTTCTCTGTAAACTATCAAAAAATGATCAGCAATGTTACATTTTGGTGATGTATTTTTTGTTATACTTATTCAATGTCCTTGTAGATATTGTTTTCTTATAAAGTCCATATGAAAAGTATTTACAATTATTAAATTATTTTTAAAATCTTAATTTTGAAGAGTTTACCCCTTCTTTCTTATTGCAATATACGAAATATTGCACAACTGATCAAATAATAAATTTCAGAGTGAATATTGTATTCTTAGAAAACGATCGATTTGTCAGTACAGGTGAAATAATACAATTGACTTCCACACGAAATCCTAATTACAATTACAATTAAAATAGTACTTACATTTTTTTTAAATTTTGGGATGCAGCTTTGCGATTTTAACATTGTGTTACTTTTATACTTGGATACAAGCATAAACCATATAAATAATCTTTACGTAGGGAACGCTGTCACGCTGTGCAAAAAAACCGCTTACATGCATTGACTGTATATCAATTTAAAAAAAAATACCACCATCCAATGACAAAACTGTTGATTGATTAAGATTTAATTGGCATATTTTGATGACTCATATTCTTATCAATTATTCAACTGAACAGGATATCGTATTCATTATTGATGCTCCGAATAAAATACTATGTGGGTTATTGATGTTTCTTACCAAATATTTATTTCATGTTCTTACTTTTGTGTATTCTATTAATAAGAATCTGATCATGATAAAAGGGGAAGCTTTCCGAAAGTTGATGCTATAGGCAGGATGTATTCATATGTACATTTCTTTAGAAGCGTTTATTCATAAATATGTTTTTTACAGGACACGAATTTTTTCATGTCAGATTTGATTTGGTTGCTAAAATAAATCGTATTTGTATAAATCTTATTTCAGTATGCTGGAGTAAATGTTGTTTACATAATATTTAACTAATAATCTATTTTAATTATACTAGAACATTATTATCAACACATTCATCATATTTGCTGTTTTCATACAAATTGAAGCATTTGGTATATGTTCATTATTATCTCAGTTAAAATCATAAAAAAAAGTTTAACAATGACGTCTTTTTTGGAACATTTCTATTCTTTAGACTTATCAAATTTCAAACTCTCAGAAATATGGAATCATAAATGCTAAAAAAATTGAATTCCATTCATTATTCAATCGTATATTTCACCTTAATATTGCAGGAGAATAATGTCTATGGATAGTCATTTCTTTATTGCGGATATATATTAACACATTCATCAAACAAAAAGATACGTAAAAATGTGTCGAAGTCATTGAGGTTATAACAAGTTTATGTCTCCAAGTAATATGTGCATGCAACCACTACTTATTTATGTCCCATAGCTATGCACATCCATCTAACTACTCAATCACTGTTGACTATACATAAACGTTTATGTTTGCTATTATATCTCATTCAACTTAAATAATTAATCACACAAAACACTTTCACGTGCTTTGGAAAAAGGTGAATGGGAACGAGGCTATAGATACCAACGATAGAATTTTACCAAACCAAAGAATTAAACCAAAGCTGAACTGTTGTAGTTAACTTAAATTATAATAGAAATCAAAAGATAATAATATATAAAGATGAACAAATCATGTTTGTCCCTTTAGGATAACTGGAAGATAACTAACCTTTTCTGCTTGATGTTATCATATAAGTCTTTTGTATGCATTTGCATAAGTAAGTTTCAAATTTGATTAACCCTAAACACAAATAGACTGTTACAGTGCGATACTATTTTTGTCAGCATGGAACAAAAAGTTTATGTTTTTTCTTTGAAGTTTAATTGCATTATCATACCCCCGCCGCGCGTTTAGCGCCAAGCAGGGGATATAGTATTCGGTAACGAACGTCCGTACGTACGAAGTGGAATAACTCACTACTATTCACTAGATTATGTTCATACTTTATATATAGGTCAACGATAGTGATGAAAGTAATGTTCAAAAAATGTTATGTGACCTCGAACTTCACGATCACAACGAAACTTTGACAAGTTACCCTTGTCAGCGAGATATCAAAATACCTATAAAATTAAAATAAAATTTCTTAAAACTTTATAAATTATACCTACTTTCTACTCGGGCAGACGGAATGCTGATTTTAATATTAGTGAAATTGGCATAATGTTCAAGGTCAATCAGGACCCAGTCGAGTTGTGTGACCATGGCATTATGATTTTACTTTGAAGTATTAATTTACGGTGAGGGATCATGTCACCTAAGTGACAATTGCTTGTTTCCAATGGACACTTTATATGTGCGTGCTTAAGACTTTCGAAGTATCTGGTGACCATCGTCTCTGATTCAACAAACTATTGCATCACAATAGAGCACCGATAGATAATAGACTCATAATACTCAAGGCTCAAGATAGGTCTACACAAGATTTTCGCATTAATATCTTTAAAATTGAAAAAAGGACAAATTAAAATTCTATATATAGGAGAGGGCGTGATAAGTTGAGCCAATATTTTATTACAGCTGTGTAAAATATTTTGATCAATATCAATATGTTTTGGCAAATACATAACATATGTATAAGATATCATTATACGATACATATTTGCATTGTTACAGGCTTTCAGAGTAAGTTGATCATCTGCAATTAGCAAGTTGATCCCTTAGCTTAGTTTATATAAAAGAAATCAAGAAATATCAAGAAATACAATATCTCGGAACATAGTTTACGTGGTTGTAACCAGGATTTCAGACGATTTCACGAATTTTACGAGCGACTCTATATATTTACCAGCGATCACGCGATAATAAAGCGTCTGTTAAACTTAAACAAGGTTAATAATAGACCCTGATAGTCAGGAAAAACCTTCCTTTCCTTCCTATCAGGGTCCACAACATTACCATATTCTCCGTATCATGGTTTATCCTTTATCCAGTGTGGATGAAATGTACTAAAGGCAGATGTACACATCATAGTGATTACGAGTATAGAGATCCGTAACTTTTGAACAATTAGTGTCTGAGTTATGAGTGGAACAAAGTGTGACGGACGGTGCACGGACAAGCGGGTATAATAAACGGGGGTATAATAAATATATAATACGAAATTCACACATCCTTTCTTGATTCATCGGTTTCCTATGTACGCATGTTCGCAGGTACATACGGGGATATTTATATTACACGGAGGCATACTTAAAGCACTAATATCGAAGGACTAACACGATAAAAACAATCGCCATATTGATTCTCACTCACACTCTCAAAATTTTCCCAAACCGTCCTTAATCTAAAAACTATGATGTATACACGTATGTACAAAAATAAAATATACATACAACGTACACTGAAGAAACATACAAGAACATTAAAATAGAAAAGTATGTTTCTCATTTTCGTAATCCTATGGCATCAAGCCCAAATAGGGTCATAAGGGGTCACCAAATATACATTTTTAGAATCCCTTTTGGATAAGGAGTCTGCACGCAACTTTTCAGCTCTCTAGACCTTATATAAACGGAGAAGAAGATGAAAATAGGTTTCTTAGGGTTCACGAAATCTACAATTTAGAATCCCCTTAACTCAAGGAGTCTGCACACAACTAGTAAGCTCTCTAGACCTTTTGGAACTGGAGAAGAAGATGAAAATAGGTTTTTAAGGTTGTGACCCCTGTGACCCCATTTGAGGTCATGGGGTCACGAAATCTACAATTTAGAATCCCATTACCCAAGGAGTCTGCATATAAAATTTCAGCTCTAGAGTCATTGGTTCTGGAGAAGAAGTCGAAAAAGCGAAAAGTTTATGGACGGAAGGACGGACGGACGGGTGGCCGCCGGACGCCATGCCATGTCAAAAGCCCATCGTGCCTTTCAGGCCTAATGAGCTAAAAATTAATACGTCGTTTCTCTATGTGGCACTCCAACAATATATTATGCCCTCGCACATATCACACTCGAACAGACACACAGACGCACAGACGCACGTACAGACACACGGGCTGATGGACGGATTATCACTCAAACCTATCGACGTCCAGTTCTTGGCAGAGTAAAGATGAAGTGAAGACATAGGCTAGAGTTATTTGAGGCTAGCCCGAAATGACTCTACCAGCATTGATTTGGTAAAGCCTGAAAAATATTGAGGTTTAGGTAGAGTCATTTGAGCCTGGATAGAGTCATCTGATCCTGAGGAAATTTCTAGCCCCCAAATGACTCCAGAGTTATCTGAGGCCAGGCTCAAATGACTCTAGAGTTAACTGAGGCCAGGTTCAAATGACTCTCGAGTTATCTGAGGCCAGGCTCATATAACTCTAGAGTCATTTTTGTACTAGAGTCATCTGAGGCTGATACACCGGTAAGATGGTTGGCTTCACTCACGGGTCAGATACTATCTATGTACAGAGCTGTTGGTTTGGTCCGTTTGATGACCAGGAGGACGTATGCGGACATAGAGTCCAGGCAGTCATGGCATTCACTTGTATCAATTTCATCACAGTCCAGAGAAGAATTAGTGTTTTGGAATACAAATCTGAAGAATTTAAATGGCAGTATTATCCGTTCTCTTTCTGTCTAAGTGTGCTTGTTTTTAGTGATGCCTCAGAACATGGTTTTGGGGGTTATGTTATGAATGTAGAAGGATTGGTCTCAACCGGAAATTGGACGGATGTAGAAAAGACGAAGAGTTCAACTTGGAAGGAATTAAAGAGTGTAGAGCTTGTTTTCAAAGGTTTTCAGAACAATTTAAGGATTATGAACATCAGATGGCATACAGATAATCAGAATGTTGTGAGAATCTTGCTGAATGGTAGCAAAGTAGGTGAGTTACAAACTATAGCTGGAGAGATATCCAAGCAGTGCTTCAAGTATCACACTGCTATGGAACCAGTTTGGATTTCCAGGGAAAGCAATGTAGTAGCAGATGAATTAAGCAGGGAAATAGATAATGATTGGCAGATAAATGATCATGTTTTTCGGAACTTGAATGTTCGGATGGGGAATTGTACTGTGGATAGGTTCGCCACGTGGTACAATAAGAAGTTAGCGAGATTTAACAGTATCTCCTATCAACCAGGTAGTGAAGCAGTCAATGCGTTTGGGCAGAATTGGGCTAGAGAATTTAATTGGTGGTTGCCTCCAGTGTGCAAAATTTCAGAGGTGGTACAACATATCAGAGTTTGTAAAGCTGATGGTATTCTGGTAGCGCCTTTGTGGCGTTCTGCACCATATTGGCCATTACTTTGTACAGATGGTGTACACTTTGAAACTGGAGTGAAGGACTGGTGCTATATCCCTAATGAGAAAGGGACTTTCCTGAGAGGGAAAAGTGGACACAATATCTTCACAAAAGGGTTCAGTTTTAAGATGATAGCTATTAAACTTGTTTACAGTAAGATTTCTGATGAAAGGCAAATTAGGCCTGGTTATTGTACAGCACCCTTGGGGTATTGCAATGTGTGTTTGTCTACAAGTAAAAGACAGTAAAGTACTAGATATCATGTGAAAGAGAATAGAGTATTCTTCCTATGTGGAATGCCTTTAAGAGGCAGTGTGAAGACTGACCGCCCAAGAGAGGCGAGAATGGACAGCCCTAGAGAGGCTTGAATTGACAGCCCGAGAGAGGATAAGAATAACAGCCCGTGTGGGGCGAGTGAAGAAACTGTGTGCGAGGAGGCTCCGCCCCAGTGGGAGGCGTGTGTTGTTTAAATAATGATGTTTTGAATGTCGGTTTTCTAAATTATTTGTGTAAATATAGAGATCAAGAGATGATTGTCTACTGTTCATTTGCATTGTTTGAATGGAAACAATAAAGCATTGGCGTTCTAACATATTGTGTTTTGTATGTGAGAATATTTATCTGCACAATACTTACCATTTCCAGACGTACTGAAGACAGGGATGTGGGAGCAAACAGAAGATGTTAGCAACCCGGAACTGCAGCGGTTGGCGGAAGAACTACCAGCAGTTATGTTAGGAGCGAGGCCTACGTCAATTGTGTTCAGTTATAAGAGGGCGTGGCAGAAATGGAAAGATTTTGCTAAGGACAAACCGGAGATTAAAGTATTTCCTGCAAACCCTTTCTATGTCTGATTATATCTTACCAGTATAATTAAGGCAGATAAACATATTAATGCTGTGTATAGTGCTGTATATGGTATCAACTGGGCACACAAAATGGCAGGGTTAACATCGCCAACTGAGTCAGAAGCAGTAAAGACAGTGGTAGAATCCGCCAAAAGACAATTGAAGAAGGATAGTCGGAAGAAGGAACCTATGCATGTTGAAAGCGTTATTGAAGTGTGTCAACAATTTAACAACAAGTTCAACTTGACTGTAGTGAGGGACATTACTTTCGCAGTTTTAGCTTTTGCAGGATTTTTTAGATTGAGTGATCTCATAAATGTAAAACGATCTAATATAACTTTCAACCAAAACAATATTGAAATTGAGTTAGAAAAGAGCAAGACGGACCAATATCGGGAAGGTAACATTATTTCGATTGCAGAAACTAAGACAGTAGCCTGTCCGGTGAAATGGTTGAAGAAATACTTGGAGCTAGCCTGTGTTCAGGATTCTTCAACCAAGTTCATATTTAGAAGAATATGTGTCTCAAAGGGACATTCTAAGCTGGTGTCCACTGATTTGCCAGTCTCGTATTCTACAATGAGAAAATCAGTACTGGACAAGTTTAAACTGTCAGTGGAGGACATCAGTAGGTTCGGGTTACACTCGTTCCGCTCCGGTGGAGCGTCAGCTGCAGCTGAGGCGGGAGTTAGTAGCTGTGGAATAAAGAGGCATGGCCGATGGAAGTCGGATGCAGCTAGGGATAGATATATTAAACCCAGTAAAGCTATGAAACTTACAGTATCCGCTAATTTAGGAATCTAGGGCATGTAACTCCTTTGGGTCTCTTTCCCAACTTGAGAACTCTAAATGTGTGTATGTCTCATTGCTGCACAATGAACGGCAACAGCCTTTACCTATGATGGTATAAGTATGTGATCTATACAGATAGGAAGATGGATGGCACTTACTATGTGTAAGTGGTAGCAAGACATATTATTCCCAGCGGCACACAGTGGAGCTGGGAATTGTTGTCTTAGGTCTCACGAAGAGACACATTCCAAAGGGGAATGGTCAGATGGAAGATAAGAGTTTTCCCGGTTAGCTGAGGTCAGCTATAATTTTGGAATGTATGGGATATACATAGAAGTACAGTGGTAGTGAGAACCATTCTAGGCTTGTCGTCCAAAGCAGCAACAAGACTTTACCAAAATTGCATATTTTATGTAATATTTGAGATGTCATGAAATGATTAAATTCAGGCATGGCGCTTTTTCCAGAGTATTTGGCCAAATATTAGTTTGGTTTTATCTTTGGTTTTTTAGAGCGCGTGCTAGTGATGAAGTTTAATGAATTGATGGATTTTACATGTATTAAAGTATGTGAGTTTATATAAATGTGATTATGTGTCATTACTGCACATTGTGTTCTAAATGTGTATATGTGTCAATGAGTTTAAATGTGTGTATGTGTGATTGCTGCACAATAAATGGGAACAGCCTTTACCTATGATGGTATTAGTTTGTGATCTATACAGATAGGAAGATGGATGGCAAAATAATGGCAAATAGCAAAAAATATATTATTACGGCCGATGAACGCTATAGACCTAATGGATAGGGCATGTTGTTGCGCACATTTTGGTGAAAGTTTTGCGCAAATATCTGGATAAGTTTTCGAGTTATTAAGGTTTGAAGTTTCAACTTCCAGGGGGGATAACTCACGAAAGAAGTCGAAAATAAAAAACCGGGCTCCATTAGGATCTAAGTCAGGTCACAGGCTACAATCCCTACAGGCTACAGAAAGAAACACGCCAATAGCAATATGGATTCAGCCTTATGACTGAATCCTTAATAATAGCCATAATTTTAAAACATTAACGTCTAATACTAACACATGTTAATCAGTGTCAGTGCATGAGACCAACATGACTGGATCACATGGTTGTCTAAATAATAACAATCCTGCAATGATCAAGAGTAAATTCTCAAAGTAACCTAATATAATTCAATTAGATTCCCGAAGTCAAGAAATTTATGACATATAATTAAGGATTCAGCCCTTTGGGGCTGAAACCTTATTGAGATTGGCGTGTGTTTTTTTTATTATTCCACC
Organism: Gibbula magus; assembly: GCA_936450465.1. NCBI lineage: Eukaryota > Metazoa > Mollusca > Gastropoda > Trochida > Trochidae > Gibbula > Gibbula magus. Next base: position 65,031,210 of record OW388300.1, on the reverse strand, counting down.
GATTTTGTGACACGTGTTCTGAACTAACGGCTTGACCGATTTCTCTCTCTCTTTCGGCGGTAATAATAGATGTTTTGCTATTTCGAAAAAACTGATTTATTTTGTGTACTTTCGCGGTTTTGAGTGTACGCGTCTTCAACAATCTTCTTCTTAATCCCAGCAACACATACAGCTATGTGTGATAGCTCATTTGAAAGCTGGATAAACGAGTAAAAACGTCATCGAGACAGAATTTTGAATTTTGGCTTAGAATTCTGCCCTTGTATTTGGACCTTTTCGAAAAGTGCGTTTTTCGGTTGCATGTTCAAAGTGGCATAACTCTGTAACAAATTGATTTATGTCAAAGTTTCCATATGATATCATGATCATGTAAAAGTTGATAGATTAAGCAAAATTTAGACATAATCCCAAAAAAGTTAAATTTTGTGATTTTAAGACTTTTCGAGGGGTACCTATTTTGGAGAATTTTCCTTCGTAAACCACTGAAGATACAATAATGTTTTATTGCTCGCTGTGAAGTAGACATGTGTCTCAGGAAGAACAATAAATTTCAATCGCGTATCTGTCATACTTTATGTGTGACAAGTCACAGAACATTGTCATTTTAAAAAAATCGCCATTTTCAGCAAAGTTCAAAGGATCATGACTTTTTAACCAATTATACTATTGAAATTTTATGCACACCTGCGAATAGACAATTTCAAGCATAAAAACTTTTGTGTTAAACCCTTTCATCAAAATGTTAATAGTATAGTTTCGAACAAAAAAGTGGTATAGCGGTCTGAAAATAAGCATTTTTTAGTATTTTCCTGAATATTAAAAAGAACATTACGCATTAACCATGTATGCAATTACAATTATGACTACATCAACCTAAGTGGAAATTACGAAAAATGAAATAAGTTCAGTAGTGGTGTTCATAACCAATGAGTTGCTGGTATTTTAGGTTGGACAGTTTCTGCCTTCTTTCTAAATTGACAATCGCCACTTTTGTAGTGTATCTTTGTTAGTGCATAGTTCAACAATGCAAAATCAAAGCACGTTGTTTGATACCTCGTTAGAATGGGAAAGGACTACTCTATATATATAAACATAACCAAATAGTTATAAGCATTTTATCTTGATCAATTGCGACTTTATTTTGCACTGTAAACAAGTAAATCCTACTTTCGTTTTACATGATGGACAGGAATAGGTTGCTGTAGCTTAACACATTTACACATAATCGTGTAACTTTCAGGAATCACTGCCGATATAATGTACCTTATAGGAAATGAATCATATATCTGCTGAATCCGTTTAAAGTCGCTTGCGACTATATTTATTTTTAGATAGTTTGGCTCAGGTTTTAGCAAAAACGGCTAAAGCAAATGCAACCTATTTTTACAGGCTGATAGCCCTTGCCCTGGAATCGAAAAATGCAGCTAGAGACTTGCAACTTCTTTTAAAAGATGCGCATCGACAGTGCGAGCAGAAAAGTAAATCATGAGGATTGCGTTAGTCACGTGGTTTCGCCGCCATCTTGATTTTAGACACTTTTCAAAATTTCCCGAACCCATGCACCTTTGACAATCTTCTCCTCTGAAGATACAGGCATTAGAAAGCTTATATTTTCAGATAATGTAGCTGATATATTGCTTACAAACATGACCTCACGGATTTTGCAAATTCGCTATACTTTTTACACAGTGTGTATTTGAAATCTGGTGATTTTGAAAAAAGCCCAAACTTCAAAGGGACATAACTCAAAAACCTACCCGTCGAATTTTGATGATTTTTTCGGGAGAGCAAGATTGGAATAAGGTCTTTATGAATCATTAATAAAATCGCTCGCGTACAGTTATTCCCGGCCACAATTAAGCCTTCAATTTCTAAAAATATAAAAAAATCACACTTTTGGTGATTTTTTGCAAATTCATAACGTAATAACAAATCTTGTAGAATATTGTTTGATACCTCACCAGAGAGAGAAAACATTTCCTGAATACGAAAATTTTAATTAATAGAATAGTGTTCATAACAGACGATTTACGGATATTTTAAGTTTGATAGTTCCTGCGTTCTTTCGAAATTGACAATTGTCACGTTTGTAGTGTGTCTTTGTTTTGTCATAGTTCATCAATGCAATATTGTATCACCTTGTTTAATACCTCGTCAGAATGGGAAAAGATTGCTCTAAATGGGGAATTTGATAATAAACATAACCAATGTGCTATAAGCATTTTATCTTGATCAATTGTGACTTTCATTTGGTACTGTAAACAAGTGAGTAAATCCTACTTTCGTTTTGCATGATGGACAGGTTGAGGCTGCTGTAGCTTAATGCTTTTGCATATCTTCGTGTAACTTTCAGGAATGACTGCTGATATGATGTACTTAACAGTAAATTAATCAAATATGCGCTGAATATGCGCTTTTATCGTCACTTGTGACTATATTTGTGTCTTGGGTTGTCTGACAGCATGACATCCATCCCACTGATCATGACAACCCATCCCTCAACTCTTAGTCGTTTTAACCTACCCTCCTCACACAAATACAAACTCCCCTATGCCTACTACCCCGCCTCAACACTTACATAAAGACTGTCACCTGCTGGTATAGTTCATTATGAAATCTCCTCTTCCCATCACTCAGGAGATAGAGAGAGAGGGGTGAGGGAGGGAGAGAAATGGAGAGGGGGGAGGAAGAAGTTTCCCAATTAAAATACACATCAAGTATTTCAAGTCTTTTTTGGCAGGAATTTTGCTTCCGTCGTGTTGTCTGACTGAAATTTTGCCAGAAACTGTACACAACGTTACTAGAAGTAGTACAGTACATCAAAAGCATGACCCATCATTACATGCTTATGTCATGGCAAGGTGTCCGGCGTCCCTCCATCCGTCTGTCCGTCCTTCTGTCCATCCGTCCGTAAACTGTTCGCTTTTTCGACTTCTTCTCCAGAACCAATAACTCCACAGAGCTGAAATTTTATGTGCAGACTCCTTGGCCAATTGGGATTCTACATTGTAGATTTCGTGACCCCGTGACCCCAAATGAGGTCACAGGGGTCACATCCTTAAACAAGAGTCATCAGAAGATGACATATCCCACCGGTTCCACAAAATTTGTAAAACACATCTTGTGTATCTAGTACCGTACTTCAGTTAGTGGGTATTACAGATGCTGAGTTTCAGGTATGTTAAGGGTTTTAGACTTCTGCTCCAGAAGCAATCACAATCAACAACAACCAACATCCCTCTCATGCTTCTATGGAAACAGAAAAAAATTAATTTTTCAGAAAAAATCTGAAAATATCAAAAGGCACCACTTCCGTCAGTGGGTAATACACATGCAAATTTTTAGGAAGATATGATGAACGGTTTTGGAGCTGTGCTCCGGAAACGAACCTGTCTCTGAACAAAGTCCAAATTCAACAAGTTTCTATGGAAACGAAAAAGATTTTTTTTCAGAAATCTGAAAATATCAAAAGGCACCACTTCAGTTAGTGGGTAATACACATGCAAAGTTTCAGGAAGATATGATGAACGGTTTTGGAGCTGTGCTCCGGAAACGAACCTGTCTCTGAACAAAGTCCAAATTCAACAAGTTTCTATGGAAACAGAAAAAAAAAAAAAATTCAGGAAAAATCTGAAAATATCAAAAGGCACCACTTCAGTTAGTGGGTAATACACATGCAAAGTTTCAGGAAGATATGATGAACGGTTTTGGAGCTGTGCTCCGGAAACGAACCTGTCTCTGAACAAAGTCCAAATTCAACAAGTTTCTATGGAAACGATTTTTTTTTTTTTTCGGAAATCTGAAAATATCAAAAGGCACCAATTCAGTTAGTGGGTAATACACATGCAAAGTTTCAGGAAGATATGATGAACGGTTTTGGGGCTGTGCTCCGGAAACGAACCTGTCTCTGAACAAAGTCCAAATTCAACAAGTTTCTATGGAAACGAAAAAAAAAAAAAATTCAGAAATCTGAAAATATCAAAAGGCACCACTTCAGTTAGTGGGTAATACACATGCAAAGTTTCAGGAAGATATGATAAACGGTTTTGGAGCTGTGCTCCGGAAACGAACCTGTCTCTAGTCCGGCAGCCAGGCCTTGTGACCGGGAAAGTGCGTCCATAGAAAATATTTTTGTTCCTGGTGAACCCTATGGGTATATACTTGAGGAAACTGAATGATGACACTTTGTCATCATTGAGCATTTTGAATAATTAATGTTTTAATTAGATAGGGCACACTCGTGATTTCAGTTATCCAGACACATCAAGTAAATATAAGTTAGTGTTCATAAAATTTAAATAAAATTAAAGCAGTTATATATCAATTGTTGTCTATTAGTAATATGAAAATAACTACACTTGTTTCACTTTTTGTGTTGGAAAAAAAAACGAAAGGCCAAAATGTTGATATTGTGTCTGGATAAACGAGGTTTCTGAGCAAATTTGGTTTTCTTACAGTAAAATTGGATTTAATGGTGTAATAATTTACTTTTGATTATAACCTGCGATTATTGAATCATAATCAAAATGAATAGTGATAAAGTTTCAGTTAGTATTTGTTTACTTTTGACTAATTCTGAAAAAAGACCCCCATGTAATCCAACATAGTTATGATTACTTGACATAAGAACAAGGTGATTTTCTGGATAACAACTTTAATGTGAAAATACAAGACGTTTCGGAGTATATACTTACTCCATCATCAGGTGAAATGTAAGATATAACAAAATTGTATACATTTATATGTAGTTATGAAACCAATGTCGAGAAAACTCAATCAGATAGATTAAATTAAGTTTTTAAGATGAATTACGCATGAGAATGGTATACATTGATGATTTGTGATACAAACATGAGGGTCATTAATAGTTGATTGTTAAATCAGCAATGGCGTTATTGAAGTAGTGATTGGAGAACAGTAATACACATTGGTAAAAGAAGGAAAGCCAATTGCCTTTATTGTAGATACAAGAACAGTTTGGGTGTGAAATGCAAAAGACATCGGATTGAGAGTATTAGAAGAGGCCAGTGATTTGGGTGTGAAGTAGTTGGGCGGTGAATGGTTCTGATAGGTGTAGACCCCTCGGATAAGCTCTGACAAGAGTGAATAGATGGTAGGGTGGATGCTCCTCGGATTTGCCTCCGACAGAATGTAGATGTTCGAGATGAGTGAATCCCCAAGTACATGTTAGGAAGATGCTTTGGTCGCGGTTTATTGCAGGTTGTTCCCTTGTAATGTCAATCGCTTATTGGAGTTGTCCTTGTGTTGATAGACTGCAGCATTTCTCTGATGTACTCTTGTCCACAGTGGCATGGAATTTTGAAGATGCATCCTCTTGTAGTGCTGGTTCCTCTGCTGTTTATTTGAGTAGCTGCTTGAGGATCTTGCACAGGGAAATGTAACATCAATGCTGACTTTGTTCTTGATGAGGCGGGCGATCTTGTAGCTGAGATAGCCGAAGTATTTAGGGAATTGTTACTCGAATTTCTCGGTTAAGGCTTTTGGGTAATAGCTCTTATGGTGAGTGTTTTCACGGTAGTCTTGATGACTAGGCTTGCTGAATATTTCTTCAATGGGGGCCCCCCGTGGGGTGCCCGGGTTAGAATAGGCCCTCAGTTCCTCCTGCTTGTCGTAAGAGGCGACTACAAGGGGGCAGTCTGTTTGCCGTGGGCTGCGACCTGTAAGGGTGGAGGAAGGATGCCTGGTGGTTGAGGGATGTGTTTAGTTTAAAGCTAACACTGAACAATACACTGCTTCGGCCCCAACTTCATCTAGACAGGTGGCCAGATGGGCCCGGTCTGGTCAATCGGCTGGTCATGCCAAGCACTTGGTTGCGCACATCTTTTCTATCCTTCTTCTTACGCTGCTACCTTTCTCTTTACAATTAGTTTCTCTACTTTCTCGGTGCTCTCTTGCATACCTTCACCACCTTTCCACAATTCTTTCCTTCCTGATGATGTACTATCCCTACTCTCGGCACTCTCTCTCAGTGCTCTCTTGCACACATTCATCAACTTTACTCAGCTTCCAAGATAGCGGTGGCCAATGGGCCAATCCAGTGAAACATTGGCAACGTTTTAGTGGAGTATATCATCCTGGTATCCCCGGTGCTGTCAGCAGGAGACCCGCTGACACAGCATTGCCCTTGTTGGTGCTCCGTGGTGGGTGGGGATCCAGTTTGACGAAATGCTTACCAACCGAACATGAATCGTTCAGTTAAAAACAAGCGAAATTTGTCAACAGATGATTGTCCCTCTTCTGAGGAAGAGGCAACATCATCAAAATCATCTAAAATTTCAAAATCATCCAAATCAAAACCTTCAACTTCAATTTTTACTTCTAATCCAACTTCAAGCACCTTTCCGCGATTTCTGGTCATTTCATCCACTGATGATAAACCTCTCCGTCTCAATCCTTTCGCCACCGCCAAGACCATTCAAGGTCTGGCCGGTGATGTAAAGGAAGTAAAGAAGATAAGGAATGGGTACCTTCTTGTGGAAGTTAAATCAAAACAACAAGCAGCATCTCTACTAACCTTGCAGGCCATTATTGATAAACCTGTTAAGGTTACTCCTCATACATCGCTAAACAGCAGCAAAGCCATCATCCGGGATAAGGATCGCTGTCTTGATGATTCATCCGAACAGGAGCTTCTTGACAACCTGAAGAGCCAGGGAGTGACTGCTGTCAAGCGGTTCACTATCAAGAAGGAGGATAACATCATCAAGACGCGAACTTATCTCCTAACATTCTCAACTCCACAGGCTCCAAAAACTGTGTATGCAGGATATTACAAACTCCCAACAGAACTGTATATCCCTAACCCACTCCGTTGCTACCGGTGCCAGAAGTTTGGCCATGGAAGCAATTCCTGCAAGGCGGATGAGCGTGTTTGTCCACAGTGTGGCAAACCCGACGATGAAAGCCATCCAGAGAAGTGCAAGGAGTTGCCGAAATGCGCCAACTGTGCTGGTGAACATCTGGCTTCCTCCAAGGAGTGCCCACGGTGGCAACAGGAATCCAAAATACTCAAACTTAAATTCACCCAGAATATATCTTTCCCCGAAGCTAAACGGCTGGTTCTTGAGGGTCCTAAACCCTCATACTCAACCATAGTATCATCAGCAACTGCCACTAAATGCTCTGTATCAACCCAGACAGACATTCAGTGGGTGAGTGATCCCCCAACTCAATACAAACTCCGCAATTCAACCTCTTCCACAATAGGTACCATGACATTCCCTCTTCTGTCCCTTACAGAGCCTGTCAAACCGACAGGATCTAAAATACCTCCAACTACAAACATAAATCCAAAACCATCATCCTCAAAACAAAATTCTAAAAATTCAAAATCCAAATCCAAATCAGCAAACCGCACTCCCAAAGGCCAGAGGAGTGCGGTTGAGGTCTACAACAAATATGGATCTCTTGACCATGAGTCTGATGACGTCCTTATGGACGCATCAGACACAGCCTCTCTTAACAACTCCCCCAAAAAGGGGCACAGGGCTCGGTCCAAGGACCGTCGACTTTCTCCTGTAAAACCTCCATCATGAGGCTTTTAATATTTTATTTTATCCTAGCATCCATGGCGATTCTCCAGTGGAATTGTCGAGGCTTTAAGGTTAATTTTAATGAATTGGGCTTGTTGGCCCAACAATACAATCCCCAAGCTATTTGCCTTCAAGAAACTCATCTTAAACAATCTGATACAGTTGCAATAAGACCATTCACTTTTTATAACTCTTTCTCCCCTTCTGCTGATAGGGCAAAAGGGGGTGCATCAATTTTAGTACGTGATGGAATTATCCACAGAGAAATTCCATTAAAAACACAATTACAAGCTGTAGCTGTCAGCTTATCATTATTTAAAACTTTAACTCTCTGCTCATTATATATTCCACCATCTCAAGATCTTACTATAAAAGATCTTGATCAACTTATTACCCAATTACCTAAACCTTATATCATCATGGGTGACTTCAACGGTCACAATCCCCTCTGGGGTAGTAATACCCTAGACTCTAGGAGTAAAATACTCGAAAGTTTCCTTACCCAAAATGATTTATGTCTATTCAATGATGGCTCAAACACATATCTACATCCTGCTACAGGATCATATACAGCTATAGATTTATCAGTAACTGATGCATCCCTTTTACATGACTTTTCATGGTCAGTCCATGAGGATACATGTGGAAGTGACCACTTCCCCATTGTATTAGAACCCTCATCACCTATTCCCGAGGAGCACAATCCTCGTTGGAAATTTTCCAAGGCTGATTGGGGTACATTTTCTACCCTCTGCCGTGAACATATTATATTTGATGAAATAATCAATGCAACTGATCCTGTTGAGGCCTTTTCTAAAGGTCTCATTGATATAGCAACTGAAACTATCCCTAAAACCTCGGCAAATCCACGCATTCACAAGCCATGGTTTAATGAAACCTGCGATACTGCCATAAAGGCACGTAAAAAAGCTGAACGCAAGCTCAGTAAACGACCTACAAGAATTAATTTAGATAACTGTCGCAAGGCTCGAGCTAAAGCTCGACGCACAGTCAACCAACAAAAACGTGAATCTTGGAGAGGCTATGTCTCTAAGATCAATTCCAGAACACCTATCAGCAAAGTCTGGAATATGATTAGTAGAATTAAAGGCAAAGGTTCCAAATCTACAATAAAACATCTTAAGGTCAATGATGACCTTCTCACCTCAAAATCTGACATTGCCAATAAGTTGGCTGAAACAATCTCTAAAAATTCTTCATCTGCAAATTATGTCCCTGCTTTCCAAAAGTACCAAAAGGTACAGGAAAAACGACCACTTAATTTCAAATCTGACAATGGAGAAGATTATAATGAACACTTCTCCTTGTCAGAGCTTAAAACTGCATTGTCCAAAGCTCATGATACAGCAACCGGCCCTGATGAAATCCATTATCAGCTTCTTAAACATTTACCGGAACCTTGCCTTGAGGTTCTACTTCAGGTATTTAATCATATATGGGAAACAGGTGATTTTCCATCTTGTTGGCACAATGCTACTATTGTGCCAATCCCAAAACCTGGGAAGGATCATACAGACCCTTCCAACTACCGTCCTATAGCCTTAACAAGTTGCGTATGTAAAACTATGGAACGGATGATCAATGATCGTCTAGTTTGGTACTTGGAAACTAATAAATTACTAACTGATATTCAATGTGGTTTCCGCAAACAACGTAGTACCACTGATCATCTTGTTCGTTTAGAATCATTTATTCGTGATGCATTTATTAACAAACAACATGCTGTGTCTATCTTTTTCGACTTAGAAAAAGCTTACGACACTACATGGAAGCATGGCATCCTAAAAGATTTATTTGAATTTGGCTTGCGAGGTCGTATGCCTCATTTTATTTCCAATTTTTTACATGATCGCCAATTTAAAGTGCGCGTGGGCTCCACTCTTTCTGATTTCTTTGATCAAGAAATGGGTGTCCCACAAGGTAGCATTTTATCTGTCACATTATTTAGCATTAAAATCAACAGCTTGGCCAAAGTCTTAAATGATCATACAGATGGTTCACTTTTTGTGGACGATTTTGGAGTTTCCTGCAGAGGCAAAAATATGCCATCAATCGAGCGCCAATTGCAACTCTGCCTCAATAAAATCCATCAATGGTCGTTGGAAAACGGCTTCAAATTTTCCAAAGCTAAAACATCTTGTGTGCATTTTTGCAATATGCGCAAAATGCACAAAGATCCAGAATTATTCCTTGATAAAACTCCAATTAAAGTCGTTCCTGAGGCCAAGTTTCTTGGTCTCACTTTTGATAGTAAACTTTCTTTTATTCCTCATCTTAAAAATCTAAAAGCTAAATGCTTAAAGGCATTAGACCTTTTAAAGGTCGTTTCAAACAATAAATGGGGTGGAGATGAAGAAACTCTTCTTCATCTCTATCGATCACTCATCCGCTCCAAACTGGATTATGGATCCATAATATATGGATCTGCCCGCCCCTCATATATCAAAATGCTAGATACAATCCACCATCAGGGTCTCAGGCTTTGTCTTGGGGCCTTCAGAACTTCACCAGTTGAAAGCCTTTACGTTGAAGCTGATGAGCCATCTCTTGAAGATCGGCGCATCAAGCTAGCACTTCAATATATAACCAAATTAAAATCAAACCCTTCAAATCCTGCATACAACTGCGTATTCAATCCTGAATACCAGCAGTTGTATAACTCAAAACCTAAAGCAATTCCACCACTCGGTATCAGACTTCAACAACATGTTGAAGATTGTGATATTGACCTAACAACAATAGCAGAGCACGGTCTGCTTGCCACTCCGCCATGGCAGCTGGTGAGGCCCCGTGTAAACCTCTCTCTATCTACTCATAAAAAATCAAATACAGACCAATTAATATTTCGACAGGCTTTTTTTGAACTTCGTAATTTTTTCGCAGATTATAAACCAATTTACACTGACGGTTCTAAAGATGGACCCACAGTTGCAGCAGCAACTGTGACTCCTTCAACAACATATGCTTCAAGGCTGCATGATGGCAGCAGCATCTTTACTGCAGAAGCTAAGGCCATTCTTAAGGCCGTCCATCACATTAAAAACTCAACCCCTAATAATTACATTATTTTTTCCGATTCACTTTCTTGCCTACAAGCAATTAAAAACTGTAAGAGTGATCATCCAATTATCAGGGATATTTTATTACTTCATAATTCTTGTCTCCAATGCGACATCGTCTTCTGCTGGCTTCCTAGCCATATGGGTATAAGAGGTAACAACAAAGCTGACTCAGCTGCTAAATCAGCATTAAACCTCAAACATATTTCTCCTACCAAAGTTCCATATACGGATTCTAAACCTGCTATTAAATCTTACATTAAACAACGTTGGAATTCCCAATGGGACCAACAACATCATAACAAACTTCACACTATTCAACCTCATTTAGGTTACAAATCTCTATCCTCTTTTACCCGGCAGGAAGCTTGTGTCCTACGACGATGTCGTATTGGACACTCTCATCTTACACACTCATATCTTTTAAAGGGGGGAGATCCCCCGGTATGTATACCCTGTCAGTGCCCTCTCACAATCAAACACATTCTCTGTGAGTGTTGGGACACTGCACATATCAGGGAAACTTTTTATCCTTCTATTTCAATCAATCAAGTTTTTACTCATTTCGGTGAGCATCGTGTTTTAGATTTTTTGAAGGCTATACACCTTATTGACAAATTGTAAATTTTAACTTTTCATTATCAGCTTTTATTCAACTTGTGATAATACGCTGATGTTTTTACGGCCTTCGTGCCGTGTTCTGTTTTTCAATAGCAATTTTCTTTTTTTAAATTAGGCTAATAAATTAAATATCTCGCCGCTAATGGCTGCAATACTGCCGAAGCGGCGTTAAACAATAACTCACTCACTCACTCTTCAATGGGGGTAAATGTGTCCTTTCGATGTTTTGGTCCTTTATTGAGGGTATCAGGTTGACAGATGGATTTTATCACGTTTTGTAAGTGTGGCTATGCTTGATTAGTGGATGATAACATAAACTGTATTGTGTGTACTGGTCAGTGTGTGTGTGTGTGTCACGGCGTGCGATAGACTGATATTCTAGGTCCATGCCCAGTACTTTGCAAGGAGACATATGAGAAGGGGAGATGGTGGTTAGTTTCTGTTTCCATGATCAACCTGATTCTTGGCTGCTTGGCGTTGAGATGTTGTAGGAGATGATTGCTATGGTGGTGAAGGTGTCATCAACCTTGTTGAACCAACAAAGCGACTGAAAAGGAGCATTAGAGAGTGCTGGTTCTTGGAAGGATGTCATGAAAATCTCTGTTATTAGGGAAGATAGTTGTGAGCCCAATGGAAGTCCGTGGATCGTGTCAGTGAAGATAAAATAGAAGTAGCTGATGGTTAACTTGGTGTCGAGCTGTTCAATGCGGATGTGGAGCTTGGTGGCTTCTAGGGTTTTCAGTTGAGGGATATGTTGGTGAAGAAATCGACAACATTGTAGCTAACCACGGTGTTTGTGAGACAAGTCCTACATCATCGACTCACCATCTTCTGCCAACCGTGCTGCAAAAATGATACCCTTTGGATATTAATTAATACTTGAAATCAACGTGATGTAAATCACTCAATGCTCCGTTGATTCGACAGAAAAACAGTACAGTGTTCTTTAAAATGAAACACATTATTGTCTGTACAACTGCGCAATTTCTTTGGAGTTTTGTTGTTTGTTGTTTTGTTGTCTCTGTTATCCTTGTCTTTGCTGTTTAGTTTTTATATATAAATAGATACACATGACCTATGAAATAACAAGGTGTTTGATATTCCTGATTAAAAAATGTGTTGCAACGTCTGGCCTACACCATTAGTGTTATCTGAATAAGGGTATGAATATGTGCACGCCCACACTTTTTAATGTCACTTTTCAGGTCATTGCAGTTATACGTTTAAGGTTTAAGAAACATTCTAGCTTTTTATTCTAGCGAGACTACTCTTGTCAACCAATAACTGAACCTTCAAATTGCCCAATTTTCTTTTGCAAATTAACTCTTCGTGATAAATGTCTTGCTTGGTGAATAAAATAAATTCATTTCAATACAAAGTAAAAATGGTAAATTGTGTTTTTTTTAATATGATATTTTAATATTTTATGATATAAATCGTCAAAAATCACCATTTTCTATCCACAAGAAGTGACATTGTTACATGAAGGCCTATTTCAGAATTTGGCAAAAGTAAACAAATATAAACACTAACTGAAACTTTATCACCATTTCTTTTGATCATGATTTAATAATCGTAATTATAATCAAAAGTAAATTATTACACCATTAAATCCACTTTTACTGTAAGAAAACCAAATTTGCTCAGAAACCTCGTTTATTCAGACACATTATCAATATTTTGGACTTTCGTTTTTTTCAACAATTTATTTTACTTACTTTCATAATACAAATAGACAACGATTGATATATAACTGCCTTTATTTTATTTCATTTTTGTGAACACTAAAAAATAATTACTTCATGTGTCTGGATAACTGAAATCACGAGTGTACCCTATCTAATTAAAACATTAATTATTCAAAATGCTCAATGATGACAAAGTGTCATCATTCAGTTTCCTATAGTATATACCCACAAGGTTCAATTTCTGTAAAAACATTTTCTATGGACGCACTTTCCCACCTAGGGTGAATATCGGGGTTTGGCTGCCGGACTACTCTGAACAAAGTCCAAATTCAACAAGTTTCTATGGAAACGAAAAAAAAATAAAATTTCAGAAATCTGAAAATATCAAAAGGCACCACTTCAGTTGGTGGGTAATACACATGGAAAGTTTCTGGAAGATATGATGAACGGTTTTGGATCTGTGCTCCGGAAACGAACCTGTATCTGAACAAAGTCCAAATTCAACAAGTTTCTATGGAAACGAAAAAAAAATAAAATTTCAGAAATCTGAAAATATCAAAAGGCACCACTTCAGTTGGTGGGTAATACACACGGAAAGTTTCAGAAAGATATCATGAACGGTTTTCGAGTTCTGCTCCGGAAACGAAATGATTACTGACGGACGGACAGACGGACGGACGGACAGACGGACGGGGCGATGACTATTTCCCACGGTATTACATACCGGTGGGATAAAAACTACTTCATCTTCTTCTCCAGTTCCAAAAAGTCTAGAGAGCTGAAAAGTTGTGTGCAGACTCCTTGGTCAATGGGGATTCTAAATTTTAGATATCGTGACCCCGTGGCCCAAAATGGGGTCACCGCGGTCACTTCCTTAAAAAACTATTTTCATCTTCTTCTCCAGTTCCAAAAGGTCTAGAGAGCTGAACAGTTGTATGCAGACTCCTTAGCCAAATGGGAATTCTAAATAGTAGATTTTACGACCCCATGACCCCAAATGGGGTCACAGGGGTCACATCCTTAAAAACCTATTTTCATCTACTTCTCCAGGTCTAGAGAGCTGAAAAGTTGTATGCAGACTCCTTAGCCAAATGGGAATTCTAAATAGTAGATTTTACGACCCCATGACCCCAAATGGGGTCACAGGGGTCACATCCTTAAAAACCTATTTTCATCTACTTCTCCAGGTCTAGAGAGCTGAAAAGTTGTGTGCAGACTCCCTGGCCAATGGGGATTCTTGTCAATTTAGATATTTGAATCACAGTTCTGTACAATCTATAGATTCACTACATTTCAAATAACACGTCAGGGTTCAGTTTATATTTATTGAACAGATGTAACAGCTTAAAAATACATAGAAAACATGATTACATGTACGAGCAATCCTGTTATTAGTAAAATGTTTGATTTCAGTACATGAGTCAATCATCTTGAATTAAATTATGGTGTTTCTAGAAGTTAATCAAATCAAACTCACGTTGAAATAAGTTGACAGAATAACAATAACAGCAATGACTTTCTTCCCGTCCGCAATTACGCTCCTCGCTAGGAACAATTTGCCGCTGTACACCTCGCTATTTTCGCTGTACAGTTATACACATTTGCTGTTTATAAAGTTAGAGGTAAGTAAGTATATTTCACGTGTATGCTTTTTATAATATTGGTACGCATGCTTCAACACAACACAGGTGAAAGGTCTTCACTCAACCGCAAAAGACACATCACGATACAAAATGTAGGATAATTCAACCAACCAGTGATAACCACGACTAGAAACAGATATACACCATGTCTCCACAAACTAACTAAACTTTATATAAATTTTCAGAAATTTTCTGTTCACAGTTCTGAGATACACAATGTACACATGCATTAAAAATTGTCGTTTTTGAATCTTCTTTTCGCGACGAGATATGAGAGTCCAAATTGGCTTTTCTTTGTTCCTACAGTAAAGACACTTAATCAAATGTACGAAAAAGAGGGTAATTTATGTCGACAATATAATTTATTAATACAAATTCTACATTTTATGAATGGTGAAGATAAATGCCAAACATTCTGGCTAAAAAAATTTTTTTTTAAAAAGCAGTTTCAGCAGCCCAACTGTACTTGAACAGATATAAAAAGAAAATTACTATATTCAGATGTATGATATTGAAGGAACTTTACTAATCATGTCCCAATAAAACAAATTCAAAATCGACTTTCTCCGGCAGCAGTATTTCGAATTAGAGACAGTTGAACATGTGGTGACGTTTCTTTTGCGTTTGAGTATACTTACCACAAAAAGGGTTCCCAACGAAGAGTGTAAGCTTAGATTGAACTGGCCCTTGGGAAAAGGGAATATGACGCTAATTGTTAAACATGTCAAGTGTTGTGGTCGTATACATGGCAGACATAATCCATGGTCCAATGTAAACAACGGACTTAACCAAGGTTGCCTATTGTCTTCTTTATTGTTCAATTTATATATAAATGACCTCATATCTATAATTACCAATTTAGACATCGGTGTTTCAGTTGGAGATTATAAAATAGGATTTTTTGCCTATGCTGATGATACAGTTTTATTGGCCGAATCAGAAAATTACCTTAACATGTTGTATGACTGTATAAACAATTGGTGTTTGAAGAATGATATGGCTGTGAATTTGTCTAAATCTAATGTGAAACACTTCCTAGTGCAAGAATGTGTGGAGGTGAATATCTGGAATTAACTGACAAATATACATATTTGGGGATATTACTCAGAGCATTTGGATTCCAAGATAATGGCAAAGGTATCAGAAAGTAAGCTTTATCCTATTTACCCAAGCTGTAATATATTCATGTGCCAAAACTAGCTTTAACATTTTAACGAAAGGAAATGACTTCTTATATTCCTGTTTACACTTTTTAGTTCATATTCTTTTTACCTTTGAACCATGATAAAGTTTAATTCGTAGATGCTGTCTACAAAATGATATGTCATTTTTCAGACCAAATGAAGAGTCCAAACGTGGAACAACAACTCGATCGCGTGTCCATTGAAAGGTTGGGAGGTGAAACTTCGCTGAGAGGTCAGAAATGGGAAAGTGAAATCTAAATAAAGGGGGTAAATTCTATAATAATCACGAAATCGGCCCAATTGTCCTATATGCACATTACCCATAATTCATAATTATGTCAATGGCATAAGCGTAGTTTCAGTGAGATTGAATCAAAACTATAGGAGCTACATATGACTGATACTGTTCACGTTATTAGTATTTCTTTGGGCTCAGACGACAGATGGACAAATAGTTAGATGTTGTTTTATATGTTATGTCATTTTTTCAGACCAAATGAAGAGTCCGAACTTCCACCAACTCGATCGCTTGTCCATTGATGCTGCAGTTCAACTGATCAAAGCCCTTAACGTGACGAAATTTATCTGCAGGCCTAGATGGGATAAATCATGGGATCAGTTCAAAGAGAGAAGAGACACACACTTGGCAAAGTTTAAGAGTCTAACAAAACTTCATAATATTATACCCTTGAGAGATATGGCATTCTGTGCATGTAATATTGATTTAACCCCCATTCAGATTGATCAAGAAAGATTAACAAAAGAGTACGTTGCATTTAACGAGAAGTACAAATGGTTTATTCGTGAAGGGGAAGTAACAGCCGCTCTTGGGTCACATCTCAAAACAATGATTATGTGTTGCAAGCTTAAACCAAAGAAGGAAGACCGAAACAAGTTTGACGAAGCTTTCAAAGGTATGACTGGTGAATTCAAGAAAAGAACCATGACTAAGTGCTTTTAATTTATTGAACGCCGGCATTTAAAAGTAGGCAAACCGTCACTGACTTTAAAGAGAATGCACAACTTTACACACTGATATACAGGTGTGATCACTTCATGAAACAAGAGAATTAGTGAGCACAACTCACTCATATTTAACATTAGACAAAGAAAAAAGTTTCAAAATAGCAAAAGGACATAGGAGTTTAGTATTTTGTATGAACAGACCACGGCAGTATTATGAAAGCAGAGTTAAAGTCGTCATAGTAAGTATATCATCATGTATATACTTGAAACAGTGCTTTAGAGGTAAAAGTACACAACTTTAGAGTGTGTATGCAGATGAGGGTATGGAATATACGAAATGCCGTTGTACACCTCAGTGATTATAAGTACTAAGTTTTGAAACACTTTCACAATTAGTGGACTTATGAGTGGAACAGAAAAATGAGAAAGACAAAGTCGTACAATTTAGAAAATGTGAATAAATTATGCAAATGAGGTTAAGCAACGTACATAGGGCAGAAGTACGTATTATAGTGACAATGTGTATTAAGTTTCGTAACATTTGAACAATTGGTGAGTTTAATAGTGAAATAGTTAAGTAATAAAATGGAGAAAATGTGCATGCATTAAGCCAATGAGGGTATGAATCATACACAAGGCAGATTTACACATCATGGTTATTGTACATATTAAGTTTTGTAAACTTTGAACATCTTGAACATTGAGCAGATCAAAAATGGACGGACGCATGGACAGACACTCTAATTCTACTTAATTTTAATCTATTCACTTGCATGTGCCCTTATATTTCTTCGATCATGTTGTTGACTTACATGTATCAGTCATCCTTTGTAAGCACCTTTGACAGCACCAATTCTCGTTCCCTCATTTTTGTGTGTGATTGAAGTTGAGGAGCTGTATGAGCAGAAAATTATACCATATTTAGTTAATAGTTAATAACAATAAACGTCGATTTAATAACTATATGTCCTCTATTATTGTCCAAATCTGAAGGTGTTTAAGCATGCTTTAAATAGAGAATTCCAAACACGTTCCCTGTTCTGATCATTAACTTAAAACACTTCCGCTTGTAAATGTGGCTATCATTATGAGGGTTTTCTATTTATATGTCCAAATTTTGATGAAGTTTGATCAAGATGTTTCTTCTACGAGCAAGGTTTTGATTTACAATCGATATTATATGGACATTTTATGATGGAATTAATCAACGTATATGGCTGAACAACAGTCAGTTCAGTACACTCTTGGAATACCTATTCCAACTGTAGCCTGTACATGTATTTGTAACTGCAGTGTTTGATCCCGGCAAAATTATAAACAAATATAAATAAACTCACTTAATCAAATGACTTTAACACTAATGCATTATCTTGCATCTGCCAAGCTTAAAATGACAGACGTACGGATTGACGGACCCAGCTGAATACTATATCCCATAATAAAAAATATTGGCAAAGTATAAGTTGTTGTCAAAACTTCATAATAGTATATACCCTTGAGAGATATGACATTAAATGCAAGCGATATTGATTTATTGTCCGTTGTAATGATCAAGAAACATTTGACAAAGTTTACAATGGTTCATTAATGAAGGGGAAGTAAGATCCTCTCTTGGTTCACATCTCAAAACACTAATTATGTGTTGCAAGATTAAACCAAAGAAGGACGACCGAAACAAAGGACATTCAAAGGAATGACCGGTGTGTTCAAGGATAGAAACACCCAAACTGCTTTTAATGTGGAAATAGACTAAATATAACAAACGCTGTGTTGGAAGACTTGATTTCCCTCTGTGAAAGGAGAATGAAAAAACTGTTGATGGAGTGACCACTTCATGAAGTTGGTGATGAGTCAGGCCATTCTTTACATTAATCAAATGAGCAAATTCAATTATGTTTACATCAGCAACATCTATATTACTATGTAATAAGAATTTCCTTTCAAATCTCGCATGCAGTACATAAGTTTATATTAAGTAGTTATTTAAAGTCAAATACAAGTATAGTTGATAACTACATGTATTCTATCATTGTTCAAATCTGTTCAAAAAGAAAAGTTTGAAAATGCTGAAGGGTTGATAAATACAAGTTTGCAATGTGTGTTATTGAAAATGCCACTCTGTAGCTCCTCGGTGATTTATTATGTAAGGTTGGAGATCTAATCAATCTAACTAGAATCATAGTTGAGAATTAAAACAGGTTTTAGGTCATGACCCCTGTGACCTATTGTGAGTCATAGCGTCATCAAATCTACATTTCAGAATCCCCAAGTCTGTTCACAACGTTTTAGCTTTCAAGATCTTTTCGTACTGGAGAAGATGATGCAAATACAGATATTTTAGAATCATGTTCCTCTGATAAAACTCTAGCAAACAAGTTCAGCGATTTTTTCACCAACAAAGTTGCCACAATAAGAGACAATATCCCATCTTCTGGTTTGGATGTCCCAGATAACACGTCAATGGCAGTTGACAGGGAGTTTTCTGGAGAACGTCTGACACATTTCACACCAGTTACCCAGGAGGAAGTACAGAAAGTGATCCTGAAAGCACCACTGAAATCCTGTGAGCTTGATCCAGTCCCAACATGGCTACTGAAGCAATGCCTGGAGCATGTTCTTCCTCTCATCACAGCAATATTAAACAAGTCACTGTCTGAATCTCAACTCCCAGCCAGTTTCAAGAAAGCTATCGTCAGACCCCTTCTCAAGAAATCAGGATTAGACAAGGAGACAATGAAGAACTACCGTCCTGTATCTAACCTACCATTCCTGTCTAAAGTCTTGGAAAAGGTTGTTTCGTCTCGTCTTCAACATCATTTAACATCTAATAACCTACAGGACAACTTTCAATCTGCCTATCGAATAAGACATTCAACAGAGACGGCGCTTCTTCGTGTTGATCATGACATTACCAAGGCTCTTGACGACAAGTGTTCCATCATATTCGTGATGATAGACCAATCTGCTGCATTCGACCTCATCGATCATGACATACTATTTCAACGGCTTCACTACACCTATGGAATTTCAGACAAGGCTCTTTCCTGGTTTAAATCCTACAGGCGCTGTCGAACCCAGCAAGTGGCAATAGGAACATCCCTGTCAATGAACAAGCTCCTTGAATACGGTGTGCCACAAGGCTCAGTACTTGGACCAGTTTTGTACTGTCTGTACTCCAAACCCATGAGTGAAATATGTCACCAACACAACCTTCCATACCACGTCTACGCAGTTGACAAACAGATGCACAAAGTGATTCACCCATCTACTGATTGGATTTCAGCCACCAAGAACCTGGAAACATGTTTGAGTGAGGTTGCAAGTTGGACAAGCTCAAACATGTTGAAGATCAACAAAGACAAGACAGAGGTGATTGTTGTCAAGCCCAAGAGCCAGATCACGAAGGACATTGAGTTGAATGTTGGAACGAGCACTATCCAAGCTACAAACTCTGTTAAAAATCTTGGAGTCCACTTCGACAGTACACTCTCAATGGAGAAACACGTAAATGCCATTAGCAAATCATAAACATTGGAGCCATCAGGCCTTACATCACAGAGAAATGCTGCAAAATATTGGTACAATCCCTCGTCATTTCACGCCTGGACTACGGAAATGCCCTCCTGTGTGGACTGCCCCAGTCGCTCCAATCTCGCCTTCAGAGAGTGCAGAATTGCGCTGCGCGTCTGATAACAAGATCAAGGAAAATAAGCCATATCACACCAATTTTGATAGACTTACATTGGTTGCCAGTACACATGAGATGTCAGCACAAGATCATGACACATACATACAAGGCACTACACGGCACAGGTCCAAGTTACCTCCAGGAGCTCATCACCCCATACCAACCATCACGATCCCTCCGTTCCGAAACAGCTTCACTCGTCACCGTACCAAAAACCAGAACTGTCAAATATGGCGACAGGCGCTTTGACAAAACAGCTTCATCTGTTTGGAACAATCTACCAGCCACAATCAGAGACTCGGAATCATTTGCCACATTCAAAAAGGGCGTCAAGACTCATCTGTACAAGAAGGCTTATACAAATCATCAATAGTCTCTCATCCCTTGTCTCTGTGAAGCGCCTAAGAGTGTTTTTTTTGTTAATCCGTATAGGGCGCTATACAAATTTTTTATATTATTATAATTATTAATAGAAATGTGTCCAATACAAAGGTCAAGGACACACCGTCAAACGTTACGATCTCAGTTTGTGACATGGGATACATGTGACATGTACACAGCTGATGACCAATTGAAAGTTTCAGTTGGATAATTGAGAGAGAGAAAACATATTATGTATCATGTACATGGACATATTACAAATGACACACGTGTCATGTAGAAAAGGTTTTCACTGACCAATTACCAGATACACCTACTGTGTTTTTAACTTTTTAGCTTATCAAGCCTGAAAGGCCCAATGGGCTTATGGTATGACAAGGTGTCCGGCGTTCATCAGTCCGTCTGTAAAACTTTTGCTATTTCTTAATCTTCTCCAGAAACACTTAGTCTAGAGAGCTGAAAACTACTTAGCCAAGAGGGATTCTGGATTGTAGATGAATTTGGTGATCCAGTGGGCCCAAATAAGGGCCCCACAGGCCATGAGCTAAAAACCTATTATCATCTTCTTCTCCAGAACGTAAATACCTAGAAAGCAGAACTGTTGTGTATAGACTACTTGGCCAATGGGGATTCCGAATTATAGATTTGGTGACCGTGTGGGCCCTAATAATGGCCTCACAGGCCAAGACCTAAAAACATATTTTCATCTTCTCCGAAACGAAGGGACCTACATGTAGAAGGCTGAAGTGTCGTGGACGAAGTCAGAGTCTCTAGCCAATTGGGATTCCAAATTGTAGATTTGGTGAGCATGTTGGCGCTAATAAGGGCCTCGCGGGCCAAGACGTAAAACTCTATTTTCATCTTCTTTTCTGGACCGAAGGGACCTAGAAGGCTGAAATGTTGTTGACGTAGTCAGAGTCTCTAGCCATTGGGGAATCTAAATTGTAGATTTGGGGATACTGTGGCCCCTAATAAGGGCCTAACAGGCCATGACCTAAAAACCTATTGTCCTCTTCTTCTCAGAACGAATAGACTAAGAAGCCTAAAATGTTGTGTACAAACTTTTAAGTCAGTGGAAATTCTAAATTGTAGATTTGGTGACCTGGTGGCCCCATATAAGGGCCTCACAGACCATGACCTAAAACCTATGTTATCTTCTTCTCCAAGATAAAAAGGCTAAGAACACTTGACAATTTTTTACACACTATTTAGACAATTGGAATTCTAAATTGTACCATGCACAATGAGACACATTGCCTGTTCTCTCTAAGCCTTAGATAGATCAGTGTTTAGTGCCAGACAGAGGCTATTACATAATTAGGTGTAGGAGAGTTTGATAGTATTTGTCCAGATATTTTGAGGGTAAGAAGGCATGGGGTGGGGTTTGTGAGAGGGGGTA
This sequence comes from Gibbula magus, assembly GCA_936450465.1. NCBI lineage: Eukaryota > Metazoa > Mollusca > Gastropoda > Trochida > Trochidae > Gibbula > Gibbula magus. The sequence continues at coordinate 65,009,007 of OW388300.1, read as the reverse complement.
GTTTTAAGAAAGTGAAAGAGGGTGTGGCAAAGCGTAACTTAAAATCGGTGCAGCCCTTGAGGACCATCGTAAAACATGTCAAGAGACTATACATGGGATTTGGAGCATCCCCTTTTCTCTATGTCTTTGCAGGAATTGTGATACTTTGACAATCAACTTTATTAAAAGTTAGTGTCAAGTCTTGTTTTTGTGGTGCACTGATAATGTCAAGACTGAGATTTGTCAGGGCTAGGGACTGTGCATTATATTGAGAACAAAAATGTCAGTCTTCATCATTAAACAATATAAAACCTGATGAGCTACAGAGCCCACGGCTCTATTATTGTGATTTCAACATAGACACGATACCAATTATTATCATATACTTGCTGATAAATATGAAGATTTTCCATGTATGATAGACCCTCTACCAAACACCCTGTATCAGTCCGGCGGACAGTTAACCTGTATCAGCCCGTCGACAAGGGGAAAAACCTGTATCAGCCCATCGTCAAGGGACTTGAACCTCGAACCCAAGGTAACGTACAAGACAAATAGATCGAAGTCACGGGGAATTAAGAGTTTGCAAAGCATACGTTCAACTTGGCGGATATCGCTGAAAACGCTGCAGTCATTTGCAGATCATACTTTTTTCATTGAATCGACAGTTGCCGTAGAAAATGAGATAAAAAGAGAAAAGGAACACAGGTGACATTAGAAACTTTCCTGAGTGAGATGGGGTCATGATACATGTAATTAATAGATTCCTAAATTAATGTTTGTGAACGCTTAACCTACTTGGGATGTTTGTTAGTAAGTATATATGATTAAGATAGTATGATATGAGTGTAATCATATTACATCATGTATCAGCCCCTCGAGCTACAGCTCTTGGGCTGATAATTGGGGTTTCGGGTTGATATAGAATGTGTTATGAAAACACCCATACAATACTAACAGATCCGACTGCATTAGATTGGTATCGAATCTACGTTAGAATCACACAAAAATTAAAATACAGTACGTTTATATCCATTCTACCATGACGAGTTCTCAGCAAATTTTTATTGTTTCTTTGATTCATATTTAATTGTATTTTTGTATGAGATATTGAATTATTAGAGAAACTAGGACCGCATGCGGCAGTAGGTCTTCAGACTTTCACTTTGACCTTGGACCCTGTATGTTTAATCAAAGCATGTTAATGTACTTAGTGTTACAGTAGTTAGTTCGCCTCAAATTTGAATCTTAGTTCAAGGGGTTTTTGCATCATCAGTTGCCGGGAAAGTGTGATTTTGTAAAAAATAAAGTGTGACTTACAAGGAAATAGTAGTAGACTTTTTTCATAATGACATTGCCTTTCATTTGAAACACGTCTCTAGGTGCATTTTCACTGAACAGAACATTGGTCCAAATTATAATTATTTCCCAAACAAATAAACAGATTAACATAGAAAAAAAACATCTCAACCACAAAGCGAAAGTAACTCATTTATGTTTATAACAATTGCATACATGTAGTTTACTTTAAATGTCAAGGTAGAATTAAAATAATGGATATACCCAATTTTAAGAAAATGCACCATACACAAGGTCAAGGTCAGAAAATCTTGTGTACTATACACATAGCATCAAAAACATATCATTTACCAATCAAAAGTTTAAAAGGCAGAGCTAAGGTTACAGTTTAACGATCAGTCATAATTTCAGAATTTAATACCAATCTAAAGGCCATACGAAAACGATTTTTTAATTGTATCAACCTTTTATTTCCACTTTGATGAAATATCAAAGAGTAATTCATCATTTTTTTAAATGATGACAAACAAGGGAGATTTTTTTTCTGAAAAGGATAAAAAAGCTGTGGGGGTTAAAAATTATTCCGCAGAGTCGATTTTCTCCTCATATTATTTGATACAGGAGACGCCCCATTACTGAATGAAGACTTGATAATTTTATCATATCCACTAGAAAGCTTTTAATATGTCCATGTGCTTTAAAAATCATCTAAAAAGAAACAGCTGTTATGACAATGATGGTAACATACTAAAATTGATAAAGGTTAAGTTTTATTTTCATTTTTAAAAATAATGGGACTGTAATTAAATATGGAACATCAACAAGAGAGCAGATGTTATAAAATCACACGTGTTCATAACATAAAAAAAAATAACTGTCTCTTAACTGACAACTACATCTGGAAACGTTTTTTTAGCATCATTCCTTTAGAGCCCAGAACTGAATATCAGATTTTGATTTGATTGATTGATCGTAATTTCAAAGACAATAAGAAGTAATACGAATTTCTTGAATAAATCTTGTAAATGTTCATGTTAATTTGTTTGTTCATGTTAATTTGTAAAGTCATAACTATAACAGTACAATGATGTGTAAAATGAGGTCAAAATGGACTCATGTCATGAAGCAGAAGGGTGCTGATTCTTAAATGAACCAATCAATATTTTATGTTAGAATGTTCGAATTCAGGCTGTTAAAAAGATGTCAAACATGTCATGTCATGTTCACTGCGATAACAACTCAAAACAATGTTGCAAAAAGGGAGAATTATCATCAAATGTGACATTAATTCTTTACAAGCTGCTTCCTTGTTCTTTAAGTTGGTATACTATTGAATAGACTTTTCCCTCATGAATATTAATGTCAAGTTGTATTAGTGATGATTGCATGTAATCTCATGTATTATTATGGAGATCACTTGATACCATTTTCTCAATCATGATTAAGTCAATTCAACTGCCTTCAATTTCCAATTTTACAAACTATGACTTGAACTCTGCGAACATATACATATTTACAACTCTTTAAGATAAATATGTTAACTGATGCACGCTGTACAATGGGTGACAAGACAATCTGCAGCAATTAACGTTTTATATTTTAATATAGGATAATAGCATACAGTATATTTGATGTATAATTCATGTGACCATATGGGGATTACAAGTCATTTGCATACTAATACAGTCAGGCCTCGATAATCCGAATGCTTCCGTTTTTCATCAAAAACGTTCGCACAGTGAAATGTCCGGACTACTGAAATGAACCTGACAAGATGGAAGTTCTCCACTTTGAATCTACAGACAGACGAGAACGTATTTAGAATATCAAATGAGTTTATCTCATATACATACACCTTCCCAAGTGAGACATTTCCATTTATTACTATCACAAATTACTGACACAAAAGGTAAGACATTACAAGTTATTAAAGTCACAAACTACTGACACGCCCAACTCCTGTGTCAACCCACAGTCATTGAAGTTTACTGATCCTATCAGAGTGGTGTTTTGATTTGAATACAGAATTGTATTTCAGACATGTAAACGCAACTCAAAATGAACGTTCCTAAATTGACAATTACTGACGTAGGCTACACATTAAAAGGCTAGTGAAAGAGAGCATATGTTGTTTCACAATAGTGAATGTTGAGGCAATTTAAACACAATAAACAACCTTGTTGCTGAGTTTTATTTTCACTTGTCTGCAACGATCATCTTAGACACGTTCGTACTTTTTCATAAGTATACTTAAGATTTATTGTTTTAACAGATATAATTAATTGTAATTGATATGATCATTTATGTGAGAGCAGCTGTAAGATTCAGTAAGCAGGCTGTGACTGATGTATTTAACTCAACTGCTGGCGTCAGACAGGGTTGTATACTGTCACTAGTCGTATGTATCCTTTATGTTGAGGAACTTGTAAATGATATTGTAAATAGTGACTATAGTGGGACATTCATTGATGAAACTTTTGATGCATTATATATCTTATTATTCGCTGACAACGTCGCCATATTTGGAGAAAGTGTCATAAACTTACAAAAGGAAATATATGTTTTTGAAATATACTGTAAAAAGTGGTGACTAGCGATTAATACTGACAAGACTAAGATTTTTGTGTTAAAAAAATGTGGTGGACTTTCAAAAAGTGAAAAATGGTTTATTGGTTCTGAAAGATTAGAATCTGTTCCCTACTATGAATATCTTTGAATAACGTTTTCATGCCGAAATCTGTTTTTCGAAGGTGTGTAAAGTACTATGCAAACAAGCCGAGAAGACAAGACAATCTGCAGCAATTAACGTTTTATATTTTAATATAGGATAATAGCATACAGTATATTTGATGTATAATTCATGTGACCATATGGGGATTACAAGTCATTTGCATACTAATACAGTCAGGCCTCGATAATCCGAATGCTTCCGTTTTTCATCAAAAACGTTCGCACAGTGAAATGTCCGGACTACTGAAATGAACCTGACAAGATGGAAGTTCTCCACTTTGAATCTACAGACAGACGAGAACGTATTTAGAATATCAAATGAGTTTATCTCATATACATACACCTTCCCAAGTGAGACATTTCCATTTATTACTATCACAAATTACTGACACAAAAGGTAAGACATTACAAGTTATTAAAGTCACAAACTACTGACACGCCCAACTCCTGTGTCAACCCACAGTCATTGAAGTTTACTGATCCTATCAGAGTGGTGTTTTGATTTGAATACAGAATTGTATTTCAGACATGTAAACGCAACTCAAAATGAACGTTCCTAAATTGACAATTACTGACGTAGGCTACACATTAAAAGGCTAGTGAAAGAGAGCATATGTTGTTTCACAATAGTGAATGTTGAGGCAATTTAAACACAATAAACAACCTTGTTGCTGAGTTTTATTTTCACTTGTCTGCAACGATCATCTTAGACACGTTCGTACTTTTTCATAAGTATACTTAAGATTTATTGTTTTAACAGATATAATTAATTGTAATTGATATGATCATTTATGTGAGAGCAGCTGTAAGATTCAGTAAGCAGGCTGTGACTGATGTATTTAACTCAACTGCTGGCGTCAGACAGGGTTGTATACTGTCACTAGTCGTATGTATCCTTTATGTTGAGGAACTTGTAAATGATATTGTAAATAGTGACTATAGTGGGACATTCATTGATGAAACTTTTGATGCATTATATATCTTATTATTCGCTGACAACGTCGCCATATTTGGAGAAAGTGTCATAAACTTACAAAAGGAAATATATGTTTTTGAAATATACTGTAAAAAGTGGTGACTAGCGATTAATACTGACAAGACTAAGATTTTTGTGTTAAAAAAATGTGGTGGACTTTCAAAAAGTGAAAAATGGTTTATTGGTTCTGAAAGATTAGAATCTGTTCCCTACTATGAATATCTTTGAATAACGTTTTCATGCCGAAATCTGTTTTTCGAAGGTGTGTAAAGTACTATGCAAACAAGCCGAGAAGGCATTATATCCTATTAAAAAAAACAATTTTGCCGTTTCAAATCTCTTTCCCCTGATACATTGTTTAAGATTTGTTATGGCAAAATCAAAATTTTGTTTTATGGAGTAGAAATATGTACAATGTATCGTCACAATATTTAAAAAGTCCATTCAAAGTTTTGCATGTTAGTCATGGGTGTCCGTTAATGCTCCCCTACTAAAGTTGTGTTAGCGGAATGTGGAAGATACCCACTGCATGTACATTATATAACAAAAGAATTATTTTATAGTTTCTGAGACAACCAATTAAAAGGCATTCTAATCGTTGTATAATATGCTGAATATCCTTGACTTTTTGGTTTTAGATGTTCACAGTTTGTTATTGTCTATACACATTTTTCGATACTTACTTTTCTAAAGAAGAATATATTCATCGAGATGAAATGATATGAATTCGTTCACGTAAGCGATTCAGTAAATGTTAAATTACTACATTACAAAGCTTTTTAAAATTGGACATTTATGATCAAGGAAAAGTTTAATATGTTTAAGAGTGAAATATCTTATCATTATGTAGAATAAATGTCTCTATAATTGCAAATGATGGTGACACTACATTTATCTGTTAATCTCACTTCAATCAGTTATTATTTAATATCTTTGATAGGTTATTAATTTATGCAAATATCATCTAAAGTGCTCTTTTCATTCCTTATACAACCAAAATGTAATTTAAAATAATAAATTGAAACATAATGGTGAGGAAGGTCCCGGTGATGTCCATTAGTATGAAATAAACTGTGAAAAGTGCTTAGGTTTTAAAGAATTGTCTCTCTTTGAGCGTATTTCTGCTGATTAGATTATATCAGTGTCCGTAGCTCATTTAAAATAATAATAGATGTACGATTTTACTTATTATCACTTTTAATATGCCTTTTGAAGATTTCATTATTTTTTAAGTAGTTTGGCGTTGATGGTGTAAATCATTATCCTATATCTAATGTATATCCGACTACTTGAAATTACGAAAATGGCTTCAAATTATGTCTATAAAATTTAATAAGCTATATGGGTATAGCGGCAATCAAATTATTATAAAATACGAAATCTTTGGTAATAATATTCTTTAATATCTTCTACAAATGCAGAGACTATGTTACATCATCAGATGTGCCCCCATCCTCTGTGTTGCAACATTCCTGCTTCTGGCGTGTGTGAAATAACATTGATATGACCATGTTTGCTTTGATCATATACTGTCAGATACTTATCAGTCCTAGAGCTTCCTCTTCCATTGTATCCTCATACTACAGGCTATTGAACATATCTGACAGACACATCTCCCCCGAGACAAGTTCTTCAAGAACGAGCTGCGCTGTGGAGACAACAAGGAAAGGATATGTTTATTTCATGTTCGAAAAATCAAGATCTTTTTGTCAAAGTACCCAAACTTTGGAATCCCTAATACGGGAGAGATCAATAACATCGCCCCTCCTTGTTGCTGTTTATAAAGTTAGAGGTAAGTACATATATTGCACGTGTATGCTTTTTATAATATTGGTACGCATGCTTCAACACAACACAGGTGAAAGGTCTTCACTCAACCGCAAAAGACACATCACCATTCAGAATGTAAGATAATTCAACCAACCAGTGATAACCACGACTAGAAACAGATATACACCATGTCTCCACAAACTAACTTAACTTTATATGAAATTTAGAAATTATCTGTTCACATTTCTGAGATACACATGCATAACAAATTGTCGTTTTCGAATCTTCTCTTCGCAACGAGATATGAGAGTCAAAATTGGCTTTTTTTGCTTGTTTTACCATGTCCTACAATAAAGACACGTAATCAAATGTAAGAAAAAGAGGGTAATTTATGTCGACAATATCATTTATTAATACAAATTCTACATTTTATGAATGGTGAAGATAATGAAGATAAATGTCAAACATTCTGGCTAAAAAAACATTTTGAAAAAGCGATTTCAGCAGCCCAACTGTACTTGAACAGATATAAAAATATTTTTTTTATATTCAGATGTATGATATTGTAGGGACTTTCCAAATCATGTCACAATAAAACAAATTCAAAATCGACTTTCTCCGGCAGCAGTATTTCGAATTAGAGACAGTTGAAAATGTGGTGACGTTTCTTTTGCGTTTGGGTGTACTTACCACCAGGCTAGTATTAACACAAAAGGCTGCCCAACGTAGATCGTAAGCTTAGATCTGAACTGTTCCTGGGGAAAAGGGAATCTGACGCTAATTGTTAAACATGTCAAGTGTTGTGGTCGTATAAATGGCAGACATACTCCATGGTTCAATGTTAACAACGGACTTAAGCAAGGTTGCCTATTGTCTCCTTTATTGTTCAATTTATATATAAATGACCTCATATCTATAATTACCAATTTAGACATCAGTGTTTCAGTTGGAGATTATAAAATAGGAATTTTTGCCTACGCTGATGATACAGTTTTATTGGTCGAATCAGAAAATGACCTTTACATGCTGTTGGACTGCATAAACAATTGGTGTTTGAAGAATGATATGACTGTTAATTTTTCTAAATCTAAAGTGATACACTTCCGTGGTTCAAGAATAGGTGAAAATCTGGAAATAACTGACAAATATACATATTTGCGGATATTACTCACAGAGCATTTGGATTCCAAGAGAATATCAAAGGTATCAGCCTGTTCTGCTAGCAGAACGATTGGGCTTTTAATATCGAAGTTCAAACATTTAGGTGGCATAGTGTATGGGACTTACACTAAACTTCATGACTCATTGGTATGGTCAGTGATCGACCATGCTATGAGATACTTCCTAGGGCTGAGAAAATTTGCGCCAAACAATGCTGTTGCGGGTGATATGGGCTGGGACCCACCCTCATGGCGTCAGTGAGGATCAGTTACTCGACATAATATATGCGTCTCAGGAGAATGGAAGCGATTAAAATACATTATATTCAAGTGGAGTCACAACTGGGCAGTTAGATGAAAACCCAACCTTCCGAATACATAAAAAGTCACAAAAATCTGGCCGCGATCAGGTTATACCATTAGACAAGTTATACAGAAGTACATGTAGACGACACCATTAAGAACAATGAGGATATTAAGACGTTTCACAAAAGGACGGAAAGATAGGAATTGGAGTAAACAAACTAAGAACCTACAACACTTTCAAGCAATGCTAAAAAACAGAGCGCTATGTTCAGAGCCTTTGCCGGGAAAATACTGGTCAGTTTTAGCCAAATTCAGGAGTGGCATGGCTCCCTTGAAATAGAAAATGGGCGCTACTCTAACACACCCATTAATGAGTGAAAATGTCCGGTTTGTCATGATGGTGTAGAAGACGAGAAACACGTGTTACTAAGATGTCACCTGTATGAAACTAAAAGATGTGAATTGCTGTTAAAATGTTAAGATTTCCCAAATGTTGATTATCCTCGGAAAGTCAGCTTTATCCTATCAACCCAAGCTGTAATATATTCATGTGCCAAAACTTGCTTTAGCATTATAATGAAAAGAAATGACATCTTATATTCCCAATTCCTGTTTACACCTTTTAGTTAATATTTTATGTACATTTGAACCATGATAAAGTTTAATTGGTAGTTGCGTTTCTACATTATAATATGTCATTTTTCAGACCAAATGAAGAGTCCAAACGTGGCACACCAACTCGATCGCGTGTCCACTGATGCTGCAGTTCAACTGATCGAAGCCCTTAACGTGAAGAAATTTATCTGCAGGCCTGGATATTATAAATCATGGGATCATATTATAGAGACAATAGACAGAAAATTGGTCAAGTTTAAAAGGCTAACAAAACTTCATAATATTATACCCTTGAGAGATATGACATTAATTGCATGTAATATTGATATACAAACCATTCAAATTGATCCAGAAGGATTAAAAAAAGAGTACTCTGAATTTAACGAGATGTACACATGGTTCATTCGTGAAGGGGAAGTGACACCCGCTCTGGCGTCATATCTCAAAACAATGATTATGTGTTGCAAGCTTAAACCAAAGAAGGAAGACCGAAAGAAGTTTGAAGAAGCTTTCAAAGGTATGACTGGTGAATTCAAGAGTAGAATCATAACTACTTGCTTTTAATTTGGAATTCGGAAATTAAAACTATTGAAAACGTCACTAACATTAATGCATAACTTTAATATAACAATGATCTGTTCATGAAATTAAAAATACACTGTTGACAATCAGGTTGTGGATGAGTCCAGTGTTTCATATCAGTAAGTTGATGTGCAAATTAAATTAGCTCACATTAGTGATATTTAATTTACCATGTTACTAATTGTAATCTACCAACGTAGGTGTGCTCTCATATCTCTTCGATCATCTTTGTTTATTTACGCCAGGCATACATTGTGAGCACCTTTGATGGCACCACTTCTCGTTATCTTCAGTATACTATACAGTGAGACCCCTCTCTATCAGCAAGAAGTGGTTACAATTGTAAATGGTTTAGATAGCAAGTCTTGTGGTTAAGTGAATCATCATTTGCATTGACATCAATGAGAATATTTGAAATACTACCTAGCGGATGGCCGGTTTTGCGGGAATACAGGGTCCGGGTCTTACTATATATAGTTAATAGTTAATGATAGTAAACGTTGGTTTAATGACTGCATGTTCTTTATCATTGTCCAAATCTGTTTATCAAAGCAAATAATCTGAATTTAAAAAAATAATAAGGGACATATAGAAACACAATGTGTGTATATACGAATTAAAAACTAAGCATAGTTGTGAAATATTACTTCTGTGTTTTGAATAATATATGATGTCATTTGAAACGTCAGTGCTCGCTCACTGTAACCATGATCATGGAAGATGTTTATACATGCTAGTAATTTAACGAGAAAACCTTGTAAATCTGAATATATGTGACTTTAAACCCTAGTGTAATTCATGCATTTTAGTACTGACACACATTGGTTTGTGTAATTACATAGCTGGTGTCCTCTCCAACACCTTGTTTGATAGATGTATTAAATACACAATTAATGTAAATCAAATTTGATTGTAATCAGTGAGGAAATAAGGAATAAATTACCAATGCTGTACTTTTAGTTTTTAGCTTTGGTCCGAATGGACCAAGTGGGCTTATGGTTTGTGTAACAAATGGTTTAAGAAGGGTAATAAATATAAAACCGTTCATGAATGAACATAAAAAAACAGCAGGAAATAATGGCAATGTTTTATACAGAAGATAGTATTTAATATGACAGTGTAACAGGACGAACAAACCATTCAATATCAGTGAAGAGTTAAAGAGTCCCATGAACAAAGCACAGTTAAGTCCAAGGTGAATGGACACGGGGTATGGTTATGCCCGAAACCCGAAACCCGAAACCATACATTACAGGGTTCATATGGTTAAAGTTAAATACTTGGCTAAAATCGGCAAGCTACCAATTTAGATGAAAGCCCAAGCTGATTAAAGAGTAAACTATGGAAACAAACAACTGATTAAGCTCTGAAGTGTAGGTTTGGTGACCCCGTCAACCCAAATATGGCTCACAGGATTCACAGGCAAAACACCTATTTTCATCTTCTTCTCTAGTGTGAAAACCCCTAGAAAGTTGGAAAGTGTACAGACTACTTAGCCAATGAGGAATCCAAATTACCAAATTATATAATTAAGACTTTTCCATTTTAAAAGTGTAATATTAAAACGGACGAGCTACAGAACCAATGGCTCTATTTTTAAAAGACGTGAACTGAAGAAAAACGTAAAACAGATTAAATATTTCTGCATTTTTTTTTCAAATTAAAGATCATTTCATGTAATGCATTTATGACTTACCCTGAGACCCCACATCAATACAAAGGCTGTTTAATAAAAAAAAAGTCGCCGCCAATGGCTGCCGTACTGCTAAAGCTACGTTAAACAATAACTCACTTTAACAAGAAAAAAGTGAGCATGCCTCACATAGCCCCGCCAGTGGCTATTTGTTCATTGCGCATTATAGCTGTTAATGCCACTGTGTTCAAATGCAGATTAAAGCATTTTGGTTTTGTGATTTATTCTCATTTAACTATGACATGATACTACATGATTTCACCTAGATGTAAACTTCACGGTCCCAATTGCATCATCTAAGTGATAATTTGTAACATGTTCATTTCCACCACCGCAAACAAATTATTTTAGTATTGGCATTCATACTCAAGATAGAGTATCATAAGCATTTATAACTAACTACCTGGTAGCCAAAATTCACTAATCATGATGTAACAGTAATAGAGGTGGTGAGGTGAGGTGAGTTTGAGTTTAAGAGTATTTCACTTATATTTATCATCAAACAAAATGGTATAAAATTTGGAGAGAAACAATACAAATCCCACATCTCAAGTGAGTATACCTTACTAATGAATTCTACAAAGTGATGCAACAAGTATTCGGACGCTGGCATTATTTCCATAGACTTGAATGTTAATGTAAATGATAGATAAATAATTTTCATAAAATAAATTCTGGTTGGATCACTGTCAAGATTCTCATAGACAATTCTCAGACGACAATTCAACAAGTGTTATCCATTATACCTATATATGTACATTAAATAAAAACAGTTCCAATAGAATGCCATGTTAAATGTTTTTACAACTATGTATATATTTTGATCAACTTTGTGTCATTCCCTATATAGAAAACCGAAAATTAAACAAAGTATGAGGTTGTAGCCAAGATGATTCCTCAAAAACTTGATAAATGTGAATGGGATTGGACAATATTCCCATCAATGAAAATGAGGTGAGGTGAGTAGAGGTTTAATGCCACCCTCAAGAGTATTTCACTTACATCGCGACTGCTAGTATTATGGCAGGGAGAAAGCCCGCAACGCCATGTGGCTATGCATTGTGGTGAAACCTGCGAGCAGCGGCTGGAACTAGCGAACCATGGGTGGTACTGCGCTGAATCAGTGTAGCATTGCACCCAAACCTAACTGCGTGTATAACAGTTCTCTACTGCAGACAAAGTTGCCGTGCCCCTGGCGAGATTCGAATCCCGGACCTCTTGACCCGAAGCCGAACGCGCTAACCACTGCACTATCCCGCCCCCCAATATTGATAGAAAACTCATCCCCATTGGAGCATCACAACATATAATTGTACCAACTTCAAGTACAGATTCAAGGCCAAAAAACCCGTAAAAAATAATATTTCGGAAATGGCTTACGACCTCTAATTAAACCTGCACGCACTTTTTCATTCACCTAGATGTAATAGTCTCTCAGAAAATTTGTGTTCAATTACATACTCAAGGGCAATGACCAAGTCCGACGGCGAGCGAACTGGTGAAGAGCTGGGAGAGCCAGACGTTGTTCATCCGCAAGTTACATCATAACTCCATCTCCAACCTCCTTAAAGGTACATCCATTGTGTTGTTGGGGTCACATATTGCAAACGCTATAAATGGTATTACTTAATCGAGAAGTAACGACTGTTACCGAAAACTACCATTTTGATGATAGTAGACTTAAGAGTGTGACGATATGAAGGTAAAAGTAATGATTTCTGATCGAAAACCGGACAATGCACAGCGTGTGGCGCGCGTCAATGAGTAATTTTGGACTCTTATTTATAACAGACAAAAAGACATATGTGAGTTGATAATGTTTAATAGGTCCCATAACCACTGTGCATGTAAATCGGGCGTGCAGTTTCGGTTCCTGCACATGTATAATTATGATACACAATTTTAATTGGAAACTAGTTATTATGATATATTTGGCGATTGGGGATACATATGCAAGCTGAGTGAATTTATTTCTATTGAAGACAGCACATGTCGTGATTTGGAACGTATTAAAGCCAAATACTAATTTTATGAAACACAATGGATGCACCTTTAAGGCAGCACGTTACGCTTTGTGCTGTCCCGTCGGGAGGTACAGGCAATCCGCGCAGCCGTTATCCTCCGCACACGGCAGAGGCGACAGTAGGCGTGAGGGTCATACAAGGATGACTTCCTTTCCCGCACCATTCTAAAAACTCTGAAAGTCAAACGCTAACCGACGCCGGAGAGAAGCGTCACGCGGCTGGTCTGGTGATGCATGCACGAACACACACGCAATCAGATGACGTCGTCAACATATGACGCCGAACCAACAAGCGCTAGTACAGGCGAAGTTGGCAGACAACACCTGACAAACGACTAAGGGGCAGCCGAAGCCTAAGATATGAATGCCTAAAGTACCTGTCCATCAGGGCGGAAGCCTAACACAATAGTCCAAGTACCATGGTGAAAATGTGATGTCAGCACATTTAATGTTTTTGACTAAACAGAAAAATTAAAGCATCATACTTGATGTACGTCTTTACACAAACCGAGCCTATCAAATACATTCAAAATAAACTTTATCCGACATTATATTTCGTGTTTTATTCTGTTAAAAAAGAGGTTCGTTTGAGGTTGAGTGTAGATTGAAGAGGACTCAACTGAGTTTATTTTAGTTAAATGGAGGAATTATTAATATAAAAACAATTCGTATATGAAGAAAATTACCTTGATTAAACATAAAATGTTACGGAGGACTGCCCATGCAGTACTTAGTTCATAGGTTATTTTCAGACAAACCTATTTTGTAAAGAAAAGATTTTGTTGGTATGATGCGATGGGCAAGTTTATACTGGAAATTTCGTGACTTACTGTCCGTCACAGAGTTTCGTATTGTTGTAAAACATTCAGAAAGATAAATGTCTGACATGTCTGAATCTAATTTGGAGTTCCATTTTGCTGTTAGATGTACGGAGAAGTTTATAGAGAAATTTGCAATCTGATTTATTAATTGAATCAACCTTTTATTTCCAATTTGATTAAATATCAAAGACCAATTTATCGTTGTTTTAAATGATGACAAACAACGAATTTAACTAATTGTACAACTGGTTTATCCGCGAAGGAGAAGTAACAGCCTCTCTTGGTTCACATCTCAAAACAATGATCATTTGTTGCAAAATTAAGCCAAAGAAGGAGGACCGAAACAAGTTTGAAAAAGCGTTCAAAGGTATGACTGGTGTATTTAAGGATAGAAACATAACTACATGCTTTTAATTAGGAATTGGGAAACGCCGGAATTTAAAACTAGGCACAACCTCACTGACATTTTGTGGGAAGATATTACTTGAGTTCCCAAAGTCCGTAGAGAATGCACAACTTTAATATACCGTTGTGATCACTAGATGAAAGTAAAGTTACACTGTTGGCAATCAGATAGACAATGACTCCAGCGTTACCTTACCTGATGCACGACGAAATTTTGCTCACAATATACCAGTTTTAGAACATGTACTCTGATTTATAAACATTAAATCGAGAAAGACAACATTATATGTCCAAAGAGTGCATGGTATATTTGCATTACCTTTCCTATGATAATAAAATTGTAATCACTGAATACGATATGAATGATGTATGTATTATAAAAGTGATTAACGAGCGCCATTGTAAATACGTTAAGCAAATACAATGTATATAACTTTAAATTCTAGAATAAAAGTGTAACTCATACATTTTAGTATCAACCAACATACGTATTATGAAATTGCGCTGTTGGTGTCATCTACACCAACCTGTTTTAAAGACATATTTAATGTTTTCAATGTTGTTTTGATTATCATGTACCTATCAGTGACCCTATAGTGAGTCAGTGAGTTGGTGTTTAACTCCGCTTTCAAGAGTATTTCACTTATATCGCGGCTGTTAGTATTATGGCAGGGAGAAAGCCCGCATCACCATGTGGCTATGTTTTGCGGTGAAACCTGCGAACATCGCCTGGAACTAGCGAACCATGGGTGATACTACGCTTCAATTCAGTGTGGCATTGCACCCAAACCTTACTGCGTGTATAACAGTTCTCTACTGCAGACAAAGTTGCCGTGTCCCTGGCGGGATTCGAACCACAGACCTGTTGATCCGAAGCCGAACGCGGTACCCTAGAGTCCAGCTAACAATAATATGTTGTAATAACTTTGTTACTACGTCGACTTTACGGTATCGTTACATGTATTCTACGTCAACTTCAATATGTGTACTTTCAAACACGTCGATAGTCATTCTATCTAATTACGATGTTGTATGGACCTTGTAACGACGTAAGGTTTTACGTCGCCAAAAGGGCAGGACATTTGGTCGTGACAACGTAGCTTTGTATACTACCAGAATGGTTGCTACAAGGTGCTACTATTTGTATAGATTTTGATACTGACGAAGTTTGTCTTGTTAATCTATCCTTTAAAGTAGCTCTAAAACACGCTAGAGGGATTAGATTGTGAAGTCACTAAGGTAGATGTGTCTTTACGTGGTGAAGCGACGCTATAATCACGTTTGATTTTTCTGGAGAAGCAATCGGAATCGAGTATCCAACAATGTCATGATAGAAGTATTGTTTCACGTGTAGTAAAGTAGGAAAGGCACATGATTGACTAATGAGACTAGTTGAATTATTCGGGAAAATGTCAAAGTCACCAGTCACAAAAGTTGTGATCTCAGTATTATATTTGACAAATACCTGTAGCAAGGTCATGGCCATATGAAGACTTAAGATTTAGTGAGTGAGTTGATGTTTAAAACTGCTTAAATCAGAATACTGAAAAAAGTATGTCTAGACAATATTTCAAGATTCTTGTACTTATAGTGTTTGATGTTGTGGACTTGTGTATGTATTTTTCAAGATAAAGCACAATTCACAAGTGAAAACAAAGATCACTAAATGCCACAAAACATATAGAAATTGGATTACATGGTCTGTTAATAACAACATTCCTGCAATGATCATGAACAAGTGCCAAATGTAACTTATACAATTCAGTTAAGGTATGTCCCCCAAAACATGATACATAATGCAAAACAGTAAACAAAATTAACAAACTTATTGCATAAATTTTCGTCATGGGTTCCTTAAAACCACGACAAACATGTCAGCCCTTCTCCTTTATCCTTTGGTTTAAACATATTTTATTGACAGATCAAATGGATCAGGTACAAGTGGAGCCACTTACAAAGCCTTTTCCTAAAAACAATTGATTATAATTGTGAAGATGTTCATATATTTAACAATATTATAATACAGATATATCATTAAGAATAGGTGATGGTAATTTACAGTGCAGAAATGTAACAATAAAATACATGTATAAATATATATGAAATAAATGTATTGTAATGTTCAGGTTGAAATATACAGTAAACCATTCATGAAACCACACTGAAACCTACAGTAAACCTTAACATGGAAACCACACTGAAACCTACAGTAAACCATTACACTGAAACCAGACTGAAACCTACAGTAAACCTTAACATGGAAACCACACTGAAATCTACAGTAAATAATTACACTGAAACCACACTGTAACCTACAGTAAACCTTAACACGGAAACCACACTGAAACCTACAGTAAACCATTACACTCAAACCACACTGAAACCTACAGTAAACCATTGGTTTGGTTTAAACATATTTTCTTGACAGAAAGGTCAAATGGATCAGGCACAAGTGGAGCCACTTACAAGGCCTTTTCCTATAAACAATTGATTATAAGTGTGAAGATGTACATATTTAACAATGTTATAATACAGATATATCATTAAGAATAGAATAGGTGAAGGTAATTTACAGTGCAGAAATGTAACAATAACATATAAATATATATGAAATAAATGTATTGTAATTTTCATTTAGATATGCATGTGCAGGTAATATACAGTGCAGTGTTGTGAGATAAGAATATAAAAAAAATACATAGGTTTTGCATGATAAACATTGAAACAGGACTTGGATAATTGACACATCAAATGACAAAAATAATAAATATACATGGAATATTTCATATAACATTTCAGGCCTGATGAGTAAGACGCTATACTACATAGCCAAAGGACACCATTGTTCTTTAAACTGTAAAAGACTTTAATCATTCCATAAAAAAAAAAATTCTTATTGCTTGGGGGTTATTAGGTGTTGATATTCGACGCTACATTACAGTTGGAATTTTCTAAACAACTTTCAGCCAATGACATACGTTGTCTTTGTATCTTTACAATTCTAATGACCAATGAACAGAGCTGTAGCAAATCATTAGGCACGTGACACTGTGGGTAATCCGAAATAATTGGCACAAACAGATGTGGAATTTGATTTTTCTGTATTTGTCATATCAAAAGAATTTCTCCATATTTTGCCATGAGAAACTTGAATTAACTTGTTTACTTTGTATTAATTTAAAACAATATTACGCAAAGGAGCGCTTTCGTACTAATTCAATACATGACTCTGCATTCAAGAATCGGAAACCACAATCCATTTTGATAATAACTGACCTACTTTTCCAAGATGCCCGACCCGAGCAATAACGTAAACACTGAGCGCGCATGTTATGTCCCGTCCGGAATATTACTGTGCGTACCAAGCTGCGCTTTATAAGGATAGTTTGTTTGTTGTACTTTTGAACAAGTCTTCCGCTCTGATTCTGTCATACCATATTTTCTCACTGCAGCATTTCTTTGTAATCAAAGTTCGAAATACATTAACAACTTCAATTAGCCAAATTTGAAATCATTTGATTCCTCTCCATCACTTTCAGTCACGGTAGATTCTACTCAAGACGTTTGATTGTAGCCTACATAGACAGCTTTTACAGTTTCCATTCTGCGACGTAAATATATAGATTATGTTTGCCACTCATTTTTCTCTTTCAATTAAACCACTTGGGGGCCTACCTTCATGGATATTACAGGCAGATGCGAATGCAATTGTAACATGAGGAAATTCAAGTGTAGAAAACAAATTAAAAATAAAGATTCGAGGAGAGCCAAATAGATATCAATAATTATTCTACATGTCTTCAACCAACTTCAGTGAGAAGAGTTATGGGTTCGATTCCCTCTGTTGCATTCTGTTTTGAAAGTTTTAACAAATTTTGTTCGGATCGAGTCATAGTTAAGGCCTTCTCGATAATCCAGAGTATCAGATCCGATAAATCTATAATCGCTAATTTATCAGATCGTACCGTATTTTCTCTAATAGGGGCCGGGCCTCTAATAGCAGCCGGGGGTTAAGGTACCTTTAAATGAAAACGAGCCGGGCCTCCAATAAAGGGCGGGCCTCTTAAAGGGGCCCTATTTATATCGCATCAATTATTACTCCGTATCAGATACATTTCTACTTAAATGTTCCCAGACACTAAGATATTTAGAGTACAACATTAAATCCGGAATACATGAAATGGCGAGGACTTTGTGTTATTCTCAGAAATTTAAGTCAGTTATCAGAGGTTATCACGTTTATTGGTCAAACCTATAAATAATATAAGGGCCGGGCCTCAAATAAGAGCCGGGCCTCCAATAAGCGCCGGGGGTAAGAGTCCTTAAATGTTAATTAGGGTCCGGGTCCCTATTTGAGGAAATACGGTATACTCTGGATTACCGAGAATGTAGGTAAGGTTGAAATCTAAACAGTTGCTAGGTTATATTTTAATAATCGGTAAAACCTTAGTCGTAGTAAAACTTCAAAATTGATGGTAATTCAAACTTCCAGAGAGGATATTATAAGACATACGTTAACCTGAACATGAAAAGAGACGTCTGATTAAAGATTCTACCGGATTGAGAAAGCTTGCACATTCACGTGCATGAGGTCAGGCGTAGGCTACTCTGTTTGGATTTCATTTCGCATAGGTTAAATATGTAATTGAATAAGGTTAAACAACATGTGTTCATGTTATCCAATTAATCATTCATGGGTTTATTGTATAAAACTGTACTGACAGTCATTTCTTAAACTTAAAGGGACACTCCGTCTGTTATTGTAGTAACATAGGTCAAACGTTACCAAGGGTGTTCTTTTATCGATAAGTAATGATTGTTGTCGAAAATTACCCTTCTATTACCAATCTGTTCAGTATAGTTACATTATTAAGATATTTAGTCTTGACTATGATCGAAAACCGGACAATGTTCCGCGACTATCGCGCGTCCATTGTTCAAACGTCATTTTGAAAACGTATAGGTGGCAGACAAAGAGACAGATATTTGTTGGTACTGTTCAATGGAACATATAATATCATTATGACATACATGTAAATGTGGCGCATGAATTCGGCTTCTCATCGTGTATTAAGCAGCTGCTCGAGTTTCATTGAAAACAAGTTATTGTCAAATATTTGGCGATTGGGGATACATATGCAAGTCGAGTGAGATGATATGGACGTAAATCAGGACATTTGATATCTGTGTCATCTTCACAACGTCACGGGCGTAACGAAAATATTTTCAAATCATCTCCCTCGCCCTTGACTTCACGGCCCGCTTTGTCTGCGCTAAGATTTTAGCGTACTGCAGGCTAATCGGATAGGCCAATCAGAAGAGAGCTTGCAATATGAACTTCTGATGTCAACAGCAAAGGCGTTTGCAGTGATACATTGCCGCTAGGCCTACTAAAGGAAAACATATTTTAAATAGTTTCAAGCATTTACTTTACAGTCTTAAAACGTGTGCTAAAATCCAAGTCATAATGAAATTGTCCGAGTAGACAAAGTCAATGCTTTACGCTTGAATGTAATAGATTTGATCTATATTTAGACTGGAAAACACCTTTTCTAATTCGTCCAATTTCTCCGCTAATTTTTGGTCGCAAACTGTAGCACACTTTTTGACAGTATTTTGATCAGTCCAGGACTTGTATAAACTTTCAACTGATGCAATAAAATAATTTCAATCCGCTTCCATAAAGTTTTAATCGATAATCAAAGCGGACAGCTTCAAAAGCCATAAAGTTGGCATATGGAGTGGACGCACTGATACGATGTTACTGTATGATGACTGCCAAACTGGATACATTCATAAATTTTGCTTATGATTTTGCGCATGTTATCAGGTATCGTTTGTTAATTTCACAATATTGCAGCTTGAAGTAGGTTGAGTGATTCAATTTAGTTGGTTGTCATAGTTTTTAAAAAGACATATAAGCTAAAAAAAAAATAACTTGCACATGTTATTCACTCCGAAATCGAAGAATTCAAGTGTTGAGTTTGAATGAAACTACTTTAATATTTAATACTGAACTACATACCGAAAATACAGAATGTATAACGTTTTTGTATTCAATCTTTTAACTTTGTTTGGACGTGAAAATTTCTCATTTGCATATGAACTACATATATCTCAGGTCTTTGAAGGGCATTTAGAAGTGGTATACATAAGAACAGGAAGATTTTCTGGATAACAACTTCTTTAATGTGAAAATACACAACGTTTCGGAGTACATACTCACTCATCATCAGGTGGAATGTAAGGAAATAACAAAATATGGTACATTTTATAGCAAACAAAACAATGGTGAGGAAACTCAATCAGGGAGATTATCATGCATGAGAATGGTATACAATGGGGATTTGTAATACATACATGATGGAGATGAAGCATGAGAATGATGAGGATTTGCAATACAAACATGAATGGGAGTAAGTAGGCTTTATTGAAGATGTAAATAAACACACATGATGAAACGAGGGAGGTCAATTGGATTTATTGAAATTGTTAAGCAAATAATAATTATAGTTGATTGGAAGAGAGGCCAATTGTTGATGTAGGTGGCTTTAAAGTTGTTGCATGGTGATTGGAGCTGATAGGCGTTGATTGGTGGGGACTCCTCGGAAAATTTGCTCCGACAGGAGTGGATGAGGGTAGGGATACTTGGATTTGGTTTGGTTGGGTTCTCCTCGGATATTTCCTCTGACAGGAGATAGAAGTTCTAGATCAGTGAATCCCACGCACATGGTAGGAAGATGCCTTGATCGCGGTTTATTGCAGGTTTTCCCTTCGAATGTCAATCGCTTCTTGGCGTTTTCTTTGTCGTCAGTTCTTGTTGTTGGTTGACAGGACAACACACACCGACCAGTATATCCACTACCATTCCTGCCATTACCCTCAAATCAAACTAGCCATTATAGCCACAGTCACAAGACGTGCCAAATCAATTTGTCATCCCGACGCCCTCAATCAAGAGCTACAACATCTGAAGAACACATTCACCTCACTCAATGGATATCCTGCAGGCCTAGTCACCAAGACCATCAACAAAACACTCACCATCAGAGACACCACCTACAAGCCTGAACCATCGCCTGTCCGGGTCACAATTCCCTACATGTACATCGGCCCCCTCAGCCACAAGATCGCTCGCCTCATCTAATACATATATCTCTGTTATAAACTTAACAATCAACTAATAACACTTCCTGACTCGCATTTGGTCTTCTTTCTTAATTAGCATGTTTATGATCACATATTTTCGTGTATTAAAGTACTATACAACGAGTATTGCAATGTACAAGAAGATACGTTTACCTAACGTACTTTTAGAATTATCGCTTCTTCAGTACCGAATGTAAACGGTGATTTCATTAGCTTCTGTAAGCAGCTGGTAACAGGCGTAACTCGTGATCACAATAGATGTCGCTGCTTCGTTACACAGTTTTCTGTGATGTTGAGGGCAAAAATGCATAGAATTTATTTCGATACGTGTTCACCTTGCCGTGGGAAGATGTATCTGTGTATGTATCAAATCTATATAAAATTTCATGAAAAACACGGAGTGTCCCTTTAAGACTCCGACTAGACCAGCAAACACCCAGGCAAGACCCTCGTCATGCATTGTCCATCCGCCTGTACATCGAGCACCAATATTCACCAACACTCACCACCTCATGTTCCATTCACTAGATCTGCTCAGTTGCCCCCCAAGGTTGCCTTTTTAAAGACTTTTCTTGTTGAACCTGTAATGTGTTACACTAGACCTTAAGTACTGACAAACGGCTTGCTAACCAAATCATGTCCATGGGAAATGGTTTAATGCTTTAAACCTCAACTACATAGTGGCAGGTGTGACGACCATAGA
Organism: Gibbula magus; assembly: GCA_936450465.1. NCBI lineage: Eukaryota > Metazoa > Mollusca > Gastropoda > Trochida > Trochidae > Gibbula > Gibbula magus. The sequence continues at coordinate 64,986,796 of OW388300.1, read as the reverse complement.
ATCCCCATGGGCCAAGGAGTCTGCACACTGAACTGGAGAAGAAGATGAAAATAGGTTTTTAACGATGTGACCCCTGTGACCCCATTTGGGGTCATGTGGTCACGAAATCTACAATTCAGAATCCCCATTGGCCAAGGAGTCTGCACATAAAAAATCAGCTCTGTGGAGTCATTGGTTCTGGAGAAGAAGTCGAAAAAGCGAAAAGTTTACGGACGGATGGACGGACGCCGGACACCATGCCATGCCATAAGCCCATCGAGCCTTTCAGGCCTGATGAGCTTACAGCATCCACCAGGGGTCTGAACATATGCATTTTTTTACCATTTTCATGAAAGTTCACAGGATGATAACTCCTTGACTAGCAAGCAATTAAAAAATTATTGTATCAACTTACAAAGGACATCTTCTATGTCACACCTTATCGTAAAAATGTCAGCCGTTTTGTACTTGAATAAAGAACATAATATAGGGGTCCAGTTATAAGATAAATAGTTGCGTTTGTAAAATTTCCGGGATTCATTGCTATTCACGGCAAATTTGGTTTAAAACCGACGGCGTTAGCAACTATTTATCGATATTGTAACATGATCTTTAGTTATCAGGCGTTTTGAAACGAACTTTTTGCGTACCTATCTCGGAGTGGAAAGGACTTTGCTACTGTTCCATTTGTGTAAGAGGTGTGGTTAGGTCAAAACAAGTGTAAATACCCGGCGTAATATATACATTAACAACAATTTACACATAAGTTCAAACAGTGTCACTCAACTATGTTCACTTCACACTATTCACGTATCCTTTTAGATGGCGATAAACATTTATCTACGACATCAACACAGTAAAATACCTAGGAACAAAAATCTTAAACTTGCCCTAACCCATTGTGACAATGACGCTAGCATTGTGACATCAAAACGGTTGATCACTATGACGTCATGCCATGGCATCGGCATTCGGTAAACACAGCCGCATAGAAGAAGGCGTCAAACTTGGACAAATCTTACTAGTTGAAAACATTTTAGTTACTTGAAATTAATTAATTTTGAGAGTTATTTGTTACCTATACTGCTATACACAAGTTAGAAAATGGCAATGCCACCTGTCAAATGTGAGTAAGGGGCACATATTAAGAGAAATATACAAATAAAAGTTTGAGTCGGGCCGGATCTTGTGAACATGATGTATATGTCCGCGGTGATTCGCCCAAAGTAATTTGCGGGTATTCATTGTCATTCAACATAGGCAAATCAACCAATCAGAATCAAGGATACACCGAAATCATGTTACAAATATATGTAAGTTTTCCATTTTCAGAGTGGATTTGTTTTTGACATTTTTTGTTAAACAAATACTGAATATAGACATATGACTGATGGATCATTTTAAAACAACAACAAAAACTGGTTCAAGTGAGATTAAATTGAAACCTCGGGTTCTAGGTCAAGCAAAATCCTTGAAGACCTAAGCATCGACGTGTCACTCCTAGTTTTCTTTAGAGAGTTCGAAATCATGTTTGCTAAAAGAGATTAACATTCAAATAAGTGATCATCAGAGAACTGTAGTATACTGCCACAAAGATATTGTCTGAATATTGTCAGAAGGTATTCAAATACCATCACATCCTTGGCAACTGTATATTTTCTTTTTATTGAAAAAATGTTTTTGCTCCATAACAATTAAGCGAATTATCAACTTTAACCGAAAATAACTAGTTTAAGGTCAATCACTTCAGTTTAAGGAAATACCATTCAAAGTCATTGTCATGATCGAAAACTGGACAATGGACCTTGGCTTGCTGCAGATATTAAGTCAAACATACATATGGAACCTTTAATAACGTAGATATGAAGACCGAATTTGTTCTATATCGTTTAATAGCTCTCATAACGAGTACATACGTGAGATAGAGCCATAATTGTTGGCTGCTACATTTGCATGAGACGTTCCTTGGTTTCCATTGAAACATATTGAGTTGAATATGAAAGTCGAGTAAGAAGATACAACCTAAGCCAGCACCTATATGTATTGCAATTTGGTACATGTTAGAACCAAATAAATCATCATTCAAAACTGATCATTCATCTTTAATGTCAAGTTCAACTAGTGATACCTGCATAATTATAATATCTCTTACAAGCACTATTATTGAGATAAATTGATATCCTACTGTCTTAGCATTCATGCAGTACATTCAAAGACATTCAATGTCATAAATCATAAATTATTTTCTTTTTGCTAAGTCAACTTTGTTAAATATAGATATGATTTATATCGAAAATGTGCTAACCGTTGCCATACAAGAGTTGCACAGTTTCATACTCAATAGTTCTAGGTACGATGGCCGAATTCCTTTGATCAATGATTGCTCAGGCGCAACATGTTTTATTCTCTCAGGGTTAAATCACTTGAAGTAAATTATTCTGCAGCAACAGTTAAAGTTTGTAACAACCTCTAGGGATTATTATTATTGTTGTTTCCATCTCCTTTCAAAATCGACATTCATTATCAACATTACAACCTTCGAAACAAGGCATAAGAGAAACATTGAAAGCATGGGTTTTGACTCTGACCATCATTGATGATGAGAGAATAATGTATTTCTTATGTATAACTAATCTCGTTCAACAAAGTCCAAATGATCTGATCTTCTACCGCCAGGAAACCTTTTACACAAATTTAGCAACGTTATTCATGTAAGCCAATCCAAAATCTATCTTTGTATGTCGATCTTTCCTTTCCTCATGTAGAGGATCGATCGTTCCTTACCTTATGTTAAGGATCGATCGTTCCTTAACATATGTAGAGGATCGAAACAGTATGCTTAGGCTGACCTAGAATGACGTCAACAGCTCCATTTGGGAGTTGACTGCTCGTTTAAAAGTAACTTCGAATTCGTTTACACTGTCTGAATAAGTTTTGTGCTGCCAGTCTGGTTCTTGGTAATAAAGTCCCTTTGGAATGTGAAATCAGTTTACTTACATGCCAGATAAACTTCGAAGGCTTCAGGCTTTGAAAAGTATTCAAAGGATTTATTTACAGGAAAAGGTGTCAGTCACACATTGAATCTTACCTATTTTATACAAGTTACAGTCAAACTCACGTGCAAATGATATGTTGCCATATAATATGGAGGTTATTTCAATACATAAGACCAAAACAAAGTAATATTATGTCTTCAGAACTAAATGGCATTATCTATTCATATTTCTGAAAAGCAAACGTTTTAAGAAACGTTGAATATGTAACGAGAAACGAGAGTCAATTGTTATTTTTTTTATTTATGATGTTTATAAATATTTGAGTCTTAACAGATTATGTTTATCGACAATATCCTTTCAACGTTCTATTTTAAAAAAAATAGAGCCAAGGGCTCTGAAGCTCATCAGGATTTCATTGATTTACTATCTAAAGTTGAATATTTAACTTATTTAAGTTATTGTTTACAAGCAAAAGATAGGTTCTTAGATCATGACCACTGTGACCCAATTTGGGGTCACACAATCTACAATTTAGAATCCCCATTGGCCAAGGAGTCTGCACACAACTTTTCAGCTCTCTAGACCTTTTGGAACTGGAGAAGAAGATGAAAATAGGTTTTTAAGGAAGTGACCCCTGTGACCCCAAATGGAGTCATGGGGTCACGGGGTCACGAAATCTACAATTTAGAATCCCCATTGGCCAAGGAGTCTGCACACAATTTTTCAGCTCTCTAGACCTTTTGGAACTAGAGAAGAAGATGAAAAAGGTTTTTAAGGATGTGACTCCTATGACCCCATTTGGGGTCACAGGGTCACGAAATCTACAATTTAGAATCCCCATTGGCCAAGGAGTCTGCACACAACTTTTCAGCTCTATAGACCTTTTGGAACTGGAGAAGAAGATGAAAATAGGTTTTTAAGGAAGTGACCCCTGTGACCCCAAATGGAGTCATGGGGTCACGGGGTCACGAAATCTACAATTCAGAATCCCCATTGGCCAAGGAGTCTGCACACAATTTTTCAGCTCTCTAGACCTTTTGGAACTAGAGAAGAAGATGAAAAAGGTTTTTAAGGATGTGACCCCTGTGACCCCATTTGGGGTCATGGGGTGACGAAATCTACAATTTAGAATCCCCATTGGCCAAGGAGTCTGCACACAACTTTTCAGCTCTCTAGACCTTTTGGAACTAGAGAAGAAGATGAAAATAGGTTTTAAAGGATGCGACCCCTATGACCCCATTTGGGGTCACGGGGTCACGAAATCTACAATTTAGAATCCCCATTGGCCAAGGAGTCTGCACACAACTTTTCAGCTCTCTAGAATTTTTGGAACTGGAGAAGAAGATGAAAATAGGTTTTTAAGGATATGACCCCTGTGACCCCATTTGGGGTCATGGGGTCACGAAATCTACAATTTAGAATCCCCATTGGCCAAGGAGTCTGCACACAACTTTTCAGCTCTCTAGACCTTGTGGAAGTGCAGAAGAAGATGAAAATAGGTTTTTAAGGATGTGACCGCTGTGACCCCATTTGGGGTCACGGGGTCACGAAATCTACAATTTAGAATCCCCATTGGCCAAGGAGTCTGCACATAAAATTTCAGCTCTGTGGAGTCATTGGTTCTGGAGAAGAAGTCGAAAAAGCTAAAAGTTTACGGATGGACGGATGGACGGACGGACGGATGGACGGACGGATGGACGGACGCCGGACACCATGCCATGCCATAAGCCCATCGGGCCTTTCAGGCCTGATGAGCTAAAAACTTAAATGCCATTATTTCTTGCCCAAAATGACTTTTTAAAAATCACTCTTAAAAAAGTAGGAACGTTTCTTTTGCACGTCAGTTTATATGTTCAAGAAATTGAGAATATGTTATCATCATGCTATATTGAAAGTTCATTATAGCTATCAAAAAGTAAAGTCAAAACGTTAATCAAAGCTACTTTGAACCTACCTAAAATTTAACCAAAAGTGTAAAGAAACTGGGCATCAACATAAGCTCTGTTCAAATTTATCAATACTATGATAATTATTGTAAAGGTTAAAGGCCGTAACATTGATCTTATTCAAGATTTTATTACATGGATACATAAATATAATTGACGGAAGTCCGAGTTTTCCTTATTAAGGATTCAGCAATTTTGCTGAATCCTTAATGTTATTGGTGTGTTTATTATCATTCCCATGGATCTTGCTCGCAGGATTTAGCAAAAACCACTGCTGCAAATCCAACCAAACTTATCAGGCTGAAAGGTAATAGCGACACGTGACTTAAAACTTTTGGGTCCAATCGGTCCAATAGTATGATTTCCTTAACGTTAGCAATTCATTAAATGTTAAAATACTACATTACAAAGCTTTTATATTGGCAATTTATGATCAAGGAAACACTTAATATGTTAAAGATTGAAGTATCTTATCATTTGGTAGAAGAAATGCCTCTATATTTGCAAATAATAGTGACATTACATTTCTCTGTTAATCTCACTTCAATCAATTACTATTTAGTAGCATTGATAGGTTATTAATTTTTGCATTTGAATATATATGTGCTCTTTACATGCCTTATACAACACACCAAAATGTAATTTTAAAAAAATAAATTGAAACAAAATGGTGAGAAAGCTCCCAGTGATGTCCATTAGTATGAAAGAACAGTGAAAAGTGCTTAGATTTTAAAGAAGTATCTCCCCTTGAGTAGAGAAATTCTGCTGATTAGATTATATCAGTGTCTGTAGCTCATTTAAAATAGTAATAGACATACGATTTTACCAAGTATCATTTTTAATATGCCTTTTGAAGGTTTAATTATCTTGTGTAATTAGTATGTGGCGTTAATAGTATTAATCAGTATCTAGTATCTTCTTTATAAACTACTACTTGAAATCATTAAAATCGAAAATGGCTACAAATTATTTCTATAAAATTTAATTAGCTATATGGGTATACCATAAAGGGAATCGAATTATTATACAATACGATATCTTTGGTAATAATATACTGTAATGTCTTCTACAAATGCATAAAATATGTTACATCATCAGTTGTGCGTCAATCCTCCGTGTTGCAACATTCCCGCTTAAGGCGTGTGTGAAATAACATAGATATGAGCATGTTTGCTATGATCATATACTGTCAGATACTTATCAGTCCTAGAGCTTCATCTTCCATCGTGTCCTCATACTACAGTTTAATGAACATATCTGACAGACAAATCTACCCCGAGACAAGTTCTTCAAGAACTAACTGCGCTGTGGAGACGACGAAGAAAGGATATGTTTATTTTATGTTCGTGAAATCAAGATCTTTTTGTCAAAGTACCCAAACTGTTGAATCCCTACTATGGAAGAAATCAGAGAGATCGCACCTACGTGTTGCTCTTTATAGAGTGAGAGGTACGTACATATATTTCATGTATATGCTTTTATAATACCGCTTGAATGTTATGTATATCCATGTCGTTCACAGACGTTTATTCATTGAGTAATGTAGGATAAAGCTTCATGGCTAAACACATTTCAGTACAGTACACTCTTGGAATACTAATTCCAACTGCAGACTGTGCAAGTGTTTTTAGTTTCATAGTTTTTGGTTGTAAAAAAGAGTTATCTAAATATTTAAATACCATTTTGACTCGCACTACAAGGTATACAAGTAATATATACGACTGAAACAGAGTAAGCCCATGTGTGGACTGCCGCGGTAGGTCTTCAAGACTTCTGCTTGACCTTGAACTCCATGTTTTACTTCAATCTCCTTTAATAAAGCAGCTTCTCTGCTTTAAACTGAGCTATCAATCTTGTGTTTTCAGTAGATATCGAACATAAATTATATTTTAAAAAGTCTGAAAATGGAATAAATCACATATAAATAGACTCCTACATTTTGTGTTTCATGATATGACAAAACGGTTGAGATGTATCATAGAAAATGTTCTTCTTTAACTGCTTCTAAAGTAGATGTAATGATCATCACGTTTGCATACACAATTAATGTCTTCTGAACATTCAAGAAATATTGAAAAATGCTTGTTTTACCCCTTTGATTTATTCTGCTTAACCATCAACTATTTGTTATGAGGGTTTTACTAAGTTGATGTTCTTAAAATTGTGCATACGTAGGTGCAAATCAAATTTGTGTTCTATTACCTACCATATATAAACTATGACACATTTATGCATGAAAGTTAGTTCCCTTAATTAAATTATACATCTGCTTTAAAATGAGGTATTAAACATGTTGGTAATTACAGTTGTTCACCATGAACAAATCTTAAAAGAAAATACTCCCCGAAAGTCACAAAATCACAAAATTTCATACTTTTTTTAAAAAATGTTAAATTTGTGAACTATCAACTTTTACATGATAAAGACCTTCAATAGAATTGTCAACTCATTAATAATGAACCCGGTTTACTCTTTCTAAGACACGGTATTTGGTGGCCTCTGTCAACGAGATATTAATTTGGCTGTGGACGCCCTACAATGAAATCCTTTATGTGAATACCTTATTCGTAACACTGCTCATTAAAGTTCGTAACATCTGAATTTGTTTGGAAGATGAATTTGTCATATAAATAAAGTGTTTGGATACGATTTTTATTACTGGATCATAGGACAACATGTTTTTATCGAAATGGGGGGGGGGGGGGTTCTTTGTAGAAAGAACGGAAGGATGGATAAAACATGAAGCCCCTTTTGCTTATCTTGCAGATGATTAAATGTGACTGATACTGTTTATTATTACTATTTTATGGGGGTCAAAATACAAATGGACGAAAAGTTACATATTGCTTTTATATGTTATAATATGTCCTTTTCCAGGTCAAATGAAGAGTCCGAACCTTGCAAACCAACTCGATCGTGTGTTCATTGATGCTGCAGTTAAACTAATTGAAACTCGTGACGTGACGAAATATATCTGCTGCACTGAATGGTATCGATCATGGGGACGGTTTAAAGAGAGAAGAGACACAAAATTGGCAAAATCTAAAATTTTATCAAAACTTTATAATGTTAGATACTTGAAATGCATGATGTCATATGCATGCAAAATATATTTTTTCGCTATAGAAAATGCCACACTTGAGTGCAAAGTATTTGAAAGCAAATACAAAAGGTACTTTCGTGAAGGGGAAGTGACACCCGCTCTTGGGCAACATCTCAAAACGATGATTATGTGTTGTAAGCTAAATCCGAAGAAGGAGGAACTAAAGAAGTTTGAAGAAGCTTTCCAAGGAATGACTGGTGTGTTCAAGGATAGAAACATCCCTACATGCTTGCAATTTGGAATCAATCTTGTGCCCGTTGATGTTGCAGTTCAACTAGTTGAAGCCCTAAACGTGACGGAATTTGTCTGCAGGCATAAATCATAGGATTAGTTTAAATAGAAAAGAGGAAAAAAATTGGAAAGGTTTAAGGTGTTGCCAAAACTTTGTAATAGTATATAACCTTGAGAGATATGACATCAATTACATGCTATATTGATTTTTTTCCCGTTCTCACTTTCTTCTGCACTTTACAAGACGTACAAACGGTAATATTATGAAAAGGAAGTAACAACTGCTCTTGTGTCACATCTCAAAACAATGATTATTTGTTTCAAGCTTAAACTAAAGAAAGGAAACCGAAACAAGTTTGAAGAAGCTTTCAAAGTCATGATGGACATGTGTGACTCGCAGCTTAGTGTCAGTAGAGCCGTTGATTTGCGGGTTTGGTCTATAATCGTAAAACAGCATATTTTCGACCGAAGTAACAGACAACTATATTCTTGTGCAACAACAAACTCATAGACATAAATTCAAACCCACAAGTTGTATGCTTTGTTTGCTTAGTATAATAGCTATATCAACTTTTTAGATTGTGAACAAGTTTTTAATAAGAAAAATTGCACAAATAACGCATTATAAGAAAGGAAAGACGCCAATTCCTATCCAACACCTATCCAAGAGTTTTAAGACTTTCAAAACACCTGTATAACCCTACACAACAATGCATCCTTTTAAAAACTGAACATGTACCAAATGAACATGACATTGAACATAATTAAACATTTAACCACTTGAGTCTGACTGATCTCTCGATTGGATTTAAAAATACACAATAATAACTTCTTTGTTTACGTACATATAATTACATCAACTAATTGGTGTCACTGTCACTGTCACTGTCTGAGTCTGACTGATTTCTCTATTGGATTTAAAAATACACAATAATAACTTCTTTGTTTAAGTACATAGAATAACATCAACTAATTGGTGTCACTGTCACTGTCACAGTCACTGTCGCGATCTGATCTGCTTTCTTGCACAGCCAAAACCTCTTCATCCCTCATGTTTTCACATTATTGCAGGATACAGGGCAGTCCATTCACCATACACTGACAAGATGGCAACGTACATGACTTCTTGCACTTGCAGGATAGGAACTCAAGAACTACGTCTGGAGCTGGTGCTCCTGTCATCCAGGTTAAGATAAGTTCTCCATCGTCACCCAAAGACCAGCCTTTGCACTCCAGTGGACTTGGTACTTTGGGGTCTGCCTGCAGTGAACGATGCCAGATGGCAGTCTGATAGTTGGCCCTCACAGCATGTAGATACAGACAGTCCCGGCAGGGGGGCGGCTGTTCTGATTCTATATGTCCGGCCCTCACCCTGAACAGACGACATGCAAATTCTTCCAAGACCTTGAAAATTGCATCTGTGAGCTGCCATTCTTCTCCAAGTTTGGTGAAAATGAACATGCGTCATTACCAGTTTCAGTGCAGCTAGCTTCCCTTGACCACTAAAAGCGCTGACTGTGTCGCATCCTGTGAATGAATGTAATCCCAGAAGAGAAACACACACATCCTGGCCCAGGGCAGCTGACACCTTGGAGATGCTGATGGATCTGGTTCGAGTAGCCGTACCACATTTCACATACACACTGCAGTGTCCTTATGGAAGGCAAGGCAGAGAAGAATGATATCTGTATCTTCAGCCACCATGATGATGGACGATACATGTGGAACAGCATGTTTCGCATGGAAGATGACTCTTGTGTCGTCTTTCAGGTCGTCTTCTTCAATTACATCATCACAAGTGAGTCTTAAGCAAAGGTCATCGCATGTGATGTACATATTTTTTCCACCCAGTTTTTGTCGCATCTTGGATTTCTTCCATTGGCTAACGATGAAGCTGATAATTTTAGTTTTGCTGGCATTGCAGGACGAGAAGTCTCCATTGGAGGATCTTGTGACCAGGAATAATGTTAGTGAAACGTATCCCAGTTTCTGAACCTTGCATGATCCTCTCAACTCCTTTGATAGATAGCTGCCTATACACATCAATACGATCACTGCCAGCACCAATTCGGAGGACAGTAACAAGCATCTGTTCAGCCAGCTCTTCAAATGTTAGCTTGTCACCTTTTATATTTTGAACAACACTCATCCCCTCAATGATACAATGATTGACTTTCCATTTCATCAGCGGGTGATACCTTGGCCTCTTTCCAGAGCTGCTTTGTTAGTCTTCCTTGGTGCACTATCTGTGATAGCTAACGACCAAGGCATGGGACCATGAGGGTGCTTGAGAACCTCCTTCATGCTAAGCTGTCTGGACCAAGCAACAAATATCAAATGGGCAAATAACCGGTTGTCACTTTTCAGGATAACCTCTTTGCCCTTTACCTTCGTTTTACATCTTTTTGTGCTGTCAAAGGTCTTGAGATTCAGCCTGGGAACTCTCTCGTAGAAGTTCTCGCCTCTTTCCAGTCGACTCTTCTGGAGTCTTCTCCACTAGTGTACTTTTATAACTATTTACATGGCATAGTTCAGTTTATCATAAGCAAAGCACCATGGTATCATCCGGTTGATCCCATACAGATGCAGTGGCAAGTTCCCTTTCGGTGATGCTCTGATAAGATCAAGCAAGATCCCTGCGAGATCTAGGAAGGAGGCCCAGAAAGATGCCAGTTACCCGCGGGTATTGTGTAGCTCATCTAGTTACTGCGAGAAGTGGTCGAGGATAACGAGCACAGACTCATTTTCCAATACAAATTCCAAATTTTCTTGGCTCATATTATCGTGCAAGTTTCTGACAGCTTTGACCGTTTCTCGCATGTGTCTGACTACTCCTCCGTGGTACTTTTCAAGCCAGGAATTGAATCCTGTCCAAGCCAGTCTCAATAGTGCTTCATATACGAGTTTGCAGAAACGGACTCGTCGATTGTAGTGTCGTCCTTCAAGCACAGAGGTGATCGAGCCTACAGCTATTATGCCCGGTTTCACAGCAAGATCTTTTAAGCCGGCAGATGCCGTCATGATTGAGACATTTAAACTGGCATCAATTTCCAATTTTACAAACTATAAATTATTTAACTATAAATGCACTGGAAAGAAGGCTTCATATCCGGAGTGTCTTTACAAAGTGTACTGTGTGGTCTTACGGAGATTGGAGCGAGAGTCACGCAACTCGCAGAAGGGCGGACGAACCACACCCGCTCTTCCGGCTCTTCACCATTTGGCTCACCGAGTCAGTGATGAGGATACGATGAGTCATTGATGAGGATATGATGAAGTTTGACTCTCCCCGTACGATGTTGGCTCAGGACCCACCTTACTTGGTGTAGGATAGGTTCCCCGTCACCGGTTAAAGTCCTAAGGTGGGGGAAGAAGAAGAAGAAGCGTAACCACTCTCCTTCGTCCGCGTTTGACGGCAAGGGGTTAACGGAGTCGATTCTGTGCTCCGTCACTGATATGGTGGCCTCCCTTATTGGCGCCAAGCTCAGGTCACCTGGCCGTAACATGTGAAGGGAGTAGCCCTCTTGGTCGCCATCGCGTTCAACGCCTCAGACACCCAAGACGCCTCAGACGTCGGGTCACGATTGTGTGGCCAGCTCCGTCTGGTCCGTCGGACACATCACTACTGTCATGTTCCTGCTTGACAGGTGAGCGCTATCTGTCGACGTCGCTCCGGATGAACTTTAGTTCTGTGACAGGGACAGTCGCGCAGGTGATGTTGAGTGCGGGATGGGTTCTTGTCCCAGACGGACTTACCTGTGGAGATTCGGAGGCCCCTTAGGGTGGTTCCTTCCCCTTCTTCTACGCCTTTTTCGACGGACAGACCGGGGATGCCCTTCCCCAGTGGCAAGAGAAACAGCAGCAAGAGCCCCAAGCCCGGCAGCGAGGGAAGGGGCGCGCCTATGGAGGCAACCTTAGGAAGTCTTGACTCGTGGTGCCTTCCAGATCTTCTGCTACCCGATGTAGACAACACGCGTCAGTTGGGTCCAGATGAGTTCATATGCAAGGTTCTGGAGCGGGGGCTCCGTATATACATGTCTCAAGTGCCCGACCCTGAGGGCTGGAGCCTAGACACGATTTTGTTAGAGTGGGAGGGGATGTTTGCTTATGCTTTTTCCACTCAGACGCTACAATTTCTCCTCATAGCCCCGGATTGGGCGCCCAGGTCGTGGTACTCAGAAGACTATGCAGCCAGGAACAGGTCCCCCTTCCACTCAGGTTGGACCTTCTAACAAACAAGCAAAGCGGCCGAGAACACAAACACCCTCAGGCCCTTCTTCTCCAAGCTTGGCTTGAGATTGATACGCACTTGCTATTCAGAGACGGTGGCCCAAACCGTTGTCACCACTCAAGGAAGCTCTATGACTTCCAGTGGAACTCCCTTGCAGAGGGTTTGACATCCTGTCAGTCCTGATTTTCCAAGTCGCCGAGTACTTAATCCACCTCCGTACGATGGGGGTCTTAAAACCTACTTGGCCGTGATCATGTCCGTTCTCCGCAAGCGGGAGGCGGTTACAATATATCTGTGCTTAAGGTGATCGTTAAGACCTACTGACCAGTGGACAGACGCCAGAAATCTAGGCGTGGGACTTGGCTGTGGTTATAAACCACCTCAAGTCCGATTTTTATGAGCCACTGGCTGAGACGACCATTCTGCGTCTCTCAGTGAAGATGGCTCTCTTGGTAGCCATTGCGTTGGCTGCCAGGATATCAGAACTACACGCCTTGCAAGCAGACTTGCTCCACTTTGAGGTGAGGGATGGGGCGTGTCTACGCGAGAGTTAGCCCCGGACTTATATGCGAAAACCAGGCTGTCAACGAGCGCGGCAGAACATTCAGCATTCCACCTCCTGCACGATAGACCCTTCGGATTTCGAGAATCGTCTCCTCTGTCCGGTCGGGCCCTGTGTATAAAAGGCTCTTTTTGCCTCACTCGCACACAAGTGACATTGAAATAGACAAGAGACACTCACGAGATAAGAGCCGTCTCAGCAACTATGGCGGACATAGGGCTGTTTTCGGAAGTCTGCCACTGTGTACGTTTAACACTAATTACGCAATGTGTCTACCGAAGAGCTAGAAGGAGTGACGAGGCTTGGGCCTCAAGTGTTCGCCCAGCAGCGGACCTCCTCGGGAAGTGGGCCTTAATAAACTTCGCATTGCACTTTTTCTTGTTTCTTATTTATACTCACTGTTGATAACTGACCAGTCTTTATAACCCTCCCACCTTCCCTCCTGCGAGTCTGAGAGCTGCCTGCGTCCAGGCTCCAGGAAAAAGGAATGGCATCACTGGGTAAGCCACCTAGTGACCTGATTCTTCGGTGTTATTTCTGGTCGAGTGATTAATTGAGAGGAACTCAATTGGCTACGGTGAGTTATCAATAAATAATGACTTTTTTTAATCAAAAACGTTCTATTAAAAAACCTGGTTAATGAGTTTAATTTTCAAACAGCAACAATGATCGTCAAAGACATGTTCTTTCTATTTCATAAGATTAATTATTTTAATAGACATAATTTATTGTAGTTGATATGATCGTTTATTTTATTATTATTCATTATCATTCAATATCTAAATAATATTTGACATATACGATCACGGAGATTAAAGGAGAAAATTTATGATTAGTTAATATTCTATATTCTTGTCGTTACCTTAATAGCATTTATTCATTTTAATTTGGATACATTTGTCATTAAATAATATCGATTATGAAATAATGATAACGTATACTACCAACTCCATAGATTTAACAGAAATATAACTGAAAAGCCATAAATGAAAATATCAAACATTTATTGAAAAGCCATGCAGAAGAACATACATTATGGCTTAACCAAATCAGTGCAGTACATCACTCAGATCAGATATCTATATAGGATATTGGGTTAAATTTATCTGAAGAAGCAATTCTCACTTAGGTGACATGACCCTCTCCCTCCTCGCCGCTAATTAATACTTCAAAATTGAATAATAATGTCAAGGTCACAAACATCGACTGGGCTCTGAATCTTCCCAAACAAGAACATTGGTGTAAGATATGAAGTTAAACCAGTGAATGTTACTTGAGATGTCCCACGATGTGTGATGAATGGTGTGTATTCAACCATTGGAGGTTCTACCAGTCAGACAGTGCACGTTTATTATTAGCTAACAACCAGATGTCACCAGTTTTAGACAGTACTCCATTAACATCTGAATGTGTTTTTTTATCATTTAAGGTCAAGGGAAACTTCAACAAGCTAACTTTTTCATTGTCGGACAGAGGCACATTTAGGCATCTGGTAGATGGTAAGATCCACTCAATTTGATTTTAAATGGAAAACGGAAATGCTTGCGAGTTCAGTCATCTTTGTCTTCTCAATGGCACATGTTAAAAAAGTCTTGCATAGTGTTTGAAACCTGATAATTGCTTTATAAAAGGTCATTCTACAAAAAGGTGAAACATTAAATGCTCCCCGGAGGCTGTTGCTAAACTGTTGATGAAGAATTTACTTCCTCTTCAGCGACTTTCATCTCATTTATTGATAGCTGGAAGGCAGGGAGCATGTGATGCGAAACTATTTTGGCGTTGGATATTTTTTTCAAAAACTTTTAGTCATCATATCCAAAGCAAACGAGTGACAAATTGTTTCATTCCCCTGGGACGAAATATAAAGTGTTTTCTCTTTTGTGAACCTTTTAAAACGTTTAAATTGTCACAATAAAGAAGCCTGTTCAATTTACTGATAATTTACACTGAACATTTATTTCAGTGACTTTCACATAAGTTCATCTTTATTTGTCTCAGTGTAGTATGTGTATGTACATATCAATTGTAAATCTATTTTGAATATAAATAATAACAGGGAAACGTAATACCTTACAGTTAATCAGATACTATTAATAATAAAATATGTTATTTTTGTAAATCCGACTTTGTTGATTATAGCAATGATTAATACTAAGCATACATGGGTAATGTTCTTCGAAAATGTTTGAACCCACAAGAGTTGCATAATCTCACACTTAAAAGTCCTTGATCCCGACCACATATTGGTACCACTTGGGGGGGGGGGGGGGGGGGGGGGGGGGGGGGAAGGGGGGGGGGAGGGGGGGGGGGGGGGACCCACAAGAGTTGCATAATCTCACACTTAAAAGTCCTTGATCCCGACCACATATTGGTACCACTTGGGGGAGGGGGGGAGGGGGGGGAGGGGGGGGGGGGGGGGGGGGGGGGGGGAATAGTTCAAGGTGTTGTCAACATGTTTTGATGTGATAGCAATGCAAATTCCACAGCTTTAAGTTTGTACAGCACCTTAAAGTCCATCCCCTGAAGTTCATATCTGACTTCAGGAAATGTAATCAGTTTCCGGAAAATAGTATCTCTGATGACTTTGTTGTCAAAATGGCAGTTTGACAGCTCAACAATGTGAGACAATATAACCACTAAGATTCAACTTCATTGAATAAAAATGCCTGAAATCACCTCTTCACTTGGTAAGTACTTAAATTCCTCACATAAATTCTTTTCCCATTCAAAAATATTTTTTTTAAATGTATTTCAGATAATACAAAAATACCATCATTTTGTATGGCAATGTAAGGCAGTGATTAAAAAAGTTTGAAAGACTTAAGATTAGTTTACAAAAGTTACTAAAACTTTGCAGATATTAATTAAAACATTCAGTGGTCATTTCTAAATAACATTCAGATTATTTAAAGTCCTATGTTCAGCCCTAGGTCAGTTACTAGGGAAGTAAACAAAACCCGAAAGATACTGTTTTCCTGAGGTCATATAATAGGGCTGAAGACCTCTGCTGAACTTTTTAAGACAAATGACTAGGATGCTACAGAATATTATATTAGGCTCCTGTGATCATATTGATATTGTTACATGTTCAAACATTATTTCCCTGTTAATGTATATAATGTATCACTACATATTTGTTTTAGATGACTGTGCTTTATCTATCATTGATAACTCAAAAATAACTTTTTTGTTGTTCAGTTCAAATTTGTCATACATTTGTTTTGACATACATCATACAATCATCAGGGTACAGAGTACAATGTGTATTGGGATTGAATAAAAATCCTATTTATTTATAAACATTTTGTAAACGAAACTATTATCATCAATATGAGTAATATTGAGAATTAACTGTCTTTGATTCAAGCTACTCTATTTTTAAGTTATATAATATTCAAACTCTGTGTTTCAGATGGCCACTGCTGTATCATGAGTCGATGTCATGGTTCCTGTTTGGTTTGACAAATTGATATTGACATTTTTACAAAATACAGAAAAAAAGGCTTGATGGAAGGTAAACATATCATTGCTGTAGTACTCATAGAACAAGAAATAAAATGCTTTTTGCTAATTATTTCTTTATTTGGAACAAAGTTTAAATTTTAATTCTAAATATTAAGTCATTAATGGTTTTCCCAACTTTTGTTTCCGACAGCTTTTCATGAAATGTGTGAGTTTACAAGATAGAGAAATATATGTGTATAATTTTCAGACCTCAAAATATTTCAAAATCAATGTATGTTTCTGATGCAAGTTATAGTATGTGAATGAGCTGTAAACTCGATACCGTCAGCTGAAATATATGATTTAATATTCAATACTTTTATATGTTATGTCCTCTAATATCATTACATCTTATATGATTTTAAAATTTATAAAAAAAAACAGTTGGCAAAAATATTTGGCTTTCTTAATGTTTAAAGACCTAAACAGACCTAAACATGTGTTACTAAGTACTTTTCTCACTATTTTATTCATAACTTTTCTTGTGTATTTCAGAGTTGTTGTGGCAAAATACATGAAACTGCAAATTCAAATAAAAAGGGCGTTGTAGGTTTATTGTCACAGGCATTGTTAAGATAAGATAAGATAATGGCTTTATTATCCCAAAGGGAAATTTGTTTTACATCTTATAAATACAGTTCTCCAGTAAATTAACAATACCAAAGATGAAACAGATATATACAATATTCACATCACATATTATAACTGTAACTTGAATATGGCAATTAAGAAAATAATCAATAACATAAAAACATAGATTTGCAACATTTCCATCTCACTAAGGTTAAGAATAACCTAGTAAGCTATACTAGGTTTTCAAATCTATCTGAAGATATGTGAGTTTTATCTGAACAAAGGCAATTTGAATAACATTTTTGCATTGATCCCGGAATAAAGAAATAAATGCTAGAAACCATTGTATTTCTATTTCTGAGAGTATTTTACTACAATATTGTATCATGTCTTTGGTAAATACTTTATTCTGATTTGCTGATTAGAAAGATTTCCCTATGTTAATTGGCAATAAACACCTGCAAATTTCAATGAAATTGGTTAAGGCAAATCACCTTGAAATGATACATCATGTCCCCTAGATTTCATTTGATTACAAATTAATGTTACTGTTTCTGAGATATTTATCACAAGACTTGACAAATTTGTATAGACATAAATTGAATGAATGCCTTTTGAAGCATAATACAAACATGTTTAATAAATTTAATGTGTTTCCTTTGCAGGTGACAGATACCCCAGCGGGTATGGATGAATCATCTTATGCTGCAACCTCTCTGAAGAAGAGTAAGGAGACATGTGTAATATGTCAGAAAGAATCAAATGATTTAAGTACATTGTCAAACATCTCATCTTGGAAAACTCTGTTGAGAGCTGCAAAGCTTCGTCAAAATGAAATTATTCTTGATATTGGAAAACAGTTTGGTGATGATAAGTTTCCATCAATCCTCTATCACAGGAATTGTCGGAGCAGATTCACAAATGAACGAGACTTGAAACAGTTCATCTTATCAGAAGATGACGACAGAATATTATCAGATCCACGGGCGACATCTCTGCGTAACAGCACATCATCATCTGTATACGACGCAATCTGTATATTTTGCACAAGGAAAAAGTACTTAAAAGGAACAAACACAAGGGAACCACTTGTAAAATCATCACAGCTTAGAACAGACGATACTCTTCGAAGAAAAGCTATTGAGAAGTTTGATTCCAAGATTATAGCAGCTACAAGCCGAGATATTGTTGCGGCGGAGGCACACTACCATAGAAGTTGCTACAGATCTTACACAAGAGAAGACAACAGGATTCATCACTCAACTTCAGCCACCAAGCTCATAGAAGAGGACCAGAAGTATGAAGAGGCCTTGACAGCAGCATATGATCAGCTTTTTACATACATAAGGAACAATGTTTTTCAGAATCCATCAGTATTGAAGATGTCAGAAATCACCAACAAATTGAGAAAATACATGGAGGAAGAAGGATGTCAGAATATCAAAACATCGACCGCTAAACATTTGCCAAGAAAACTCAAGTCTGAATTTGGTGAGAGTCTCCACATATTTCAAGATAAAAATTCCAAACTATTGCTTTTTCCTCATACATTGACAACTGAAGTGCTTGCAATTGAAAACCACAAACTGAAAGAGGAACTGGATGCCTCAAGAGGGAGTAAAGACAGCAAGAAAACCCTTCAGGAAACTGCCCTACTTCTCAGGAAAGCAATCAAGAACATTGAAGAGAAACTACCATGGCCCCCACAGCAGAGTGATTTGGACAACCCATCTAGGTATATCCCTTCATGTGTCAGGGACTTCCTTGCCACTCTTCTGACTGGTGATTTGAATGGTGAAGTCTCTAAACAAAAGACAAGGATTCTGATTCAATCATTTGGACAAGATATTGTATATGCTGTCTCTGGAGGCAAGAAAATGATGCCTAAACATATCCTTCTCCCATTCGCAATAAAAACACTAACTGGAAATGTTGAGTTAGTTCAAATACTGAACAGATTTGGTCATGGAGTTTCCCACCCAAAGTATGAAGAAGTTGAAACTGCCATTTGCCTTCAGAAGCTATCCTTGACTCAAGAAGGCGCTGTTCCTTTGCCACATAATATCTACCCTCATGTTGCAACAACTCTTGCCTGGGACAATATCGACCGTCTTGAAGAAACGCTCACTGGAGGAGGAACTTCCCACAGAGTCAATGGCATTGCTATCCAGCCTTCAATTCTTGGACCACATCCAGCAAAGAAGACTCCAGTGGTTGAGAAAACAAGACGTCGAACAATTGAAACAGTGCTGCCAGTTCTACAGCCATACAATACTGGTATACGTGTTGGGCCACCTTCCATACAACCTGCAAACTCGTTCACAGATTCTGCCCTGAGTGAGTCAAAGATGAAAAACTTGACATGGATCCTTGCAAGACTTCACTCTGCTCAACAGCAAGAAATAAGTTCTTGGACAGGTTTTAATATCCAAACTCGTGATGCAGAAGATGTAAGAATGGATACAATTGGATATCTTCCAACCATCAATGCTCCAGCAACCAGTCCATGAGATACTGCAGCAGTCTTTGACCATCATGGATACGCTACAGCTTGAAAACATAGTTGTCACAATGGATCAGGCACTCTATGCAAAGGCATCTGAAATTGTCTGGAGGCTCAAGGAACAATTTGAAAAAATCATTTTGAGGCTTGGTGCATTTCATACTGCATGCATGTATCTTTCAATTATTGGAAAACGCTTTCAAGATGCTGGACTGAAGGATATATGTGTTGAAGCAGGACTACTGGCAGAGGGATCTGTGTCAAGAGTCTTCGATGGGAAGCACTACAACCGTGGAGTTCGTGTTCATAAGATCATGTATGAAGCACTCATGAGACTTCAATGGAAGGGTTTTTTGCAAAAGGCTGAGGACACAGAAAGCAACTTCACAACTACATTTCTGTCTGCCATGGGTGATATTGAAAACTTTCATGTTAACGTCAGCAAAGAAAATTTGGAAACACTCTTTCAGAGTGCATCTTTCACAGAAACAATGACAGCTTTTCAAGCTTATCAAAACTTCCTAAGGAGAGACAATGGGGACCTTTCAGCTTTTTGGACTTCCTACACAGACATGATTGAAGTGCTTTTGGGTCTTATTCGGGCATCACGAGAAGGCAATTGGCAACTACATCTATGCAGCATCCGAAACATCTTACCTTGGTGCTTTGCATATGACAAGCAAAACTACTCCAGGTATCTGTCTGTCTATCATGCTCAAATGTCAGCCCTTTCAACCACTCACAAACACATTTATGAGTATCTAGAGAAAGGCGGATTTTCTGTACAGCTAGGATCTTAAAACCCTTTTGGAAGAGTTCCCATAGACCAGGCTCTTGAAGAGACAGCTAACAGAGACACACAAACAGCAGGTGGAACAAAGGGATTCAGTCTGAGGCCAGGTGCTGTAGCAAAATATTATCTGATGGCAGAGTTCCGCAGCATCTTTCTTGGACAGATCAGAAGTCATACAAATTTGACCCGGTCAAACCTCAGTCATCCCGATTTACAAGAATCAAGAAGAGCAAGAGATGAAGCTGATGTTCTTGCAGTTGTAGACATGTTGGAGAATAATTGGGTGAATCCTTTCCTGAATTCAGAACTCATTTCCTTGTCAACAGCTGCTGCTGCCACTCCAGCGATGGTTACTGATCTTCTCAAAGCACACGAGATAGGTGAGGAAAAGATGCTGAACTTCTGCAACGATCGGCCCTTGTCAACACAAGACTTTCATGCTAGGCTACCCAGAAATAACCTGAAAACATTCAGTGAATTGAATCAAAGAAAAAGGAAAATCAAAACCAGTAAAGTTGATGTAGTGATTAGAGCTGACAGAAATCTCTTTGCCCACATGGTCATCATAGCACAAAGTAGGAAACTTGACATGAAGTCTGTATTCAGTCATCCTCTTGGAACGCTGCCTTTATCACTGTCGTATCCAGATGGGTCAATCAGAAAAACCAACAAGTCAAGTTTAGCGCGGGAACTGGAGAAGAATATCATTCCCGAGGAGAAGCACCCTGATCAATCTTGTACTCTGATAGATGGTATGGCACTCGTTCAGAAGACTAAAGGAGACAACAAAACCTTCGAGCTGCTTGCTGAAGAGATATTTGTCAAGATATTGCAAGAAGGCTACAGCAGTCTGCGGATTGATGTTGTGTTTGATGTATACAGGAACATGTCAATCAAAAATGCAGAGAGAAGTCATCGCTCAGGAACTCAATCAACAGAATTCAAAAACATTGCTGCAGGACATACCATTAGGCAGTGGCGTAAATTTCTGTCTAACTCATCCAACAAAAGAAATCTCATACTGTTCTTAGTAAAAGAATGGCAGAGAGAGAGTATGCATTGAGACTGGAGAACAAACATTTGTTTGTAACATCCGAAGAATGCTGCTTCAAATTGGGTCAAAACAGAACAGACAGAATTGAGGAATTAGAAACAACCGAAGAGGAAGCGGACACGCGACTGCTACTCCATGCCCATCATGCTGTGATAATCAGTTATTGCAACATCATCATATGTGCCGATGACACCGATGTATTTCTCCTCTGCCTTGCCGTCCAGCCATCACTTGAAGCGAATCTATTCATCAAGTCTGGAACAAAGAGCCGAACTAGACTCATCAAAGTGTCAAATGTAGGCCAGGTTCTGGGTCAAAGTGTGTGTGAGGCACTTCCTGCCTGTCATGCATACACAGGATGCGACACCACTAGTGCATTTGCAGGCAAGGGGGAACTGTCTGCACTCAGATTGCTGAAGAGGACTAAGAAGTTCCAGGATTGCTTCAAAGAGCTTGGAATGGATCCTACACCAACAGAAAGTCAGTTCAAAATCCTGGAGGAATTTACATGTTCCCTGTATGGATCATCAATGAAGAATGTCAATGAGCTTCGGCACACTATGTTTCTCCTGAAGAAAGGTGAACTAGAATCTCACCAACTACCTCCATGCAGAGACTCTCTCTACAAACATTCCCAAAGGGCATGTTACCAGGCTCATGTGTGGCAGAGGGCTCTTGAGTGTAAGCCGAACATCCCGTCACCAAACGGACAAGGATGGATTCTAGAGGAGACGGACGGTGAGAGCATGGATGAGTGGTTTGCCTGCACCAGAAGCTGTGCTGCAGCTGTTGGCTTGCAAGTGCTCCAAAACATGCAAACTCCCAAGTTGTACCTGTTTGGCAAATGGACTGAAATGTACAAACATGTTGCAAACTTGTGAGAACTCATGCACCGATTCCGATGAGGAAGATGAGTGCAGTGATTCCTCTGATGAGGATGAAACAGAATATGAATGAACATAAAACAGGCAATGTAAGTTCCATCATTGCATGATTGTTTGAAAAGAAATGCACGACAGCTGTAATGCAAGTGTTGAATGCTACTTTTGTAAACTTAAACAAAAGAGAGACATTTTAAAATGGAAATTTTTCTTATTCAGCATTTTTGATAAGTTGTACTTAATAAAAAGATAAATTTCAACCTCAATTTTTTTTTAAAAATAAACTGTGCATGGTAATTCACAGTTTTAGTAATTAAAGAATAATGCATGATTTTTAGAGGTTAAAAAAAGCAACTTTGATTTTGGTGAGATTACCAATTTTTCGGACTCAAAGTTCAAATGTCATTTTTGGGGAAATATCTGCCACAAATATCCCTTTATCACATCTAACATTATAACCACATCAACTGGCCTTAAGGAAAAATAGATATATAGAAAACAAAACAATTATTATGAAACTTTAACTTACGTTTTTGGAATTCTTAATTGAAAATATTGCTTATTCAGCATTTTTGACAGATAGAAGTCAATAAAAAGTACTAAATTCATTCTCAAAATCTTTAATTCAATCCTCTATGACAAAATATGAATTAAAGTTCCTTGATATGATTTGGAAATAAATATTAATGCATACCTTCTAGAGGTTTAATAGAGAAGATCATTTTTTTAAAATTTACCTTGTTTTTGGACACCTTCGAGGTCAAAGGTCATTTTAGAGAAATAGCTGCCACAACCACCTTGCTATCATGCAAAACCAAAATCACCATGTAAAGGACAATTGAAAAAAACAGGTCTCCCTTTGCCCCCCCAAGTGGTACCAATCACCCCAATTTCCCTTCTGGGATCAAGGACTATAATGGTTATAGGTAAGAACGCAAATTCCTTTAACCAATGATCGTTTAAGCATTAAGCATGTTTTTCTTCTCTTAAAGTATTTACAAATTCGAATTAAATTCTGCAGCAACAGTTATATTTTATAACAAGGATTATTATTATTATTATTTTTATTATTAACATTAAGACTACTATCAGTTTTTGCGCAGTTTCCATCGCCACCGCCGCCGGCGCATTTTGTATTGGCTATAACTTTTTTCCTAGAAAGTTTTGAGAACTCATATACAAAACTTCTTTCTTATACCCCTTGGGAATTTGTTTGACGTGTTCACATTCAAGGTCAAAGGTCAAGGTCACGAGTTTGAAATCGCTAAAAAAAATCCTTGTAAACACGATAACTTGATAAATATTAGTGCTATCAGGCTCTTATTTAGTGTATCTCAACCATGGAGAACTGCCAAGATTTGAAAAGGTTTTCGCTAACATCCGTCAAAGGTCAAGGTCACAGCGAGGGCACGACTTAAGCATGCTTTTGCGAAAATGTCTTATTTCAACTATTAACACTTTCAATCATTACATGATTGTTATACACAATGAAAAGTGATCACTGATTGTGCGACCTTGAATGGCAGAGGTCAAGGTCACGAAATATGGTCAAGGTCACCAGTTCTGAAATCACTAAATAACTTTTTTTCAAGAAGGTATTAACACCTGATATACATAGCTTATTTCTTGTAAACCTGGTGAATGATTTTGACATGTTCACATTCAAGGTGAAAGGTCAAGGTCATGAGTTCTGAAATCACTAAAACAATCATTCTAAACACGATAACTTGAACCATATTTGTGCTATCAGGCTCTTATTTGGTGTATATCAACTATGGAGAAAGGCCAATATTTGAAAAGGTTTTCGCTAAAATCTGTCAAAGGTCAAGGTCACAGCGAGATCACGACTTAAGCATACTTTTGTGAATATGCCTTATTTTTACTATTAACAGTTTGAGTCATTGCATGAATGTTATGCACAATGAAAAGTGATCATTGATGGTGTGACCTTGAAGGTCAAAGTTCAAGGTCATGAGATATTGGTTAAGGCCACGTTAATCCTTTGATCCAATTTTGAAATCAGAAATAGGTTTTAAGTATAAACTTGTGAAAAGTGACCCCAGTGATGATTCAACTTGTTAGTAATAACTCAAATAATGAAAAATAAAATTGTTAAAAAAAATCCCATTTTATTGATGCTGACAAGAAGGCGGAACAGGGAAAGGCGAGACCCTAAGTTTCGGGGCTGCTCTGCTTTTGCTGTGTCCCGCAAACGCTCATCTAGTTATTAAATGTGTTTCATCCTTTTTCCAAATCCAGCCATTAATAGATTCGTTCATCTCAAACAACATAAACACCTTGTAAACATGAAATGAAAGACAACTGAAAACATGAATATGGACTCGGACCTTTTGTGGGTAGAGAATAGTGTGCTTGCTTCCAATATTAATTATCTGGTCTTCTACACAATTATACCCTTGTAACTAGGAATATTTTACTAAAATTGTCAGGCCATGATTTGAGTAATTCAGTCAAAACGCTACGTCTATTGGTCATGACGTCATGTAAAGGTTCTAAACAGTAAGATTTGGATGCAGTCTCATTTAATCAGATCAAAAGTAACTCTACCTCGAACGTTGATATGAGAACTATCCCACAGAGGTCGTTCCAGGTGACCTTTAAGGCTCAATACGTTCTGTCAATAAGAGGCATTTTTATAAATGACATTGGATGTGGTGTTTCATATGTCAACTCAAGTTGGGCTCGTGATGTTCTAGCCTCGTTGCTGATTGGCTGGAAAAAACGATCACTTGCATGACCTTTATGGTTCAGTACTCAGATCACAAACGCAACAAGGTATAACTATTACTGTTAGCTGATTTAAATGAGAATAACCAACAATGATGTAAAATCAACATTTGGGAATCTTTCAATCGTACAAAAGGAACTTCTTTTACGCTGTCAGAATGAGATTTGCTTACAAAATAAGAATTGCTGTCCGAATAAGATTTACTCCTGGTACAATTCTGCTTCCAGGACCATAACTTAGTAAACCGTGGTATTAACTTCCCTCTAGATTGTGTAATCTTATGACATTACCAATACCTCAAGTAGTGTTGATGTTATTATTCATTTCCTAAAACCATTTGACAATCTCATTTGATCATGACAATTTCTATATAGTGAAAATCAAGATTTTCCGCGTTTTAGTCTGATAGAAGCGCAATGATATAAATTTTCTTATTAAAATCAGTTACCGAATCAAACATAGTGGACAGTTTGGTCAACTATCATACATTGTCTGATTTTGTGGACATATCATCAGTCGTACAAAGTTATATCGGACTTGATAACTCCTCAAAATTCTATCAATAGGGTAACTTAATTAAAAAGATCTGCAAAGTATTAATGTTTAAATATGAACATGAACGAAACATGATACAAAACGTAATGAGAATCAAAATTATTCATCCCATATTTAAAAGTCACGGGCATATAACAGAATTATGACAGCTCTTATTGTAATTTACATTCGTACTCTTAGCTTATAGAGCTACTATAATGTATGGATATGCTACTGTGTAATGGCCAAAATTCACATTTTATTATTGCCCATTTGATTATTTAGTGTTAAATAATAACATTTATTTTCCTATTTTCACTTATAAATCCTGTTTCGCTATCTTTGGAATTCCCCTTTTTGAGTTCAGTAGGTTATATAAGGGAGATATTGATGATACTATTTGGGTTTCTTTCGTTAGAACTATCCTATTTACTCATGGCTTTGGTAATGTATAGATGGCTCAAAATGTAAAAAAAAACACGAACAGCTTCATTCAAGTGTTCAAGCAGAGGTTCAAACATATATATCAGCAAGACTGGTATTATGAAATAACGTCAGCAAATTGTATACGTTTTTATACAGAATTTAAGTATTGTATTAACACAGAAGTTTATCTTTCTAAAATTAAATCATCCTAACTTAGGCGTGCGCTTATTAAATTTAGATGTAACGCCCATAACTTCAAAGTTCAAGAAGCACGTTTTGCCAAAACTGTTAACGAAATAAACACTAACTGTCCATTTTGTATTAACTCTCAAGAATATGAATACCATGTACGCCTTATTTGTCCGAACCATGCAGAAATAAGAAAGAAATATCTGCCATATTTTTCTATAACCAGTCATCAATATTTTAATTCCGTATGCTTCATACTGAGCTGCTACTTAAGCTATCCCTTGTGATGTACCATATATTTAAATTAAGAAAGCTTTTTGATTGTTACTAAATTGAATTGTTGATGTCATACAGGTTGCGCAAAAGTATTTTACAAACTTTATATACTTGTACTGTTGGCCTTAGCGCCACCTTTACGAATTAAATCTGTCTGTCTGTCTGTCTGTCTATAAGGGAGATAACTACTGTAGGGCTTGTTAGTCAAACAGCATGAGAAGTTCATGCAAACAGCTCTGCTGTTTACACTGGACTAATTTTGGGGTAAAAAATAGTGATAATTTCATAATTTATTTACATGTGCTTTTCATGTTTTCACCTTTGTTTACCTTTTTTCCTTAACTACATTACTTTAAATGTCATATTTCATTTAGGTTTATTTATATTTTCTCATAAAAGTATTTTGCTTGGGTTTAAGTATATTGTTTTCCAGTTTGGGAAACTTTGTAAATAATGACTGAATATATGCATAAGGCACTTAACTTACACAAGGTTTGTTAATGTTTCAGGCAATCTGTATTTCTCAGAAGAAGTTGAGAAGAACATAAGATAAGAATTAGAAAAGGAACATAAGAAGAACATAGGATAAGAATATAAAAAGAAATTTAAGAACATAATAATAAGAAAGGGAACAGAAATATTCATAGAATATGGTATAAGAAAAGGAACAAGAGAAATTGTAAGAAAATGTATGAAGTCAACATGAACAGAAGAGTAAAGACAATATTCATTAATCACAGATCTGGTCAACTTTATTGAAGCCACCCTATGTCACAGAAAAGTTGAGGAAGCTATATACTAAATTGACACCACTAGTTCTATATCCATTCAATTAATACTTTATAATTCCTTAAAATTGAAAAATGATTGTCAAGGAATCAATTTGAATATATTTCATTGAAGTAAACCCATTTCGGTAGAATAAATGACTCTCTATAACTACAAATGATGAGAGATTACATTTTGCTTCTTGTTCACACTTAAATAAACTAAGATTTATCCAACATGATTAGATATTATATTAAGTAATCTTTATGTTCCTTATTTAACACACCAAATTTTTTTTAAAATCATAAATTGCTGTCAAATGGAGATCACTTATATGCTTGCATACTTACCTGTTTCTAAAGAAAAACAGACACAACCTCAACAAGCAACCAAAGAAGATGCTATTCTTCAAAGTCTACACAACGTGTTGTTGTCAGGGTGGCCAAACTCCAAAGAAAGTCTGCCTCCAGGACTTGGTGAATATTGGACATTCAGAGAAGAAATCTCAAGCTTGAATCGACTATTGTTTAAGTCACACAAGCTGATAGTACCTACATCAATGAGAAGAGAAATGTTGGATAAAATCCATGAACCACGCATGGGAATAGTCAAGAGTAAGGCTAGGACCCGTGATGTATTGTATTGGTGTGGAATGACCTCAAGCTGTTAAGAATATCATTAAAAAAGCAAGTGATCCAAATATTGCCTCACTTGGTTACAGAAACACTCAGACTGAAGGAATCGGCTTGTCACCTGCACAGAAGTTCTTAGGATGTCGCTTGAAAACATCATTACCGAGCGCAGCCCCACTTCTGAAACCTGCATTCGCAACTGATGTCAGGAAAAAGCTTGAATTGAAACAACAGAAAGAGAAAATCTACTATGACAGTGGACGGTGCAATGAGTTACCTCCCTTTACACTAGGTGATCAAGTTGTGTTTCAACATCAACAAAAGTGGGTACCAGGAACTGTGACAGCAAAACACCCCTCTCCTAGATCCTACATAGTTGAGACACCAACTGGGAAAAAATATAGGAGAAATAGGTCACAGTGCAAGAAGACCTTAGCTTCTCCAGGTGGCCATTCACAACCAAAACAGCAAGTCTAGTACCATACAACAGCAACGCACTGACGTTCCAACAATCATAACACCTGCTGACGACAACCAAACAAGATCAACGGTGACACCTGTCATCAATGAACCAGTGACTGTCACCCGGTCGGGTCGAATAGTCAAACCGTCACAAAGATTCAATGACTTTGTTAATTCTTAGATTTATCTTTTATTTTCAGGTATTTTGAAACAAGGGACTCTAACAGTAATAGTTTGCTGTGGAATTCGGGGTGTGTTATCTGATGTGAACAGTGTTTTTATTTCACATCTTGAACTTTACTAGTATATCATCCAATATGGATGTTGGAGAATTCTTTTTGCAATTGTGTTTGCTCTTAGACTTTAAGTTTGAAAATAGTTCATATTTCAGATTGTATGACAATAAAACTACAGTAAAATGTGAATGATTTTTCTGTAAGAGTTAAAATGGTAAAAGTTTGCAAGTTTACATTTAAATGTTAAATATAAGTATTCTTTTATTTATCTGTTCAAAATACAAGGTAAATGGCTTGTTATATTAATCATGTTAGCATTTGGTACATGTCACTTTGGTTAAAGTAGATGTCATGTATGTATGAAATAGAAGCGCTCGTAAAATATCTATATTCCTCCCACTGACGCTGCTTACTGTAAGTGAGTGTTGTGTCGCTTATAACATAATAAAAGGACTTCCGGTTTGAGCTGGAGAAGAAGTCGGACGACGACCCATGCCATAAGCACATCTGACCTTTCAGGTCTGATGGGCTAAAAAAAGCCCATTGTCAAAAGTTCCCTTTCCAATCCCTATATTCTACATTTATATCACTATCATTTAGCCTACTGAGCCCGGTTGTTCAAAAGCCCGTTAAATCTTAACGGACCGTTAACTATTTTTTAACGGTTCGTTAACTTTAACGTAATGAAAGGCTGTTGTTTAAAGCCCCGTTAAGACTAACAGCCCGTTAAGCAAACGTTAACTTTAACGGAGGGGTAGGGGGTACTTTAACTCACTAACGCTGCCATTAGCATTGAGACTTCCATAGCGTAAACATGGCATTTATCATCCAGCCAAATGCAGCTTTTATGAATGTGGCAAATAGAAGAAAACCAAGGGAATACAGGAATTTCATGTTTGATTTGAATGATGCAGAGTTACACCAGCGATATAGGTTTAGAAGAGACTCAATTGATTATATTATTTCATTAGTGAGAGATGTGTTAATGAGGCCTACCCAGAGGAACCATGCACTTAGTGTGGAGGTGCAGGTACTTGTCACATTGAGATTCTTGGCCAGCGGTAATTTCCTACAGGTTGTGGGATACACCGTTGGCCTTGACAAAAGCACAATTTCTAGGGCTGTTGACAGTGTCTGTGATGCACTAATCAGAAAGAAGAATGATTTCATAAAGTGGCCGGTGAATAAAAATGATATAGACAAAATCAAAGAAGGATTCTTCAAAATGGGAGGTTTCCCAAATGCGATAGGCTGTATAGACGGCACACATGTCAAAATACAGGCCGCAACACAAGATGAGCCAGCGTACGTAAACCGAAAGGGCTGGCACAGCATAAATGTTCAAGCTGTGTGTGACGATCAAGGTATGTAACCTATTATTTATCTTAACCAATTACTTGCACAGTTTACTTTTGTTGAAATGGAAAAATAAATGCACGTCAGTCTTCTGTGCCATCTTCAGGAAAGGAAAACAAATTAATCATCAGTGGGAGTGAGCTCCCTTAGTTTATAGTATGTTTCATAGAAGTAGGCTAGATGTAATGTTATAACAGCAATGACATGCATAAGTAAAATTGTCCACAAGTAATGATATATAAAATCAAGATTATATATTTATATTTCGGGTACAATGTTCATGTGAATTGTTTTAAAAGAATATATAATGATCATATTAACAGGAAAGATAACCAACATTTGTGCCAGTTGGCCAGGCTCCACTCATGACAGTCACATATTCAGGACCTCCAACCTTCGTCAACACTTAGAGGCAAATCACCACAGAATTGCTGACGGCTTCATATTAGGAGACAGTGGATATCCATGCCGGTAAAATAATATAAACAAATCTATAAATTGTTAAGTTTTATATTAAAATGTAATTCTCGGTGTGTACTGTGTAACAATAAAAATAAATGTTTCACTTAATTTAAGTTGTTGTATATAATATTTGATTTAGTAGTTGGAAATATTGATATTACTTTTCCAGGCCGTATCCACTCACTCCCTACCTTCACCCTGTAGGCAATCAACAACAGGTTCAACGACAGAATGTGTGGAACAAGGGTCTCAATCAAAGTTTGCATAATTTGTTTTTATATTTTCAGAAGAAGAAAACATTTTATCCTATAAACACAATTTTGTTGCATTAACGTCTCATTTAATTAAATCGTTCATTATGCATATGTTATTTGAATTTCCATAGATCCGCATGAAACCAGCCAAGGTGTGCAAGGTCATCATTACCTGTGCAATCTTACACAACATAGCCATCATGCGTAATGAAACTTTGGATGTCGAAGACCCTGAAGACAGACAAGATCAGCCACCAATTGACAACTACAGAGGACAGCGCAATGATGGAAAGTCTATCAGAGACCACATAGCAAATACTTTCTTTGCTCATTAGGTAAATATTTTGTTGTCCAAAATATTAAATAAATTTAAAATATAATGAAGAGGGTAAACAAGCATTTACTAAATAACTAGAGTTTAAACTTCTCCTAAAACTCATAATAAGTAATTTCAAACACATAATCATGTCACCTAAACATTGTATAAAGTTACTGTTTATGAATGTTCACAAAATGATTTGTTCATGGTCAAAGGGAGATAATAGCAAATACTCAAAAGAGTGGATTGCCTCCCTTTGACTGCTCAGTCAGTGTGTACAGTGACAATGTTTTGAGCAGGTTATCTCAAATGCAACAAGAAAAGCCTTTAAAAAGGCATGGTTGGAGGCATCTTGTTTATATTATAAAAAGGATATGTATGTCATATGTACATATAGCAAAATGAAGCCTGCATTATGGTCATTTTTGGGGATAAAAGCTTTGATTACTAATCACACAATTAGTTATTCAACTCAAAAGTCGCAAATAAAAGAATTTTACCTCGATCATTTAAGTTGTGTATATGCTTTTCAATTTACATACATTATTTATTCATAAATAAAATAAAATTATATATAATCTATCATTTGAAAATGAAAGTGAACATTCAACTTCCCCGATTTATTTTAAAACGCAACTCCCGGGTGCTTTTGCTCCAATTTTGAAGTAGGCCTATATTATGAATTTGATCGGAACGTTGTTGAGAGTTGTGTCATTGTTAGATTCCAGCAATAAGAATATGTAGGCCTATTTTCCCTGAAACCATGGAAACACGCAGTCAACCATTTGTTAAACATTTGCAAATTTAAAGTGTACCAATTCGATTGATTATGAAGCATGTTTCTGTTTATCTGTGGAAGGAAGGCATATGGACCTTTTTTAATTCAAGGATAATGACCCGGTATCCCCATGCTTGGTGCTATCAGTTTGGACATAAATATGGTTCTATCCAATATGTGCTTATATATGTACAAGCTTCACTATCATTAATTCAATAACAGTACATTGAGTAGGCCTACCATTATGCAAGTCTGATTGGCATAGAAAATATTGATAACTGAGTGGAAGGTTGGTGTGTTGATTGACAACCACTATTATCGTTTAGTATATGCTTGCTACGCGCGTATAACATTAGCTTGTAAAGTTTCTTGGATTTTCCGAAACTGCAGTACGAAATTATGCACTTGAATTGGTACATGTCTGCTCATGGAGGTGTAAAATGGCTTTGAATTGAAAAATCTTATGTTTACTAACATTCAGACTCAGAATAACACAACGGTCGTTTCTATTTTAGATGTTTAGACAAAATCTCTTTTCGCAGTAAAAGGGGATAATTATTTCGGATAACCCACATGGTCACGTGGTTACAAATTTGTTACAGCCGTGTTCGTTGGTCATATGCTTTTTCCAAAGTATGAAGAGGCCAAGCATGATTGGTCGAAAGTTTATTTTGAATATTCCAACAGTAATATTGCGTGAAATCCAACTGCGTATCAGGTTGGAGGCGGTTTGCGCCTCCAACCAACAAACAAAACAGAACTCAATTTTTTGAATAAATAACATGTTTATTCTGTTGCATTTGATATATTTTAATTATAATCATGGAAATAATTTGTGTTCAATAGAATAATACATAACAATGGATGTGAGAACAATTTTATGTACAATGTTTTGGTTTATTTTGTTTATGAAAATAATATTTCTTGAATAGGACTCAAAATGAATATAAATAATTTGTGTATTTAATGGCAGTTGGTAAGTGAATCATCAACATTAAAAAAGTCAAAAGAAGAAGTAATAAATATGGGTATGGGAACAATTGTAAATTATAATGTTATCACTGCACAGTGATTTTCTCTTTAATACATTTTTCAACAATAACGGCTCATTGAATATACAACAGGAACAATGTGATTTTAATTAATTAAGCAAAGACATTAAGAGCTGAGTTGCGTTTAGATTTGTGTCAAATTCATTTTGAGCCAAAAGGCGTTGAAGAAGGTCAATCTGTAGCTTTAATCTTTGGTTTTCCAAATTGAGTTTATTTTTTTCCACACTTTGATTATCTCTCTGGCCCATCAAGACCTCATCCTGCATGTTCAGAACATCTTCCTGGTTGTGTTTTGGCCTCTTTGCTTTGGAGGAGCTCTTTTTGCTGTATGTGGATGATGTACCGGCAGTTCTTGATTCCTCAATGGATTCTTCATTATTTGCAGGTACTTGAGCTGATTCCTCTTCAACCACACTTGATGTTGATTGATTGGAGGGGCAGAAGGCGTCCTCACCAGAATCTACAGTGTCACTGATGACTGAGTCTGTAAAAAAACAAGAAAAAGAAATAATGAAAGAAGTTTTATCCTGTGCTTAAAACCATATTGATCATGTTTGTGAAAGGTTGAAGCTTCAGTGTAATCCATATATGTTTCCATTTTTTTGTCGACATATTGTACTTTGTTTTGTTGATCATCGATGAGTTTTCTACTCATTACATCCATAAAAAAAAATCAAACTGTTAAATGTTCATATTCTGAATTTTATACTATAAAATATAAATTATAAGAAATATTCAATATTTGAACTTAAAATCCTTGGGAAAATACTTCTTTCTTCATATTATTTGCCTATTCCATGTAATCATATCATAAAAAAAAATCCTGGTATGAACTAAAAAATGTTTGTGATTTTTTATATTATCAAGACTTGATTCTTATAATCATTTCCTTTCTTGAATACATATTTTTGTATTTTTTAAGGCGATAAAAATATAAATTGCTAATAAAATGAATGCTACAAATCTCTTGTACGATTAACAACAGGGACAAATATTTCATATCTAGATCTATTGTATCAATGTTCAAGAGGTAACTTTAATGGAACATATATATGAAGTGGTAGTAAAATCATTCAGTGTGGCTGGAATGTGAAACAGACTATACTGTCCGAATGGATAACTGGGGTTCAGTGGTGGCGCTGATTGTCATTTCCTTTTCCTTTATAAACATGTTGATAGGGACGCTGGTTGTGGCAATGGATTTATGCCAGTATTTTGTCAAAATATAACCTATGATGGTAAGTTAAGACCTATTTAACTGTTTTAGAGGTATATAATGTATGGATTTCATCTATTATTGTTATATTTTGCCCCTTGTTAGCATAATAATTTTAGAAACAACTCGGAATGTGTTCATGCAATGAACATGAACTTGTTTCCATTTTAAAGTAATATCATTGTAAACAGTAAGCTTTAAGGTTCATGAAAACTACTTTTTGCAAATGTTGTGTAAACATTCTTACCAGATGGTATGATTTGTGTGTCGATCCCTCCAGGAACGCCACTGAAGGATGCTGTGTCCTTCATCGACTTGATTATGTTTGCTGTTGAAACACTGATTTCTTGTGGTGAAGGCCCACCCCCTGTCTTTTTCTGTTGAAGCTTGTAGTCTGTGTAGGTTCTTTTAGCTTTTTGGGCCATGTTACTCCACTTTTCCTTCACCTGGTCCACGGTTCTGTAGCAGATTCCTTTTGTGTTCACTGCATCTGTGATTTTCTGCTAGGTAGCTGCTTTTGCCTTGTTAGACACATCTGTGGTGATTTTTGTGTAAGAATACTCGAATTCTCTGAAAACATTGTCTGTATGACATTTTCTTCTTCAATGGAAAAGTTCTTCCTCCTCTTCCTCTTCTTTGAATCAGGTGTTGGAGGAACACTTGTTGTCATGTTGTTTGCCATTTTGACAGTGCATTGTGGGATTGGTGCAAAGGATTGTGGGTAAAAGTTAAGTTCTTAACAGGTTGTTAGCCACTAATCACACCATTAGTTAATGGCATGTTAAAAAGAGCTTTGAGCAACCATTTTTTAACGGGCCGTTAACTAACTTTACGTTAAGAATTTAACGGGCCGTTAGTGTTTAACGGTTCGTTAAAATAATGACGCTTTGAACAACCGGGCCCTGATACATTATATATTGATGTACAGATGATAATGTAATACATTTTTTATTTAATGAAAAAATCCTAAGTGAAACCTTGAACATACGTAACAAGACAATAATGAATGTATTTCAACCAAATGGAAAACTTTATTTCAACCAAATGGAAAACTTTGTTCCCAGGTAAGAAAAAGGCATAAGATATAAAGCTTCTTCTAGTTGAATAAAATTTCAAACCTTCATATTGCTGTAACAAATGCTTCCTTCTGTGTTCAAAATTTCAAATTCAAATTTTAAAAACTTTCAATGCGTGTGTTAACAGACATCTACACATCGGGCATTCCTTCATAACTAATGCACATTTGTTACATGCTACCATATGAACACATGGTACAAAAACCGTGTTGGTAACTGACTCATCTTCCATGTATATGTTGCACTCATTTTCTGCCCCCTTTCCTGAAATGACAATTGTAAACATTCTAAATTGAATATGTCACAGTGTTAATTTTTGATATTTATGAACATTATTTAGAAGGTTTCCATTGAGAACAGTTGCTGAAAGATATGACTAAAATTCTTTAAAATGGCCATTTGTCAAAAATGCCCTTCCCAAACCCTACAAAACATTTGCCATAAACTTATTGGTTAATAATGAAAAAACAAGGTAACTTTAATTTTCTTTTTCTTTCCTCCCCCTAGAACATTAAAAAAATTCTCGAAAGAGACCCATTCTGTGATTATGCATAGTTTGAAGCCTCCTCGACTCATCCTCGTGTCTCTCCTCTTGTTTTTCAATGTACGCTTGCATTACACCAACTACTTCAGAAACAGCACTCTTATTTACTCTTCTACGTTTTGGGGTTGTTTCCTAATCAGTACCTGCATTCTGAATATCAGTAGATGCAGTCGTTGCAGTTGCTGCTGTGGTAGCCATAAACACAGCATTGATGTTCGGCCTCTCGACAAAAGTTTAAACTGTAACTCATCTTCAAATGGATGTGTTTTTCTGCTATTTCCAGATTTTTTGTTGTGGTCTTTCACATTCTTTATTACCCTCACTAGAGTTTTCGACCTTCCTTCACATTGTGCTGCTGTGAAGTCATGGCCACTGTTTCTCATCAGGTTTGAAATATTCGTCCACAAAGCCTTTTTTCGTACTCCCCCTTCACTCACGAGATGTTCATTAGTCTCGTACAAGTCGATGAGGCAAAGAGTTGACGGCCTATTCATAATGGAGGCAGAAGAAGGCCCGGTCGAAGGAGAAGACGTAAGGGCAGACGGAGCGTTGGGATCGATGGAGGCAGAAGAAGGCCCAGTTGAAGGAGACAACGTAGAGGCGATTGAGGCAGAAGAAGGCCCGGATGAAGGAGAAGACGTAGAGGCGATTGAGGCAGAAGAAGGCCCAGTCGAAGGAGAAGACTTAGAGGCGATTGAGGCAGAAGAAGGCCCGGCCGAAGGAGAACAGGTAGAGGCGATTGAGGCAGAAGAAGGCCCGGTCGAAGGAGAAGACGTAGAGGCGATGGAGGCAGACGAAGGCCCGGTCGAACGAGAAGACGTAGAGGTAGACGGAGTGATTGCACGAGTTGGTAGAGACGGCAGGCTGGAGTTCCAAAGCAGCATGCTCCATAAAGAATGTATCTGCATCATAGCCTCCAGAGTCTAAAGCAAGAGTATTTATAACTATTCTATGCATTATAAACCTGTTAACTATGGTAGAGAATCTACTAGAGACACTGACACGAATAAGCACATTAACTGAGTAAATAGATATCTAAATTTCCCATATCTGCATCGAGGTTACTTTTAAATTTTATACAGTATAAAAGTGTTGTCTGCCAATTATCATATCAATATAACCACATATCACATATCACTATCAAAACATCTCCATATATGAAAAATAATATTAAGTCTGAAAACTGAATATCAATGACATATTACAATTTCTGGAAAAAGAGATCAATTGATTTATACTTTAAAAGAGATTGGTCAACATTTGAATTACAACTTCAAAGAATGAAAAGAAACCGAAAGCATCACATTTATTGTGGTGTTGTATTACTGTACATATTAACGAGGACACAATTATCAAATAATAGTTGAAAATAATAAACAGATATCACTACTTGAAGAAATAAATAATGGGTAATTGAAGAAATATTCATTCCTATTTGTGTTAGAAATTATCAAGAAGCCTACAGTAAGATATCAGAAAACTGATTTATCAGGTTACTGTTTTTGAGCCAGTTGGTAGTTAAATCTAGTCATGCAACATTTTTATTCAACATGAGCTATGTTAATGAGGACAAGGTCGTATTTAAATGACCGAGCGAAAAGATCTATATTCTATATAAAATAAAACATAACAATTTACATTTCGATAAGTAATACTTGAAAGTGAATAAATGGGGTTAAAATGGGATACTAATTGATTTTGCCCAAAGAAACATCCCAATTTTACCCCATAGTAAGTAGGCCTACTCAAGCGAACTTTCTTCTTATATTTGGGTGATCGACGCATCGACGTCATAAAAACATATTTTCACAACATCATGTAGAAATGTCAAAGTGGAATAAAGATGGTGACAAGCGTTAATTAACATGGTTTTACACGTTTTTGAACTGCCATTACACATCTTAGTTTTGAATCCATCGATATCTTCCTATCCCGTTTTCGCCTTGCCCATGCAACTCAACCTTGACGTGCAGCATGGTGAAATAATCTCCATTTATTGTTTTAGAGGGAAAATGTTCGTCAACAGCCTTTTACACGTTTCGCATTTGAAGAAAGTTTTGCGTTGCGACGCCATTTTGATTCCGTCTGCACCACCTCAAAATCGCACATAGACGGTACAGTGCGAGAACAGTGTTCTCGCGTGCTACATTGGACCTGCACACGTTCTGTGAGTTCTCGCGCAGCTAGCACAGTCAATGGAATAGACCCTTATATTCATTACAGCGTCCATCAAGTATGGACCGACTCGTTTTTCCCTTCCCCAGTTGAGTTTATGTTTAATTTCGACTTTGAATTTGTCCATCATCCAATCCTTCCAATCGTACATTTGAAATCAAACACCACACACTGAGGTTAAAATCTCTCTCTTGGCATGACATACAAATCATTCTCTTCTAGGTTGTCAAACACGGTCTTCGGGGTGTGGTGAAAACCACCAGGAAACTTTAATTTGGTTTGACCAGTGCATCGGCGTTGGTGTTTCCCCCGGAATTAGAACACTGGTAGCGTTTACAATACATGTTTATATTGGTAATAAGGGACAAGTGTTTCTCATTGAGATTAACATATATGTGATCATCAAACAGTCCGCGAGATTTATACACGGGTTGAGTTATCTTTTCCTCGTCGAATCTGAACACGTTGACATTGACACGAAAACAAGCTTTGAATTCAGAGAAGAACAAGTAATTGTCACAAATGTGACCATGTCCCCCGCCGCAATTAAGAAATGAGCTAAAAGAATGGACACACAGCTTGTAACGAATAGTGACATTTACATGTTTGATTCAATTATTGTTATATCGGGCAACACATTTTAAATGGTCAAAGTCTAGTTGTGACCTTGAAAACGGGGTCAAGGTCACCCAAATCAACTAGTGTCTGCGTATTCCCCAAATGAAGACAGGTACCAAATTTGAAGACTCTAGGTACAGCAGTTCATGAGATATCGTGCTAACAAGATTTGACAATCAGTCTTGTAGTGACCTTGAAAATAATTTCAAGGTCAACCAAATCGACTGGTATCTGGATATTCCCCAAATGGAGACTGATACTAAATTTAAAACCAATAGTTCTAGCGGTTCATGAGGAATCGCACTAACAACATTTTCAAAACTGGTCAAAGTCTCGCCCTGACCTTGAAAATGAGGTCAAGGTCACCGAAATATTTTCAGGTCTGCGTATTCCCCAGATGAAGACTGGTACCAAGTTTGAAGATTCTAGGTTGAGCGGTTCATTTGATATCGCGCGAACAACATTTTCAAAACTGGTCAAAGTCTCGCCCTGACCTTGAAAATGAGGTCAAGGTCACCGAAATATTTTCAGGTCTGCGTATTCCCCAGATGA